>JAOQGH010000004.1:24446250-24571169 GCA_025769975.1 Gallinago jamesoni | reverse complement strand
ACACATACACACACCTACACACATACGCACCTGCACACACACACCTGCACAAACATGCACATATATTCCTGCACACACACATACACACCTGCACACACACACATACACACCTGCGTATACACGCATACACACCTGCACACAAACACAGGCATACACACACCTGCATAAACACGCATATACACACCTGCACACACTCACACACTCATACACACACCTGCACACACACATACACACACCTACACACATACGCACCTGCACACACACACCTGCACAAACATGCACATATATTCCTGCACACATGCATACACACATCTGCACACACAAACACACCTACACACCTACACATACACCTGCATAAACATGCACATATATTCCTGCACACACGCATACACACATCTGCACACACAAACACACCTACACACAAACACACCTACACACCTACACATACACCTGCATAAACATGCACATATATTCTTGCACACACGCACACACCTGCACACACAGGCATACACACACCTGCACAAACGCACACATATACTCCTGCACACACACACATACACCTGCACACACACATACACACCCCTACACACCTATACACCTGCCCCCACACACATACATATCTGCACACAAACACCCGCACACACACATAAACACCTTCACACGCACACACCGCTGCACACCCACGTGCCTGCAGACGAGTGCACACACACACAGAGCAGAGCCCGCAGCGGGAACAACCGGAGCAAACAACCGGCTGCGGGTTGACAGCACTGCACCCCGTGTAGCAGGTGCTTCCCTGGGGGCGCTGAGCACCCCAGCCCTGGTTCGGGGAGCTGGGAGGCAGGAGGTGAGCTCTGGGCACATATGGCCATGCCAGGCAGAGGGTCCTGCCAGCTCACAGGATCACGGAGGAGGAACGATGAGGGATGCTCCCATCAAGGACATGGCCCAAATCCACGTGCGGACCAGCAGTTCGGTCACAGGTACCTGCACCGACAAGGCGAGGGCAGCTTTATGCCAGACCTTTTCTCCTTCTCCAACCTCCTCATTTTCGATGGCCCCCACTCCTCTGCTTCCCCCCACCCAGCACCAAGGCATTGATGCTACCTCAGCAAAGATCATCTGAAACATGGTTGTCTGAGTGGTTGTCTGGACGTGTTTTTCCATACCCTCTGTTGCTTCAGAGGTGTGAGTGAGCTGAAGTGCAGCTTTATGGAGGAAAATAAACTACACACATACTCACTGCTACTGCTCACTAACAAAGCACATGGTGGTAGGAATCCCCCTCCATGGAGTTTCTGTGTGCTCAAAGTTCATGCAAGAGGCATCAGCTCCAAGAGGAGAGGGGATGTCTCTCCTGCCCCCATACTGACACACGGGGCTGGCTTAGAAAAGATGTCGGTGGAGTCTGGAAAAGAAGCAGAAATATGTATTTCCCCAATAATCTGAAAACTTCAATAAATGTTTTCCCTCAGTAGGATGTAGCTGAGGAATCTGGGGACCGTTGCTAGAGCCAGCAGCTCTGAGAGGAGAAAGCGAAAAGCCAGTCCAAGTGCAACAACTGCCAGGACAATAAAGGAATCTGAAGGGGTTCAAGAGTAGGAGGGAGGTTTTTTTGTCTCTTCAGTGTTGTTTCTTGATTAATATTTACATGTCAGAACCAGCAAAGCACACCTCCAGATCACGCAGGGGATCTTTTTCTCCTTACTTGGGCAACAGAACATATAGGCAGGACAATTGTGCAAACAAAGATACGTGCCAAGCCCACCGCACCGAAGGGAAGAAATAAAAATACCAGTTATTTAAAACACGTGTATTAACAGAGGTTCACCTCTCCCCTGCCTTTGTGCTCTGCTGACATCGCAGAGGCAGATGAAAAACCTAGCTGGAGCATCAGACTGGCCCCAGTCCCCAGGGGATGGAGGGGCTTTGCTTCAAGAGCCTCTAGCCTCCCTGGGCCACCCATTGACACCTGCACCATCACCCAGCGTCACCTACGCTGTCACACACACCTCTGACCCAGCAAGGTCCTGGGGAGGAGGACGCAGATGCAGGAGGAGCTGGTTGAAATTCTTCTCAGTGCTGCCCTGCCAGAGAGAAGTACAGCTTTGATTTAAACTGTGGGGGGGTCAAAGGGAGGTGGCTGCAGTGTCATGATACCTGATGTGGGAACGCTTCTCGCATGGCCAAGCCTCATCTGTACAGGGTTTGCAACATCTCCAGGGTACAATGATGGATGACAACCACAAAGGGAGAGGATCCAGACAAATCAACTGGCTGTAGCTCTTTCCCCCTCCCATGTCCCTCTCCCTACCCTCCCTCCCCTTTTCAAATGCATTCAAAAGATTTCAGCCCAAGTGTTCCCAATTTGGGGCTGAACGGCATTCCCAGCATTTGTGTTTTGTAAGAGGGATGGAGGGATGCAGAGCAGCAAAGGGTTGGTGCCACCCAGCCCCATCCCACAGCCCTGCTTTGCACCAGGAGGCCAAACCCTGAGAAGAAGTGCCGGGTCCTGCCCGGGGGCTCTCCATTCCTCAAGCAATTACAGCGGCGACGTGATCTGGGTGCTTCAACATGCGGTGAGGAGGGTGACGCAGGGCCCTCAGGGAGATAATGGGAGCCAGAAGGTCTTATCAACTTCTTGGAGGGCAGAGTCAAGCCCTTCAAACGAAAGCCCTTGAAGAAGCAGAGAGGATCTTCCCTCAAGTGTCAGGCACATTTCAGCCATTTATAAATGTCAATGTCCTCCCTCCACCACGCTCAGCCTGGCAGCACCAGCTGTGTCCTCAGCCCCAGACCTGGTCCTGATGGTGCTGAGCACCTGAGCTTGGCTTAGCCAGGGGAAGACAGGTCAGGCCTCAGGTGTGTGTGCATTTCCAGAGGCACCTTCAGCTGCCATTGCTTGTTTCAGCCTTCTCTGGATTGAGCTATGTTTTTTTCCCTACACAGACCAAAAAAGGGGTTAAACAGAGCTTTTTGGGAGCAGGACAAGGAAGTCATTTGGCTGGAAAGGGAGCAGGATCCTTTCTCTCCCTCTTCCACCCCATTCCTCTCCTGCACATCCCACTGCTGAGACCACTGTCTTGCGATGAGCTGTGAACCCTAATGACAGGAGAGGGGGAAATGGCATCAGACCCCAGAGCTGACCCCAGCCGTGCTGGGGGCTTCCCAGTGCATCCATACTGGAGACCCAACACACAGAAGAGGAGGGCCTTGTACCCCCTAGTCCAGAGATGGAACTCTGCCCAGGTCTCCGCTCCCCATGGCTCCACCACCCAGCCCTTTCCCAGCTGATGCTCTGCCATGTAGAATCCCCCAGGGACATATTGCAGCCCCCAAACATGCTCACCCCGCATGGCTAAGCTAACCCTGTCCCTCTGCTGTGGCACACTCAAACCTGCTGAGACCTCCAGAGGGTGGGAAAGAGACTGGGATGTCCCAGGGTAGTTGGCGAGTCCCCACAAATTGAGGGATGAATTAGATCTGGTCTCACCTTTGCCAGGAACAGGAGGATTTTAGCAGCACACCACCTTCTGCCCGCTGGGCTCACAGCTAGTAAAAGGGGCTGCGTTTAGAAAGAGAGTAAATAAAAAGCTCCTAGGGCTGTTTTTCACACAGACTGGGGAGAGGGGGTAAGCACAGGCATTTTCCTGAGCAGCCCCAATCCCTCTGCCCTCCCCTTGGAGCCCCTGGGAGGGAGGTGGGTTTGTTGCTGGTTGCAGCCCACATCCAGGCTGCAATCGTTGTGCTTTGCTGGAAAGGGACCTCAGCCCCCAGCCCTCCCCAGCTCCTACCACCTGTCAAGGGCAGCGAGGTGACGTGGGGAGGAATTCAACCCAGCTGAGTTCTGCCAGCCCTGCTGGGAGGTACCTAGCACAAGTGCCACTGGTTTCCAATGGGATCTCAGGTCCGGTTTTCCCTTGGGTCCACCTCCTGTTTAAAGCTGGGGGGGGGGGCTGCCCCAAAAGACGTGTGATGTTTTGGGGGGTGGCTGGGTTTATTCCTCCAGTCCTGGGAGCAAAATGAGACGGAGACTTCAGTCTCTGCGAGGGCAGTCGAAGCTCCCGAATTTTGGGGTGGGCTCAGCAGAGACCCACGAAACTGCACAGGGGCGGGTGGTTGGCTGGGCTGCCGGGAGAACGGCTGGAGGGGGGGACGGAGTTGGGGGGGGTGGGCGAGGAGGGGGCGGGAATGGGTTTGCCAGCGATGCCTCCCCGATGGCCACCGGCCAGCCCGCCCCGCACCGGTTCCTGCCTCTGCCCCCGGGTTCCTCCTAACGAGGTTTCCAGCTCAGCTGAACCCCCGCGTTGCTTTCGGGACCGCAGCCGTCGGGGGGTGGGGAGGGGGGTGAGGCAAATCGCCGTCCCCCCATCCTCCGATTTCTTTCCCCTTGTATTATCGAGGGTTCGAGTTACATCAAACGAACGCGAAAGCGGGGCCAAATTGGGGAGAGGGTGCAGAAAATAGTCACCGATTCATGGAAAGACGGGGGGGATGAAGGAGGGGGGGTGTTAAAACCCTGTGCCAGCGGTCCCTGGGAAAGGGGACGGCCCGGGATTGCTTTCGGCGGTGGTCCCTGCGCAGGAGTTTGTGATGGAAAGTCTGCAAAAGCCATTAGGACTTTTGTGCTGGGGCACTAGAAAAGCAACGCAGACACCACTCACTTTTCTAAATAAACATTAGTCTTAAAAAGTTTGCACTGCTGACCCCCGCAGCTCTGATTACTTGTAATTCTCTGAACCATATTTTAAGGCTTCAAACTATTTTAATTTTTTTTTTTTTTTTGCGAGGAGGGGGCGGATTTTTTTTTTCTTGCCTCCCTGCAGCCTTGCCACAGATGTGCCTATAGGAGTGTGTGCTGCGGGGGTGGCGGGCCGGGGCGGGGGGGGTTTCCTGCCTACCCCCAGGCAGATCCTTATTCCCCAGCCCCGCAGCCACAGCCCTTCTGCGTGTTCAGCTCACGTTCCCCCGGAAAAGCTTTTTCTTTCTTTCTTTCTTCTTTTTTTGAGGGTTTGGACCCTCATTCGCGCTCCCGGTGCAGGGATGCTGCTCCCCCGCTTAGGGGAGGACGGAGGCGTGCGGCCCCCATCCCCCGAACAGCCCCGGGACCCCTCCTCAAACCCCGCAAACGGCCGGTTCTCCGCGGTGCGGCGGAGGCAGCTGCTCCGAGGTATCATCAGTATAATTGGAAGGGTCACATGTTAAACCCTGGCTGTTGTTGGCGGTAATGTAGCTGTGTCCCTCGGTTGCACATTTACCGATTTCTCTTAAACCGACCATTGTCACAAGGTTCATTCCAGGAGGAGTGATCCAATGGGTTGCCACGGCAACTATAATGACATTAAAATAGAGGCGGCAGCCGCCACCCACCCCCCACTCTCCCCCACACACACCCCAGGGCACAGCCCGCCCTCCCTCCGCGCCTCTCCCTCCTTAAAAACCGGCAGCAGCCCCGCAAAATCCCGCACTTTTCCCCTCGGGGGAAATAACACCGGTGCCCAAATGCAAACGAAGTGGGGGT
Organism: Gallinago jamesoni; assembly: GCA_025769975.1. Classification (NCBI taxonomy): domain Eukaryota; kingdom Metazoa; phylum Chordata; class Aves; order Charadriiformes; family Scolopacidae; genus Gallinago; species Gallinago jamesoni. Next base: position 24,565,648 of record JAOQGH010000004.1, on the reverse strand, counting down.
GATGGTGTTTGGGGGGGGTGCGTGATTTATTTAAACCTTCCCGGGGAAAGCGGCCGAGCGAAAACAAACCGAAACGCGGTTGTTCCGCTCCCGCGGAAGGTGAAATTGACAAATTCTGGTCAGTTTCCAGCCCGGCGGGGGGAAAGGGGCGGGGGGGGGGCTGCGCGGTGCGCGCTCCCGTCCACGGGAAAGGACCGGGATTTGGGACCGGGAAGGAGCCGAGGGTCGATCCCTGATGTCCCGAGCACCCGCCGGGAGTGGGGAAGACGGTCCAAACCTGGGGGTTATAGACCCCCCCGCCCAGGCACCTGCGGGTTGGGACAGCGAGACCCTCTCCCTCGGCCCGGCCCCGCGCTGGAAATTCACTTTTCCCCACTTGATCTTCGGGGAACCGTTCGTTTCCGATCGATACGCCTGTAATTATTTCTCATCGGCGCTGCTACGTTGCTTTCCCGCATTTTTTTTTTTTATTTTTCCCCTCGAAATCTGGGGGGAGAAAAGATGGGTTGTTTGTTTGTTTGTTTGTTTAAAAAAAAGGACCCGCGTTTCCAATTATCACAAAACACACTTCCCTCTCGGTGAATATTCTGCTCTGTCCCGGACACATAAAAAAAAAAAAAAAGTTAGACCAAAGAATACTGTACAAAAGCAAAAGGAAAATTCTGGGAATGCCAACTACAATATCAACTGGATCTGGCGGGGGCCTCCAATATGTCTCTTTTCCATATGGGAGAATGTACTGCCCATATTTCGTCGCCGGCAGCCGATAGCAGCGCCTGAAATCGGTCTCTCCGGGATTACAGCGGCGCTTTCCCGAATATCTTTCCAGATATCTGAGCGGGGCCGGGAAACGAGTGGTTTGTATCAATCTCGAGCTTTTTTTTTTGCCTTTTTTTTTTTTTCCGCGGGAGTCCGTGGGCAGGAGTTTGCCGGACAAGGACGGAAGGGAAAGACCAGACAGCTCTTTTCAGAACCGTGGTTTCATTTGCTCCACCAAAAATGTGCCCGACACCTGCCTGCGGTTGGGATAAATCCTCCCTCCGGGCAGAACCCGGAGCTCGCCCACGGCTGGCAGAGAAAAAAAAAAAAAAATAAAAATTAAAAAAAGTGGGGTGGGATTCGGCACAACCAGAACCGGAGCCGCTCGCGTTCACACGCGGTTTGCGGCGGCGGAGCGGCTTCCGACAGCGGAGCTGCCAGCGCCGGCACCGGCACCCGGCTGTCCACGCCGAGCATCCCTCAATGGCCCTGGGTTAGAACGGGGAGGGGGGCACTTCAGGTTCCCCCCTCGGAGCGCCCGTCGCGGGCGGGGAAGGGGCCGAGGCGCGCTGCGACAGGGATGGCGGGGCGTGGGGGTCTGGGGGACACCGCTTGGCCCCGGCCTCCCTGAGGGAGCTGCCTCCTTCCCACAGAACCTCTGCTGTCCCCGGGAGTCGGGGGCACCCTATTCTTAATACCACCCACCCCCCAGCAGAGGTGGGGAAGGGGATACCCCCACCCCACCCCGCACTCTGGCCACAGCTTCCCCTGGAAAACGCACTTGGGCTGGTGGGGGGGGACACACCCGGGGTGGGCGGTTTCGCCAGCCGCGGTTCCCCGAGGGGACGGTCTCTCCCCCGGGAGCAGAGACGGGAAAGAACCGCCGGGAGGGAGGGAAGGACCGGCCAGAGCCGCGGAAGAGACGGAGAGGCGGCCGCGGGTGGGTTTCCCCTCCCGCAGGGTTAAGGGGGGAGGGGGGGGGGGGGGGGCAACCCCCAACTACAACTCCATATCCTCGGGGCAGAGCGAAGGGCGTGGAGGACCCTCCGCGGGGCGGTAGGAGGGGACCCCCGGGACGAAGGGAGGCTGCCGGGGCCGCAGCGGGGGCTCAGCTCGCCGCAGCTCCCGGGAGGCCAGAAAGGGCCTTTTCGGCGATGTCCTGGGCTCAAGAGCCGTCAGCAGCGTCCCTCTGAAGTGATGATCCTCTTGGCAGGGACTTATTGAAAGAGATACACAGAGCGGGAGCGCGCCCCGGGGGAGCGTTGTGGGGCAGGGGAGAAAATGAAATTAAAACCTAATTAAAAAGAAGAAGGAAAGAGAGAAAGGTGGGAAAACGAAATTCTCCTCCTTGAGAAACGTGTCGGGCTTCTCCCGAGCAACTGCAGAAGGGAGGCCTTTCCACCAGGGTGGATAAATTTACTCGTGTCCCACATGACCGAGAGTGGGGGACCCGGGGAGAGAGGAGGAGGCGGGGGGGTGAGAAGAGAAAGGTCATGGGACTGGGATTTGGGTTGTAAGTCACAGAGGAGACGTGGATTTCGGCGCCGGGATCCGCGTTAGATGGCAGTGGCTTCGGGGTTTGCAAGAAAAAGTCATTAAATAGGAAAAAGAAAAAAAAAAAAAAAGAAAAAGAAAGAAAGAGGAGGGGGAGAGGAAAGGGCATTTAAAAAATAAGCCCAGTAAAATCTCGGGGGGGGGGTAGCGACGGGAAGTTGCATTTGGGGGAAACAGCTCCAAGAGAGCGTCGCTGGGAGACCCTGCTCGCCTAGAGAAGGGGCTGCCCCCCACATCATCCCTGCCCCACGGCGACGGGGGGTGCTCGGCGCTGCACCCCGGGCCGGCTCGGAGGGCGGCCGCCCGCCCGGCCCCGGCTCTCGGCGGAGCCCTGCCCGCTCCTTTTGTTGCCTCTATTTTGCGGCCACTTCTTTCCCCTGGGAAGAGGAGATCCCAGGAGATGCAGGCGGAAGGGGGGACGGTGGGGAACGGGAGGGGGAGGCAAGCACTGCCCCAAGCCAGCCGCTTCACATCTCCCTCCCCTCGCCCCCACGCACCCTGCCGGGACCTGCCGCAGAAGGGCGAGGGGTGGCCGTCTGCCTGGACCCCCAAACGGGGGAAGTTTTTCCCTTCTCCACTTAACTTTGTTTAAACTTAAAGCGACAGTGGTGATTTCTCCCCCACATCCCCCCCCTCCCCGGTCCCCCGTCTCCGTCCCGCCGCCAGGGGTCCGGCTGATCTGCGACAGGGGGGTCCCCCTAAATATATCACCGCCCCCACCCGGCGTAGGGTTTCCTACACCCGGGGGCTTGTCCTGTGTCCCCCACCACCTCTCCTTCTGCCCGCGGTGATGGGGGAAAAGGGGGGGGGGGGGGGAGGCACCGTGGGAGCCACCCTAGGTAATCTCGTCCGGGCGGCAGGAAAAATTCCCACGGATTTTGCAGGGAATCTAACTGGAATTAAAGGCGATCGTGTGCCGGCTTTCACTAGCGAGGAGGGATTTGGGGGCTGGGGGGAGGACCGGGGGCTCATTGAGGTTACACGGGCTTTCAGAGGACCCTCCGCTCACCTCCGAGGGTGGGGAAGAGTGGTGCCTCTGGAGTCGCTTTGCCAGGGTGGAAGAAATCGCCGGTGTCAGCTTAACCCGTTTCGAAGCCCCGGTGCTAACGAAAGACGAACGTGATTTCACTTCAAGTTAAAGCGGGGAAATCGAAATCGGATCGAAACGGACGAGGACTGCCCCGACAAAACGGTTCTCTGCCACCCTGCGACGTGGAGCCCGACCCTCGACGCCCAGAAAGGATCGGGGGGTGGGAGAACCTCCGCCAGATCGGTAATAAGAAAGATCCCGGTGCGCCGACACGACGCTTCCCCTGGAGGAACCGACACGCAAACTCATTACACCCCTTCGGGCTCCCCTCAACGGGGAGATTGTCTCCCGTGGGGGTTTTCGTTGGGGTTAACGAGACCCGGTTCGGCACACGGAGAGAGGAACGATTACGATTCACTCCCTATCCCTACCCCTATCCAAATATCTGATTCATCCAGATCCCGGGGGGGGGGGGGATGCAGGCAGCCAGGGCGGTTAGGAAGAGAGGCATCCCGCTTGCTCACGGCTGGGAAAGGCCGCCGGTCCCCGGGCTCCGGGGATGCTCGGTTCGGCTGCCCCTTCCCGGGCAGGCGGGTGAGGGCACCCCCGGGACCGGCCACCCGAGGAGATAATTAGCATTTGAATGATGAAGGAAGAGTTGAAAACACGCGATTAAACCCCGCCGCGAGTGGTTTGTTTTTTCTTTCTTTTTTCTTTTTTCCTTTTTCTTTTTTTTTTTCGCGACACGGATCGCAGCGTTCACGGATCACCTGTTGCTGCCGTGGCTTTGGGGCGCCGAGTTGCATCTTATTTAATAAAATAATAAAGTGAGAACTGGTCCCGCACGGGCGTCGCGCCCCGGCTGCGCCCAGGGGGAGTGGGGACCGCCACACGGTTGCCCCCGCAACCTCGCCTGGCCCGGGGACACCGCCTCCCGCACAGTTTAGCCCCAAAACCGCACAGACAGGACGGTGAAAAGGGGGATGGGGGTTGTACGGGGATGTGCTGCCGGCCGGGGTGTTGGGCTCCGAGAAACGCCCTGAGCTGCCCCGCAGCCCCGCACCAGGCTGAGGCAAAGGAACTGAGCTCGGGGGAGTGGGCAGCCCCGCCGGTGTCCCCCCCCTGGTTCAAAGGAGGGGAAACTCTCCACCGTCCCCCGCTACGGCCGGGAGAGCGATGGCCCAGGGCTGGGCAGAGTTGGAAACCTCCTGGAAAGAGCTGGAGAGAATCCCTCGATGAACCCGAGACGAAGAGCGTGAGACTGGAGAGACCGATAGGGAGCGAAAGAGGAAGGAAAAATAAATTTTTTTAAAAAAAGAAGAGTGAGAAAGAGAGAAAAGAGAAAGAGAGACGGGAAAAAAAGATGGAAATAGGGAAAGAGGGGGAAAAAGGAGAGAGAAAAGACAGATAAGGGGGGGGGAAGAAAAAAGAGAGAGAAATAGAAACAAAAAATACGGAGAAAGAGAAAAGGCAAAAGAGAGAGAAAAAGGAAGAGGGAGGAAAAAGGGAGAAAGAAGGAGAAAAATAGAGAGGGAGAAAGAGGGAAAGAAACAGGTAAATAGAGTGAAAGATAAAAAGGAGAGAGAGAAAACAGACAGTGAGAAATAACAAAAAAAAGGAAGGAAATAAGGGAAGAAAAAAAAAAAAGGAATAAAGAAAAATGAGGGGGGAGTGAGAAAAGAGAAAAGAGAAAAAGTTTTAAAAAGGGAAAAAAAATAGAGGACGAGAAAGAGAACAGGCGAGGACGAGAAGGAAATACGAGCGGTGGCCTGAGAGGTGAGGGGAGAACGTGGGTCCAGACCTTCTCCTTCTCCTCACCCGACGGACAAACGGAGGCGAGAGTGTAGGGCCCTGACCTACCGCGAAGGAGGAATCTCAAGGAGGATTTCGAAAGCACCAACTTAATTTCCAAAGCAATTTTCCTGCGGCTGAGTCGGCTACGAGAGCTCCTCCCGCCCTCCCCAGATCGGAAAATGACCTTTTTTTTTAATTTTTTTTTTAAAAAAACTCGTTTCTCTACTTTATGCGCCGGGAAAGGAAATAAACGAAAGGGAAACGGGGAGGGAAAGAAGATGCTGGAGGGCAGTTATTTTTCCAAAAATACGAGACAGGAAAGTGTTTTCAGGTCGAGCACTGGGGCACAGGGAGACTGGGCGTTATTATTAAATCCTAAATCCACCGTGAAAACGGGAGTTTCTGCGCAGTCACAGGGAAGGGCCAGGGCAGGCCCGGAGAAAGGACCGAGCCGTTGGAAAAGATGCTCTTGCTGTTTAAAGGCGGTTTCTCTAATCCGGGTTGATTTATTTTTGTTCGGGGCTGCGAGGAACTAGAAAGAGAAAACCAAAAAAAGCTACCGGGGAAAAGAATAAGATCTTGACCTTTCCTAATTCTCCAAATCGGCAGTAATGGAAAGCAGAAGGTGCCAGGGGAGGAGGCAGGAGGCGAGGGCCGAACGGGCCGGGGTCCCGCAGCCCGCAGCCGGCGGGTGGTAGCCCGGCTGGCGAGGGAAGGGCCACTGGCTTTATTCCTCCGGACCAGTTCGACTATAGTTAAGCGAAAGCAGAGAAAGAAATCGTGTCCGTCCCCTCTTCCCTTTGCCCGTCCCCACGGGGATGTTGTGGAAGGGGATCGTTTTATCCCGCCCCGATAAACCCGAGGAGAAACCCCGTTTTTCCGCCCCTCGCCCGGGGCTGCGCGCCCACGGAAAACCGCCGCGGAGTAAATGCTCCCAGAGCTTCGCGTTTTTCTTACAGCCCCTTCGTCTGACATGTAGAAAGGAGAGGAGGGGGAGCACAAAGGAAATTAAAAAAATAATAATAATCAGGTCCGCGGATGTCTGCCCAAAGCAAAGGGAAACCCGCATCCCTCGGGCCCCGCTCGGAAACAGTCGCCGAGAGAAAGGGAAAATGGGGAAAACAAAACAGAAGAAAACAAAACAAACCAAAAAACCGACCCAAACCTGCGGGAAGGAATCGGGCCCCGCCGGGGGAGCGGGGTCGCCGCCGGCGCGGCTTTGCCCGGGGTTTAAATAACTACTGGCAAAATAACCACCGAAAGAAACCACCGAGAACCGGGCGGATTCGCCTACGGACGGGAGGGAAGGGAAACGCCGGGTCGCCTTTTTGGCCAGGGACTCCCAAACAGCGACTGCAACAGCTAATTATTTTCCTTTCAGTGCTCGGTTATTGCTGGTGTCCTCCCCGCCTTCCCCCCTCCTGTCGGTCCCCCCACCCCCCCACCCCTAGTAAATAAATAAAACCCTCTTTTAGGCAGCGAGGCGTGAAAAATGATCCTCGCTGAACGCTTAAAAATAATGTCCCGTGAAGATCGGGGCTGCGGAGCCAGCCAGCCCCGTAATTAGGAGCCATTATCCGTCCTGTCTCGTCCTGGCAAGATCTCGCCTTAACCCCCCGAGCCGAGCCCGGCCAAGGGGTTCCCAACCCCAGAGGTACCCCCCACCCCGGACCCTTCCCCGCCGCCCTCCCCGCCCCGGCGGCCGGGAGAGAATCGATTCCCCGGGGACGGGGGGGGTTCCTCGCAGACCTCCCCCAGCAACGCAGATATTTGCAGGCGGCGTGAGTTTGGCCGGGGCACGGAAAGAGCTCGGGTGCTTGAGGGAAATTTAGGAGGGGATGGGACAAAAACTAAAGTTAGAGCCGCTCGGGGATCTTCCACCCTCACCAAAAAAAAAAAAAAAAAATCCTAAACGGCGCCGGCGCTCGCAGCCCCCCGGGGGGTACCGCAACTCCCACTTAAGGGGAGCAAATCCCCCGCTCCCAAGTCAGCTCAGATTCAATCCGGGCCGCCAACGGCGGCTTTAAACCCCGCAATGACTCCGCAAGTCAAAAGAAGGGGAAGGGAGCCGGGGAAAGGTGTCCCAGAGGCAGAACCCCCCCCCCCCCAGCCCCCTCCCCTGAGCGTGTGGGGGAAGGGGTCTCTCCGCTTCCCCGTGGAGAGGACCCCCCTCCATCCCTCCAAACCCTGAGACCACCAACTTGGAGAACCCCCCTGCACCCAGGGCGGGGGCGGAGGGTTGGGGGGGGTGCTGCAGGGGGGCGAGACGCGCTCGTTCATCCCCACGGGCACCGGCTGCTATTTCGTATCCGCCCCTGGCACCCCCGGCTCATTTTCCTGCCGCACTTCGCAAACAAAGTAAGAAATAAATAAATAAATGGATAAATGAGTTAAAAATCGCTACTTTATATTAAAATAACCCTCTCCCCCCTCCTTCTTCCAGCCACCACCCAGCCTCGCCGCACATCGCTTTCTTCCCTCGGATCCCGTCTCCTCAAAGCAGGCTCAGTTATTAAAGGAGACTGAACAAAGATAGCCCCGAGAGCAGCTATCAGCGCATTTTAACTTCATCAAAGACTTCGAGGGAGAGGGAGAGGAGGGGTCTGGCACCTTCTAGTAATGAGCTTGTCAGGAACACCCCTGCCAGAGCAATTGAACAATTTGCACACAAGCAAAAGAAAAAGGAGCGGGGAGGGAGGGAGGAAGGGGAAATGCTACAAAAGCCCCTTCAATTTCCAACCATGTGCTTGGCAATCTGGAAAATAGATTCATTGGCCTCCTCTTTTCTCCCATGTCGAGTCTTGTAGCCCCTTTTGTAGGAGCTGGACATGAAAGGGAGACAACCAAGTGCCGGACACGAAGATCGCTTTTCAAAAGCAAATGTGTGTGAAGGCGAGATGTGAGACCGCTCGCTGCGGGGAGGCGGCACGTTCAGGAACAACATCAACAAACTGCGCGGAGGTTCGAGGTGGCACAGAGAGGGGCAGAGGAGGAGGGAAAGAAAAAAAAAAATTAAAAAAAAAAAATTTAAAAAGGAGGGGGGGAGAGAGAAAAGAAAGGCCGACACCCCCCTTCCCCCGCCCCCGGCGCACACTGCCCGGCTCCTGCCCGGCCCCGCACAAAGCCCCGCTCGCCCGGGGACCCGCTCCGTTCCCCGCTCCCTGCCTCGTACGTCTCAGCTTTTTTTTTTTCCTGTTTTCTCCTTCTCCTTCAGCTGGCTGCACGGGCAAGAAAGGCCTCGATTCTTTAGATCAGGGACCCTGCCAACAAACAAACCAAAGAGCCACGTTTGGTCCCTGAAATAAATAAAGGGGGGGGGAGGGAGAAGTTTAGAGGCGAAGGGAGCGCTTAAAGATGTTTATTTACTTTGTAAGTTGTTGCAAAATTTAGGCGGAGATCAAGTTTCATTCGGTCATTCAAATGCTGCAGGCCCAAGGGGGACGTGTGTGCGGGGGGGAAACTCTCCAACTTATTTTCTCATGTGTCAACTTTTCCAAACAAAATAAAGGGAAGCGGAGGGAAGATGGGGGGGGGGGGAAGGGAGAAACCTTTCCCCCGACCCCCACTTCTCTCCCCCTGGAAACAAGCAGAGGGTTGTGGGGTTGTGGGTTTGTTTGGTTTTTTTTGGGGGGGGGGGGGGGGGAGCCCAACAAGCAAACAAAGAAATAAAAAAATAAAATTAACAAAAACAACAAAACAAAAAAAATAATATGGGAGGGTCCTTTCCCTTGCCGGCCCGTGGACCCAAAGAGGGGGGACACCACCCCCCGGGGGTGGCAGGGCCGGTGTGGCGGCGGTGGGAATGGAGGCGGCGCGGAGCAGCCCCGCGGAGGCTTCGCACCCGGCCGCGGAGGGGAGGGCTCAGCCCCGCGGCCGGCCCAGTGTCGCCAGCCCGAAGGTGGGAGCCACTCGCCTCCCCGAGGCCCGAGCGGGGCTCTCGGCTCTCAGCGTGACAAAGGACATCGCAAAGAACGATTTGGATTATTATAATTTCTTTTTAACCAGGTCACAAACATTTATTAATTTACACCAACGGTGGACAAAATTCTGTTGCCTTTTCCACATCAAATTATTCACAGATTCTCTCAATAAAATAGATATGACGGATGCACAACCAGTGAAGAGTTAACTGGACTCCGCTCATTAGCTCCCGAATAATCTATATACAAATAATTACCAATACACCAAAAAACCCACGCACGGAGAGGGTGAGAAAAAGGGGGGATCAAAAAAAAAAAATAGTACGGGAATTCTCCAAACTTCCTGAAGGATCGTATTTTCTTTTAAACGTGCATTTGAATGTCTCATTGGGAGAAAAAAAAAAAAAAAAGAAAGTAAAGAAAGGAAAAAATAAACCGCAGTCCTGAGTTTCACCAACTTTTCTTCTTCTTAAAAATAAAGAAACCCTAAACAGTGCCTTTTAAAACCAAACCCGAAGCTTCAAAGAAACTAAAAATAAGATCGAGCCATTAAAACATTTTCTTTGAGAGTAGGGGAGAGACAGACACACACATGGCAAAACCGCCCGGGAGAGAGATTTGCAGGAACGAAAACGAGCTCGCTGCCACCGGGGCCGCCTGCAACTCCCCTGGCCACTTTCCCAGGCGATTTGGGGGACCCCGCGGAAAACCCGCACCTCTCAAAGAAAACATTTCCGACCCTAAGACCGTTTCTTTCTTAACATTCCGCCCCTCACCCCCCCGCAAGACGTTGCGTGTTCAACCAGCCCAAGTCCCAGCTTCTGTTACGGCCAATTTATAAATACGCTTTGGCGATTGCGGGACGAAATCGTGTTATTCTAGCCCTCCCCCCCTCCCTCCTCCCTCCCGCTTTATTTAATTTTTTTTTCCTTTCCGAGCAAAGAGACACAATCAGATCTGGATGTCACAGAGCCTGGAAATAAAGTAAAAATTAAAAAAAAATAAAAGAAAAAAAAAAGAGGAAATAATTCCTACCTTAAAACACAACAGGAGAAGATGGGGGGGAACGGGGAGAGGGAAGGGGAGCATTTTCGGAGGAGGGGGGTGGGGGGGAGAGCTGGGAAGGGGCCGTTTGCTTCGCGACTCTTCCTCCCCCCCCTCCCGCTCCCCCCCCCCCCTCTTTCACCACCACCTCCCCAGCACACTTTAAAAATGACAGCTGCTCAGGGTTGTGATTTTACTGGAAAAGTTCTGGGCCGGCTGGAGGAGCGGCTCGTGTGCCAGGCTGACCTGGGGCTGTGCCGGGGCCAAGGCGGGGCTGAGGACGGCCAGGACCTGCGCCGGGGGACCCGCCTGACCGGCGGGGTAGGGAGCGGCGGGAGCGGCGCTGGGGTTGGTGCTGGGCGGCGGGGGGGGCACGGCCCCCCCGATGATGTTGTCTATGGAAAAAGAGGGCCGGGAGGGGTGGTTGGTGCCGCCGCCGCCGCCGCTGCCGCCGCCGCCACCGGCGGGCGTGGGGTCCGGCTTGAGGGTCTGGAGGAGGGCGGCGGGCAGGGCGGTGGGGCTCAGCTGGGGGTGGTAGAAGGATTTCCTGCAGTTCAGCTCGCCGCCCAGGAAGGAGGGCAGCCCCGAGGCGGCGGAGAAGACGGAGGCGGCGGCGGGAGGCGGCGGAGCCGGTAACGGGCAGTGCGGCGCCGGGAAGGGGAAGGCTCCCGCGGCGCCGCCGCCGCCTCCGCCGGGGTGGTGGTGGTGGTGGTGGGGGTAGCCCTGGAGCTGCAGGCCGTAGTTGTAGCCGTAGGGTCCGTAGGCGAAGCCGGGCAGGAAGGCGGCGGGGTCGGCGGTCCCGGCCCGCAGCAGCAGCTCGGGGTGCGGGGGGTGCAGCTGCTGCTGCCGCTTGAAGCGCTTCCTCCGGCGCAGGAAGCTCCCGTTGTCGAACATGTCGGCGGACTCGGGGTCCAGCGTCCAGTAGTTGCCCTTGCCCGGGTTGCCGGGCTCCCGGGGGATCTTGACGAAGCAGTCGTTGAGGGAGAGGTTGTGGCGGATGCTGTTCTGCCAGGCGGGGAACTTCTCCCGGTAGTAGGGGAAGCGCCCGCTGATGAACTCGCAGATCTCGCTCAGCGTCAGTCGCTTCTTGGGGCTCTGCAGGATGGCCATGGTGATGAGGGCGATGTAGGAGTAGGGCGGCTTCACCAGCGGGTTCTTCCCCCCCGCGCCGCCGCCGCCGCCGCCGCCTCCTCCTCCTCCGCCTCCCGCGGGCGCCTTCTCCCCGGGCGCGGCGCCGCGGGCGCAGGCCGGCTCCGAGCCGCCGGCGGGGGAGAGCCGCTCCGGGGACCCCCCCATGCGCGCCTTGGCGGCCCCGCTCCGCGGCAGAGCGAGCCCCAGCGGATCGCCGCCGTCCTCCTCGTCCTCTTCCTCCTCCTCCTCCTCGTCCTCCTCCTCCTCGTCCTCGCTGTACTTGCCCCCATCCTGGGGCGGGCCCACCACGTCGATATCCGCGTCCTCCACCTCGGAGAGCGGCTCTTCCTCCGGGGAGCGCTCGGACATGATCCCGCAGCCGCCGCTGCTGCCCAAAGTCATTGTTGTGCGGCCGGGGCGGCCGGGGCCGGGCTCCCCCCCCCACCTAGCGGCGGCTCCCGGGATGGGCCCCGGGGCCGTGCCGGAGGGGCTGCGGGCCGCCGCTGGGACTCCGCGCCCCGCCGCCGCCGCCGCTCCGCGCCCCGCTCGCTGCTGGCGGGGCCGCGGCAGGGCTTGCGGGGTGGTGGCTGCGGAGGGAGGGGCGGGCGGAGGGGGGGGGGGGGCGGGGGGGGGGGTGGGGGGGGGGGGGCGGGGGGGGGGGGGGGGGGGGGGGGGGGGGGGGGGGCGCGGGGCGGGGGCGGAGAGACGGGACGCCCGGAGGCTGGGCAGGGAGCTTGGCAGCAGCGATAATAAATAATAGTAATAATGATAATAAAAGGAGAGAGGAAAAAAAAAATCAAAAAAAAAAAAAAGGAGGGGAGTGGGGGGGAGGCGGGGGCTGCGGCGGCTCCTCGGCTGGGCTGGGGGGAGGGAGGGAGGGGCGGGGGAAGAGGGAGGGGGGAGGGCAGAAGTTGGGAAGGCGTCTCCCCCCTCCCCACACCCCTCCCGAGCTGGGACCCGGTGGAAACGCTCCCACTCTGCGCCTCCTGCCAGCGCTCCCCAGGCCTTTATACGGCCGCCCCGGCATCACGTGGCGCCCACCGCAGCCCCCCGTGGGGTACGGCGAGGGGCTGCCCGGCCCGGCCCGGCCCGGGTCCCCGGGGAGCGCGGCCCCCGCCCCCGGCGGGGATGCTTTCGAGGAAAAACGCTTCCCGCTCCCCCGGGCGCTCGGATGCCCCCGACTACGCCCGGAGACGGCTGCTGCGGGAGGAGGGGGGTGGTGCTGGATAAAGCCCCCTTCCCCGCCCCACACGCGGTACCCCGCGGTGCTAGCGGCTCGCAGGGCCCATTCCTGCGGGATGAGACGGTGTCCTCCCTCTGCCCGGGGACCGCGGATGGTCCCTTCACCCCCCCGAGGATGCCCGACCCCGGGGCTGGGGGCTGAGCTGCCGCCGTCCAGCAGCCTCACCGGTGGGGACCCTCGCTTCTCCAGGGCCTAGCCCTCGGCCCCCTCTTGAGGAGTGGTGTGAATTTGGGGATCCCCCGCTCCCCTTCTCCACACGCTCGCGTCACCGACACGTCACCGACCCCGGAGCACCCTGCCTGGAAACCCGCCTCCCCCGAGGGGGTTTCCACGGGCCCGCACCCGCAGCGAGGGATGCGGACGCCTGGCAGGTGCGGGGTGGAAGGCGAGGAGGAACGCTCAGCCAAGCTTTCCCCCACGCGAGAAAAAAAGTAAAAAATAAAAAATAAAAGCGAAGGCTGTGCGTGCCCGCGAGGTGCTGAGACGGCATCCCAGTCCCGCATCCCCGCGCGACGGGGCTGGCCCGGGGGGGTACAGCTTTCCGACGTGGCCCACCCGCAGCCCGGCCAGGCCTCAGGCACCCTCCGGGCTGGGGAATCTCCTCCACCCCCGGGATCTCCTCTCCGCAGCTCTCCTGCCACCACTCCCCTCGACGGCTGGCGGGGAAGAGGCGGTGGGCGGCGGACACCCACCTTGCTGCGGGCTGCAGCCGAAGTGGGAGCTTTTCCCCATAACCAGAGGGTACCCCATGGCACTCCCGCCCCCCAGAGCCGCAACAGCGTCCTAGCGGGTGGCAGAGCCCCGCTCCCCCGCCCGCAAGGGACAAGGCCGGTGCGGCCACCCGGGCGCAGGGCGGGGGACACAACCACGGCTGCAGCCGCCCACCCCCGCGCCCCGTGGGTGGCTGTGGCAACCCCGTGTCCCTGTCTCGCACGGTTGGTTTGGCCTTTTTTTTATTTTTTTCTCACCGCTCTGCAAACGCGTAGCCGCTTTCCCGGGGGAGGATGCCAGGGCAGGGAGGAAGGGGATGGTTTCCTCCGAGGGGGTGCCAGGGAGAGATCACCCCCCCACACCCACACCCCCACCCCCCACCCCCCAAAACCCCGGGCCGCGCTCAGCAGTGTGAGAATCCGCGGTGATGAATGGCCAGTCGCTGCCGTTAACAGGTGCGAGCATTTGGTGATAAAATCTCCAGCACTAATACCGGGGGAGCCGGGCCAAACAGCTGCGCGGCCCCGCTTCCAAATGCCGGTCACAATTACTCAAGCCCTTAACGACTCGGTGCACAGGCTGGCCGGGCTCGGGGGGACCCCGAGGAACGGGCAGGAGCGGACGGCGCTTCGCCCGCACTTCTCCGGTTGAAGGAGCCGGAGCCTCCGCGGGGACTCGGTCGCATCCTCCTCCCTCGCCGCCAACGCCGCGATCCGGGAGGATTTCTCCACCGGAGGAGGGGAATAGATGAATAACTCGAGCTGAGAGTTGCCCGGGAAGGTGGGAAGCCTGTCCTGCCGGCGTGTGGCACGGCGGGGGCTGAGCTTTCCTGCACTCTTTCGCTTTTACACACCCTCGATGCTGATAACCTCTGTTTGTGGCACGTACGCCTACATCTCCCCCTCGTATATATGTTCCCCTACATATATTGGTATTTTTCTTATATATATTTCTTATATATTTTAAATTATATATATATATATATAATTAGCAAATACAGGGAAATGCTTCGGAGAGGCCGTATCTTTCCTACCGACGTGTTTCAAGCTCTGCGTTCATCAGCCCCGCGGAAAGGCAATGGGAAGAACAAATGGAAGGGAGCGGAGGGAGGGAAGGAGGGAGGGAAAAGACCCCCGAGCCGCTTTCCATTTTTATTAAGTAAAATAATAGTTATGCCTCCCCTACATAAACGAAAGTGTCATAAAAAATTCCGAAGCAGCTGCCAGAGATTTCGACCACACACACAACGGGGCGATTGAATTTCCACTTGGTGCATTTCATGGCAGCGAGGAACCGCCGGGAGCTGCGCCTTGTGCCTCTGCAGGGCGGCGAAGGGGAGGGCGGACGGACACACGGACACACACACACACTGGGGAGGGGGGCGCAGCAAAATGACGAGCTATGAGCGGACAGCGGGCACCGGCCGAGGGATGCTCCCCATCCCTCCGCACCCCACCGCGGGGGGAGCCCCAGGACGGGGGGATTCCTTTCCCACCGCGCTCCTGGGCATCGGGACCCCGAAAATATTGGGGGGGGGGGGGTTGGGGTGGGGTGTGCGGGAGGGGAGAAGGGTCGCTCGGAGGCGGCTGTTGAAGGGACGCGGCCGGTGCTTTGTCCCGCTGTCGCCGGGACCTCCCCCTTCAGCACCGCGCATCCCGAGCCCCGCAGCTCCGAGAAGCAGCATGTCCCCATCAGCCACCGTCGACGCGATTCCTGCCCGTTTCACGGCAAAATATCGTCCCCGTTAAAATCGGGAACGACCCCAAAAGGCAAGGATAGCGAAGGAGTCCCCGTCCCTCCGTCTGCCGGCGCCTCCTGGTCGCCGAGTCGGTATTAGCCTCGGCTTTGCCGGGCAAGATCGGCTGCAGAAACAAACCAAAACGAGAAAAAGGACCCAAACTACACCCGTCCCGAAATGATTTAGAAAAGGGAGACCCGGGACTGAAGCAAACCAGATGGTGGGATCCCAGACACGTATATACACGCACACACGCGCTCCCGGCCGCGCATCCGCACACGGAGCGAGGAGTGAGTTTTCATCACGGGTTTGCACGCCGGGGTAAGAAATGATGCGGTCTCCCGAAAGAGAAACCCTATCGATCTACCCGAAAACATTCCCTTGTCGTCGTCCCACTGTTCCCAGGCGCTCAGGGCTGGGAGGGAAACGTTTTTCCTAGGGCAGATTTTTAATTTTTCTGCTCTCCTCTCTGACGTATTTCATTACAGCCAGCCTCCCTTCCCACCTCCCGTTTTAACCCGACTCTGCTTTACATTTCACGTTAAATTGTGGCATCAAACGTGCGTGGGGCTGAGAGCTGGAGGGGTGGGGATGGTCTCCAAAAAGTCACAAGAGGTGAAAAAAAAAAAGTAAAAAAAAAAGTGCCCATCAACCCATCAGGATTTTTTTTTTCTCTCTCCTTTAAATTGACTTTCACTGTCTGTCCTGTCTATCTTAATGAGGCTTCGGGTGGGTGTTTTGATGCCTTGCACCTCTTTAGCAGGTGGATCACCTTCGGATGAGGTTTCCCTCCCCTCCCCGGGGTCCCGGTACCCCCACACCGGCGGCTCCGTGGGACTGTGTCGGAGCCCCTCCAAGCTGCGAAACGCCAACAACGACCAGGATTTTTAATATTTTTTTTTTATTTTTTTTTTTCCCACGGGGAAAAGCTCGTTCCCTGTCTCTCCGCCGGGACCGTTATTTGCCGGGGGATGCGATCGCTGCTCCTGCCCCGGCATTGGCCATGCTCCCGCCTAAGGAAGCCGGTCCTGGCCGGACCATCCCCCAGCGCTGGGGTTTACCGGGGGGGCAGAGCCTTGATCCTGCACCGCTGTGCCCGTGGGCTGCCGGGGCAGTTTGGGTGGCGGTTTAGCTCCAGCCCAGCCGATGTTGCTCCCAGATCCTTCCAGGCGATCCGTTGGCTTTGCCATACGTGATCGTTCTTGTTTCCTCTGCCGAGAAGCATCTAAATTCGTTTATTCTGATGAGAACCGCATCTACAAGTCCCCCAAGGCTCACTGATGGATTTTTCTGTATTACCTCGTTATCAGGCTTGGCTGACCTCTAACTTCTCTGAAAACATGAACAAGACAGACCCGCTGCTGCCTGGGCTGCCCCAGGGGGCTCTTTTTCCACTTATGTGATTTCCTTTGATATTATTTCTCTTCTTTCCATATCCAAGGCTCAAACCTTCAGTGCTCCCTGCAGTTCAACCTTTTTTCCAGCCCCGTACCTACCAGCTCCCGGCTGGCAAAGATCACTTTGCAGCCCGCACACCAGGAGCTCCTGGTGCAGGAGCAGGGAGATAAGTGGGAATGGTGGTGCCAGATAACGCGAGATGGGTAAAATTCCCGGTTTGGAAACCACTGGAGGCAAGTGCCTATATCCATCCCTGCAGTGTGCAGACGTTGGACAGCTTGGTTTTCCTGACTTGCATTTTCAAACGCAGGTGTCTCAAATTCCACACCAAAAAAGGCCAGAATTTCAAGGGAGGCTTTTCCGAGGCACCCCATGTGCAGGGATGAATCCCCATGAACCTCTGGAGAACAAGTCTCCCTGCCTTTCCTGCTCTTCAGACAAGCGGGAACCTCCTCTCCCCTCATACACACACATTTATTTAGGTGCCATCATCTGACTTTAGGACCTTGGTTTTGGACTTGCAGTCTGCTCCTCTCTATTCATAACTGATCCCATCCCACATGGATTTGAAGCCCACCAGGCAAGCTCATATGCAGCTTAACACTCAACTGATTAACTCTGGCTTGGTATAAGCTTCTTTTTTTTTTTTTTTTTTTATACTGTTCTTCAGCAATCTGACATAAAAAGAGATGGATACACACACACTTACATGACTCAGAGGAACGCAGTCATTTTGAGCCATAAACCACCAGGTGCGCTTTTGAGACTCACCAAATCCAGCTCTCCTGGTTGCCATAAAAAACACATTAGCCAAAGGCCGATGCATATGGAAGGCAATTATGCTCTGGCACATGACAACGTGTATAGAACAGCCTGGTAACTGTGCCTACCACACAAGGAAAAATATCCCTGTGAAAACAAGCCTGCTAAATCACTTCATTCTTCCCTGAATCCCCTGAAAATAAAAGAGAGGATTTTGCAGGGGATGGGAGGGAATCAGATTTTCCAAAAGTAGATGCAGCAGTGCAAGAACCTAAATAAATGGCCAGATTCACAAGGATGTAGAAACTCGTGATGAGGTTTTCCATGTTATTATCTGATCACGCCAAACGTGCTCAGGAAACCCCTGCTCCCAAGTTCTCTGCATTCAGAGGTTCAGCAGCCCAAGTGCCCGCCACATCCACCGAGTTCGCAAAAGTCCACTTCTGCCAGAAATGCCAGCTGAGGACCCTCAGCTTGGGGGCCAGGAGCAATACAGGGAGAGGGTCTTCAAAGGAAGAAGTTACAGAGAAGGTGGAAAATTACTGGAATACAGCTTGATTGGGAGAAAAAGTGTTTTACTCCTTTTTAATTTTTTTTCTGCATGTACTAAATGGACAGAGATAGAAGTCTCTAAATCTGGAATTATACAGCAATCTCCAGCTGGAAATGAGGTTGGGGTGAATCTGCTGTATCCTTGCAAAAAATCAGCTCTGCACATACATGCTGATATCTACAGGTTCATAGATATATTTTGCCTCTAGACCTCAAATAAGATTATGCTTCAGTCAGCTGGAAGCTGTGATGTTGCTACTGCACAGGAATATAGCGCAGGGTTACTTTTTGCTGTTTCCATCTTGGGAAGGAGCTGGATAAACAGAGGGAAAAAGTTTGCACCTTAAAGTATGAGGAAGGAGGTGAAGTATCTCACCCATGCAGAGAAGCAGAGGCAGAGCCAAACCCCTTAACCCTGTCCCTTTATCCAGTGGAAGACAGCCAAGGAAAAATATTAAATCAGGCATCACCGTTATAGTTGGGGCTGAATCTGTGCAGAAGGGTGAAAGTCAGCTCCGTTGTCCCACCAGCGAATGGCTAAGGATGCTGATTCCTCCCCTGCATCTCCAACAGGTCACAGCTTCACCCCACAGCCCGGCTCCAGCACTTCCACATCCCAGCGGCTCCTTCCTTCAGGTCCAGGACCCAAAGCTAATCCCTGTCTTGCCCAGTGGGACACACAGCCCTGGCACAGCCCAGGCTGACATCGTGGCAGCGTCAGTGTGGCCACAAGGGAGAGTTCTCCATCTCTATAAATAGGTGCTCTGCAGCGCACAGCAGGTAAAAGGGGCACACCAGAAACCCGTCCCCAGCATCTCCAGACTGGTGGGAACTTCTGCCTCTTTCTCCAAACCACCAGAAGAAATTTCTGCCCCGAGCTGCACAGAGACAAGAGAGAGGAAGCCTGTCAACGCACAGATTAAAATTAATCCTGCCACTCCAGGGGTGTTGAAGCTTCACGTACACACACCCACACTCCTTCTTTCACTTTCTGCAGGTGAATCTCTGCTTATTCTTGCTGGGAAGAGGAAGCTTCATCACTTGGATGGAAGAAATGACACTGAGAGCTGCTGAAGGAAAGGCTGATGCTTTACATCCGCTTTTAAGTTACTGCAGGATGGGTACACAGAGTGGCTCAGATAACTGGATCCCGACAACACGTGTTACAAACTGCCTTTTTCTTACTGCCATTTTCCAGGCTTTTGCATAGTCTAGATGTTGAGCGTTAAAATTGTGTTATAACA
The DNA here is from genome assembly GCA_025769975.1 of Gallinago jamesoni. NCBI lineage: Eukaryota > Metazoa > Chordata > Aves > Charadriiformes > Scolopacidae > Gallinago > Gallinago jamesoni. The sequence goes on along the minus strand of JAOQGH010000004.1, from coordinate 24,546,768 downwards.
GGGCATGAAGGCATCGGGATAAGTTTTCTGCTCGCTGAAAACGCATCGCTGGGCTCCTGCGGGGGGGCTTCCCTCCCAGCGCAGAGATAAGCGTGCCATCTAGAGGAAATCCCCTTTATTGCCAGGACTGGCAGCTGAAAATTATCCAATAAAGCATAATTAACCTCTGGCTTCAGCGAAAATCCTTCAGCCGTGCCCTGCTGCTCCGGGCTGCCGCACAGGCACGTCGCGGTGGGATGGTGATGCGCTGCGGCATCGGGACAGCTCGGGAAGGTCCTAAGCGCTTGAGGGCCACCCCAGCCCATGCTGGCACAAGCTGGCCTGTCTCTTCCCCATAGGTGATGTCAACTGCGCGCCCCCCCCCAATATGGGCATTGGGATGTAAAGGAGGAGAAGGCGATGTGGGTGTTTCCATAGTACATGCTCTCTGCCGTGTCTGCCTCTGAGGAAGGTAAGGAGGCTGCACATATTGCAGGGTAAGAAGGCTGTATATGTCATATAATGCCCTCCAGTGTCTGCTAGCAGCAGTCCTGGACCTATGGGTGCCAACGCCTGAGCCACAGGTGAGAGCCCATGTGCACTAACGGAGTGGCAGGGTCACCTGCTCCACCAGCAGCTCCTACCCTGTGGAACACAGCCCTTTAGAGCCCCTGGGGGGCTGATATGGGTGTGCAAGGCTACAGCCCAGCAGTGGGGATGAAGGTCTGACCTCCCATGGGAGGGAGGGAGGTGTCCTCCACATTTCCACTCACTTTTCCTAAGGAAAAGTCTCCTTCCCAGCTAACTTCCCAGGCTGGACTGCTCTCGTACACTGCTGCTGTCCTGGGCACCCTCATCCAAACCTTCAGGCATGGTTGTAGGTCTGGGACATGAGATGTGGGGGGCAGGTGGGACAGCAGGCACCATAGGTTTTTTACCTTCCTGTGGTCAGAGCCAGCCCACTGAAGCCTAGAACACCCATATCCCACACCTTCCTATTTTTCTTTTCTACCACTACCAGTGAATGTCATGTCTGCAGTCACCAGCACGAGGCTGTTGTCCCACTAACCAAAACAAATCCTTCCAGCCCTAAAAATAATTGAAAAACAGTGATCTAGGTCCAAGCAGAGGGACAAGTGCAACTGCCCAGCAGGCAGCTGTCTTGTAAAAATGGGAAGGCTTGAAAAAAAACACCTTCAGAGGCAGAGAAAGAGCAGGGATGGTCTTACATGAGAGAAACCTTATTCTGCAGAAAAAGCAGGTGCATGCTTAAGCAAAGAGTGTTTTGAGAAGAGTTGCTATTGCATTGACTTGTTTATATTCTGCAGGTTTTTAAAAATATTTTCTTCACTTTTTTTAAAAATGACAATTATTCCCCCTTTCCTCAACATGTCAGAAGCTCCTCATGACACTGCTCTCTGGGTGCTCCCAAGCAAGGCTGAACCCCAGCAACATCAGCAGCACCTTTCTGCTTTTGACAGCGATGCTGTTTCCATTTTGCACCCTTTGCTGCCTTCTCCCCCCCACCTCTGGGCTCTCACACCTGACTCCTAACCCGTGTCTCAGAGATGCTGCTCTCATCACCCACAGATGTTGTTCCCCCTGCTCCATGGCAGGGATGGAAGGCAGGGATGTCCCCATGGCTCACAGCAGGCACTGCCACTGAGGCAGAGCAAAGGGCTTTGCGACATCGCCCTAGGAGCTTGCGCACTTTATAGGTCTCTTATTTCCTGTCATTACCGAGAAGAGCCTAGATGTAATAAAAATCTGGGCTCCGATCCTACAAACACTTATGCCTGAGCTTAACTCTAAGCACGTGAGCCGTCAAAGGGGACTATTCATGTGCTTAAAATTTAAGCATGTGCTTAAGAGTCTGTAGGCCTGGAGTCTGTCAGTGCGGGGATTTGTGCCTTAAGCCCATATTCTGGGTCATTATCCTTTTCATGTCTTCTCTGGCATCTCAGAAGATGCTTCAAAGGGAAATTTTCAAGTTCTTCAATAAACTTCCAGAGCAGCCTGGATTCTTGCCTATTCTATGGGGCAATTCTCCTCCATTGCCTCCCCTCCCCCTGTTAGCGATAATCCTGTGCTATTTCATGCTTGGCCAGACAATTAAGCCCTCTTGCTGCTTGGCTCTGTCTTTGTTATGTATAATTGTTCCAAATAATTAGCCACTATTGCACGCTATTCTGAAACTACTTTGTATTGCAATTATACTTAGAGGGCGAGCATCAGCTCGGGGAGAATCCAAGCAGCAGACAGCCTGGAAAGAAAGGGCTTCGAGCTGGGGGAAGAGGGATACGCGCTTAAGCCAACACTGCAGAAAACCTAAACAATAAGTAAAGTAACCAGCGAGGAGTAAATGTTGCCTGGAGAGGGTCTGTGGCTGGTGGGGTCGGGGCAGGAGAGCTGAGGGTGGGCTGCAGGGTCTTGCCCAAAATGTCACCTGGCTGCCACCTCGTGGGTGCAGACTACGGTGCAGGAGGCAAAACCGTACTCCACTCCCATCACTTCCGTGGTGACTTGAAGGGAGAACCTTGGCCAAGTGGCCAGTTTTGCCATCTCCATACAATGTAGGAAACATGTAGCTGTGCTGGGATGCGTTTGGGGTCTGTCAGGAAAATGTTCCCTAATTGTGTCTTTGGAACGGCAAAACTTGTGATTTCTTGAGAGTTAAGACTCCAAACAATGAGATTGGTTCAGCAGCCTCCTGTTTTCCCACCAGCAAGCACATCTTTGTTGTGGGTGAGTGCTGGATGGGATACAGCTCCATGTAAAGCATCTTTTGGAAACTGAAAATAATGTGGCTCAGTCTCTTGTCTTTCAAGCAGAGAATATCTGAAATGGGTATAACCAAGACCTGGGTTGGGCTGACCTGAATTGGTGAATTAATTCCTCTGCTGAAACCCATGGCTTGCTCTGAGCAGAGAGCCAGGATGGCCAGTGACACTGCACTTGGACAATTTTGTGTTTTTTCGAGGTCCATTTTCTCCAGCCATGTTATGCTGTTTGAAGCCTCCTGAAAATGGAGCTACAAGTTGGGTTTGGTTTCTAACACCTGGTTAGAAGAAGGATTTTTTAAAACCGAGTAAAGATGTTTGTGGTACAGATGGAAAGCGCGCAAAATGTCTGGGGCAGTCAGGTCCGTTTTCTGCAGACGTCATCCATTGCATCTTTTGACTCAGCAGAGCTGATGCAAATGGCAAACGACCTTTTCCAGGCACGTCCATAACTGGCTCAGGTGCATCCTTCCTCCATGTGTGACATGAGCCAGGGCTGCTTGTTGGCATTGGGATGGCACAGTTGATTCCATACATGCATAAACCCAACTGTGGCAGTGTAACCACTTCAAGCAGCCCCCGTACGAAGACTGTGAAATGAATGGACCTTGGATACTCTCCCAAGAGCTTGTAGGTGTTGTGCTCAGGCTCTGACGTTGTGCTTCTGAACCACAGCCTTGCTTCTCGGGTGCTATAAGAGTCAGGCCAGCCCTGAGCTCTGACATTCACACACTCTACGTAGCACATTTTAGACATAAAGTCAGGCTGCCAACGAGGCTGGCTGCTGCAGAAATGTGCTCCTTCATCACTGCTCCCTCACCTTCCATGATTCTCACTGTGCTTCCACTTGTTTCCCTATTTTCACTCCAGGGAGAAGAGCATCAAGGGGACAGCCAGCACCATCCAGCCCTGTATCCTGTTCCAGTGATGGTCTGCAGTGGACGCTTAGGCAAATGGTAAAAGAGGGTAAAGCCAGAAAATGCTTAGGAAAAGGGTAAAAGAGGGTACAGCCAGAGAAACCCATCCTCTCGGAAATCTTCCTGGACTCGGTAATTGGTGTTTTAGGGACTTCCCAGTCTTGAGGTTGTATCCAACATAAGGTGTTTAATAATGAGCCTCACCCCGTTCTCATTCTCATTCTCATCCTGACCGTACCCCTCCACGATGTCCCGCCCTTCCCCACGCAGCCGTGAACAGGACAGATCCCAAATGCCGGGATGCTGCCGGTACCCCCTGAGCACCCTCCTCCGTGTCCCTGGGCCCGCGGAGGTGTCCGGGAGCGGCTTCCCAGGGCTTTCCACTGGAGGTCAGTGTTGGCCTGAGCACAGCGGCTGGCACCCCGGGACACCTCCCCCCACCCCCCCCCCGCCACCCCCTCCCCACGCCGGGGCGTTACACACGTGGGGTGAAGCGGCGGAGGGGAGGGCAGGGATGCTCCTGCCCTGTTCAATCACAGCGGCTGCATCGCCCGCTCCTGCCCGAATAGGAAGGACCAGAAGATATACAGGACCCAAACATAACGGAGCAGAGTGGGTGACAGACACCCACCCCCCCGATACCCCAAGACATAGCTCAGAGCTTGGGAAGTGCTGATTCCCAGGTGCTAATTTGTTAAAAACTCATTGTCAGCTGGCAAAGCCAATCTTAACTGGTCCCCCTGCACCCACAGCCCACCTTCCCATCATCAGCTTTACCCACTCTGTCCTCACCTCAGAGAGTCACCACTGACTGTCTTCAAGCTGTGTATTTCCAAAGGGTGAAGCATTACATAGAATAAAAGCTCGTTACGGTGTAAAATTTCCAACACTGGGACTGCCAGGGGACAGCTGGCAGCATCCAGACAAAATCTAACACTACCAGAGGGACCGACAAGTTCTTCAGGAAATGTGCCTTGACTACAATTTCAGCTAATGCTGGGCTTGCTTGCAACTGGATGGAAAACACTATTTATAGCTTGGGAATATCAGCTGGAAAGAGCATTTCTTATTGCTTGTTTTAACCTGGGGAGGGGTGCTGTGGGAAGGTGGTACAAGCATGAAACACGCAGAACACTGTCGTCCGCAGACAGATGTAGCAGCTTGGTCGGTCCTTCCCTGGCAGCCGGTATTTCCCAGAGGAAAACAAGCATCTTTTTCAAAGTGGCAGCTGATTTGGGTTATTTGTTTCTGAATATGTAGCCTGAAGGATCTGAATTCAGCCTGATTCGCAAAGGGCCATTCTCGAAGAAGTCAGACTCTCTTGGCAATAGACCTAATCACCACCCAAACCTCTTTGGTGCTCGGGATCAACTCCAAACCCCTCCTTTGCGTCTGTGGGCTCAAGACGGGGCTTTCCCCCCTGTGGGATGCCCAGGGGACCTCTTGCCATCACCCTGAAGGATGACATTCATTCCACAGTCTTGGAGAGCAAAGAAAGTTTTGCCTCTGGCTTTTGTGTGAGCAAGATAGAGATAGTTATGACTGTCATTACTTAATATTCCCTAAACTCTCTGGGCATAGCTAAATAAAGAGAGGAGGATTTCAAAGGAGACTAGGTTTCACAAACTGAAATCTGGGTGATAATTACTCCTATTTCATTCAAATCCCTCTTATTCACAAAACAGAGACATTGAAAAGACACTAAAGAGCACAGGTATAAACTTTACAAAGCTTAAAACTACTCTGTCCCAGCAAGGCTCATGCTTTACATGACACCTAAATCCTACTCATTTGCTAGATTCACCCCAACTGTAAACAAAGCTTTGAAATGAAAGCTTAAAAGCCTAGTTGGGATACATTAAGTTAACCAAGAAGACACTCTTAAGGCATTAGTTTAATGACAATCACAATATAAGTGCCAGAGGTTTGTGCATGTGAGGATTAATATCTATGGGAGAAGGGGTTTCTTCTGCCTATAGAAGAAAAGGGGGTTGTTGCCCATACTTTCCAGCTTGTTTGGCAGCGTAAGGCCCCCACTGAGGGTGGCTTATCGCCGCTTGCAGGGGGCTCTGGGCTGGGGCTGTCTGGCAGACGGGCCCTGGGAGGATGTGCAACCCAACACTTCACACCAGTGTTTGTCCCGACACACAGGAAAGCTTCGGCTGCTCTCTCTGAACCAGGATTTTGGAGATCCAGCCCACTGCAGTGACTCTTGCCTCATGCCAGAACCCCCATGGTTAAAGAGACCCCTCTTGCAAAGGCAAAGGGATGGGATGGGTCTCCTGCAGAACCCCACCAGATGTGGAGCTGGGTGCTACTCTCCAGAAAGGCCTGTGGGAGGAGAGTGCAAGCAACTGGGAGACAGGAGCAAGCCACAGCCCAGCCCTTCAGACTCCCTGATCCCCCCCTGGCTCCACCAGCTCTTGAGTTAACACCCAGAGATGTCAGGAAGTTGGAAAGCCCTTTCCAACACTGGGTCCCCACTCCTGCAGGGCTCTGGAGTGACTGGAGAGGAGCAGGTGTGAGATGTCCCAGCTCGGCCACCTTTTCCCATTGCATCCCACCTGGGTAGAACCACAGCACTGCCTGCCCAACCCCTCCACCCAACACCATTTTTCTTTTATGCCAGTACTTGGTTCTCCCCCACTTCAGACACTCTCCTGCTCGTGGTGCAAACCCAGCAGAGCCCCAGCCCAGTAGCCTGGCGATGCTGGAGGGAAGCCAACAGACCCAGCGCTTGGGGCACGTGTCTGGCTCTGACCCCCTGGGTACTTAGGCGAGACTTCAAAAGTGCTTTAGTTTGAAAAACTTGTTGGAAAAACATTGCAGGATCAGGCCCTGGGGATGAATGTCAGCTGTGACAAGTGTCCTTTCTACGGACTGTCCTTGCAAGGGATTATTTCAGTGTCCCCCCCGTGCACCTGTACAGACAGCGTGTTACAGGCAGGAGCAGCACTTTGCAAACTTTCATTAGATAGGAGATCTCTGCCTATTGATATATTTCGCAGAGAGCCAAAGTATTTGAAGGGGTAAGTTTTTTCACAACACCCTTTCCGAGCAGGGCTATCACTAAGGGAAAAGCACAGAAGCTGCTGCTGGGAGCAGTGGGAAAGCTGGAAAGGCGAAGCTGGAAGGACCAGGGAGGAGACCCAGAGGCCAGGGGCTCAGCTGAAGGCAGCAGATGAGAGCTAGGTCAGTTTTTAGAGACGGATGAAACCCCAATTTTAAGGAGGACAAGACGAAAAAACATTTTCTTCCCTCCCTTCCCATACCAACCCCACTCTCAGTTTCTACAGAGCGCATGGGATAAAAAAAAAATGAAAAGCCACAAACTCCCAAGCTTTGGGCAAAAGCTGACTCCCTTGGTTCCCGCCTGTACACCCAGCTTTCCATCATGATCAGCAGCCAGGAAACGAGATGCTCAGTCTTGCACCAAAGCTCAACTGACATCCAACCCCTCCTTAAGCAGGAGGAAGGTGCAATAGGGACTACAAGAAACTACTCTGCTTCAGAGGACACCCTGGAAAAAATGGAGACAGATCCTAGCTTGTCACTTTTACCCAGAGGCTGTTTAAATTAAAAAATGGCTAAATCCAGAGATGGGGAAATTCTACCTTCAAACCTGGAGAGATGGTCTGGGTAGCAGTCCTGAAATAAAGAGCAGCAGCCCGGCCAGTGAACAGGTTGGAATTTTAATTGATTTTGTTGCGAGGAAGGACAGCTACAATCTCCTAATTCTGATGTGCTAAACCAGAATTTCACCTGCAAGGGATTCCTTGGGGGGAAGCCGCGTTCCCTGCCGAGCAAAGGGAGACCATCGAGCCGAGGAGGAGCTGCATGGGGCAAACCTTGCAGCTTCCAGGCAACAGATTGCTGATTGTATGTCTTCTCATGGCTTGGCGGTGGTTAGTTACCATTCGCTTTTTAAAAACTTGTAATAAAATAGCTTTAGAAAGCGTCAGTAAAAATGTAAATGTAAATGCCATGTAAAATGGCAGTGTCACAACAGCAGCACGAGTCTGTCTCCCACCGGTTACAAGACTGATAAATTCCTCTCATCAAGGTCCGTCTGGAGCCAGAGGAACAGCAGCACTGGACATGTTGGAATGAAAAGCTTTATTTTAAAAAAAGTCCTTTCTAACAATAAAAGTTACTTTTAAAAATAGTAAAAAGAAGTAGTCGGGGTGTTGGGGACTTTTTTCCTACAGAAGGAAATGATAAACACCTTAAATATCTATTCAAAATCCAGTGAATTGGTTTAGTCGGGTTTTTGGGGGGTAACTAATTCCAGTTACAGAGGAGGCACCCAGGGAAGAGAGGAGAAAGCCCATTTGCGGGACAGCTCCTGCTCTCTGGCTTCCACACCCCTGTCTCCTGGGAGTGCTCCTCCTCGCCCCACAGGTGCCCCAGGGTGCCCTGCCACAGATGGCATCCCTGGGGTCGGGCTGTGCAGAAGGGGCACCCCCCTTTCCAAGCGTGGGGGGATCCCTGCCTGGCAGATGCAGCCAGAGAGCACCTTTCCCAGCAGGGGATGGGGCAGAAAAAGAGACCGCCTCGCCTCCGGTTAAAAATGAGCTGAGAAAGAGAGGAGCCCCCCACAGGCGTGTGTCCCCACACAGCCAGAGGCTGAGGGTCCCTGAACCCACCCCAGCTGGTCCTCACAGCGGGAAGAAGTCTACGTGTCCAGAGATGGTCCTGGGGGTGTTCCAGCCAAATCCCATCCCCACTCCAACCCTATCACATGTACCGCTCCAGGCCGGCGGGGAAATTGGGCTGTCTCATGTAGGCATTGCTGGAGCCGAACTGGCCGAGGGGGGACGGGGAGAGCCCCAGGAGCTGCTCGCTGTGCTCAGCGCAGGCGGGGGGCCGCATGGCCGGCAGGGCCAGTCTGTTGGGAGCCCCGTAGAGCTGTTGGCTACTGGGCGAGTAGCTGCCCTGTGCCACGGGCAGGTGAGGAGGCGAGGCAGCATAGGGATAAGCCAGGGTGTTGGGGCCGGCTCGGCCCAAGAGGCCGGGACTGATGGACTGCGCCTGGAAGCAGGGAGGCTCGGAGCTGCCGGCGGAGCAGGAGGGAGCCAGCTCGGCCCCAGGCAAGCCCAGGGATGGGTGGCCCAGCTCGGCCGGTGGTGAGGGCTGCAGGGCCTGCTGCCCGCTGATGAGGCTGTCGATGCTGAACATCCTGGGATGCTGTGCCGGTGGGGCTGTCCCAGCTGCGTAGGGGTGGAAGACGGTGCTGGAGAGCTGGGGGCCGTAGCCGGGCGAGCAGAGGGCGTTGGGGTAGGGTGCTGTAGGTGCCGTGGGGCGGCCGGCAGGTGGGGGGGTGAAGGCGCTGGAGTTTTGCATGTAGCCGGGGTAGGTGGTGATGTCGGTGCGCTTGAAGCGCTTCCTCCGGCGCAGGAAGCTCCCGTTGTCGAACATGTCCTCAGCGGCCGGGTCCAGCGTCCAGTAGTTGCCCTTGCCGGGGTGGCCGGGCTCCCGGGGGATCTTGACGAAGCAGTCGTTGAGGGTGAGGTTGTGGCGGATGCTGTTCTGCCACTTCTTGGGGTTCTCCCGGTAGAAGGGGAAGCGCTCGGTGATGAACTTGTAGATGCCCCCCAAGGTGAGCTTCCTCTCGGCGGCGTTGGCGATGGCCATGGCGATGAGGGCGATGTAGGAGTAAGGGGGCTTGCCCCGCTGCACCGGCCGCTTCCTCCGGCGGCCCCCGGCGGGGGGCGGCGGTTCCTCGGGGGGCGGCGGCGGCGGGGGGGGAGGGCTACCCCCGCTGCCCCGCGGCTCCGGCTTCACCGGTGGCGCCTGACCGGCGGGGGGAGAGCCCCGGGGCGGCCCGGGGGAGCCGGGACTGGCCGCGGCGGCGGGGCTAGGAGCCGGCAGCGTGCACATGCCTCGCAGGCAGGGGAAGCCGGCCGCGTTCATATACGGCCCTCGCCTTCCTCCTCCTCCTCCTCAGATGAGGGGGGGGGAGGGGGCGGCGGGAGAAAGATCCCCCCCCCGAAGGGAGGGAAAAGGGGGACAGGGAGGGGAAGGGGGGACAGGCACCGCGGCAGCTCCCGGCGGTGGGGAAGTCGGTCCCGAGTCGCTTTGCAATATATAGGGCTGTCGCACCCCCTCCCACGGAGGGGCGTGCGGTGCCCGGCCCGCCCCGGCCCCTCTCCCCCGGTGGGAGGAGGAGGCCCCTGGGGAGGGGTCCTGACTCCCACGGCTAAATCCCCCAGCCTCTCCCCAGGGTTTTATTTGGCAGCCGTGCCCCCGAGCGGTCCCTCCCCCGGGGGTCCCGGGTGCCAGCGCGGCGGCCGGCTCCGCTCCCGGGCCGTTCCGCCTGCCGCTTCGCTTTCCTGTTAACCGACGGGTCCTCCCAGGAGAAAAACTAAACGAAACGAGTCCCGACGGCCAAATCAGGGCGAGTTCGGTGCCGCAGCCGGCCCCCAGCAGCAGAGCAGGTAATCTCCGGCCGGGACCCCCCGGCTGCTTGGATTTCGTTGTCTTTTTATTCCTTCTCCCTGGGAAAAGCGCTCAGCGGCGGCCGCAGACGCAGCGGCGGCAAGAGCCGGGGTTTTCTACCCAAAACCAATCCCCTCGGTTTAGTTACTCTGCAGCCTGGTGAAATCTCCTGCGTAAGAAAGTCCTGGGAAAAATTTTTGCTTTTCCCCTAGGAGAAAGGAAGATGGGCTGCCGAGCCCAGGGATGCCCGCAGGTGCCTCCCGTGGGGTGGGCAAGGGATGCAGGACAGGGATGGCATCTTGGGTGTGGATGGAGGAAGCAGGGGAGGTCTTTCTATCACTGCAAAGGGATTGAGGTCGTGGCTGAAGCTGAAGGAAGACACCAGACTCAGGAAGTCCTGCAGGGTTTCATAGAAAACCTCTTCAGATTTCATCCTGCACTCCAGACCCAGTACAGTGGAACTGCAGCCCCCTCCCATCCATGTCATATGCCAGTACCAGAACTAGGAGATCGTTGACTGCTTTATCAGCACGAAAAAAAGCTGTGGGCTTTCACACTGTCCTCACTCATTGCTGCTGAGCATCACCTCTAAGGCAGATGTCCACCTGTGGAGAGCCTGGCCTGGACCAGGTAAGGGAGCTGCTGCATCAGGGTGGGCTGGACTAGCAGGGAGGACTTTTATAGCCAGGTCACAGCTTTACATGTAGATACATGTCTGTGTCCTGAGAGTGCAGGTGGAACTATCTACACCATTAACAGTGACAGATCCCTCCACATATCCCACAAGTGGAGTAAAAATCACAGCCTTCAACTTTGTAACTCAGTTAAAAGAATTTCAAATAGCAAAGTGGCATGAAAGCCTTTTTTCACAAGGGCAAGTAGGTAAACGCAACCAGGTCCTGTCATCATCCCCCTTTCCTTTTTAAGCTTAAAAGCCACCCAGCCTTTTGGAAAAGATTCTTTATCATTTTCCTTGAAGCATTTCATCCTGGTTGTATTCTACAGTCCAAGTAAAAGTTCGTTGACCAGGTTATTTCCCGCAATTGCTCGTTCCCCTGCTTACGTCTGCACATGGGTTTTCTCTTGCTTTATTTTTCCTGCAGATAGTTGTGGCTCCTCTTCTGTTCTCTTCAGGGCTCAGATGGGGAAGTGGGGGTCTAACAGAGCGATGTTGGGTCCACTCTTGGGCTCTGCTGCAGACCAGCTGCCGTTGGAGTAAACTGTCTCAATTTCCCTTCTACCAAATGGGGCTAACCAGAATGTAGGTACTGGCTGGAGGACTGAGAACAGGTGAGAAAGGGTGAAATGCAGCCTTAGAGAAAGGTGCCTTTCTCCACAGAAGTTACAGACCTTCATGGAGGAAAGCAAATCAAGGGCATGGCAGGGACTACTCCTGCACATTGGGAGAGCTGAGGGGAAAAGGATGGAAGATCCCTATTTTTTCCAGAGCATGCATTTAAATTGACCAAGTATCTGAATGCGGCCAGTTCTTTTCAGTCAGAGGATCTGACTTTTCCAGTCACTGGAGGGGGTGGCAGATTCCCAAGAAGGGAATCACTAAAGATCACTCGAGGATGCACAAAGTAAAATACACACACACATACCCCCCAGGAGAGATGGAAACCTTCATTTCTGCAGGCATTAGCTAGTGAGATTTTCATGTCAATGCAAGGATTTTAATGTATTCTGATCTAGCAAGAATGATTTTGGGAGGGAAAAGGCTTACAGGGTGCAAAGGAGGAAGAGCAATCGATCATATCAAACATTGATTTTCTTAATCCATCATATCAAGCATCCATTGCTTATCACTCGCTTTCTCCTTTTTTATTCATCTAAACATTCAGAACAGGAGTTGGAAGTGAAAACTCAGCAGTACGGCTGGGGCTGGAGCTGCCTGCACCTGAAATCACATCTAGAAAAGGAAGAGATATCTCATCCGGACAACGGGACATGACGACCCAACTGTGTGAAGGGTTTATGGTCCAAGGCCCCGATCTCACGTCATTTTACATGCGGTGGGAGAAGCCCTGGCCCCGTCTCGGGCTGTGGGGTGGCTGAGACTCCAGCTGGTGAGTAGTTACTTTCAAGCTGACGGGACCACTTAAATTGCTCTCAACTTCACTGGGTTAGGAGCCAGATGTCAAGCTAGTTTTGACAGACGGATAAAACAGCGGGATGGAGGCGGGTAGGAGCACACAGACAGGAAACAAACTGTGTTTTACCGTTGAATAAGGAAAGCCAAACCAGACATACTCCAATTCCCACATATGCTTTATAACTCAGAGTACTCTTCCTGTCCCAGATCTTTTATAAAAAGGTGGAAGGTGATAATAAAGACGGCTACCAAACAAATGCTATCCAGATCTCTCTTTAAAATGAGGTGATGAGGGAGGAAATAAATCACATTTATTAAGTATGTGTATGTTTTGCCATCATCTGCTGCCTTCTGCATCAGTTCATCCCAACTGATTACGCAGAGAGATTTCAACTGCTCTTTTACCTCCAGCCCCTGCACTAAAGCTGCAGCATCCTTTAGAAATGTCACACACACAAATCACAGCCTCGACATCTGCACTGGGGAGAGTTGTGCTTGGAGCATCCCTGCTTGCAGAGCCAGAGCCCTCCCCTTAGTCATAAAGCAGAGTTATCTGTATCTGAGCCACCCCTGGGATATGCAAGGAAGAAAAGGGGATGAGGCCCTTGGGAGTGAGGACCTCTCTGGTTCTTTGCCCAAGGACTGCTGGAAAGAGCAGTCCAAAGCATCCTCCAGCCTCAAAGCCAGCAGTGGCCTCTAGGGGATGCTTCAATGATACATGACCTGCTGATGGTGCTTTTAGCATGGCCCTCACCTTACTAGCAACCAAACATTCAGGGACTTCCATGCTTGAAAGCTGCATGAGTACCCACCTCCTTGAAATTATAGCAGTCAGGCCCATTCCCACACTCAGTCCATCCCTGTATGAATTCATCCATACTCCAAAATCCCAGATGGAGACCCTCAGAAGAAGCCTGAGAGACACTCCCACTACAACTATGGTGAATCACATCACTCACATAAGAGCTCAATGAGGTGACTACAGCAAGGGGGTGGGAGGAAAGCCTTTCCTCCTGGGAGATTTTCTTCATGGGAAGCCAGCTCTCAGAGGAGGAACATATGATGGAGAAGAGCAACAAGAGCCAAACTGGAGACCCAGAGGGTCAACTCTATGGCTTGTAAACACAACTAGAACACATGCAGGAGTTGGGGTACCGTATTGCTCAGTGACAGGATCACCAGCCATGCACACTGGACAATGACAGCCTGGGGTCAAAGGAGCCAAAATTAAGCACCTTTCCTGAGTTATTCCATTTCTTTAAGACGCAGGACGTGGGTAACAAAAGCAAATAAATTATTCCCGAGAGCTAACTCTGAGTCACTGATGTATTTGTAGGAAATGGTGCAGCAAGGTCCAGGCAAAATCATTTATTCACAAAAAGTACAGGTAAAGCATTTACCAAACTAGGAAACATCAGGGAAATATTCCTAAAGAAAGAAACTTGTTAACTATTTTCTACCTTTGTAGGGAAGTCAAAATTCCTGCCTGCCCAGGTCTGTACCCCATGGCCAAAACCCAAGTCTAAGAAAAGCCCAAGCACAAGGGCCAGGCTGAGTTGGTTCCTCTCCCTGGTGGCTCAGCTGTCCTGCCTGGTGGCTTCAATGCACCGAAAAAACCAAATCATGCATGGGGTTAGTAAGGAACATTTAAATATTTGTTTTACTAAAGCGATATTAAATACTCTAGAAACTCAAAGGGGCTGTTATGATCATTGTAATACAACCACAGCACAGGTCCCAAACCCATCTCTTGGTGAGCATGACTCACCAACACATTGCTCTGAGCGGGCACAGTTTTTACTGTTCTCTGACCATCCTTCTATCATGGAAGGATCCAGGCTGAGGCAGCAACCAGAAGAAACCATCACACAAAATTACTGAGGATAACCCCAGCAAGAGCAAACCTTCACAAGAAACTGTGGTCTCCTGCTTTCCAATTACCTCCAATTCACCTTAAAAAATTGTTCCTTCACAATAAAATGTTGAAGCACATTGACAAGGTTTCCTAGATTTTGCTCAGAGGATGCAAGGCAGGAGGTTAAAGCTCAGTGCCCTGCAGGACCATTCCACAAGGCTCATTAATTGACTCTCCCTGGGTATTTTGATGTTTTCGCCACATAAATAGGCAGCCAGGTCCATGGAATAACCCGGCCCATTGGGCTTGACAAAAGCCTCTGCAAATTCACCTGGGGATCATAAGAACAGGTCAGGAACAGGCAGGAAATCTTAACCTGGGCATGGGCACTGCAGCCAGAGTTCATTCCCACGCCATTTCCCTCTCCCTGACCCCACACTTTAGCCTGAGTGCCCTCCACGCCGGGAAGCCCTGCTTCTGCCCCCATGCTTGTTAGCTGCCACGCGAGCATCACTTCTGCTGCACAGACCCTCCCTCCACCACAGCTCCAGCTAGCCCTCCAAACCTGCTGAGGCTTGTGGTTTTTCATTAAAATCAAGGAACTGATACCCAAGTGCCCCAGATGCTGCACACCAGGACTCCCACGAAAGGACTTCACTGCAAAACTTTCCCTTTTCTTTGCAATTTTGTCGCTCTTACAGCTACCAGACCAATTCACTGCAAGCCCAGGCAGACTTGTTAAAATCCCACTCTGCTAGCTCACTACCCTCTCTCTTTTTCCTCTCTTTAATGCTCCTGCCAGCATTGATTTCATTCACTCCAACCGTAATAGCCTTTTCCCTTCCCTTAGGCCAGGAGCACACCTCTGTCATGGAAAATTTCCCTCCGTCTTGTACCTTCAGCCTGATGTGCCTGCAGCCAGGCTGGCAGGTTGTTTTTTTCTCACCGCTTAACATGCTTTTGAAACAATGGCTCTTTAATCCCCCCAGCCCAGCCAGGCACCTCTGTCAATCCCCTCCTGGTAGTGCAGGCAGAGCACGAATCTCAGCAGGAGGTACGGGGCACCCCATGAGCTGGTGGGACCAGGTGGATGGAGGCTGGGTAGGACATTGGGTCTCCAGAGAAGGTGGGGATGGATCAGGGCTGGGAGTGGGAAGAGCATTCCAGCCAGGGTGCAGAGGTGAAGCCACAAGATGATGGTGGTGATCTGGGGGGGAAAGAGAGCAGAGATCCTCCCACCCAGAAGAGGGAAGGATGCTCATGTGCTCACTTGCTAGCCTGGAGAGGGCTCTCTAATACCCACAGCACTGATGGAGAGCCAGGGGTTGGCAGCCAAGTGCATTGCCCTTGCTGGACATCCTAAAGCCAGACAAGAAATTAGGCAAGTCCAGGAGCAAGACACCGACTTTCAAGTTCTCCAGGCACAGAGGGGGTGAACTGGCCACTGCTCAGGCCTTCTGCCCAAAACAGGTACATCTCATCACATGTCTGTGTTGGTGGAGTAGCTGGTTGTCTGGAAGGGAGCCAACTTGGTTAAGGTTGTGAAGACCTTATCTGCCTTTGAGACCACCCCTCAAATGATCAATAACTAAGATCTCGTGCAATGACTTCAAAGTGCATGTGGTACAGTAAAAGGGTCTCCAGCCATGTCAGGCCAGGGGTTCATCACATCATTTCCTTGTGAGAGGGCAAAAGAGATGATTCAGATTCAAATGTGACTGGACAAGTATGAATCACAGTGTTTGTCTCACATTCCTTCTAGCCAAAACCATCCCTGGTTGATGCTACTTGGGGCTGGGAAAAATCAATCCAGACATTTTTTTATTTTGGGGATCCACAGAGATTTGGTTAATTCATTTCCACCTGCCATTTCTGAAGTTCTGTGGACATTGGGGTCCTTCAGCAGAGATGGGAATCTCCGTATCACAGCAGCGTTTCATGCAGGTAGGCAGCTGGCACCAGCATCCAGGTCCTGGGCAGTTTCTGTCAGCTGAGTGCCTGGGGAGAGCATTTGGGGTTTATCCATCACCTCTTTTTCTGCAGTAGCTGTTCTGGAGGACCACACCACATCACTTCTGGTTCTTCAGTGGTACCCCAGCTGCATCCTGACTAGTCAAGATGTGAGCTTTGTTGAATTGCTTCTGTTTGGATGAGAAACAGTTGATGCCAGTCAGCAGTATATTTGGGCCAGCTCTATGACCTAGGAAGGTTTGTTCCTCCCAAAGCAGGACCTGGACTTCCTCAGCTTGTTCACGCAGTATGAGATATAAGGGCCATGATCTCTCTTCTGGGGCTCCAAGACCCTCATACTTCTTTCCTGCAACTCACTTTCCCTACTCACGGTCCACACTCCAGGCACCATGATGCAGGTCACTAATTTGCTCATCTTCTGGCAGGAAACCCTGCTGATCCATACAGGAGCGGGCTTGAGAGTGGTTCAAAGCACCTGCAGTCCTAGTCCTGCCTCTTTTCTATTCATGTTGCCAGTTCAAAGCCACATTGTGGCCAGGATCAGAAGGGCTGATATGATGCTTGAGAGGAGCTGCACTTTTTGATAACGTAACAGACTGAAGAAGTCTCAGGGTTCATCTAGAACACTGATGGTAAGGTCAACTCTGTCTGGTACTGCCACCTTGAGTACAAAGGAAGAGGGAGATGGATTTGGACTTGCAGCCTGGTTTGGTTACCCAACAAGATAGGTGCAAAACAGGACATTGACCACCCTCACCAGCTGGTGTCCAAGATGAAGAAATCCCTCCTTTCCCCTGGTACTATCCCAAGGGTGACCAAGAGGAAGTTTTGTTCTTGGAGAAGAAAAGTTGATATAAGTACTTCAGTAGAGCTTTGTGACGGGACTCAGCCTGGGAGGGAGGTGGGGTCCCTTAGTGCTACGGGAAGAAATCCCCTTCAGAATGGCAAGAAATCATCAGCTAGAAAACAGCAGTTGAAGGTCTCCGGGCAGTGACAGGGGCAGGCCTGATCTGGATTTCTGAAGGCACAGGAAGAGTCAGGAGAGAAAACTAAACATCAACTGCTCCCTTTCCCTTTCCCAGTCAGTTTGCTGTATTACACACTCTTCTTTGAAGGGTGCTCAGATGATTGAATATTATCCGTTTTCTTTCTACCAAAATTGGAGTGCACAAGCTTTGCACAAAATTTCCTGCCTTGTGTCTCTTTCAGTAGGCATGGCATATCCTCAAAGACCTAAAAGATCAAAAATGGACAGTTTGTCCCCCACCATACAGGGAGGGAAACTGGGGCAGGGGGGAAACACTTAGGAAACCCGGAGAAAGCCTGGGAGTGGGTCAAAAAAGAAAAAAGTCAGGATCTGGTCATCATTTTTCCAGCCTAAAGAGTCCAAGAGAGGTCTGAAAGACCAATTTAGGAAACCAACTCCCATCCAAAATAATGTGAACTGGGCACTTGCATCCTGCCATAAATTTTTTGAAGAAAAAATATCAACAGCAATAAAAAGCAATCCCAAGAGGCATAAACATGTTCAGGCAGAGCAGAAGTGAGAAGAACTGTCTTGAGTCCCAGGTGAACAGCACACCGACACTGAGATATTTGAGATATGTTCTTAACTGCAGGGCTGAAGGGGTTAAGAGGAGCCCCTCGAGCAGCCAGCACCCACCAGAGAGTTCAGCAGCTTCCATCACAGAATTATGTGGTTGCAAATAGGTCCTAATAGCTTTGCCTCATAGAGCCACACAATCCAGAGGCTGGCAGCTGCCATGGGTTTGTTCTTCCACTGCTCAATGTCTCCCCACTAGGGAATAAAATGGGGCCAGACACAGCCCCCAGCACTCAAAGTCACAGGGGATAAAAGGTGAGCAAAGGAGGATGGAAAGTCTTTTCAACAGTCAGGTGTCTGTGCTGTAAGTCCCAAGTTGACCTCCTTCTCAGGGCTGCCAGCCATTGTATTTCCATCACAGGTTTCTCAGAGTGGGAAAGACTAATTCCCCCTTTTTTTTTTTTTCCTTACACCGCAGCTGAGGAGTCCTGACTGCAGAGTATAACATGAAAACCACGACCCTTCATGCACACCCACAGAGCGCAGAGGAAGATACAGGACTGCCGAAGGTGGTGAAAGCAGGCAGATGAGGAAAGATGCCCCTTTTCTTTTTAAGCCAGTCTCAAGAGTTTGAGGGACCTGAGTGACAAGCCCAAGGTGCTTTGAGTCCCTCATCATCAGCTCCCAGGAACACATCCTAGAGCTGACCAGACCCCATGGAGGAGGGCAATGGTCCTTGGCCTCTGGAGATCAGTAGTCACTTCTCCAAAGACAAGAGTGACTGAGAACTTCCTTAATGAGCAAATCACAGCATACACTCTCCATCAGCAGGATCCATTGCCAACTGCCCTCAAGGGGCCACCACCCAAGAGCTGGGCTTGGGATAATTGTATCAAAATTCATTAGCCTGATTACTGCCTGTGTTCCCAAGTGGGCGGAGAGGGACTTCAGCAAACAGAGTAAGCGTGCCACAATAGCCAGTGGTACCTGCACACGGCCAGTGGCAGGACGTGCAAGGAAGCTCTGCCTCTTTCGTCGCTTTTTCCCCCTCCAAACACTCAAATTATGAACTCGACCACTCCATGTGCAGCAAGTGCCTTGTTCTGCAGACACCTAATGCTCCAGAAGGGCTTGCAGGCCTTATTCAAGCTCATGCTTGTGAAGACCCCCCCATTCCCACACATTCTGGGCAAAATCAGTGGCAATAGTGGCTGCTAAGCCCACCGTGGGATGCTCTACACAGGATCCAGACCAGAGCCCTGCACACCACGTATGCCATGGGGGCAGCAGCAGAGCAGCTCCGTGCAACTTGATGTCCTTGGCCACCTTCAAAGCATCACTGCACAAATGTCCCTGTAAAGGAGGAGCTTGTGATGGCTTCCCCCCTCTTGCAGCTGCTTTCACCGGATGTCCCCACAGTAGATGCTGTGGTCATCACAGCCAGTGTGATTCCCATGAGCTTGATGAGAACAGGCTATATCCCACCTCTTATCTGACCTAGACCAAATGTCCTCCAGATCCTTCACAGAACAACCAAAATCCTGAACAGAAAGCCAAGACATGCTGGAAAGGCCCTATGCAAACAGCAAGAGTGGAACACGCTAGTTTTATCTTTCTAGTTGGGGTGGGGGAGTTTTCAGGTGGATTTAAGAGTTCTCAGGAGCACTTTGCACTGTTGACTTGAACCAGAGTACAATCAGAACGGTGATGAGCACATCCAACACTCTTCTTTCCAGGATAAGACCCCACCAGGACACAAAGTCGTCATTTCCCTTATGTATATGGGGAGTCCCCCCCAGATCATTTGGGAAGCAAGACAGAAAAGATTCTTGGGATGTAGGAAACCAACAGAGGGTAATTTCTCAGGTGGGGCGCCTTTGCTCAACTACATAGAAATGCATTACCAGCCTTGATAATGGGTTGATAGCTACTGACCATTGCTCAGCAGAGTTAGTCGGAGACAAAGGGTCAGAAACTCAAGAGGAAAGGTTGGATTTACACCTGGCACTCTGGTGGTGTGGAGTGATCTGCCTGTTCTCACCATCCTACTGCAGTCTCCCCATATTGAAAATAGACATGTGTCTATCACCTGCCTCGGGTGCGTGTTGCAAGGGTTAACTCATTAACCTGTCCATCCAAAATGGCACATGAAGCATGAAGAACATCCATGCATCCATATCAGCACCATTTTTGGAATCACACCGAAACTCCTGGACCAGGACTCTAGAAAGTAAGAGAAAAACCACAGCAAGGTACCACTGCCAGCCTACACCAACAGCGGCAGCAGACCAGAGACCAGTGTTCACATCACCACTGGCCTGGGCTTCACGTGTCACTGATTGACTCAGGTTTTAATTATGCCCCAATATCACCACGTCTCCCAGAACACAAAGCTTTCAGCCAGGCAGTTCCTGCCAGCTGAAATTTCATAAAGAGCAGCTAGTGACTAAGACAGGCCAACCTTCAAGTCAGATGCTAACAGCTTTGGACAAGTGTGGGATTTTTACACCCCTATCTGCAGGGAAATCTGATGTTTAGTGCCCTGACTGTGAGCAGGTCACTCTTAAACCCCTGAACATCCCAGGCCAAAAAAAAAAAAAAGAGAAAAAAAAAAGAAAAAAAGTGCCGGAGGGGAATTGTACTGGCTCTAATCCCTTCTGCCATTCTGCATATTCATGGAACATTGTCATAACACATCAGTGGGACAAAAGGTCTGTCGGCACCTCCTCCTCATTCCTTTGATAAACCACGAGACAAATGCTGAGTAAACACTTGGAATCCATTCACTGAACTATTCTCATCGGGATGAGAAAGGGCTCCTCTTTCTTGCAGGCCCAGAGCTGCTCAGCCTAATAAAGTACGGCCCACGGCCCGTGAAAAGAGAGGCCTATGGATGATGAAAACATGGATTATCTCATTTCACCCTCCTTGTATCAGACCCTGCTCACATTCTGAGTGCACTTGGTCTGACACGCAATTACACACATCAAAAAAAAAAAAATAATAAAATTAAAAAAGAAAAAAAAAGCCAGGGGAAAGGGGTGTTTAGCAAATGGGGGGACTGTCTGTGAAATTTCACAGACAACCTTTCCCTAGTGGGAAAGTAATTGGTTTCTGCCCCAACCATCACCAGGAGTTTTCTCATCGATATCAGCATTCCCCTGAATATTGTAGTTGGTGGGAGAAGAGACGGCACTTAAGACAAAGCTTTGCAGGTCACTTCAATGGCCTGGTTCAAGCTGGTGCTGAGCCCCCAAGAAGTCGATGGGATGTTGCTGAGCACCCCAGAAACGGCTCCTGGGCTGTGCCACTGCCTTGGCTCTCTGTTGCCTGCTCGGCAGCGGGTGTAGGCAAAGCCCCCTTCTCCTTACACTCACACGGCTGGAAATCACGAGTCCCGAGGGCAGCCAAGTATCTGGAGAAGGAGGAGTTACTTCTGCACCAGCAGCAGGATGCAAACACCTTGGTGGTTTGGGACCTCTGGGTGAAAAGCACGATGTGAGACAAGCAGGTCAGGCAATGAGATCTCCTGTGCTGGAGGTCAAAGAGCTCCAGTGTGGAGACAAAACCATCCAGTCCCTTCAGAGGCTTGGAGCCCAGCAGAGCACAGAGCAGGCTGGTGAGGCTGGGAGAAACTCAGCTCCTTCAGCCTTTATTCACACCCCACAAACAGGCAGAGAGATCAGAGACGCATTGCCATATAACTAATAACCCCCAAAAAATCAACATAAAGGGTCTACCTTACCATTAGCCGTTCAGTGACTTGACCAAGGTTACACAGGACATCAAGCACCAAAGTCACCCCTGAGCGTCTTCCAACGCCTCCAGCAGCCTCCTGCGTTGCCCAACTTTCTGGAGGCTGAGCTAAAAATGCCTGCAATAAGACCAAACAAAAAAACCCAAACTTTTTAATAACCCAAAACAAAGCAAAAAACTGGCTCATTTGAAAACAATAATCCAAAAGGAATATTTTCCATTTAAATATGACCCTTTATTTGGAAGAATATGGACAGTTTTCAGAGTGAAAATTAATTTCAGAGATAGTACACGGGGAATGAGCACACTTAATGCAATTGTACCCATAACAGAAAACAAGACAGTTATGAAATGCTGTCAAATGATTAAGAAACAATAAATAGACTGCTGATTAGCTAGGGTCTCTTTTAAATAAATGGCTCATAAACCTGTCCACAGACTGAGGGATGAGCGTAGTAGTTGTAAACAGTTTATTCATCGCTTTTGTCTCCGCAAAATCTTTACGTTCACCCTTAAGTCTCAAACAACTGGCAACCCCCCCCCCTCCCGGTGAGCCATTGTTCCTTGGCCTGGCACACCACTCGTGAACGTCGCTATTCAAATATTTGCGTTTTACAAGGTGTTTGTTACAAAACCTCCCAGAGGACTCCGCCGCAGCCTCACGGCAGCTCCAGCCTCTCGCTGGGCTCCAGCAAATCCCGTGTGAGCCCCCAGCCAGGCTGGCCAGCCTGGCTGTTTGTTTTCCCCAAGCGAGTGACTCCTCTCCCTAAGCAACCCAGAGGCAAAAGCAAGTGTGAAACTTGCAGGGCTTCCAAGCGGCTGTTTGTTTTGCTGCCCAAAAGCAGTTTTCAGGCTAAACTGTACTCGTACATGTAACGGCCACATTTTCCCTGCCCATGGGATGGGTGACAAGCAGGCTGCCACCTACTAACACCTCCATCTGACCCTCACAGCAACACAGCACAGTACTTCATTAAAATACTAGACTAATGCAGTTATTTCTTTCCTTAGATGATGTTTTTATTTCCCAGTTGCTGCATTAGAAAAAAAAAGAAAAAAAAGAAAAAAAATCACCAGTGCTGTTAAGCCTAGACCCTCTGAGATAATTTAGCCGCATAACTCCCATCCAAGTCCAAATGATCTCAGCCGTCTTTGGGATAGGAGCCTCAGAGAGCTCCTCACTTGATATTTCTTATGGATACAAGTCTCCATACAGTTTCTTTGCCTGCCCAGCAGCAGGTCCAGCCTGCAGGGCCTTGGAGCTCTGAATTCAACCCCATGGGCTAAACACTGATTTTGAGCATGCGAAGATGGAGAGCCATCTCCCTTCTCTCCTGCAGCCGGTGGTACCAGACTGCCCTCTCCACCAGCCAGGACCTAGCTGGGGAACAGATCAGTTTTGAAAGGGAGCAGGAACAACCCTCAGCCTGCTCTGGGCAGTTTTCCAGGGACTCTGCTGTGCTTTGCCTCAGGTCTGACAGCTCCTGCACCGTTCCCCAGTGTTGGGATGCAGGCAACTGCCCAACCCAGGGCTGCTCCAAGGATGCTTGGTGCTGTGCAGTGTAGGAGGCTTTATGTCTCCATCCACCCTGTTGCTCTCCAAGGACAACTCTGACACCCTCGAGAGCTGTCAGGCACCAGGGAAGGGTCAGAATTTGGCCCTGAAGTCTGATGGGAGTTTTTTTCCATCAACTCCTGCAGAAGCAGCTTTGGTACCTGTTGCATCCTGTCAGCAGCTCTCAGGTTAGAGCATCCAGCCTTAAATCGACAACTTTCCTCTGAAAACCCGATAAGTAATTGGGGGATCTGCTAATAGGGCTTGTCAAAATCAATTGGGGTTAAACACCTTTAGCTACAATAACAGTCATCTGACCCTGGGCTCCAGAAACTGCCAGGCTCAGAGGAACCCCGGGGGGTTATTCCTGGCTTCCCATTGCTTTGAGACAGATAAAAGAGCAGACGATGCAGAGCTGGGTAATCCGTTCAGCCCATCCCAGCCATGCACTGAAGTGACAGCTCCCAGAGTTTCTGCAGAGCTGGCTCCTCCTGGGAATTGTGTGCAGAGGGGCCAATTTGTTCAACAAAACCTGGGCAACCAGAGTTTTCTTAAATTCAATTGCCTGAAGGAGAAGGCAAATAGCATTTAAGCAGAGGAAAGGGCATTAAAACCACATCTTTGATACAATGGCAGATACACCCCACGCTGCCAACGTCTGAAATGATAATATTTTTTTTCTTAAATAAATAACTCAGCAGCAGGATCCCAGCCTCCCCCCGGCACAGGGAGGCTTCACGCTGCAACAGCCGCATTTCCAGCCCTCCAGGCCAAACTGCTTCAACACTTTCCCCTCTTCGCTGGGCTCATTTCCGAGGGTGGACAAGCTCAGGAGGGACTGACAGTGGTACCCACACTGTTCTGAGGATCCACACATCCAGAGGGCACTTTTGCCTTCCAACCATGAATATTCTGTGATTTCCACCAGCTCCAAGTAGGGAAGGTATAGGAACATCAGTTAGCGTGGGCATCCTTCCCAGATTGGTACAAAGGGCTTTTCCTGCCCTTGGGAACTTACTGCCTTTAGACATCTGCCAGACCTTAACACAGAGGAAGGCAAAGGAGGTTGATTCAGTAGAGAAGCAAATATTTAGGATTTGGGCACTTGCACAACCCAATGGGCCTCTTGCTGTTTGTCCAGTTGTGGGATGCACCACCTCCTTCTCCCTGGGAGCTTTTTATCTGTGCCTTCCTCCCTCCTCCATCTGAGAAGTGTCTGTGACTGTGGAGACATTGGGGACCTCAGGAGAAGGTCTTAGAGTACCTCAGGAGATGGTCCTCAGGGACCTGGGACCCTGAGCTAGACAGAAGTGATGCAGGGGAAAGGGACAGAGCTTTCCTGCTGCAGCCCAGGCAGGATGCTCGGTGGCTGGCTGCTGGCTGCCCCTTTGCAGAGCAGCTGGTAACTTCATCCTTAAGTACAACATGTGATCTTTGCATGAAGTCAAGCCTACAGTGAGGGACTTCAAACCGTCCCATCCAGCCTCAAAACTTCTGTGGAAGAACGAGAGAGTCAAAGAAAAGCATCCCTTGCCATGCCTATGCGAACTGCAGAGAAAGCTGCTTTCAAGCTTTGCTCCCTGGAGATTTCAGCTTCTCCTGCTTTTGTGAGGATCTTAACAAGGTTGTCTCTCCCACACAGGTCAGGCCTTTCAACTTCTCACCTTGGCTGGGGCCCAAAAATCCAGTGCCAAAGTAAAAGCCAACAATACAAAGAATAAACAGTTACCCTGATGCTTCCAAACAGGCATGAGTGAGGGGAGAGGGAGGGCGGCAGTGAAACCTTAGGAGAACAGGAGATGAAAGGGTGATACCACGGAATACCAACAGGAAAAACGGGAAGGAATTTACTAAATAAAATCTTTCCTTCAACACCAGGGAAGGTCTTTCATCTGTGAGGGATGTCACACCATGGACATCTGCATTGTCATCCAAAATCAGCTCTAGTTTTCCCCCCAAGCCACCCTCTGCCTCTCTCCTGGGAGTCCAGCCCCATTCAGCAGAGATCAGACACCCACATGTGGGATCCTAGCACATGAAACCTTCAGTGACTATGGTCCCAGTGGAGGAAAATAAACTGTTCAGAGAAATCTGAAAAGGGAGGAATTGATAGTGATACAACACAAAACACAGCTGAGGAAAACCTGGGGAAGACCAGCAGTGGAAGTGCTGACCTTACCTTGGGAAACAGCAAAACTTGGTTTTTCCCAGGGATGGGATGCAGCCAGGACCACCCCTATGGTCACACACACAGAGAGGTGCTAGTTAGCTGCAAACTCAAAGACAGAATTAAAAAAAAAAAATAAATCCCAAGGTCTCCCTGCATCCAGAATTGTATCCCCTGAATCTCAGAGATGCCATGGGACGGCTGTGTCACCTGCCCAGAGCATGTGCATGTTGGTGTACATCAGAGGTTGCAACCACCTGCACAGCCGCCGCGGATGAAATTACTCTACTGAGATGACTTAGTTCCCTGGGTGACATTGAAGGGGATCAGGCTTCAGGCAGCATCCTCTGGGTGCTCACGGCTGCAACAGACAGGGGGTGACAGGGCAAGCACTGGCTGCTGGGTGCCCCTTTTTGCCCATCCTCGGGATGTGAGAGGAGGCCAGCTATGGGGCTTGGTCCTCTCATTCTGAATTCACACAAGGGAAGGGGAAGAACTGCTGGAACCCAGCCCTCTCCTGAGTCACTGTTGGCAGGGGAATCACCTCCCCGAGTGGGAAGGAAGGGCTTGGTGGGTACTGGAGGAAAGGACACAAGTCACACTGCAGCTTGAGACAGATGTCAGCTCACATGTGTCGCATTTTGTACAAAAAAGTGAATCCACCTGGTCCAACACACTTCTCCTGGTGCCCACAGCAAGACCGCCTGGCAGGGAGACTAACCTGTAACTTCACCTGTGCTCTTTTTTACCAAAACCCCAAAAATATTAAACATGAAGGGCAATTCAGAATGCATTGAAGGGCTCTGCATGGCTCCACTCAAAGGAGACTCCAATTTCTAAAGAAAGTCTAAACTGACTGTCATCGGCCGAGGGGCACATTGTCCCTTGGAGCAGCGGCTGGTGCCACATAGGAGGTATTCAGTCTAAATTAACTCTCCCCCTAATACCTGAGCAAACATTTTCAGCTTGAGACTTAATATCCCTGGACATGTCTGCTGTCTCCCAGGTGAATCCCCAGATAAACAAGGTCAGCTCAGCTCTAATGCGGCTGTAAAAAGCTGTCAGTCAGCCCCGGAGGTCTGGTTGCAAGGTCAAACCAGTTCTGAAGGTTGCTGGGGCCAAACCTGGCCTGCCACTCATTTTAAGTGCAGGAAGGTTTGTTTTCTCATCACAATGTCAGGTATCCCAAATTTAGGATTAGCTGTCGGCCACCACAACATTGTTCTTTCAAAAAAAAACCCAAATAAAACATAAACATGTGCACACACACACATCCCCAGTCCCGGATAAATCTGTGTGCTGAGCCTGCCTGCAGCTGGGAGGTGAAAAGAAACTTGCCCTTCAAGAAAAGAGAAAAGGGACGTTCCCAGACATCATGTTACAGTCTCTGTCACAAAAGAATCCCCAAAAGCACAGAGGAACATCCTTCAGTCAAAATTCACACTTGAATTACGATATCTCCACCAGATTAATCCACTGCTGAAAAGTGTCTTTGTCCAGCAGATGGGGAGTGAGGCATGGCACCCTCCATTTCAAAGGAGATGTTGGGAAGCTGTCCTGGGCCAGCTGCAAACAAACAGCTTTACATGGCATGAACCCCTGGTGCCACACGTGAAATGAACCTATCATCTTCCCCAAATCCCACCAGCTGTTTAGGCACGGGGACCAGTTTGCCCCTCTGCATCCAGACCAGATGATGCTCTGGGAACAAGGACCAAACCAAACAAGCTGCCAGAGTTCAGTCCAACCTTGGCTTGGTCCTTCCACTGCCCTTGGGATACCATCAGCACATCACAGGGATAACATTCACAGTCTGGGGGATGAAAGGGAATGTAGAGATGTGATCCTTAGGAAAAAGGCTTCCATGGTGGTCCTCTAACCACAACACTGTCTAATGGGGGAGGTAGTCTGTCTGGGGTGGATACTGTGGAAATAACTCCAGAGGGAGAGATATATTAAAGGGTTGTTTCAGGCAGCTCACCCCTTTCAGAAATACACCAACCTCCACCATAAAATCCACTTGAGCTTTTGCCTCCCACCAGCTCCTGCATTAGCTGGCTTCAGCACTTCAACTTCTCATGCAAAAAGCAGCATAAATCAACCTATGACCAGTTTATCCCCTTTGGGGGGAACCAACATCATTCCTAACCCATCCCTCCTCCTCTTCTCTCTTGGCGTTTGGGCACAGCGTCACTCCTGCCAGTGTTTGGATGTGGTGTTTCTGCTGGTGCAAGGGGCTGGCTGGGCAGGGACCATCCAGGGCAGCCCAAGGCATGTGCCAGGGACCCTGCCTGCAGCTGAAGAAGAGGGGAATTTTTCAGCCTGTTTCTCAGGAGGGAAGGATGGGGAGCTTGGAGCTGCCCTGGCCCCTCAGAAAGAAAAAGCCAAATAAGCTCCTCAGGAGGAGGAGTTATCAGTCTGTGCACAAAAGGGCGAGCCTGAAGAGACTTGTGTCGGGAATGCCTGGAGCGAGACAGGCTGATGACTGACAGCAGCACCCTCCCTCCACGGCATGCACTGCAGCGAGCTTGTGGCAAAGAGCAGAGGGGCTCAGTCGAATGTGCCTCTCATGCCTCCACACACCAGCAGGGGCTCAGTGTCCCAGTTCTCAGCTTGCGTTGTCATGCTCCAGCCATCTATGGACGACTAATGGACCAGGTGGACTTTGCTGTGATACCTCAGAGAGATCTCTCAACCTCCATTCCCCATCCCCAATTAATCAACTAACATCAACCCCCATCCCCTCCCCCAACCATATTAACCTCCACCCCCCACCCAGATTCAGCAGAGGTGCCCCAAACCCTACCCCAGAGTGTCTCCAGGGCAGCAGAGAGGGCAGGTAACCATAGCCTCTTTGGGGCACACACATATTTGCTCTTCAAGATGGTCAAAAGACCCTCTTGACCTGCAATGCATCACTAGGTTTTGCTAATAAGCGGCTATTTCAGCATGTACTTGACCGAGGAAAGCATCTCAGCCACCTGCATTTCTCCACTGGGACAGATCATCTGAATGGCTGAATATTCATGTATAATTATATAAAACTTTGGCTCCCAAGACAAGACTAGATTAAGAAATAATCATCCTTGATGACTGCAGATCCGTGCTGCAGTTCACTGCCACACCTCCAAAAGGGATTAGTTTTTAACCCGGGCCATTTGGTCATCCAGCTCAGCCTTATAAAACACTTAAAACTGCACAGCAAAGGCGATGGGGAACTGGGGCACTGCTGGAAGAGCAGTTGGGCCAGGAAAAGCTCATTTTCAGCCAAAGTGAGTGAATCATCTTAACTTAAATGAAATTGAGTTGACACCATCTGCTGCCCATCCTGGAGCAAACTTTCAAAATGATATCTCATGATGAAAGAAACCTCCAGAAAGCAAATAAACAAGAAAACCCTGTAGAATGCTAAGGGTGACCATACATCACCTGCAGGGCTATAGCATTTCCCCAGAAAGCTTCTCCTCCATGCTCTCCATCACAAGGATATCCCACAGGCAGTTAACTACCCAAAATTTTTGTTTGGTTTTTTTTTTGTTCTTTCAGTCTTCAAAACACGTGAATAATTACAAAACAAAGAAACAAGACACCGTCCTTAAACATCCCCAATATTTCAAGTTTAATTTTGTTTCAACATCCCTAGAACTTCTAGAACTGTGTTTTTTCAACAATTGAACCATTAGTCTTTTTCAGATTCACTTAGGACCTTATCTACATACAACATTTATCTTCCTGATCTCAAAACCAAGGAGAAAATAGGCATTTCTTTTTTCTGCTTCTACAAGACAATAGCATCGCAACATTCACCGCTGCTTCCAACCCAGGCTATCAATGTGTTCAGCCTAATACTTTCCTCACACTGCAACTCAGCCTAAAAATATCTTATTCTCAGTTTCATCCCATTACATCATGCTCTCAATAGCCTTAAAAAAACCCCAAAACGCTAACCCCAACCACACACACCAAAAAACCAAAACAAAACCCAATCCAGCCACCTAACCAAAAACCCACTTCTTGCTGAGACCCATGAGAAACTCTCTCCCAAACCTCTCCAGAGAGGTCTCGGGAACTGCTGTCACCATCTCCTTGCTCTTCTGGACATCACTGCACCCACTGAAGAAGGGGAGTGACCCACTTTCTCCTTAGCCTAACTCATAACCACTTGATCATCAAAGACCTTACTCATTCCTACAGCAGCTTCCATGAAGGTGCCACTCCATCTTCTCTCCTCAGCTCTCCACTCTTCATGAGTTTCAGCTGAATCAAGATCCACTCTCCAGCAAAGACACTGGAGCTAGTCCTGATACACTGCAGCGGTAGCAAAACTTTGGCCAAACACCAGTTCTCTTTCCCAAAAGATGTCATTCCCCATTCTGGAGCCTCGTGTGATGGATGTTTTCACCACTATCAACAAACACAACACACGACAAAACACAAGTGCTCTCACAGTTTACAAAGCCCGTTCTTCCCTTCTCCTCCTGCCTCGCCTGCTTGAATTCAGAGATGGCCAACATCTATTAAACACATAAATGTAAATGTTAGTAGATTGCTTCTAATAGGAAACAAAAATGTTTTGAGCAAAGCTAATTGCCGGGAAATAAGGTCGTTCCAATATTTCAGCGGGGGGTTATAAAACTCTTGGTTCCTGCCTCCTTCCAGCGTTAAGGTTTTACAGATGTTGCTGTCAGGAGGAGGAGAATGATTTCAGATGCTTGTTTCCACTGAACATTAAAAAAAGGCATAAATGCATGCAGAAAATTGCTGGGTGGGTTTTCTTTCTATAAGAAAAACACACAAATCTCAACAAACAAAACATAGAAAATATGCATTGGGACTCCTAAAATCTTATAATAGTACAAAACATTAAACACATTGAGAACTGGCAAACTTTAACATGTAATTTGGCTCATCCAGTTGCATTGACTGCTGCAATCCTTCTTCCAGTCTTCTGCTTTTTACACTTCTCCACCACCAAGTATTCACTGTACATGGAGGGACCCTGTAGCCCGACAAAGAGATCAGGACCCAGCTCAGTCCTTCCTGGGCTGGAAGAGGAGATGAGGCTGAGCAACCAGGGAGAAGAGAGCTGTCCCCTGCAAAAGCTAGGCCTAGACCCAAATCCAAATGTTAAGACAGCAGGGAGAGGGAAGAAAGCCTCTATTAAATACAAGAGGACGGTTAGGGAAGAGAATGAGACCTGGTGGTTGCCTCTAAGTTGGCTGGACAAGGTAGTTAACCATTTTCATGGGAAATATCCATCAGCAAAGGGGCTGGCTCAGCTCCTTTCCCCTTGCACAGAACGGACAGTGAGCTCTTGGGAGGCCCCAGACACCCCCAGGATTAGGGTGAATCCCCCGACCCTGACCCCAGCCCAGTGCTGACACCCCACAGTCCATGCCATACACGGACACACAGTATGCTCTCTTTGGAAACCATTCCTCAAGCAGCAACATCTTGTTAAGAAAAATGAGAGCAAGGCCTACCAAAATAAAGCACTCAGCTGCAAAAACGTTCCTCTCCCTGGGAAAACAGAGGAAGCACAGAGAGGACCCAAGGCAGACCATGGGAGACCAGGGGTTAGTCCCCATGGGAAGGTATCCATCGAGTTTCTCATCGTTGTTTTAGTTGGGACAATGTAAGAATTAAACAGGAGGATTACATTGTGGTTCCTCCTTAGCGCCACCAGAAGATCTCAGTCACCTCCCCAGCCAAGCTGGTGTCCATGCTGTCAGCAGTGTCTGCACCCAGCGCCCAAACCAGGCACCAGTCAAACAAGGACTTGAGTGGGCTTCGAATGCCCAAGTCCAAAATTGCCAGCTCAAAAGCCAAGGTAACTTAAATTGTGATGGGGACACACACACATAAGCACACTGGTTTGCTCATCTTTAACTCACGGAGCTGATTTAACATTCATTGGCACATGTGTCACAGCCACACATTGCAGTGTGTTAACGTGAGCTCTCTTCCCAGCAAAGCATAATCCATTCATTCTCCTTCAAATTCACTTACCTTTAAATCCTCATGGATGTCCAAAAGAGGGTAGGGCTCTGCTCCCCCCACGCCCACTGCCCCCAGTGACCTCCTTGGGACTCAGTGGCATCCCTCCCAAGGCACCAGGTTTCCTCCAAACATGCCGCATAGAAGTCAAGGGGCCAAGTCCTCTCACGAGAGGCATTTGGGCTGCTTTATTTTTCCAATCCAGTAGAAGCTGTGCCTCTCCTGCTGAGAAGCCTGGAGCCGTCTCTGAAGATGATGGATCCGTTCCAGCTTTACACTATTTTTCCTTAAGCTCAGAGATCGCTGCTGAGCTGTCTCTCATCCTGCTTCTGGCACCTTCTTGCATTTTAAACTGCAATCATACCCCCCAGAAAAAAAACAAAACCCTTAGCCAGGCAAGGGAGCATCCAGTTCAGCTCCTCTTACATTCCCAGGACAGCAGTATGACTTCTCCAGGTCCTATGTGTAACCCTACCATGGTTGATTGCCACAAGACCCAAGTGGCATCTGTGAAAAAACAAGCCAAACCAGAAATAACCCCCTGGGACAGAAGAGCCAAAGTCCAACATCACTCTCATTCAAGTGGAGGGACTCATGTCTCTCTCAGAAAGCAGACAGCCACCACGTACGAAGAAGCAAGTACATGTCCACCTTAAATCTCCTGATACTCACACATGGCTGGACCCCAGCAAGGAAGGGGCTCTTCAGGGTCATATTTATGCAGCCCGTGTGGCTGAGCTCCTCATTTTCCACCACATGGGCTACTCTGCAGGATCCATGAGTGGGGGTTGTATTTAGGATATCTGCATTTGGAGGAGATAAAGGCGCTGGGATGGCCTATTTCAGGATCAGCCCGTTAAGTCACAGAGGCCAGCGTGGCATCCTCAGGCATGGCAGGTCGGCTCCTCCTTCCAAGGATTCAGGAGACCCACTGGGAAGGAAAAGCCCCACTGCCTCCTCGTGGGGAATCGCACCAGCTCCTTGCAGGAGGGTGGTGTGGGTGCCAGGTGTGCACCTCGGGGTGCCCCTTTCAGGAAGGTTCCTCCGCCCTGGCTGTAAATACCAGCCCCAGCCACACGTTCCCCAGCGGCTCGCTGTGTTCTTCCAGCAGATGTGCCAAGACAAGCCGACGTGAGGCTCCGTAATCGGCAGTTTGTTGGTCTCCAGGGGCCAGTGAAAGCCCAGATTAGACTTTACAGCTGACTTGAACGCACAAGCAACCAAGCTCTGCTAGGGCCACAAGCGACTGTGGAATGATTTAGGAGATGGGTCCTTGAAGTTGCCAATTATTTATCTAGTTGATGACTCAGAGAAGCAGTTTTACTGTCCAAATCTTGAGGGAAAACATGTGGAACTAATCAGGCTGCACTGAAAAAAAAAAAAATTAATATAAAATAAATTGAACGATGCACACAATACCGAACCTGACTTTTCTTTCCGAATAGGCACCGTATCCAAGCGAGATGCTTTTTGTTGTTTATTTATTATTATTTTGCTTTTAAAGGGCAACACACGGCAGCAGAAGTCATTTCTGCAAGCATAACAAAACATAATCTCTTCACAAAGAAAGGCAATGGCTGTTTATTCAGCAGGTTTATTCAGCAGGTTTATTCATCACATTTCCATCTGAAAATAAGAATGTCATTGAAAATAATAACAAACCAATGCATTTTTTTTATTACCCTAGAAATACACCAATTTCAGTGTTAAACCAAGCAATAGGAACAAGGTTTTCCAATGTGTTTGTTGCCTCTCAAGGCAAACTACAGAGAGAGACTAAAGAGGGAAACAAGATGTTTCAGTAGTTTAACATGGGCCGGGAGATTCGGGGTCCTCAATCTTCCATGCCCCAGAATCCTTGGGAACATCACTTCAGCTCAACTCATCAGAAGCTGGATGCCCAACTCCCACATTTTGGGATTTGGGACCACTTCACTGCGCAGCGATGTTCAGAGCCCCCACCCAGCCAGGATCCACATTGATCTCTAGTTTCAAAGGTGCACACGGATAAAACTTAAAACTTTTAAGAAAAGTTACAGCTTTTGCTGAAATTCCATTCTTGGGGAGGGAGACTCAAGTACCAACTACTTGAAAATGTGCTCAGAAACAGGTCTGGAAAAATATTGCGCCCAGTGTCAGAGGGGGCATTGATAAAGTTGACTTGGCTTAAACCAGATTCAGCCGAGCCAGTGCTCAGCTTCACGCCAGCTCTTCTCCAACCCCTCACATCCTTCTCCAGCACTGGTGAAGCACATCCTCTCTCCCACTGGCATCATCCTTCCTCGGGACCCCAGGGCTTGACTCTGAGCCAGAGGCTCCTCCTTACCTGCCCGTTTCACCGCCTCCTCCTTATCACATGGCCTCCCAGATAACATCAGCCCAAGGCGATTCTGTGTTCCCCCCCCACCCCGGGGCCAGCAAATCAGATTTTCTGAATGACCTGCCCAGCTCACCTCTCATCAGCCTCACCCACCAGTTGGTGCCAGGGTTCTTCCTCTACCCGAGTCGCCAGGTATTGTCCTGGAGCCAGACAGCTCCCCCCTCCCCCTGTTCACCAAAAGACTGACCATGTCATTGCTGGAGCCATTTGTTTCGCACACGCTCCAGCGATTCACATCCCCACCCCACCATCAGGTCACTCTGAAACTTGCCCTTCCTCTGTGACCTTCCTGTTTGCTGTCTCTTCTCCACCACCGCCCTTTGATTGACTTGCTTAAAGCTGTCCCCGCCAAGCAGGCCATGGTCTGGGGCCAAAAAGGGAAACCACCACAGGTCAGCAGGGAAAAGTACCTGCTGCGAGAGCTTATTTCACCCCTGGCAGGGGGATCGTGTCTCTCCTGAAATATATACATCCCCATCAGACCAGCCCGATGCTCAACAGCCAGGGCTCAGGAACAAACATCCCACTGCTGGTCCATTCCCAACATCTTGTTGACAGCTGCCGGTGGGTTTGTGTTACTTATTATTGGTACTTGAGGCAGTTTCATGGTTGTATTTTCCATCAGAGATCAGCAAAGAGCCCGATTTCCATCTGCCTCATCCTCACCCAGCCCACAGTCATGCTCTCACCTGGGAGGTAAGGGGTGACCTCAGAAGGTCGCCCTGAGGTGGGTGCCCATTTTAAGAG
Source organism: Gallinago jamesoni (assembly GCA_025769975.1). Lineage (NCBI taxonomy): Eukaryota > Metazoa > Chordata > Aves > Charadriiformes > Scolopacidae > Gallinago > Gallinago jamesoni. The sequence goes on along the minus strand of JAOQGH010000004.1, from coordinate 24,512,588 downwards.
ACCAAAATGGCTTTGACAACAGGTCTATTCACAGACCTATAGGCTCTGCCACCTCCCTCACTTTCACTAAAATAACTCTTCCATCAGGAACACACCTTCAGCCGACAAACAAGGGAGAGAAGACCAGGCAACTGCTAAGAAGTGAGCAAGAGCACGCCTTAAAACAGAGCAACCACCTCATGGAGCGTCCCAGAGGCTTTTTCTTTTTATTAAAGAAGGGAGACAAGCAGCATTCAGGCCGACTTAAAAGATTGAGCAGCACGATGACAGCTCCCATTCCAGGGAAGAAAGGCAGAAGGAGAGGGGATTTGGATTCAAACTAAACCCTTGTGGCAGGTACCCATCAACATGCACCCCAAGGTCACACGTGGGAGGCAGCTCCTCTTAAAATAATAGGACAGCTTGGGGCTTTATTTACCTTCAGAAAGGTTTCTTCAATCTGTTGGCAGAGGCTCCACCTCTGGAGACCTTAAGAGATGCCAGTAGCATCGCCCTTAAAGGAGCAGGTTTTGGGGATCACCAGTGTCCAGATGTGCAGGGAGGGACGAAAACTAAGTGCACAGAGGCCAGACAGGGATCCCAAATCCCCATGGATCCCCCTGATGGGCTCTCACCCCTATAACGCACAGCCCAGTACTACCACCCCACTGGTGTCCTGTCCTCTATGTTCATCTCCTACAGGGGGGGTCAGGCTGATGTAGCCTCTCCTCCCACAGCTGCCTGTGGCAGCACAGCCCCTCCTTTCCATGTCCACATAGATACCCAATTTTAAGCACACAAACAGCCTGTTTCCTCTGCTGACACCATCCCAGGCTTAAAAGCACCAAGGATGAAGCCGGGAATTCTGAGTTTGCTGGAGAACAGAGGGCCTTTCCCCACGGCTGGGGAACAGCAGCAGCAGAACAGAGAGCCAGCAGGTCCACAGCAGGAGCTTGGCTCCATGGCAAACAGTTATTTCTGTCACTCCTCTCAGGTGTTAAGAAGCACCTTTTTGAGGCAGAAAAGCCATAATGGCATCTCCTGCATGTGAGACAGAGAGCAGGGCTGGTGCTGCTGCGGCAGGGGACAATATGGGGTCATGGTCTTTCTGTCTCACCTCCGTTGCCTGTGCCATAGCCCTGCAGAGGAGGGGACAGGCTTTACTCCTGAAGCTCACCTGCCTGTTGCTTAGAGCCTGCTCTGACTGAAAACCTAGCCAAAAAAAGGACCAAGTATCCCAGATCCTTGGGTGTCAAGCAAGAGCCTGCCACCAGCCTGAAAAACCAGGACAGGTCCTCCAGGAAGAGGGCTTCACTGACTTGTTGGAGGTGTCTGGCAGCTTATTTAACCCTCGGCACTGCTCTTTTAACTCTCAGCCTTGGCTTGTTTTCTCAGTTTAAGTTCAGTTAGCAACGTTTCCTTAAGGCTTGCAAAACTGGGGCTAGAGGGACTTGGGTAGGATTATTATTTTTTTTTCCCCCCTTTAAATGAAGATCCAAGAGGTGGTACAGAAATCTGAGCCTGCTTTAAAGAGGAAAAACAACTTTCCTACCCTTTGTGGTTACGGGACAGAAACAAACAAACTGGAAAGAAAAGGGAAATCAGAAAGCAAAGAAAGAAATTCAAGCTTCAGATGATTTCTAACCAAATTTCATGCTTGCTAAGTGCCTGGCAGGCTTTCCAGTCACACAGGCTTTGGGGCACCAAAGTCCCTCAAGTAACATCAAACTTCGCAGCAACCGGGGAGCTTTGGGGCATTTACTGTTGGGGAAAGGGGCTAACAAGCAGCACAGCAAAGCCCCTCAGCCGACAGAGACCTCTGCCCAAGGGATCCCAAGGTTTTGTGCTCCAGTCCCCGCTCTGCCCCCAGCAGCAGCTGATGAAAAGTAAGGAAGGTACTCAGACCCACGTCCCTGGCGCTGCCCAAAAACACCTCCAGCACCTTCCCCTCACACAGTCCAAAAAAGCCAGCAGCTTTGTCCCTAAGCAAACCACTACAGTAATAACTAAACCCAGAGCTCTCACCTCTGCTCCTTCCTTGGATCCCAAAGCAGGGGCTGCAGAACCAGTGCTCCCCTTCCTGGGTGAGAAGTCTTAGGCTCCATTCCACAATCCTGCCCTAACTTCTGGGACCGGCAGGAACTCAGTTAACTAAGTGCCTGTCCTCACCCAACTGGGCAGGGTTCCCTGCTGGAACCAATTAGACCAATTAGTAGCACATCAAGGTTACCCTTCGTTTGTTTCAATGATATCACATGTGGGGTTTTGCCAATGACCTTACCCATTTCTGTGCCATTTAGTATCTCTTGGGCTGTTTATGGGGACTCCCATCTCCCCACTTTTTTCCTTTTCCACTTGAGCTCATATTTTTATGGGACTGTGCAGTTCAGGGAGGGGACAGCAGGGCAGATAAGGCAGGAATTAACAAATTGCTTTTGATGGAGGAATAACAACCAAGCTAATTATCACTGACTGCTGTGGTGACACTGTGCCTACTAAGATGGCAGAAACCTACCTGCTCTCCCAAAGGGACTCAAAATCTTCCTTCTCCAAAGTAATCACTATCACGGTGTCAGTTAATGGATGAGTAATTTTTTTCACTAATTTTCAAAATTAAGGTTATCACCTTTTATTATTATTAGGGTCACTTGTGCCATCATTTTAATCAACTGATGTTATTAGTAACTTTTTAAAAACACATGTTATCTGAAGCATAATTATGTAGTTTTTTATTCTGCAGTGGAGATGGATGTGAGCAGGTTGGACACTACTGCTGAGAGATGTCATATCCATCAAGGGGGACTGGACTCTCAAACTGGTTTTGGTTCTTAGAGTCTGCCCACAACTGTGTTAGCTTGTTCTTGAGGCGGATCTCCTCCAGCATGAGTGGCTGCTCTAAAAAATTACACTAATAATTTTCCCTGAAAAAAATACCTTTTCTAAGTACTTTGAAAAACAGCAGAATTTGTTTAACATGCTGACCTAAACACCTGGAATAACTTTGGGGATAAAGGACTCTCAACTCATTGAACTGACTCAGTGAAGTCCTCCCAAGTCATGTGAAACCTGCCAAGATGCCAACTCTGCCCTGCCTCTGCCTGTTCTCCTACCCCAAGGTCCTTTTGGGAAGCATGAGACTGTCACTGCTAAAGGATGCCCTGGTAGTACCCTCACACCTGTGGCTGAAGGAGTAAACTAACCCATGCTTCTCCACCAGAGTCCCTTGAAAGGAATAATAGCATAAAAGGACAACCAGGAGATTTTGACAGAAAAATATCAATCAACAGACAAAACAATTCAGGTTTTTGACTATGTAGCTACGGTCATTTCTGTCTAAAATTCCCCTGTGAAAGGGAATCAAGTGTTTAACACTCAGTTTTTCCCAGCAGCTTCACATTTTGTGCTCCCTCTGCCAGTCTGGGTCAGATCTTCCCTCTGAGGCACTCTGGGATGGAGAGGCACCAGGAATATTTCTCAGCCATGGTATCAGGTATGCAACTCCTTCGTTAATGGAAAACTCCCACTCAAGCCAACCTCGGAAAGTTGCCTAGTTGGTCCAGGATGGGAATGACAAACCTATCACGAATGAAGCGGCACAGAACAGCCACAATAATTATGTTGGCCTTGTCTAGTTGTTCTCATTAGACCAATTAAATAAACTGACAAAAAAAGCGCACGATGTTCACTGCGGCCAAGTTACCGACATAGCAGATCTCAGTGCAAGAAAAAATCCATCCAAAATAATCTTTTTTTCTTTATGGGGATTTTTTTCTTCTTTAAGTTACACCATTAGAAAAAAAAAAAAAAACAAACACCAAAACACAGGGTTTATTTTATTTATTTATTTATTAAGTTAGGTCTTTCAATATACGAGAAATAGTATACAGCCTGTGAATGACACTTCCAAGCTGCATCCTCTCCTCTGCGAGCCTTGCACCCCTCCTTGTGGTAGAGTGAAGCAATTGTGTGAGCAAAAGCCTCTCTCTGCTGGGCTTTGGCTTCCAAAAAGTGCACAGCTAACCGCCCGAGACACGCTTTCAGCTCTGGCACCGAGCATCGTCTTCTCCAGATTGCGAACGTCTCCGAGCTAGAGATATAAACAACTTCTCCCTCTCACTAGAAGTCAACTATAAGCATGTGTTTCAAACATAATTAAACTGGAGGGTGTAGATGTGTGTGACACATTGGAACAGTTAAACAACCCAATCTTAATGTTTGTTTAAAGGTTACTTTTGGATGAAAGCTGGTTAGAGAATAAATAACAGATGCTGAAGGCATCCATTATGTATTTTTGCAATTAGCAGAAAATCCTGGTACTTTTCTTAAAGAACATACATAATTTTGTGGGATGTTTATTGCTGGAAGCAATCCGCTCTCGCTGGCAAGAACAGCATCCAAGAGCCCAGGGAAGCTTCACAAGAAGTCACACATGGTAAGCCAAATGTAATTCTTGCTGCGGGAACAGCACTTAAAACCCCGAGCTCTGTCGCAAGGAAGCAGTCAAATGCACTTTCTTTCCGCAGAAAATTTTAAATTAGAAAGAACACGGTAAAATTATCCTTGTTTCTATTTTCCACGGGCATTTTGATTACCCAGGTTGCTGATTATACTTTCATTTGAAAAATTCATCCAGGATGTTTCACGCCATTGTTGTCTTCTATGCCCTAGGGCTTCTCCCATGGTCCAGCTCCCATCTCACCGCCTGGGGTAGGGAGATACTACCGTACCCCGGGGAAAAGCTGTCCATCCAGGATGGACAGCTTGGAAGGGAAAATGGAAGTAAGGAAGCTGCTACAGCTCCCACAGAGCATCTCCCTCCCACAGAAGTTGGTGTGTGAGGAGAATGAGGTCGGGAAGCAGCTTAAATAAAGGCATGGGCGATTTCCATCATATCCAAACAAAACCATAGGAGATACTCGGACAAGGACAGAGGTATTTGGAACATAACATGGACCTCAGGGTACTTGTTGACAAAGAGCTGGGGGACTTCAGCTGGTTCTGGTTTAGAAGACAACAGTGGTAACACCTTGAAAGGCAACCTGAAGAGATAAGCCGCTCAGTCAGGAAAGAGGACCACCATGTATTACATCCTCCAAACACCTTGATAGACCCTGATAGTCCCTGAAGACCTCTACAAGAGATTAAGCTTCACTCCTACAACTTGATCCAATTGAGAAGCTATCCAAAAATCTCTTTTCACGTCTCATGGCACTAAATAAAAGCGCCAGGCTGAGCACAAAAGTTCAGCTTTGTGCGAGCAGAGCTGCTGTTTCAAGGTACCACTTCCACGTACCATCCACAGATCGTTACACTTTGGCAGCGGCACAGCGATCCAGCAATCTCTGCCATTTCTTACCGCAAAGAAACTGCATTGTGCTAAAAAGCCCTCCAGAATAAAGCAGATAATATCTTTTGGGATGGTGCCTTATATTTTCCAAGAGTTGTCTCTCGCTGCAGCAGCTCTTACAAGAAACTAACCCAAACTGTCCTATTTGTAAATTAGAAAGAAAAAGCGTAACTCAGGCTGGTATTTGGTTTAGGACTGAATGGTTTGCACAGCGCTTAAGAAGCATTTTAGACAAAAGCAAGCTTTCTGCCAAGCATTTGAGGGGGGCAGAGAAAATTTCTGCTCCTCTGTCTGAATGCAGTTATAAACCAGGATGACAAAATAGCCTGGCATTGCTGCCCACAGTGAAAGAGGCTGCGCATCTCCTTCGTCACCAGCACGGCTCAACTTGTCTTCATCCTGACCAGTTTCACTTCACACAGCCTCACCCTGAAGACAAATTCCTGTCCCCCCCAACCCTGGAATTCAAGGTGGCAGAGATGATGAGGGGAGACGGGCAACTTCTAGGCAGGGCGTGCTTTTGTATGAATTTCCATCCAGCCAGCAGCACCCTGAAATAGCTGGAGTAAATACAAGCATCACTGCCATGCAGAACAGATACGTATCAGAGGCTGAAGTCAGGCTAGTGAAGCAGAATTGACTGAGCTTCTTTAAGCGTCTTCCCTCCCTTCCTCAATCATCTCACTTGCTTCCATTGAAGCATAACAAGTCATTGCTAGTTTAACATCTGGTGACTGAGGAGGGGGTTTGTTGTTTTTTTTTTTCCCCATGCAACTGCTGCTGAAGCGAGACAGACACATCTGATCTCACACAGGAGAAAAGAGCAGAGGTACAACACTGAGATTTTCTGTAGTTGGAAAAAAAATGTAAAACGCACAATGTGCTTTAGACCAGTTTTGTAGCAGATTATGTACCAATCTTGCTGGCAGAAACAGGTTCAGATTACTCCAGCTGACTGTATTTAAAGATTTAGATTCTTTTGCAAGGCACAGAGAAATTGGTAAGAGCATCCCCTTCCCCATCCCAAAGAGCATCCACAATTCAGAAAGGTAAGGAAAAGACATTAAAAGGCAGAGAGCAAAGAGGATAGAGAATACATCAGCTGAGCAGATTAAAAGACTCAATAAAGATGCCTATTGTTACCAACAGAAATACTCTACAGACCACAGACTGAAAACCACCATCTTAAACTAAGCAATCCATGAAAAAATAGCAGAGAGCAGCGAGATTAAATTCATCTATGCCCCCCTATCACCACTGGAAGATTTATAAAGGTCTACAGATCAAAAGAGTGTGTGAGAACTGCTGCTGTAAGAAACGACAAGCCTTAATATTTCTTGCCACTCTCTGCTTTGTTACCTGATTAGCTGAGTCCTCTTCGCCTCCTCGCGCAGTTTTCATTATGAGCTGCTCACCCTGGGGTCTCTGGACTGTGGTGAGCACCCAGCCCCAGGTGCCCAGTCCCCACGTCCTGCTGCATCGTGCCTTGAAAAAATACCCTGAGCTTGCCAAGGGGCCAGTGGTTGCCCCCCCTCCCAAAGAGGAGGCCAGCTGAGTAGTCACAGATCATGGCTTTCAGAGATATCTGTACCACAACAGGGACCCAACTGGTGTTGAACTTCAAACTGAGCAGAACAGTAATCCCTTAAATTGCAACTTTCCTAAGTGCTGGCAGCTGGAAACTGCCAACCGGTAACGACAGTTGGCAGCTCCAGTCTGAACTGAGGAGTTTGTTTTTTTCCCAGTTTTTTTCCATTTAACTCTCCCATTCTCCCCAGTTCAACCCAGGCAGTGGCACGCAGATGTCCCCACTGCTCTAAGACACGGCATTTTGCACAAGACCCTGGAACTCCCTCATGAACCACCTCTTCTTATCAAGGACAAATGTTGCTCGTGGGGAACACCTTACACTGAGGTGATGTTCAACTGCACGGTTATGGTCTTCTCCACAATAGTGTCTCCTCTGCCTGCCCCCATTCCAAAAAGTTGGCACATTAGGGCAGCGATTTTCATTTCAAGCCTCCCCCTTGTGGGAGTGGGAAGTCCCCAGGGAGACTCTAGAGCCTGAGGATGAAGTTTCAGTAAAATAAGATGTTTGGTCTATGTAATTTCAGCAGCAGAAAGATACCTACACTGCTGGAACCACCACCCCCCCACCGCCCCTGCTTTTCTCACCCCTCCTCCAGGCTTGGCAAATCTTTCCAGAGAAAGGTTTCCAAGTTCAACATGATGTTGCCTAAAAACTTACCAGTGAATCAACAGCCCATTTTGTGACAAATCTTTATGCAAAACAAGAAAACTTATTTTTAAATAAGCCTGGAAACCCCTCAGTTTCTTTTTAAAGGAACATTATGCTGTGCCCATCTCCTGTACGAACAGTCCCTAGTACAGCACGGAGACACGTGCTGCAAAGCAGCACAATGGCATCCAGGAAATCAGCTGGTAATTTAGCAAGGAAGCAGGAGAAATCAAGGGGGAAAAAAGTGTCTCCAAGAGCAGCTGTGCAAGAGGTTTGTGTTTCCTAGTGCACTTCCCAAGCCCCCTTTCTTTCACAGATGTGCCAGATGAGCTATCACTGCACAACTACACAAATAGAGTGATTTGACAAACCTATATAATCAAGAAAAGATACCAGTTCCACAGAAATTTGCCTGATCTTATCCTGCGCCTCACAGGGTCTTCAATTCTTCAGTTTTGACGGTGAGAACGGAACTTCTATACACATACCTGTATGTATAAAATACATAAGACTAATAAATACACACTTTGTATAGATAGATCTATATGAAAAAATATTCCTTCTGACAGATAACCGTAAGCCAAACACTCATATTAAGCCACAGAACAAAGTTTATTGGATCTTCTCAAATTCTTGGTACAGTTTTGCTGCTAAACAGACACAACACATTGGCATATGGCCTTTAATCTTTATTTCAATCATAAATCCAACTTGAAAGAATTGGTAACATATTTAATGGCATCTTCAATAAATAAAATGACAAAAAAAATCTAGTCTTTGCACAGACACATTACAATCCACTCCAAATTCAATATTGCCAAAACATTGGGTTTTTTTCTAAAAACTTGCTCCAAAGGGTGTTTTTTTTCAGCACTTAAATACACAGAAAAGTATATGAGATAAAACAGATACTCTATTCTGAACAGAACTTGTAAAAAACAGTAATGAAGAAACAAAAGATAACTAAATCTAATTAGATTAAAGAATCCTGTTTGAAGTCTTTTTAGAAAAATCCTGATTCTAACCTTCGTATCAAAACATGCAGTTCCGCGAGACCCTATCCTATGTCAGCATACTCATACAATAAGAATTAAATTCCGTGATTTAATTTATTCTTTTTTTAAGGGGAAATTCATAAAGCAAAAGCCCACACTCACAAAAGGAGCCATGGTCCATATATTCTGCAGTAGTAAACAGATATTTGTGCTCAGTCCGTGGTTTGAACTCCTACCATAATGGAAAAGATACTGTAGTTTATACCCTTTGTTTCCGTACCCATCTCTTCCCCAGCGCAGCAGCCTCAAGAACCTCAGCGGGATGAGAATTCCTGCAAATACAAATCTGCCTGCACGGATCAAATTGCAGGACCAACACGTCTGATTCTAATTAAAAGCTAGGCTTAATTGAAAGCTTTTCCTAAATAAAGTCATCAATAAAGAAAAGCTGAACACCAAGATTTCCAAATTGCAATTCCCTGTAATTTGCAACATTTATTAGCATATGACAAACCAATTACAGTGTCAGTTAATGTAGGAAGAACCACTCTATCACTAAAATTAGTTAAAACAATCATCTTCTGGAACCTTCTTCAGTGAAAGCTTAGGGCACGCAAAGAATGTACATTGGGCCCCCACAGACCTATCCATATTACATAGGGGAGAGAAAAGGTGACTTTAAACAACAGGCAGAATTACACCATATCTGTACAAACATTTAAACCGATTTGTTTCAACTAGTGATCTGCTTATCCCAACTATTGCTGCTGACTCTACTTGGCTAATTCAAGAGAACGTGATGAAGCAGGACCCAATCTGTTTAAGGGAATGGAACTTTTTTCCTGCTGTTATCTTCCCCCTCAGTTGGCCACATCATAACAAAAGTGCAATAATTTACAATATTTTCAAACAGCTATTAAAATTATACAATTTTAGGGAAACAAAGTCACTAGTTTAACCATAAAAATATTCCCCCAGGTAACAAACTTTAAAGCATTCAGTAACACAGTATTTCAATAATAATAATAATAATACAGAAAATCCCTTCCACTTGTTACAAAAGACAGAACTGTTAGAAGATTTTGCTTATTGTACTCTGTTTAAGAGTTTTACCATCTTGTGAAGACCATGCTATAATTAAGAATATAACCACTATTTAAAATATGTATGGAAATACTGACCTGACTTTGAAATTATATTCTTAACCTGTTGCAAATGAAGACAAGGTAAAGCCCAGGGCCACATCATCAAGTTACTCAAGAACTTACAAGACAGTTTACATCCAGAGTCATTAGAAAGCACCATTTTCCATAATGTACTTTGTATGCCTATTGCTGAAAATCATAGTAAATAGTCTTGTGAGAACTGCTAAAACAGATTCTCACACTAACTGTATCTTGACTTACAGAATTCACGTTTGGGGGCTACAGGAAACTTTGTGACAAAATTATACTCTGAAAAAATATCTGCTAAATTTGGTCCAAGCATCCAAAACACAAACAAGGGCACCCGGGTCCCTCATTGCTTAATGCTGCTGTTTAATTGATCCTTAAAAAAAAAAAAAAGGTATGGTAATAAGGACTGTCCATGATAGGCACAGAACTGTGACAGAATAAATAGTCTCTTCAGAGACATGTTTTAACTGTGGTTTTGCCATGGGAGTAACTGAACTTGTACTAATGAAGAACCCTGAAATTTGTTTACTATAGCCACAAGAAATTAATTCCTATTTAAAAAACAGATCCATTTGTAATGAACTGCTGTTCCAATCATCATTAGATATGTGAAAAACAATAAAAAAAATCTTTTAAAACAATTACAAAGAATGGACTGCAGTAGCAGCTATTCAAGCAAGATTCAAGCACAAGTTTAAATGAACTTTCAAGCTGGGAATTAGCCTTCTTTGTCGAAAATTTGTACAACTTTTTCAAAGACCTAAAAAAAAATAGGGAAGAATATTAATTTTATGAAGCATTGGTCAAACAATTACTTCAAGTTAAACCAGCACACACAATAACTGACAGTATTTTAAACAACATACAGGTTTTTCTTAGAATATTCACGTTAATTCTTTAATAGTGACATTGGTATCAGTTCTGGGAAACTGAGACAGAAGAGAAACACTACTTCAGAAAAGCAAAAGCTTGTGAAAGTGAAAAAGACAAGACACTATTAAACACAGAAACACTGAAGATGTTTTTAGTCCAGCTTATGTTCCAGCAGAACTAATTGATTTCTTAAAGTTACTAATGTCTTAATAAATTCTTCAAGAGTCAAACCGAGAGTTCCACAACCTCCCCCAGTAATACACATCAGTGCTTAATTAGCACACTAACCACACATGCACACGTCTCAGAAGAATGCAAAAAATATGTACCCTGCCCCTGTCATCCCCATGTTTTTTAGGTTTATATACTTACTTCATCAACAGATTTAGAGGCATCCACTTTTCTGACTTTTCCCATTCTCTCGTACAAATCTATTATAGGTTTAGTAGACTGCAGATATGTATGAATTCTAGGAGAAAACACAGGGGAAAACAAGTGTTACATAGTAAAATATAAACAAAAGAGAACTGAAAAGTTTTGGAGATAGTACCTCTTTTCCAGACTCTCCCGATTATCATCACTCCTACCACTGCTCTTGCCTCTTTCAAGACAGCGGCTAATACATATCTACAAAAAAACCACAAAGAAGATGATCACAACCAAGAAAGCAAGATGTTGTCTTGAAAGCAGGAACAAAACAGAAATCCTGAAAATCTAAATAGGTCTGACACACAAAACACTGTCCAGATCTGGTGGATGTAACCAGAATTCATAAAGCAAGTTAGATTCTTCCAGGGAAAAAGGATTATAACTTTACACTTCATCAGTTTATTAAAATGTGTGCTCTTAAAATGGGATTGGAGTCAGAGGAAGTAAAACCAACATCAAGCTCTGTGGTTTGACTGGGTCTCCAGCTTGAGACACATAAAGAAAATGACCTGATTTTTAAGGATCTGTTCAGACTTTCTGAAAAGCAGCTTGTCAAAGTAGACTACTAGTAAATGCCTGCACTGAAAGAAAGTCACTGTATGTTTTCCTAAGAATTTTGCAAGGCTATATACTACGTTATCATAAGTTAAAATGGTCTCATATGAAATTGCTATAATGCAGACTTAAAAATCAAAATGTAAATAAAATCTGAAGAAGAAACCATACTTAAAAACTGCCCAATGAACTAAGTTTTGAAACATAAAAGGTAAGTAAGCAACACTGACAGGTGTATACCTCACAAATACATTTATCCTAGTCGTGCAAGAGGACAATAGTTTAAAATTAGTTTTTGCTGCAAAGTACACCCATACTAAAAAACCTTCAGAATATCATGTAGGCACTGTTGTCTATTTTTACATCTACTAAAAAAAATGGAACCCCAAAATTAACTCCCAAGAAGTGAAAAAGTTAATCTAATCTTATCTAAGTTTTTAAATAGAAAAAAACCCCACAACCCTCACTTTTCTTTGAGATTAAAAAAAAATTGCAATTAAGGAAAAAAAAAAAGTAATAAAGTTTCTTAGGAAATTGGGGAAAAAGGTAACAGGAAGAATGTCAGCTTAACGTGCTGGGATTTTTATATCAGTTTTTATGCCTCAAGGGCACTGACATATTTAAAAGACAGCATATGATGGCACTTGTTAAACGAATTTAATGTATCACTGTCAAAATGCCCTTGTAAACTAGTGAGTTGCTGAATAAAACGTTGATTACTGGCTATCCTATAGTACAGCTCATGACTATGAAAATACAGACCACTGCTGCCAACGCTTCAGAATTAAAGCAGACATTGCTATCACATTCATTTTGGACTAAACAACAGTTAATAAGAGTAAACAGAGTAATGTTTTCTGAAAATTAACCAAATAATTTTGTATAATGTATTTAAAGTTTAGAATGCAATTGCCTGAAGTACTTCTTCAATATAATTTATTTGCATGTGATTACACCAAGTATATTAGCTGCCCCCTATTTCAAAAACCTGCAGTTTTCCATCTGCAAAAAAAACTTGCCAAAAAATCCTTGAAACTTACAGAACTTTTCCTTCTACTCTTACTATTTACTACCTGACAATTTTATTGTTCTTCTTGAATGATTCTCACAATATAGAAAGAAAGGAAGTTACAGAATAACATACTTCATTACCTCATTGTCACAATCAAAAAAGAGAACAAAAGAAACATCTGCCTTTCCATCCATAGTCTTATTCCAGCCTTGAAGATTATCTTCATTCCTGGGAAATCCATCAATCAAGAACTTGTTCTTCTGGGAATTGGCAGCCATTGTTTGATCCATAGCCTGATAAGAGAAAATTCAACTCATGATCTCCTGCACATACAACCATTTATATACTTATTAAATTACTCCCAAAATGTTGACATGGTAAATTGAGAAGCATTTATTTTAGGATTATTGCAGACTTACAAAATGTATTTGTGATCAACCTTCAATGCATGCTAATTAATTCACTGATGCACCAATATAGCCTTCTTTCCAAATGAATTCTCTACTTCATAAATACTGGAACGTGTTGTTACATAATAACATGCCAAAACATCCTTGATCTAGAGTTAATTGTAATGGAAAAACTCCAGACAAATTTAGTGCCACAAGCAACAGAAGCCTCTTCTGTCTTAGAGGAGATGCTCTGGTTTTTTTCTTGGATATCTAACAAGGATAAGGCTGGAGCTTTTTTTTTTTCCCCCGACAGGAACATTAGGACATGCTCTTCTACTTCACCTGGCTACCTATTTTGATAAAACTTACAGAAACTTAGTACTTTTAAGGCCTCTTCCCTCCAGTCAAATACGACTGAGCTGACCAAGAGGTCCAAACGCTAGTTAAGGGAAGCAAGAATTACAGATTTTCACTGATTTCCCTAGAGCTACTAACAGAAAAATAAAAATAAAATAAGATAAAATAAAATAAAATATTCTCAGAGATCCCAAGATATCAGAGGCCATCGCCTACTGCCCTCCAAACAGCCAGAGAGAAACGTGAGTAATTGCTAAGAGAAGCCCAGTATGCAATGTGCACCTACGTGTCTGCCATTTCATACTACTCACACCGGAGGAAAGGCAATTCTTCCAGAACACGGCCACTGCTTTGCTGCTGAGCCTGCAAGAGTGAACAAACAAGGAAATAGCCCTTTCCTTACCCTCTTCAGCAAACTGATTGTTATCTCAACCGGTACGATTTCCCCCTCCTTAATGTAGTTCTCAATGAGTTCTCCATACTGCGAGCCTGGCCTTTTCCGTTCATCTCGAAGGAGGTCACCAGCAGAAAGGTGCGTGTAGCCATATTTCTGAAACGTGCAGAACAAACAGGCATAGACTCCCTTGAAATAGTACCTGTGCAGCGTTAACATCAGCCAGAGTCAACCACATTTATTCCCCACATTACAACAGAAAAATACAGGTAATAGCATCTCGCTAGTGACAGGTATATTCCACCATCAGTGTGTAATCAGACAATACAGCATACTCAGTATGCACAGAAAGCCCAGCAGTTGGGAGATTCTTGGCTAAAATGCTCACCAGGCCTTTGGTCAGACATTCATGTCCTGTTTTCAGATGTAATTTTGTCCTGTTTGGAAACAAGACTGCCTCAAAGTCCCCAAAGTGCTTCCGGAGAGATTACACTGTGCAACAAGACATTTAACAGTCACCAAAATAGATACAAGCCTAACCCATCCTAACAGGTCAATTACTCAAATATTGCAAGTGGTTATCAGTTGCTGAGTTAAGTTGATTTACAAAGAGAAAAAGTTGCAACAGTGCCTTTCCTTGCTATGTTTATGCATCAGGTTGGTAATTTTATTTAATTAACTACTTTTAGCAAAGGAAAGCACACGAGGTGATTCCAGGTCCTTTGGAGCTGGAGGAATGTTTCGAGCACAGCACGAGTCAGGTATCCTCACTGTGGTTCCGGCACCAACTTCCTCCTCTGCCCTGGTCGAATCACCTCTAATTCTGCATCTAAGGCTGCAGCTACACAAACAGTCCGGCACATGCACTCCTCCAAACCCAGCCTGCGTGCCTGCCCCTGCTAACCCCTTCCCTGAGACCAACACCACAAACTGGGAGGGCAGCCCCTGGAGAGGTTAGTGTCATCTCCCAACACTGATGTGGCAGGTGAAGGTAAACAGCTACGCTGGTGCCACCCTATGTCACACCACCCTCAGTAAACAGAAAGAGAGCAGAGAGATCAGGTCCAAATCTACCAGTTTGATACCAGTATGCAGGAAAAACAGTAATCATTACTGTCTTCTTTCACCTCAAACTACATCTAAATAAAAAGGTTCTAATACTAATGCAAAATACCAAGGAAAAGTATTTCTAACACTTGAATTTCTCAGGCATCTACCATCATAAATAAATATCTAGTGCAAACATACACTCTTACCAAAGAGAAATGCATTGTTAAAAAGGAAATTCCAGAGCACAAAACCTCATTTTTGCAGCTCATTTAAGACCCCGAGAAAACTACACTGTGGTCCTTGACCAAACATAGTCCATAAAAAGAGGCAATAAAGACATCTCCTTGGTGATTACCTAAGTGAGCTATACATCCAAAACAGAGTACAACTATACCTACTCACTCTAAAGTTTTTACACAAAACAAAACCAGCAGAAAAAACTTCAGGGTTATCAGCTTGGCTGCAGCAACACCCAAAGCGAATTTCAAAAAAGGTGTCTGAGCAGCATAATAATGTGACTATACACTTTTTAAGGCTGTGAACTTGGGATTTAAAAACTTGGCTACTGGACTAAGTACAACAGAAATATTACACAACCCACTAAGCGACTTTAAAAACATTTCAGTTGCTTTCCAATTTCACTTACAAAACCGTGGAAAGTCAGTACTGCCATAGTCATAAGAAGGGATATAATTACCTAAATCTCCAAAACTCTACACAGCTGGCAAAAAAAAGGAAGCAAGATTTTGCTCTAAATAACTGTGAAGAAAAAGCTCCACAGACATCCTCTATAAGCTCACTGTACTCCTGCTTTAATGTGTACTGCATTTGGATATGCATGTTTAATTGTAAATCTAAATATTTACTATGAACTACAGAAACCATAAACCAGAATAAATCTTTCCTTATAAGCAAGAAACCTTACTCTGCTGAACACTAAATTAACATGTATTTCTTCTTGCTAAAGTGAAAGAACGATGATATTTTTAACATCAAGTTTCTATAAAAGAAAAAACAGGAGGAAAATATAATCCCTTCAGTTTTAGAGGATTACCAAACCATTTAATTTTCCTTGGCATTTCCCTTTTCATGCATGAAAATGAAAGAAATTGAGTCAGACAATTTTTTGAATTCTCTGTCTTTTGCAACAGCAAACTAAAATAGGTTTTTTTAACAGTTGAACAGGAAATTAAAAGATGGAAGCATTTTAAAGTGCTGTTGCATAAACTTGTTTTAGATAATAGTAAATTGTATTCTAGGGTAACCTTCAGAATGGATTAAGCAGGCAGTAAGAAAAACAAACCTCTCCTTCAGGGGCAAAACATCTATTTGTTAACTGTACTGAGTCAAGAGCCAAATACAACACGTCAGTTTAAACAATGCAAACAAGCACAGAGAAAGGCTTGGCCGCTGCTGCGTACACAGAAGGCTTCAGAGATGTGCTCAGGCTACTCTTGCCAGTTTTAATCAATTTGTACAGGGCACAAAGTTTTCTTTCATCTTAGGTGAGATAAACCCTCAGCTAGCATCCTGAACTGCAGAAAATCGTCACATCCTCAAGAGCTCACAAGAGACTGTGACGTAACTGCACAAAAAATCAGGGCAAAACACTCCTGGGTCTTGCCAAGGTTTGTGTCCTGCCAGCATGACTTTCCAGCACTGCCAAGTACATCTTGATGCAATCCCCAGAACGTGACTTTTTGCAACTACTGCCTAATTCTCCTCCTCAGAAATCAGAAAGGGAGCAGGACTGTGGCTGCCAAACAATAAAAAGGCAGTTTCTCCAGTTGTTGAAGGATACACATATGCTAGATTCAGAATGTCAGACTGAAAGAAGACTTGAAATAGGAACCAGATTTAAAAAAAAAATAAATCCAAATACTTGGATGCCAAGCACCCAAAATGTGGACAGACTTTTAGATTACAGAAGCAGAAAAAAAAGGAAATCTAGAATTAACTATTCTAAAACTTTTTTTCAGAGATGTTTTCTGCTATGCTAGCAGACTGACATGCTGTTCTTCTCTAAGAAGAAAAAAAGATTAAATCCGTAAATTGCTATTACACAAATTCTCATTATTTTTAAAAACTATTTTTATATTTGGAGAACCATAATCAACACCTCTTACAAAAATCAACTGTGAATGAAAAAGATAAAAATCAGCTGTCTTCAGCCCACAGCAGACATCTTCCTCCTTTGTTTTCAAAAACAAAAACAAAACAAAACAAACAAAAAAAAAAAAAATCAGTGCTGTGGAAAGGGAAGCTCAAGTTTCCGTCGCTCCCACCACAGAGCTGTTTCTCAGAACAGCGCTTACCAGTACAGTACAGAGCAGAGCAAATCATTGCTCGCTTGTTTGTGACCGTCAGTCCCATTCAGGGACATGCATGCTGTATATTCCACATCTCCAAATGACAGCCCAAGACTGCAGCCTCCCTGGGATGCCCTTCTCTCCCCTGTCCTATAGCCACTTCCAGCTTTCTCCTGTCAACCAGGACTTGCAACATCCAATCCTCAGACAGAATGTGCTTTGCTTTCAGTAAATAGAATGAATGGATGAATACAAGTGAAAATACATGAGTCATATCTGTGCTACGCTTGAATAAGGTGGAGTTTGCAACAGCAATCTTCTGGAGGAGTCAGAAAGGCTCAGCGGTGCACGGCAGCTGCTGCTGGGACTCCTTCCACAGCCAGCTTTGGAAGGGGACAGGGCTTATTTCTGATTCAGCCCTGTGTGGTCCAGCAGCACAACTCTCTGCTACACACACGGCTTGATACTTCCTTAAGTGAGCAGAAGCCAAGAAAAAGCTAGAGAAACACAAATTACTACTTTGACCTTGACTCCTATCTTGGCTTATCATTGTTACTCTGAAAATGAAAGTCAAAGGGCTTAAGATCTAAACACATAAAATAGAAACTTTTATCGCCCTAGCGCTGACAACCTTAATAAACAAAGTTTGCTACCTGTTCTCAGATATACCATTCGAGAACTAGTTAAAATAAAAATAGAATCGCGTAAAGCCTACAGCCTTCATATTCATTCTTCTTTTCTAACCAGAAAAGCTTTTGTCCATCCTATTAGCAATTAGCACATGAAATATAACTGGGGTATAAACTATAATGCAGTAATAGACCTTCTGTCTGCTTATTCCAATTAAAAAAAATAATTGAAGACTTTTTTTAGTTTTAATTTTGTTCTTGCCTTTGGGGGGGTGGGAAACAAAAATTGACATTAACAAAACAAAATGCACAAATGAGATCCCACTGACATTGCCCCCAGGGAAGCAGGGGCCAACAGAGCACCCCAGTGCTTCAGGAACACTCAACTCAGTAAAAGGCACCCAGTTACATTTGGAAAATCCAAAATTCAATACCCAGCGAGTGAGCCTGCATTCTGCAAAATGGAAGTGTTTAGGGATAAATCTTCGGGGGTACGAAGGAAGATCTATATCATCACTCACCATGTTTTAAAAAAGCTCGATATTTCAGAAACATAAACTTCTATTCCAAAAAACAACTATGATAACTTAAGTCTAAGTGGGCTACTAATACTTGGCAGTCTTGAAAGAGATTTCAGAAGTTGAGTTTAAAGCAAACAATTAAAAAAATTAATTGCTGTCTCTCAGCAGACTTCCAGAAGACAATTAACACATGATAGTAAAACCTAAATCCACCGCTACTTTCAGAAGAGTGTTTCTGGTACAATGAGTTCTTTGTGTTGTTTTCTTCACCCTAGGAAATCTCCCTATCGTGTATCCCAAAGCAATTTAAGAGCTTTTTCCATTTGGATATTAATATATGCTTTTATAAAAGGAAAAGGCTCAGCATCCCACCTTGTCAGATTAATTTTAGATTTAACCACGAAATACAGGATAGGGCTGTGGTGGAGGTGAATTATATTTTGGGTACACAGATAGGGATGTCTTGCGTGCTCCAAATCCCTACAGAATCACCTTGCCAAAACAAATATACAAACATAACACAACTCAAATCTTGTTAGGAATAAAGACAAATGATTTAGTTATTATTCTTCACCCTAACCAAAGAGGTTTGTATTTCAGGCAAAGGTTACAAGGATGTAAAATTTAACTACATGAAAGCATAGTTTGTGCAGATTTGAAGACACATTTTTTTCTTTGACTTTACCATAAGCATTCTATAAGCAAAGTGCAGAAGCCAGCAATAAAATACATCCATTTTGTCCTACAAGAACCTGCAATGCATTCAAATGGCATCATGCAACTACCTGCTCAAATATTCCTGCCTCACATGACAAGCTACGCAACAGAGCCAAGGTGAAGGCAAACTCCACCTCACACAACGGTGGAAGCTTTCAGGAGTTAATCTGCAGAGCTGGAAGGGAGAGGATAAGAACTGGAGAGGGAACTCTGCTTCATTCCTTCCTAAATAAGGGGAACTGGTCCAGAGCAGCAGTTCTGCCGCATTTGCATTTCAGGGACAATTCTGTGAGTTTGTGAAACGTACACATGAGTCTTCCCTCCGTATCAGAGAAAACCAACTTGCTTCAGCTGTCTCTTCAAACCTTATCTGCGAAGATAAAGAAACCTAATCGCTTACCTGCTGTTCCCTTTCATACACTGTGTCAATACACATTTCCACTTGTTACTGGATCTTCTTCCCTCAAATCATTTCTCTATTTTGGTCCAAATTGGGCATGAATACATGCCTCCTCTGGAATGAGGGACTTGAGCATGCACATACTGAGCAGTTATGATTTAGGTTAATACTTAAGAAATACGTATTTCGCCACCAACATGTGACAGCCATCTCCCTTTTCTGAGAACGTAAAGCATAGTCATCAAAACAATTACAACACTTCTTTGAGAAATCATTCCCAGGTAGTACATACCTCCTTTACCCTAGAAACCACTTATGGCTACCCTTGGTTTTTTTAATACAATCATTTAATGCTAAAAATCAGGCAAGACTTCACCTCAGCAAAGTGAGACTTCTTCCACATGTGATGTGCTCTGTCCTAAATCCCCAGTATGAATAGCAATCAAGAAGTATTTATAGCTCATACTGACTTTTTGTTGAGTACAAACTTCAGATTTGCAGCAAGATACTGGGTCAGATTCATTCCAAGTGTAAACTAATATTATTCAGCCCATTTACAACAAGGATGAATGAGGTTTATTATTACTCAGCTACAGCTCCTCTTCTCTGCGGCAAGCTGCCAATGGGGTTGAAAATCCAAACAAAAATACACTTTCAACCTAAGGACAGCCTTGACTGCATACAGGCTATTTGACTGTCTGCACCAGAGCTCTCTCTGGGGGCTGCCAGGGGCCATGCCAAGGATATGTGCTTAAAAAAGGATGCTGCTCTGCAGCATCTTAGCCGCATTTCATCCCCACTTCCGTGTTCGTCTTCCCTTCTTCTACAGATTTCCAGTATGATTGCACCATTCCAACTCTCCCTTCAATTACTTCAGATCCTTTCTGCCTTAAAATACAACCAGCAGCTCATGTAGAGGTGTCCAAGCAAGCAGAAAGGCTGTCCATTGCAGTCAGCAGGTCCGAGCGCTCTAGTCAGCCCACTGACTCCAATAAACTTCTTTCCATGCAGTGAACGGGATTAGCAGAATTAAAGCAAATTTACATTTATTAGTATTCAGACTCGCCTTTCCAAGTTTAGAAAGGAAAATAAATACAGTACAAGCAAACTTAACTTTCTTTCATTTTTAGCTGCAAATACAATCTGAGTGGCAATGACTCATTTGAACTCCTCCGAATAAAGTGGTCTTTATCCAATTATATTAACCTATCAAGCTAAAGGCATTTATACTTCTAAACATAGGCCAGTGGCCACACAAGGTACTTCAGCCCTAAGGCTACATTAATGGTTTGGTGAAAGCCATTAATGACATCCTACAAGATTCCCCTACAGTTTAAACTCATTTGTTTGCTATGTGCCAGGGGCAGAATTTGACCTTACCAAAAAGGCTTTATGAACACTATGAACCTTTCATTCCACAATTTAATTTAATGAATAAGATGGTTTGAATGAGAGCCTGTAATTTGAGGTTAAAATCCTTCAGAACTAAAGTCATAACGGCATTTTTCAATCTGGACCAAATTTGCATAACTAAGTTATACAACACTGAGGACTAGGATATAATGGCAGCGTGGATAAACTGTAACAGCACCGCCAGGGCATCACCAGAATAGACAACACACAAAACGTGCCTGTGTCAGGAGCTGTGGGTTTTGTGTTTTCCACTAATAGTTTCAGAAACATAGCTGTTGCTACAGTTCTTACGCATTTCTTTCAGTGTGTGTATGGATAAACTTCGATCCTACACACAGCTTTCAAAGAGAAAAATACATACAACTGCTCAGAAAGAAAAAAAAAAAAAGAAAAGGACTGTTTCAAATCCAACACATGTGTTTGGAAGCATTCAGTCTTAACTACTTCTGAATTACCCACCCGAACCGAATACAGTTTGACTATCCCTGTCCTTTTTGTTTTTTAAAAGCTACACCACATTAATTGACCATTCTTTCTTAGACACTTCTTCTACGTCAAAGGGCTGTACAAATGTATTTAGAAAACCAAAAGTGTGAAAAATGTAGCAGAAAGTCTTCTCAACCTATACTGCTGGTTTTATGCTCTTTGAAAAGACGAAAAAGATTAACCATGTATGGTGTCAGGACATGCTTTGACCTCTACCTTATTACATCATAGAACAAAATTTTACTTCCACAACTTACAGAAATGGCACCAGGTCAGAACGCCAACACCCTACAGTGTCTCCTGTACCAGTTCATAACGTTTATGGGACAGGCTTCAGAAGACAAGGACCTTGACCCTACACACTTGAAGTTAATATAAACCACCTCCCCTCCACTATCAGGCCACAAACTCAGCAGCCTGAGGCATGCAGGTGGCAGCCCTGCAATCATCTACGTGGCCATGCAGACATGTCCAGAGCCACCCACATGAGCCGGGCTGCAATAGCGGCCTGACAACACACCAGGAACTTCTCGAGGGCTATGGTCCTCTGCCAAGGCACAGTGGAAGACTGGTGCTCCTGTTGAACCACTGCCATGCTGGGGCAGCCTCCAAGCCTCAAGTTGGTGTGCTCCTGCCTAGGGCAGGTGCCAGTGCAGGCAGACCCACCAGTGGAGTGGGAACCTGGGGGTGGGTGAGGGAAGAAAAGGCAGGAGAAAGAAAAAGGCCGGCTCCTAGCTAAGCTGCCTGACAAGGGCACAAAAGGGAGCGTGTGGGGGGATCTATCACTGCTGCTTCACTGGCTAACGGGGAGATATGGGTCAATATTTTTTATTTTATCGTCTCCAAGTGGTGGATCAAGGTTGGACAAGAGTCCAGACCACCAGGTGAAGGGACACACACTCCCCCAAGTGACCAACCCACGGGGAGGCACGGACAACACCGGCGTGCCCCGGGTCTACAACTCCCAGCGTGCCACACCAGCAGAGCCCTCAGCAGCCGGAGCCCGGCGGCACGCATAGTCCCGTACCCCCCCGCTCCCCGGCGGCGGCGGGTCCGCTGCCCTCACCTCCACGATGCGGGCACACTGCGTCCCCTTGCCCGCCCCGGGCCCGCCGAGGACAAAGACGACGACGGGCTTCATGAGGAGAAGGAGGCGGCGGCGGAGCAGCAGCAGGACAGCGGCGGTAGGGGAGCAGCGGATGT
Source organism: Gallinago jamesoni (assembly GCA_025769975.1). NCBI lineage: Eukaryota > Metazoa > Chordata > Aves > Charadriiformes > Scolopacidae > Gallinago > Gallinago jamesoni. The sequence continues at coordinate 24,490,113 of JAOQGH010000004.1, read as the reverse complement.
GGAGCGGGCGGGCACCGAGGCCGGGACCGGAACCGGGATGAGACAGAGCCGCTGCTGCCACTCGCTGCTGAGCTGTCCCCGCCGAGGGTAAAGTGCTTCCGGGTCCTCGGCGGCCACCGGGAGGGGCGGGGCTTCCACGCGCGCAAGGCGGCGGCCCTCCGCTCCGCCGTCCCGCCAACCGCGGCCTGCGGCCTGCGATGCGCCGGCCTCCGGCGAGCGCTGCAGGCTGCTCACGGCCCTGGGACACCTAGGCTGGGAAAGGCGAAGGCCGGAGCAACGCTGCCGCAGTGCGGAGCAAGCGGGAGGGAGGGAGGGTTGTGCCGGTTTATTTCGAAATCCAGGGCGGCCGCGGCCGTCCTGTCAACCCCGGCCCGGTCCGGCCCAGCTCCAGCGATGGCGGTGAGGCGTTGCCATGGCAACGCTGCCGCGCCGCACTGCGCCTGCGCGCTCCCCACCCTCCTGCGGACCGTTTGTGAGGCCCCGCCGGCGTTTTTAAACCCCCTGCGCGCGCGCTGGCGGTTGGTTACCCCGGGGTGCGCTGTGATTGGTCAAGCGCTTTCCTCCTCACCGCGCGTCCATTGGGTCGAAGGAGGCCGCGGGGGCGGGAGCTCGGCTGGTTGTGCCCTCTGATTGGCCGGTGGCTGCCGGCGGCAGGGGACGAGGCGGGGGTCGGCGGCGGGCTGAAGAAGGCGCCGGAGCGGGGCGGGACCGAGCGGGTCGGGTCTCACCGCGGCGGGAGGCGAGGCGGTTCCTGGTGTCTCCCGGTGGTTGTTAGGCCTCGGGGAAGGGGTGGCTCTGGCCGCTCCTCTCTTCCCTTAGGGGACGCTGGCAGACCCCCTTAGACACCCGGCTGAGGGAGGGGCTGTGGCGGGCAGGCCCCGCGCCTGGGTGTCGCCTGACGCCTGTGCCCCTCGGCAGGGAGAAGCGGAGGGGGCAGAGCTGTGGCTGCCCCGCATGGACCCCCTTCTACCCGGCTTGGATCTGAGGTACCCTATGGGGGAAAGCTCCCTGGGAGGGTCGGCCCGTACCTTTGGGAGCCAGGGGCGGGGAGCGGTGAGGTGGCGGCATCGCCCCCCGGCCCGTTGGGGCACATATCACAGCGCGTCTCTGGTGGTAAAGAGCTGTGGGGGTGTGTTTCTGATCCCCGCTTGCCAAAAACTAGTGAAAACTGCGTCTTTAAGAATGTTTTCCCTTTTCCAAGCCTTAATTAGGGCTTACTTTGATGGGCGTTTAGCTTTTAATGGGAGTCGATTAACTATCGCTGGGAACGCGAGATGTAGGGGAGTTGCTTAGAGGGCCGCCTTAAAAATAAGGAAAGTTTTTTCCTGGGAACTTAAAGAAATGCAACGAAGGCACCTTGCTAAAGTTTGAGGCTTCAGCTGCCTACGAGGAAAGTTTTTGTTTATTTGTTAAAAAGCGTTGGAATATTTGCCAAATGATATGGACTGTCAAATGTTTTGTATTTTATGTAGTCTAGGCAACTCTTAAAAAGTGTAAGCCTGCTTGTGTGAACAACTTTATGTGATTATGTACTAATTTCTTAGGGCCTCTGAAGGGTGATTGCAAATTTTGCATTATATTGTTTGAGTTAAGCTAAGGCTTTATTTCAGTTGTCTTCAAAACTTAAGTAAATTGAATGCTGACTTTAAAAAGTGACTAAACCAGGGCTTTTAGAAGTTGATCTTACATTAAGTTTGCTAAATCATGAATTCTGTGTGCCATGGGAGTTTCTAATGACTGATATACTACTACTGTATACTCAAAGCAGCTTTATCTTGAGCTTTATCTGCAAACTTTTACTTTGGCCTACATATTTTCCAAGATTACATAGAGGAACTGTCAGGTGGGAAAAGAAAGTTTTGTGTTGACCTTTTAGTTCATGTCCTTGACAACTTTATAAGACAAATTTTCTGCTTCATTGGCCTGGACTTTAGAAAAATAAACAAACGTGCCAACAGCTTATGTTTTCTATTTGTTGTTTTTCTTATAGTGTTACTCGTTTGTTCCTTCTCATAAATACTGTTTGAAAGTACTGAGCTTAATCCGTTTTCCTTTCTTACCTCTGTGATCTTCTTCACAGATTTGCTCCTGAAAGGATGGTCCCTTTCAGTTTCCCTCTGTCAAAGTGTGCACTTTGGGACCCAGTCCCTATGGGTGATGTTATTGGCTCACATATTGCCTATTACAGGTATGAATAACCTTTTTTAAAGTGGCTGAATGTTAAAATAAATTAAGAATTATAAGATTCCAAGCCTCACTTTATCTTTTGAGCCTCGTCAATGACAAGGCTCAAAGGTAAAAGGAAAGGAAAAAGAAATTACCTATGTGTTCTTTATAAATATATAGGGGTTTTCATTGGAAAGATTTGAGAGTTTCCCTTTCCGCAGTGTATCGCGGTCCAGTGGGTTGGAGGTGCCTCAGTCTAAAGTAGCTTAAGCTTCTTTCAGTTCTCTTCCCATGGGGAAAGGTGTAAAAGTAACTGTATATTGTAGCTTTCTTTAATGTGTTTTTCCTTGTTTCTAAATATTTACAGAGATATTTTTTTTTACAAATTGGATATAGATAGCGTGCTTCAAGTAAAATGTAAAACTAAGCATTTTGCTAGCTCCAGGAATCTAGATTAAAATGCCAAAACTTCTCATGTTTTTTTGTTTAGAATGAGTCTGGAAGGAAACATGAAGCACTTGTAAATTTCTAGGGCAGGATGTTTCAAACCTGACTTGTAGAACAAATGGAGGGTAAAAATTGATCCTTATTACTCTAACTGGGTAATTTTTGTATACATGCTATAAAAAAAATATCTTTCTGTAATTATTGAGGAAAGTATATGCATATGTGGGCCTATAAGGGTGGACAGCACTTACACAGGTCAGAGGGCCTTCTACTTGTCCTTGCCACATAAAATTAAAACCTCCATGTTTTAACAAAGTTTAAAACAAATTACTTCTATTTTGTTGAAGGCACTTCACTTACTCTTGAGCAGGTAGTTTATGAGCCATTATCACATTATTCACATAAACCAGTAGCTTCCCTTTCAGCTTTGACCTCTTTCCAAGACAATATTATATAAGCTATCTTAAGCTAAAATAATGTTTATGAGTTTACTTCTCTAGATCACAAACTTAGTATCTTTTTTTACTAAATAGATATAAATAAATCACTTAATCTTTCTCCGTATTTACATCCCTGTGTCTTTGAGGCCAGTCTGTTGCTGCTTTAAGCATCCACACTAAATACTGTGCTGGAGTAAATAATGTAAATAACGAGACAACAGTATGTCAAAATTAGTTAAGCTATTTGTCCTATGCTGCTCTTTAAATTCAGACTTCTTAGAGGTTCTGTGTTTTAGCGTAAGTATTTCTAACTTTTATAGTCTTCTATTAAAATAATTCTCTTGAGTCCATCTCTAGTTCTTGTTACAATGTTGCCCTTCAGATGAAAAAGCTTTTGTCTCTCGTTGTTACTTATTCCCCATAGAAAAAAAATGCTCTTCTCTCTCCTTGCTATTTATTCTCCACAAAAAAAAAGTTCCCTTCTGATGTTGTTTCGCTGGACTACTCAAGCCAAAATATTCTTGTTGAAATGATCATACAGAGCATTCTATGGGGCTGTTCCAGTTAAAATAGGGACTTCTTGAATATGAATAGCTGGGGTGATGCACAAAAGATGAACAAAAATTCCATTGACATTTTATACAATGTTGTTAATTCTAACCTTCTTGTTGTTTGGGGCTTTGGTCTGTTTCTGTGTATGTTCTTTTTAATGGACAAAAAAATATGGAAGCTCTTGGAATATAATAAATACTTTGTTAAAAAAGTATTAAAAATAATTTAGATCTTACACTTGCTTGTTGTGTCTCTTTTAGAAACCCAAAGTTATCTATGATGGAGAAAACCTTGCGACTTGCCTACCGCCATGCTAAGCAGAATGAAAATAAATTATTTTCCTGTTTTTTGCTTGGAACTCTTGCAGTTGATGAAGGTAACTTTTAAACATCAGGTAGACAGACAGTATTGGTTGGGTGAGTAAGCCATTATCAAGGAGCCTGAGTGGTTGCTCTTGGACTCTAACTTTATTTATTTATTTTAAAGCTGGGGAAGGCATAACGTTAACAATGGACCGCTTTGATCCTGGTCGAGAAGTTGCTGGTGGATCGGGCAAAATTCCAACTGCATCTCTTCCTGGAGACTTTTTGATTCCATGCACAATTAATGCCTGGGGACCTTCTTCAGATAATATTATAGTGCACAGTGCTGAAGATATCAGCTTGGCTTTCAAGGTAGGCAGCTCTGGGCAACTTCTGGGTCTTTTAAATGGCAAACTGTCTCCCAGGACACTGTATTGTGTATGGGGCTTGATTTCTAGCTGCCAATTTCAAACACAGCACAGTTGTGGCTGAAACAGGACTATTTAGTTGGTTATCTGAAATGAGCTTCTTGAGCATCATTGACAAGCATATCAGAAACTGCTGAAGTCAGTTGGCCTTCACAGGTCATGAATCATGAATGAATTGCAGTATTTATGTAATTGTTGGTATTGTTAGGCAAGTGACTTGCAAGAAAGCATGTAAAGTCTGTGTGGGTTAGCAATTACAGCTGAAACATGTGCCTGTAACTTCTGTGCTCTGCTGTAGACATGTAATCTAGTAAATACACCTTCCATTCCTGCAAATGTTTGCCTGTAGTTCTTGTGGTGTGTGTTTTATAGTACAAGTAGTTCTTACGTCGCATCTAAAATTTATCATTATGATACATCCAGATGTTAAGTAAAAATTTATTGAATGCAAGTAAGGAAACTTTTGCTAGACCACCTCAAGCATTCTAGTTGCTTGTTATTTTATTATTTTTCATATAACTTAAGTAACCCCAGGTTTGTTAATACATCACAAAGCAATGCTAAGATATGCATAGCTTAATTTCAAATATATTTTGTTATTCATTATGTTCAGTACAGCCATGAGCTTCGGAGACCTGGCTTAACAGCTTTTTATACAGTGCCTACTGCAATAGTGGCTATGATGAGTGATTTGAGTTCCCAGTGTTACACAACTTGAATCGTGGTAGTCATATGAAGACAATTTTGTGTATTTAACTTTTTTCTCTTTTCTCTCCTTCTAGGGTCTGCAGCACAGCTTGTGCAGTAAGGAATCGCTGGATCTTTCTAAACTGCTCACTCTTAGAGCTCACATCGTTTTCACAGAAAACCTGGATAATCTACATTTTAATTTTCACTGGGCTTCTATTACCGCAGCAAATACTTTGGAATACACCCCTGTAAAGTCTGTCCCAATTATTCCCACAGCCCTAGCAAGAAATTTGAACAGCCCTATGAACATTGCACAGGTCCAAGGAACTTATAAATGTGGGTGAGTAAAGGGAGATGCTAAAGCTATCAAAGTTGCCTGCTAGTTTGTTCCATTTCCAAAGGCAGGTAGGAAGGAGAGACCTCAACCAGTGCTTTGCTTTTTTGATAAAATAATGGGCTCAAAAATAACATAACTTCTTGGACTTGGAAAAATGTAAAACGTTATAAGCAAGAAACAGGAAAGGGGATGAGGCAAAATTATTAACTGGTTCAGCAGGAGTTCTTACTTTTGACTTTAGTAGAAAGATCTTCCTACTGGGGCAGGAGGACAAATCTCTAGTTAACATAATAAATATAATGAGCATCTAGCTTTTTAAACAATGTCAGTGCTGGCTCTTGAAAGAAAGTGAGAAGAATGTGAATCAAAGCTTTTTTCTGTTAATCGTGCTTATAGGATGCTATTGGGAAATCAATGTTCTGACTGATAGCTAATTTAGTAGGATGAACTAAGGGTACATCAGAGAAATAATTTGAAGCAATTGAATGTCATTTTATTTGTACCTTGTGAATACCTCTCTGAAAGTTACTCTACAAATTTAACACAACTTGCAATTCTGGATTTGTTGTGTCTACCATAATAAGCAAATATGGTCCTTGATATAATTCTTTGATACCTAGGGAAAGGATAAAAAGCTGAGGAATTGCTGTAAGTGTAGAGGAAGAGTGGTTTTGATTATTTTTTTCTGAATTTTTTTCTTACAGTATTTTCTAAACTGTATTTATGTCCTCATGATTTTTTTCTGAAGGACTGACTTCCAAAATACTAAAAAAACCCCACCCAATTTCTGCTTTGTTTCAGCTACCTTACTATGGACCAGACACGAAAATTGCTTTTGCTGCTTGAGTCTGATCCCAAAGCTTATACTTTGCCATTAGTTGGTGTGTAAGTATTTGGCTCGGTTTGTACAGATTAATATACATATTGATTTGAGATGTATTTGAGGTATTTCATAGTGGAAGCTTAGTAATGAAACTGTCTCTAATCGGTTATTTCTTCTTTCTTTTAGTTGGCTGAGTGGAGTTACTCAGATCTGTAGCCCTCAAGTCTGGGCCTGTTCCTTGAGATACTTATTCAGCTCTTCAATTCATGAGAGGCAAGTCACTTTTATCTACAAAACATAGAAGCTATTGGCTGCCTAAAAATGCATTCCACAGAAATGCCTGGTAACGTGGCTTCCATTCAAATATATTTGAGGGAATTCTGTGATTTATATAAGAGGTCGAGCTATCTGTTTTAATTGTTCTTTCTGGTTTTGATTTCTGCCTCACAAATTTTTTCTGACTAAAGTGTTAGAAAGCTGTCTCAAAGGCAAAAGAGGGTAAACATTGATATCATTAAGGTCACTGCATTTTAGTTTAAGTACAAGCAAGCAGGAAATGCCAGTTTAAACAGTGGTGGGGTTTTGGTTGCAAATTTTTCTTATGGGTGTTTTCTTTGACATGTTTTCTCCCTGGTTGTATCTGACCAATGTATTGAAACATATTAATTTACAGCTAAGACTCTTGTTATGACTTCCTGCCAAATATTCTCTTTTCATAGTTTTTGTGTTCTGATTTTTTTTTTTCCCCATTGTGATGTTAGTAGATAGTCATTCCTCATTCTCTGCATCTTTTCACTTGTAATGTTTACTAAGTTCTATTTATCTGGAAACTGGGAGGTAGTTCAGGTATTTGTAGTTTAAAACTAATCTTCAGGTAAATGAAACTTTAAAATATGCTTTATGCATAAGAATTTCTTCTGGTTGTCCACACTTGCTTTTAAATTATGAAATAAAACCACATTTGGTGAACAGATGTCTGTAATTACAGAATAGACTTTTTTTTCCCTTAATGATTTAAATATGCCCAGATACAGATAAGAGCCCAATTAGATTATTAGATAGGCAAGCTAGATGCTTGACTCTCATTAACTTTCACTGATTCCATCTTAGAAGTGAATTAGGCAGATTTGATGAACCGTGCAAACAGAATTAACCTCTGCAGACTAACTGCTTAATCTGTGCATCATACGTTTTTAACTCTAATGTTGTAAGGATAACTTTAAAGTTGTATGTGAATGTGTTTTTCAAGCATCTTGTTCCTACTGCTTTCTTTATCACATATACTACTTAAAAAAAAACAAAAACAAAAACAAAAAAACAAAACCCACAAACCAACAACAAAACAATACCCACCTCCCCCACTGCCCCCAAACAAATGCATTACAAGGGCTATAAAAAGAAAAATTGTTCTGAAAATAGTACTAGCGTTTTCCTGGAAATGCACCTTATTTTCATTATCCTTGGTATTTTGTGTTAAGCGTTAAGTGTTGTTACTCACTGATTTAATGTGTAGAAAAAACTCCAATACAGTTTTTATTTAAAAAAAAAAAAATTTCTGTTTGCTAATGAGCTTTTGTGGTATATTTAGGGATAACTGAAACACTAAGTGTCTTTATAATACATCTTCAATTGGATTACCAAAAAATCACAATATCATTTTTACATATGTTTTCTTCTATGGTGTGATTGAAATCTTCTCAGAATTAATTTAAAGTGCTAAGTGATCCTAAACGTCTGAGCTAGAAAGTAAAAGAATTATTCCGATTTATCTATTTTTGCTTTGATTCTTGCATGTGGCATCAGTCAAAAGTCTATCTACTTCATACCACTCAAAATGCAGTGATTCATCAGTTTAGCAAACTGTGTGATGGTCTGCTCAGTATATTGAGAAACTAAAGGCCACCTTCTTGTTTCTTAATTATTTTTTTATGTGTTTTGTTGTTTTTTTTTATTCTAGGGTTTTTTCAGAATCTGGGAGTTTTCTTATTGTGCTTTATTCATTGACACACAAGGAGCCAGAGTTTTATGAGTGCGTTCCATGCAGTGGACAGACTGAACTAGGGTTTCAGATCTTAACTTGCAAAGAAACAGTACACCTCTTCAAAGTAAGTAAAGGTTTCCTACTGCATCCTGGTACTTTAAAGTACTTTTAGTGTAAGTATTTAGGGGAGGAGTCGCTATAATGTGACTCAAATGGAACTGCAGTGTTTGAAAATTATATAGCTCTATAAAGCTACCTTTTTTACAGTGATTACTGTGATTTCAGTTTGTCTCTCAATTTGAGATGACCTCCAAAGTAGGCCACTGCTCCCTCTTCTAATAGCATTAAGAATCTGTCTTTTAAAATGCAGTGTGCTGTGTTGGACTTGGTTAGTGCTCCTTCCCATTAGTGACCTTTTGGCTTTGAGCAGAGATTCTGATGTCCTATAGCATTTGTTAGTCTGGTATGCTCTGTGCATGCTGGACGCATCTAATGACTGCTCTGGGTGATTAGTGCTCTTTGGAGAGCAAAGCTGGGGAACTTGTGCTTTTCTTGAAGTTGAAGGCAAGGGGGAATTCAATGGTAACTAATCTTCAGATTTCTTGCTACGCTACAGTAACAAAGCAGGAACAATTTTATCTTTGTGCAGAGTAACTATGTGAAAGAATCTGGTGATACAATGTCTGGGAGATAACTTGTGAGGTTTGAGAAAATTCTAGGAAATCTCAGTTCATTATGTGTTTTCCTAGACTTGTACAGAATCTGAAGTTGAATTGTTAATTGCTTGATAGGTTCTCCTATGCTCTGGCAAAGAAGTAGCTAGTGCAATGTGTGTCCCGTGCTGTTCTGTTTCCAACTAAATTTCCCTGTTCAGGGCTGCCTAGGTACAGCCTGGCTTTCTGAAGATGACAGGGCTCTTAGTAACAGGCTTGCTTCCGTTGTCTCCAGAATTTGCACAGCTGTGGTGTGTGAAACAGTACAGGAGCAGTTGCTGTTTCTTATAGTGGGGAAGGCCTGTGGAAGAGTCTCTAAGCAGTTGCGGCAATGAAGCATCTGCTCATGGCTATAATTAGGCCAGCTTCTTCAGAGTAGCCCGGGGAGCAGTGTTAAACAGGAAGGGAAGTTGCCTGCCTCCTTGTAGTGGTGAAAGAATTGAGAATTGAAAGTAGAGGACAAGCAGCAAGTAATCGGATATAAATGCCCTTAAAATTATTTCTTTGGGAGTAGTACCTCAGTGATTAAAACTTGTAAGTTTCATGCTTCACGAATACAGAAAATTTTATTCCAGAATGTTGAAACTTCAGACAAGAACCCTATCTACTTTGAGCTGAGTGCAGAAAACCAAAATGCAGAAACTGAGTTCTTCAGCAGAGTTTGCAAGAAACTTCCTATCACAAGGTAAATCTTTCAGATGTCATTTATATGCCAAAGTTAAATATTTCTTGGATTAAGTTTTTTTTCGATCTCTGCTGTGCCAGGTGTCAGTTTAGCTGTGCGTACAGTGATCTTCTCGCATTAAGATCAGTGTATGGGCTTTTGCTTATTCCTAGAGTTCAGAGTCTTCAAGTACAATGGTCAAGCTGACCATATTCCAAGAGAAACTACTTGTAGTTTTACTCTTTATACTGGTGGTTGTAACTTATACAGTGGATATTTCTAAAAAGGCTTCCTTACTGATGGAGCTTAGTTCACTGTATTAAGGTTTCTCTGAATCCACCCTTTGATGCAAATCTCTAATTGAAATCTTCTTAAATTGGTGAAAATTCCTTTTTCAGAGCTGCAAAACCCAGATAGGTTGAAACTTAGGGATTTTTAAGAACCTCAGTTATCCATCAAATTTTTATCTGTGACTGATAGGGCATTTATTTTAGTTTAAGCAATGTTACGGTCTTTACTGTAGCACTCCCTGTCTTTCTAATATAAACCAGTGCTTTGCTGTTAGAATGTCACTTAAAAGGTGTGTATGACTGAGGGTGTGGGGAGAGAGAGTTAGTGTCTTTTTGCTGAAAAGCAGCATTTATATTTTCATTGGTCTTAGACCTGTTTGCTGTGTGAACTCTCTAGCTAACCAGGGAGGAGGTGCATAGCAACTGCTTCTTGAAAAAATGATACTGATATTGCACTGTAGATGGCACAGTGAAAAACATGAAGATTCATGTTACTGGTGCCAAATCTGACGTGCAAACATCTTTAGTTTGATTTATGTTGACTTTAGTCCTTCCCAAGGCTGCTCACCCAGCAAGTTGTCGGCAAGTGATCACGACTCTGGTGTAGAAGATGAGGATTTATCCCCCAGACCAATTCCAAGTCCTCACCCAGTGAGTCAACAGGTAATTAAGTAAATAATCGTTCTAGGTATCTCAGATGTGACACTTAAAGCAGCAAAACTTATAATAAGGGGACTGAAGACTATAAAGTTTCTGTCTCAAAGTGCTAGCGAAGGAAAAGAGAGCTGAAGAAATGAACCAAGAGTCCTAATTCCTGCTCTAGTTAACCTGCCTTTGTTTTTTTTCCAGGATTATAGGCACTTTAGTTCCTTTATATACTAGGATTTGAGTAGTAAGTTCTACTTTGGGAATGTTGGTACCATTAAAAGGAAGAGCTGTGGTGTCTGAGGCAAAAATAGAAGCAGCAAACTTATTTGTGTATTTCTGGGTAAATGAAATCAAGATCTTCTGGTCTGTCTTTTTTTTTTTTTTACTGAAGCATATACAAATATAATGAAATAGCAGCCCTCATACAGAATAGGTCTAGAAGGATGTGACAGATGTAGATTATAAAATATGTTCTGTTGCACCAGTCTACTGGGTCCAAGAATAGTAAGAAGGAACATGTAGTCCACTTCTTGAAGGGGGAAAGACCCTTAGTCTGAAATGTGCTCCAGGATGACATAGAACATTCATTTGGTAGACATGGCTATTATGCCATATGAAAGTAATTTTGGCTTCTAAGAATGATCCTAGAGGTCTTCTGGATCTGGACTCTCCAATCTTTAGAAAAGCATTTGATATGTAGTTGGTTTGGAACTGGTAATGGTCGTATACTGATTTTAAATGAAAACATTTTCTTTGAAATTCTTCACGTTAAGAGCTGAAAGACAATATTTTACAATGATCTTGTGTAATTATCCCTTTAGGTTACCAGGATCTTTCCTTCAGTTCCTGAACTGTCACTCGTTTTGGATGGGAGTTTCATAGAAGCGGGACAATCGTCAAAGCCTATGGGGACTTCTGATGCTAAAAGCCTACCCTTAGCGCTACGTCAGCCTAATAAAAAGAAAGGGTGCTTGCAATCTACATATTACCCCACCCAGCGCTCTGAAGACAAGCCAAACTCTCCTGTTAATGTGGGAGATCCTTCTTTGAGGCAATTACCAAACCATTTAAACCAGAAAATTCCAACTTCAGGGCCTTCCAGAGGAAAGCAAGCTGTACTACAGCAACAGCTGCACTGTAAAAAAGCATGCCCTCAATCAAGAAAAAGTTCTGGATCATCTTCTCCTTCAACCCCTTGTAGTGGGCCTTCCCCGGATACATCTGTGCATCGCCCCAGAAAGCCACCAGAAAGACTTGTATTAAATCCTGATGGAATCACACAGCAGGGAGAGCATCCAAGTAAAAGAACATCCATACCCAGTTCCAAGCAGCTTCCCGCTGTTATACAGCCAGACCTCTGCACCCCTGCTTTTTCACCACAAATGTGCAGAAGACCACCAGAACTGCAGGTGCCAGTTCAAGTGCCACCTTGCTGTCCAGCCAGTGCATGCAACTGTCAGTTTCCCGCTTCCCTCCAATATAATCCGATAAATTCGTGGCAAGGAATTGGTAAAATTAGCCCCCAACATGGAGCGGAAATCCAATCAGAGATGGCTCAACCGAATATGTGTACAGTGCTCCATCAAAATATCATTTGTCCAAATATTTGCTGCAATCCAGGATACACCACAAGCAGCCCTATAAATGTGAGATGTCATGGGAAAATGGGGAACTGTTCTCTTGACAACAGCTTATCTCCTGGAATAAGGCTGCCTTCAAGTGCAAGCCCCTCTAGTCTGCAGTTTTGTGCAGCCCACTCACCGTGCCTGCACGTGCCTACTTCTAAAGCAGGATCAGATAATGGAATGATGGGATTATCTCCAGATGCATACCGGGTTCTTACAGAACAAGATAGACAACTCAAATTACTTCAAGCTCAGGTTTGTAGAAATGGCAGCTTTCTCCTCTACCCTGTTAGTGATTATGCTTTGATAGTTCTCCTGCCAAAGGAATTAAATTAACTGTTGTCCATCCTCGTTGGAACAAGAGAGCCTGTCATACCAGCTGCAGTTTGGGGATGGAGTGGGGTCCTGATTAGCTCTGCTAATTGGTGTCCCTTGGCAAGAGTCAAATAGTTTTCATCTTAGTTAAATTTTACATTTATTTTTATTGTATTTCCATAACATCACTTCCCTTTTAGCAGACTGTTTTATAATGCAAATAGATATGCCTTCAGTATAAATGCTTTCATATATGTATGCTTACCTATGTAAAAAAATTTCCTGCATAGACTGTAGACTTTGGAATTATTTTAAGCTTACAGGTGAAGCACAGAACCTTCTTGTGTGTTGCTTTGCCCACCTTCAAGCCTGCAGCTTCCTGACTTGTTAAGGCTGTTGCTTTGAGAACTTCAGATGTCTGTTGGCAGCAGACTGGCAGGGTTCATCAGGTTTTGTTGCTGTGCTGGAAAATTGGGCTTCGGTGATCTCACTAACTTCTGTTTTGAGACTAGGTTAAGTTTCTTCAAAATATCGGCCTCTTAGGCTGCTGCCCCTGTGTTTTGCAGGGTATGATTTGGGGCTGAAGAGCCAGAGTTTAAATATTGCTGCTGGCGGTCAATGATAGGAATAAGAAAGTTGTTCACAATACGTGTTTTTCCTGCTTAAACTGGAAAATTGCAACTGAAAAAAGCTTTAGGTATAGTTTCTGTATGTAAAATCAAGCTCTCAAAGCATGAATTGTACATTCTTTATTGCATAAATGCGGCCTTCACTGTTACAGTACTTCCCCGTGGAGCTGTGAACTAATTGGTGAACAGGCTGGATGCAAATACTAGAATGAATATCGCTTGGGCAACCTTAATTCTATCGTTTAAGTGCTTGGGTTTGTAATTAATACAAAGTTGATTTAGCGTGGGGTAGGGACAGTTGGCCTATAAATGCTTGGCTGGTAAGTCAGTAATAGGCTTTGTATATGAATGAAAGGGGCAGAGAATACTTCCAACAAGTGTAGTGCAAATAGGCTTTACTCAAGTTGCCTCGGTGTAGTTCTGCCAGCGTGCTTAAAACCTCTTCTCTGCTGGCTCTGCCAGCATCACAACTGATGGATGCTGCATGCACTGCTGAGAACTGGAAGGTTATCAGACGTCTGTGGCAATGCAGCCTAGATTTGGATACAGAGCTTAGAAGAGCCTAATTTAGTAATTGGCTTTTCCCTCTTGTACTTTATATTTTATTATATGAATTATAACTTTCTGATAACCATTACAGATCCAACGCTTATTGGAAGCACAGACTCGTCAGGCTTGTTCCTCTGAACCAGCTGCATCTAGCCATGCTCTGCAGCCAGAGAAGCAAGGGGACTTTGTTTCTATGGAAACACAGCCCTCACCAGCTTCTCGCAAAAGTGTGAGCATTGCTGTGAGCACAGGTAATGCTTTCGTCTTTAAAAATAGACTGGCATCACTTTTTCTGGATGTTTCTGTGACTTGTTTGGGTGTGGTGGGAATGTTTTGCAGAAGTGCTGAACATACACAAACACGCACCTGGGTACGAAAAGCAACTAAGTTCTCTAGGTGTTATTTGCAAGTTTAGGCTGGAACTACTTCTGTCTTTGGGGTGCAATTGCAGCGATTGCCATCACTGGAAGAATTATTCTTCCAATAGCTTTAGCAAGGTCCTCTATTTTAAAATGTGCCTTATTGAAAGAAAAAAATCCACACTTTTTTGAATTAGTACACTGTTTTGAAAAGTAATACCTTCTATCCCATCTGATGTTCAATTACATACAGTATTGATGCTTTTTGTAAGTCATGCATTTACATGCATGGAGAGGAGACTGTATTTGCTTTAATTTTAGCAAGTTAGGCAGCTGTGTCTAGAAAGCTACATATTAATGCATTGGTTCCTGTTAAATCCGAGGAAGTAATGTGGTTAGTCTGGAGAAAACTTTCAAACTGGCTCAAGGTCAATGCATTAAAATGCTTTAATACAACTATTTATTTCTATCAAGTATTCTTTGAAAGAAACTAGGACTTGACATGTTTTGGCAACTCTTAGCTGCTGTAAACCTTGAATCACTTTTTAAATGGTGGGAAAAAAAAACCCAACACCACCTGAGTGTAAGAAAATGATTCCTCTAGCTTTACAAAGCCAAAGGATCTCAGAAGGTAGTAATGACTTTTCTTAAGTGAGTAAATCTCTAATTCTCTTCTAGGTGCTAGCTTATTTTGGAATACAGCCTCAGAAAAACAGGATGACTCCGTACCACAAGGAAAAAAAGAGGATGGAGAGATTTCTAAGGAAGACATAAGCATTTCAATTAATGCTGAACAAGATACAAGTAATACAAGTATTGCTTCTTCCTTAAAGGTGGTTGACATGCCCAGCTTTGTAGACAGTATTCATCTTGTGGAAGAAGGAACTAATCAGAACACTCTCCAGTAAGTAACTTGTGTTCACATAATAAGCTGAACTGCCTTTCATAAGTTACTACTTTCATGATTTTTTTTTTTTTTTAGGAATTAAAAATAGTCACCTGACTTGAGTTGTCATGTTCTTTCCCTTCTTTGTTTTTTAATTATGTTTCAAATGGTTCAGCTCACGAAAACACAGTTGGCTTTAGAGTCTGCATTTATCAGTCATGCACGTTTAGGTAGCCTACCTATCAGCAGCAGCTGATGGCAAAAGCCTTTATCTTGGAAAAGTGTGTACAGGGCTGGCAGCATTTCCTTTCTTACCTTAAATCCTGAGGGAGAAAGGGGATGCTGATGTAGTCGTTTGTTTTCCTACAGTGGCTTTTCCCTGTCAGCATTCACAACCCTTTCAATTCTGAAGGGCTGAGGATGAGGGGTTTATGATTATATGACTTCCCTGAATTTCTCTACATTTTATACCTAACTACTTTGTCTAATCAATGCAGGTACAACTTCACGGCTGCTAATTTAATTATTTTTAAGCTCAAATTCTTTATAGTGCAATGACTAATCTCAGCCTAATTTTGGAAGCAATTTAAAAATATTTTTAATTATCTATATGGATGTTATTTTTATACAAGGAATAGCTCAACAATTTAGCACTTTTAATGATCTAATATTCTCTAAGTAGAAAAAGCCAAAGGAGGGTGAATACCCTTCCAGTGAAATTAGGTTTCTAAAATAATCATGTTATGAAAGATTATGATAATTAAGCTATAACTTAAATATTCATAGTCCTTTATTAAAGTATTTGCAAACATTTCTGCTACCACAAACGTTACTAATTCGAATCAGCCTTTTGAACATTGTGTTTTAGAGAGATGCCATCTTGAGGTTCTCTTCAACTTGGATTCTAAACCTGTAAAATTGCTGTATCTTATAGTAAGAACGTAGAACATCACCCAGATTTCTTTGAGGAGGAGAGGAACATTTTGGGGAATGATGAATAATTGCTAATGTAACAGTAACTGATAACCTACATTGACTATCTAGTATGTCACATGACTTAAATCTTATCGCTTTCAACACAGGCAATTGATCTGTTGAGTTCTGAAATTCCCTTATCTTACACTTGTCTCCTGAGGAGGAAAAGGGGAGGAGGGTCACTGGAGGATCTCCTTGGGATGATAGTACTATTGATATGTCTGGTTTCAAAAGGTCTACATGATGCACACACCAGCAAGCTGAAGGGAACTCGGAGCATCGTGCTGTAACTCAATCTAGACTACTTACACTTTTTACCTGGAAAGTTCAGGAAAGATTATGGTTCCTCTTTCACATCTGCTATTGAGAAGTACTTCAACTAAATGTTTGTTCTCAGTTCACGATACTCAGTGTGCATTGTGTGTGTGTATTTGTACTAGTGTCTGAGAAGTTTTTAGAGCATTTCTAAACTACCACAGGAATCTCATTATCAGTCACTCACCTCTGTAAAAATGGCTATTGGAACAAGGCATGTTTCAGAACATGTGGAAGATATTTCCTCCCAAAGGCTTTTAAATGTCCATAAAAATGCTGAAAACATAAGACAATCTCCAAATTGTTAATGACTTTATCTTCATCTGCTTTAAGGTTAAGTCATAGAGTGTTGTTGAGTTTTGACTAGTCCAGAGAAGCCATTGACGTTTTCACATCTTCTGAAAAGCTAGTTAGACTGTTGTAGATTCACACTTCAAGGTGTATTTCCTCAGTCCTCAATTGACTTTTGAAAGAAAACAACTGCAGAGAGGAGAAAAACCACAAGCAGTAGACAAACCAAGAAATGTTAGGATCTGTTTCCAGCAGTTGGATTTTTCTCTTTTTCTGGTGTTCATGAAAAGACATGGCACACGTAGTGATCCTTGTACTTTTTGTGTTTCAAGGAAACATCTAGGTGTCTCTGTGTTCTCTTTCAGAAGCGGAAATATTTCCCAAGCACTTGTTCGGGGTTCATCCCTGGAAGAAAGTATTAGTGCGTCTTTACAGAAAGAACCAACAGAGGGAGCCAGCAACCATGTGGTGGTAACAAGTGAGCAAAGCTCGGAGCCACCCGCCTTGTTGCTGCCTAGGCATCCGTCAGAGGATCAGAAGCTTTACCAGGACTTGCTGGTAATTCATTTAAATTTGATATCCCGCGATGAATGTGGCAGTAAAAACAGCACGCTGCTGACATTATGATGTGGTGTTGGCATGAATGAAAGTTGCATCTGGCTTTCAAGTTCGTGTTATGCTCTACAGAAAAGTTCCGAGTTTGTAGTTCTTCCTTTTTTAAGGTTTAAGTGGTTATTATGTATTTCACTCTTCCATGCATACAAGTACTGTCTAATAAATCTTTAGTTCCAAGATTATGTCAGTTGATAACTTCCCGAATTAGTGTCCTTTAAAATAGCCCAGCATTTTACCTTCAAGTACCTTAAAGGGCAGATACTTTAACTTGAAGAATATCAGTATGTGATGTGGTTGAACTCAGACTCTTACAGAAAGCTTGAAGTGTAAGATATTCCAGTGTTTGGTTACACTGCTGTGAGTATGTGACTGTATCTGAACTGAATCTGAATTTGACTGCTTTGTCAGAATAAGCTGTTAACCCATCTAGTTATATTTTAAGTTGTATAAGAATAAACCAGGATTTTTGGGTCATGATGTCCATGTGGTTTCTCGCCTACTCCCTTTTTTTGTAGGGCCAAGTAAACCACCTCTTAAAGTCCTCAGAAGAGCAAGATCGCTTGCCTATAAAATCAGGAATTGTTAATGATGGTGGTCCTAAGTATCAGGATGTTGATGACAGAACAGAAGTGTCTTCAGAGACTGTCAAGGGAGTGGTGGATAAAGAGAGTGTGATTAGTGCTACGCTCAAACAGCTGAAGAGCCTCGGAGTAAAAATTGACTCGCCTGGCAAAATGAAGAAAAATACACACAAAGTGGAGAATGCCAGGTAAAATATTGGTTGTTTTGAATAGTAATGTGTGGATCCAACCAAAAATGAAGATTGGCTCAATGAGCAAAGAAAAGGGACTGTGTTCACTGCCACTGGGGATTTGTTTGGCAACTTGATTCACATTTTCTGCAAAGATGAAATGCTGGCTCATGCTATGGGTATTTCAGATAGGTTTAAGAGCTCTGCTAGCAAAACTCAGATTATTTAAATGTAACACAAGTAGCTCTAGCTGTTAGAGTATCTGGTGATTCTTAAAATAGTGTGTGCAGTAGCACAATTCCCTAGAGTAATAACGAAGCTGCTTGAGTGACTTCAATCCTTTGGGCTATGTCAAAGTATTCCAGAGAAACACTGGACTTGGGAGGCTGAACGTTAAGCAGCTATGTATTTTTTTCACTGCTTCTTAACCCTTGTCTTGCACTTCAGTGGTATAAGTGAAATTATCAGGGCTTTGATATGTAACCAAAACCGGGTCTGTTCTAATCATTTGTTATTGTTAGTGCTTTAACTTGAAACAGGGAGGCTGTAGTGCGTGGGGAGAGAAGCAGCCTTGATGAAACAGAAGAAGGTGCAGAAGTAATTTCTGAAGAAGGTGTTTGAGGCATGGGAATATTTATTTATGTAGTTGCTTAGGCATAGGCTGACCATAGTTGTGCCTGGCACAGCTTCACTTTCATCCTTATTGTCATCTTAATACTAGTATATAACTGTTAGGTAAACAAAAAAAAAAATAATCTAACCATCTCCTGATTAATCTCTTAAGCCATGTATCAAAAGCGATTTCTAGTCATACAGTTTCTAAGCTTTCTTCTCTCCTTTTCACTTGAATTTTACCAGGCATTTTGCTGGAATTTCTGGGCTACCTTCCTGGCTGAAGAGTCTCATAGTGTGTTTTTTTTTTTAATGTCAATAATATGCTAATAGATGAACCCATAAGACAAAACTGGAATTCTTGGGATTTTTTTCCTTGAACTTGGGGAGTGGGGTGGGATTCTTCCTTCTGCCGTGTTTGTGACTGATAAACAATTCTGAGAAAAGGCCTATACCTCAGTACAGAAGGAAACAACAGTGCAAATCCAGAGCATAATTAGTGGTGGTTCATCTGAGCCAGGAGTTTAGGCTCTGTAAGCAAACTTCAGAATCTGTGCTCGGTGAAATAAGGTGACTCTAACTCCTGACATAAGGAGTTTGGGTTTATAAACTAGTATAATATGCTTGTGCTAAATGCACTGCTTTATAACCACTACCAGTGTGCCAGAGCTTGTCCTTTCAGTCTTTAAACTAAGCACCTAATGTATACAAGAAATTGGTGTATGAAGCAACCTAACAAATGATGATTTCCTGTACTGAAGGATGCCTTCAAATGTAGAACCTTGCAGGCTTCTGGAAATAGATATTATGTCAGAGTTTCTGTAAAAAGCCTGGATGGAATTGGCATGCGTTGGGAAAGAGATGTTCTTGATCTGTCACTGTAACTTCTGTCAAAATAAAAATTTTGGGTTGGATGGCAGCATTTAGAGTCTTGGGATCAGAGACACGTATAATCTCACGTTCACTGGCGAGAAGAGACCAAGAGCTCAAAACCAGCTCTGAAACCTACTAGAGGGGAGGCTCTTCATCATACGAGGGTTTTAGTTAGCATTGAATGGGAAAGGAGTATCACTTATTCTGTAACACGGTGTTTGGGTACCATTGGTGTGAGTAGCTGGAGAGCTGCTTCTTTAGCGTGTGCAGAACATATGATCTCAGCACTGAGCAGCCTGGTTGAGCTGTGGCCTTCAGCAGGAAGGAGAAATCGGTACAGCAAGCAAAAATTGAATTACTAGATTATCTTGTGAAATGATCACTTTTCCTGTGATGCTAAACTAACTTTTTGATTGCTTTATTTCAGCATCTTAGCGTGCATAAATCCTGAAGCAGTGGTTCCTGGACTAAATTATATGTCATTTGCCAATGTCAGCATGTGTGGCTTAACTCCTAATGTCGTTGACCTGAGCATGGAGGCAAACGCTATAGCACTCAAATATCTCAGTGAAAATCAACTATCTCGACTTTCTCTCAGTCGCTCAGGCCAGAATCCTCCTGCAGATTTCTGTTTCCAAGACCTGTTGCATACAAATATGGACAAGAGCATGGTGGGGCTTAGTTTAATTTCCCCAAACAATATGTCTTTTGCAACCAAGAAGTACATGAAGCGATACGGGCTGATTCAGGGCAGTGACAGTAGTGAAGATGAAGAGGAACTGCAAGTCCAAGACAGCAGTTCTGGTGCTGTCAAAAGTGAAAGCGTGCTGGACAAAAACTGCACCCCTGTGTTGGATGGCTTCAACCACTGGACTGAATTATCCAAAAGAATTGATGGAAGACTTCCCACTCATCTAAAAAGTCACAGCAGAGAGTTGACTGCTAATGCTTCTCCATCTGAATTCAACAGCCCTGTGTTAAGAAACATTACAAATGAATTTTTTCCTCCCAGAGCAGATCAAGCAGATGACGATTCGGTTCAGATTTTAAAGGATTTAAAATCTAAACCCAAATTGTTACGTGGGAGGGTGGAATTCACTGAACAACCTGGCAGGAGAGATGAAGGCGATATTCAGGTCTTCCCTGGAAACCTGCATACTCCAGCCCTCGAAACTTTAAACCAGTCAAACAGCATGAATTCTGTTGGCACCATTCTTGATGTGAAACAACTCAGGCAGTTGCCAAAGTTATTCTGAATGTCCCCCTAAGACAGCTGGCAACCACGGCGTTGGATCTGAGAGGGACATCTCCATAAAGGACTATGGGGAAGCCAGGGATTAAGTGATCTTTGAGGAGGTCACTTTGTCGTAGCAATCTAAAACTTGCAGAACTGAGTTTTCAGCCCAGGTCAGGGACAACCACCTCTAAACGCTGGTTGAGTCAGTGCTGAGCAGCACTGCAGTATGTGTGCACTTTTGTTTACAGTTAGGTGTGATTTTAAAGTATCTAAAAGGTCAATCAACTTAAGCCGAAGATGTGCTCTCAATATACTTTTAGCAATGATGCTTATTTAAGTCTCTTGGCTGGTTTCAAGTACTGACTTTTCCATGTTCGTGCCAGCTGTGAGCCATCAATACAGTGTGTGGCAGAGCAGGGACAACACAGCTAAAGCACTAATGTCTAGAAATGTACTCAAATGGTTGGATTACTGTGGGGAGGGGGGAGTGTTGTGTTTGGTGGGAAGGGAAGTATAACTGTGGCCTTACTTTGTATCAAATTGTTTTTTAATTCAGCCAAAATGGCAGATTTAACTCTGTATCATGAAATCTTGGAAGGAAATTGGAAAAACTAGCACTTTTAAAACTTTTGTGATTTTTTTTTCTGTTTTGTTTTTTATTCTGTATTGATGTTTTCTATTTATTTAAGAAGTACATATTGCTCAAAGATCAAAGATTCCATTAAAAAAAAAAAAAACCACCACAAGAGAAATCTTCAGTTGCTAATGTAGCCTTTATTTAAACACTTGCCACTTCCCAGGCTCTGTTTGGAATGTCTAACTGGAAGTGTGAGCATGTCCCTGGCTTCTGAACTCTTCAAGAATTCCAGTACTGGGTGGTAGGGTAAGCAAAAATAGATAATTTTTTTTTACTTTGTTCTGTATTAACATAGAACTATTGTGTGATGAAGCACCCCAATCTACTAATGAAAGAGCCCTTTTCCATCACCCTCTGCTGATAATAAGGCTGAGACACTTGGGTCTCTGTAGTCTGGAGAAGAGAAGGCTGAGGGAGGATCTGATCGACACCTAGAACTACTTAAAGGGTGGGTGTCAAGAGGGTGGGACCAGTCTTTTTTTCAGTGGTGTCCAGTGACAGGACAAGAGGTAATGGGTACAAACTTGAACATAAGGAGTTCCATCTAAACATGAGGAGAAACTTCTTCACTTTGAGGGTAGCAGAGCACTGGAATAGGCTGCCTAGAGAAGTGGTAGTCTCCTTTTTTTTGCTGGAGACATTCAAAACCCACCTGGAGAAGTTCCTGTGCAACCTGCTCTAGGTGGACCTGCTTTGGCAGGGAGATTGGACTAGATGATCTCCAGAGGTCCCTTCCACCCCCATATCATTCTGTTGAGGAGTTCAGTTATTTCTTAGGGATTCCATTTCTGTTAGGGCTTTGACTTTGGGTCAATTTCTAGGCATAGTAAGTACTTTTGAGGTGACTCTGTATTGTTGATGACCCAGTAACACACCGGTGCTGGAAAACCCAGTCACTTAGTGCTGGCTGGGGTAGCTCTGCCTGCCTTTTGGTGAGTAGGTCTGAGGACAGGGGTCAGCCAGCACAGCCGTGGTGTCACACGCGTCTATCCTGACCTCTTGGGCTTGGAAATGAGGCAGCAGCACTGGACACGGCAGTTCATTCCCATTTCCACCATTCCTGGAGGGAGGAGAGCGTGGAATGATGGCTGAGCCATGTGTTTTCTCACTGGCTGTGGTGCATCAACAGGCTCTGATGAGGGCTTGAACATACTTTGTTTCAGTGATGGCATGGTCTCAGCAGAAGTTCATCCTGGGGTGCTGACCTTGGCTTTCCTGCTCTAAGAGTGTTGGACTAGAGAATTAAAACACCCCACAGCAAAGTCCAGGGCCCTTCCCGTTCAAATCCAAAAGGCTGCACTGTTAGCTCATGGTATGTTTGGATACTAATTGCTAATTAAAAGAACAAGTCCTGAGGGACTGGGCATGTTTAGTTTGGAGAAGAAGAGGCTGAGGGGAGACCTCATTGCCCTCTACAACTACCTGAAAGAAGGTTGTAGAGAGGTGGGTGTTTGCCTCTTCTCCCTTGTAATGATGGGATCAGAGGAAATGGTCTGAAGTTGTGGCAGGGGAGGACTAGAGTAGATACTAGGAAGAATTACTTCACTGAGAGGGTGGTAAGGCACTGGAACAACCTGCCCAGGGAGGTGGTGGAGTCACCATCCCTGGAGGTGTTTAAGAAACGTGTAGATGTGGCACTTCAGAGCATGCTCTGGTGGCCGAGACTGAGGGGGGGGGAAGGTCCTTTCCAACCATGGCGATTCGGTGATTCTGTAATTAATTTATTACAATGCCATGAGAACCTTTTCCAATATCTACCACCCTTGTGGATTAAGAATTGGGGGTGAAATAAGGCAGCTGCTGTTCCAGAGGCAGCACAGGGAGAGGAAGGCGGCAGCTCCCTTCAAAGCCCTGTCAGAATCTCTCTCCTCTCACGCAGCCTCTTCCATCAACAGTATTTGCTTCCTTTCAGGAAAGGTGCTGCTTCGCTGCGCTGAAAAATAAAACCTTTCTCGCTCCCTGAATCTCCCCTGGATCGGGCGCAAGCTTATTATCTGGCAGCGCCTTTTCTGCTGAATCAGTCAAAAAATAGTTAATGTTTTTGAACATTCCAGTGAGATGAATGAGGCAATTCATACCTCTGAGCTATTGTTGTAGGGTTTTGTTCTTTGTTTCCTATTGTAAAATGTCTGGAAACACAGGAAGATGACAGTTGTATTGGTTAATATTTTAAAGACTTTCTTCAAATGCTCGAGGGCGAGGAACAATTTGAAGACAAAAGCCCAAGGACTCACGCAGGGCCCAGGAGCAGGGTGTGGTGTTACATTAAGTTACGCAAATCATATAATCCTGGACAGCAGCCTCTGGGCGACTGAAGCATTCATTTATTTGACCAAAACAACAACAGCAACAAAAAAAACCCAACCCCACACTTCCCTAAAACAGCTTTTCTTTTCACACTGTAGAGCTGAGCAATTTCAAGATGCCGGGCTTTTTGATTTTGATATTTTTTTTCCCCGAAGCGTCTACTGCAGCTTGGAGTTCAAAAAAAAAAAAAACCACAACAAAAAAAGGGATGAAAATCCAGGTCTGGCTTTGTTCACCCTGAGCGATGGGGACCCAACGCAGGGGCTGGCTCCATCGTCTGTTCGGGCAACAACACGTGGAGGGGCAGCAGGGCTTAAACCTTTATTTACAGGGTTTTCTTCTTTGCTTCTAAGGTTTTAGATTCGGTTTGGTTTGTGCTGTTTTCTAGCTATCCTTTGTTATAATTAAGGGCAGATATTTGAAGTGCTGGCTCAAAAGGTCACGGGCCTGCTCGGAGCATCAGTGATCATTTTGTATCATTTTGGTGCAGGGATTTTTACCCCTTTGCCTTGTGAAAATGCAGGAGAGGGGGCGAGCAGGGGGTTGCTGGGCAGGACCGGGAAGCCCACCCGTGGCAGGGCAGTGGGAATGGTTCCGCCGTGGGTTTACGGTGCACAGAAGATGCTCGGGCTTCCTAATCTCCCCCACCCAGCCCCGGCTGTTCTATCTTTAACGCTTCCTGTTGGTGAGAGGAGCCGGCTTGAAAATGGTCGTGTTTCCTGGCGGGAGGCACGGCGGGCTCTCTCCACCGCGTCGTGACCGTCCCTGCCCCGCCGCCCCACGCAGCCTGCCGGCATCGTGCGGGGTCCTCCTGCCTGCGGGGACCCGACCCCAGCCGCCACCCGGGGGATGGAGCCGGGGGGGTTGGGGGCAGAGAAGCGGGGAGGGTTTGTGGAAACCTCTCCCACGGCCGCGTCCAGAGCGGGAGGTCGAGGGGAAGGAGTGAAAGGAAGAGTAACAGCTCCGGCATTTCCCCCGCTTTGCGGGAGGGCCTGCAGGTGGCGGGGTGGGGGGGACAATAGCGGCCCCCCTCACCCCCGGCCCCGCCGCACGGCAGGTGCGGGGCCGGCTCCGCATCGCCCCACTGGCGGACGGGGCCGCGGCTTCTCTCCCGGTCTCTCCGCACGGCCGGGGGCCGCAGCCTCACCCCGACCCCGCAGCAGGGACCGGGGGGTGTCCCGGGAGGGGTTCAGCCCCGATCCCCCTCTCTCTGCCCCGCTCTGGTGGAGATTTCGTTGATTTTCGGCTGCCCGGGCAGGTCGATCCCCTGAGGTACCGAAAACGCCTCCCCGCCGCCGTCTCTAGGACCGCTTTACCTGTGGGTCTCCAGGGGAACGGACCCGAGACCCTCCAGCCATCTCCCCCTCTCCCTCCTCTTCCTCTGCCGGGACCCTCTGGCATGTTGGGGAAGGTTTCAGGGGCGTCCCGTCGCCTTCTAAGAGCCGCGTAGGGCAGGCGACCCCCGCACCCGCCCGTCTCCCCAGCAGCCGCTCCGGTTTTGCGGAGGCTTTGGCCAAAGCCGGGGGTCTCCCCCGTCCCCCTGGTCCCAGGCCCTGACGCCGCCGGGCTGAGCCCCCAGCCCCGACGGGGCGCGCAGTGGGTCGCAGTCCCCGAGCCCCGCTGGCTGCCCGGCGGCCAAGGACCCTTCTCCCCTTCCCCAGGCTCCTCTCCTCCAGGCTCGGCTCTGGCCCTGAGCTCTCCCTTCTATTCCCATCCCAAATTTCCCAAGGGCGAGGGGTACCCGCTCTGCTCTCCATCCTCCAGCATCCCCCCACCCAAGCAGGGGAGATGAGACGGGCAGCCCCCCAATTCAGCCCCCCCCAGCGAAAACAGTGTGCGGGGAGGAAGGCTGGGGATGGGGCTGCTTCTCTCCAAAACATCCCCCCTTGATGCGCTTTATTTACCTTCTCTTGTCCCAAAGCAGCCCACACCCCCTTCCCCCTCTCTCAGCATCTCAAACAATTTATTTTGTCTCATTAAATTTAATTAAGAACGGAGTAGGTGTTCCATATTTAATAAAAAAAAAAAAAAAAGGAAAAAAAAATAGAGCAGGGGCATAATAACCTCCAAGAGGACTAAAATAAAGAATTGCTATTCAGATGCGGGCAGCCACAGTGCAATTTTTTATTACTCTTTTTTTTTTTTTCAGTGTCTTTTTAAGAGCATCTAAGCACACACACATAAAAAGCTAGAAGGCATGCATTCCGGAGTTATTCCTATGCATATCCCTGCAATAATTTTCCGCTTTCCTTCGATAAAATTGCCAAATAATAATGAATCATTTCATAAATAATGGGTTTAGAAGCTTATCAGGGCAGGCGGGCCACTGCTGGGGTTTTATCTCTCTCGGCCACATTGCAGTAGTGTTCCGCTCTCCATACTAAATAGGAAACTGGACGTGATGTGGAATTAGAGCCTCCCCAGCTGAAGCCACCCAACACTTACTACAAATATAGCCGCCATGCGTAGGCCACAAAATGGCTCCACTCACTTTTCCCAATGAAAAGCAAATGGTGAGTAGAGAGGAATCCGGCCCCGCAGCGGGTTGGGGTTTTGGGGAGGGGTCCGGGAAGCAGCCAGGGGTGTTTGGGGAGGCTTCTGCCCCATAGAAGAGACAGGCGAAGGGAGAAAAAAAATAACCCACCCAAGTCTTTTCCGCGGTTGGGTTTTAATTTTTTATTATTATTATTATTATTATTTTCTTCTTTGAGGCGGTGAGGAAGAGAACGCGCTTTACCTTTTGAAAATGTGGGGTGCGCTTTCCCCTCCCTCCCCCCCCTTTCCCCGGGACCCCCGGGGTGCGGCAGCGAGGGGTCGGGGTGGGACTGAAGGCGGCGGGGGGGAGGGGGGGGGGGAGCCGGGCCCGGCTTCTCCCCCGGGGGGACGACACGCACGAACGGCCAGGGCCTGTTCGCTTGTTTTTTTTGGGGGGAAGGGGGGAGACCTCCCCCCCATATACCGCTCCCCTCCGCCCCGGGGTAATTTCCCTACAAAGGACCGGCGGGAGAGGTGCGTTTCTGGGCTGGAAATTTCCTGCCGATCCGCGGCTGGAAAACAAAAGGATTTTACGGGGAAGAAACCAGCGACCGGGGAATTAATGTCGTGTGTCCCCCCACCCCCACCCCCCCACTCCCCTCCCTTGCTTATTTTTCTAAACGTAATCACCCTCAAATGAAGGCAAAAAGCTGCGGGTATTTTTTTTTTTCTGCGGTTTGGTGTATTTCGTTTTTAACGAAAGCGGGAGAAGACGCCATCGGGATTATTTGATTTCTTCATGAAGGGGAAAAGCTTATTTTTCGTGATTTCTTTGGCGGGGGAGGGAAACCGTCCTCGCCTTCCTGTTGATCCGCGGCGGGGAACGGGCTCACCCCGCCGGCGGCCCGGCCCCGGCCGTCGCGGAACCTCGGGGTGGGGGGAAGGGGGTTGGGAGGGAGCCCCGCCGGTAACGGGCCCCTTCAGGAATTAAATTTACCCCTTCAGGAATTAAATTTTTCCAGTCGGGCGTGGGAGAAACGCCAACGCCGCCGCCGTTATTCGCCCATCGGGAGAAAAACAACTCCCGTCTCCGGGCCCGTCTGGGATTTCCTCCCGGGGAGACCGGGCTTGCAATGTGTCCAAAAAACCGCCCAATTCGCCCCAAATATAGGGCGCTTTATTATTATTATTATTTTCACACCTTTTTTTTTAAAAAACACCAAACCTATTTATATTTTCTACGCCAAACCGTGGCCCCGTGTACGAGGCGGCGGCTCCCGACTGCGCGGCGGGGACACGGAGCGGGGGGGGACAAGGGGGTGGCCGGCTGTCCCCTATAACAGGGCCCGCCTCGGGGTGCCGGCCCCTCTTTCCCCCGCACCCCTCTCTCCACCGGTCTCTGGCAATCCGGGCCAACGAGATCCACCCTCTCCTCTTTTTTTCTTTTTTTTTTTTTTCTCTTCCTCCCAGGATTTAGCAGTTTTATCCCGATGCGGGTGTCCTTCCTCTCTGTAAAGTCGTAAGTACCTTGAGGTGGGAGGAGTAAATTCAGGCTGACACTGAGAGCGCTTTTGTTGAAACAGGAGAGACTTGCGGTGTCCCTACTTAAATATGACACATGTGAGTAATCTCTTCTATACAATACGGGAATAGGCAATTTAGATTTTTCTTTCTAGAGGGGCTGGCGGGGAGGGGGCTGGAGGGACGGCAGAGAACTTGAGCTTTAGGTTCGGTGGTTTGTTGTTTGGTTAATCTTTTGTTTTATTTTATTTTTTTCCCCGAAAGAGACGGAGATATGACGCCCCCCTCCCCCCCAAAATGTTTTCTTTCGCAATTCAGCCCAGCAGAAAAAAATAAAACAAAATAAAATGACACAAGGCAAAGGAGTGAGAAGGATGGGGAGGAGACAGGTGGGCGGCAGCTCCCTGCTCCGCGAACCCCCGTATTTATAGGGGGGGGGAAAAAAGCCTCAAATCAAAACGAACGAGGAGAGGGGGGGTGGGAGAATCAGCATGGCAGTAATAGCGATATCGCTGCCTGCCCTCGGCACGAGGTGCCCTGTCGCGACAGGATTCGTTCTGTTGGAGAAGGGGGACAATGCGCGGCCGCGGATGGAGCTGCCGGGCCCCTTCCTCCTTCCTGCAGCAGCCAATGCGCGGGGGGATGGACTCCGTTACGGGCTTTAACCCCCTCATCCCCCCGTAAAAGTGCCTTCAGGTATATTTCGCTATTTTAAAAAAATAATTATAATTTTAAAAAAATAATTATAATTTAAAAAAAATAATTATAAATGGGAGTAGAGGCGGTCGCCTCTACCGGGCGACCAGGTAGACCAGGCCGGGCTGTGATGGGGCTGGCTCCGCGGGGGGGCAAACACCGCCGAGGTCCCCCCCAAAACGGGGAGAAATCCCTAGAAGGAGGGGGCGACTCGAGCCTCCTCCCGCCCAGCCCTAATTTGGCCGCGTAATTTCATCCCGGGCCACCGCGGCGCGCCGGGCGCTGGCCCACCGGCCCCCGCTGCATCAGCCGCCTCGATGGGTGGCAGCTCTCCGCGTCTGGCCGCGGAAATCACCGCGGGGCGCGGCTGGGGAGCGGGGTTGAGGTCTGTGTGGGGGGGTCCGGTCCGGCCCGGCCCGGCCCAGCCTCCCTCTGAAAGGAACCGGGGCGCTGCCCGACGTCAAAGCGGTGCTCCTTGACGTCACGGAGGGGCCGGGGCGCTCTGTGACGTCACGGCGCCGTGGACCCCCTCCCCCGGCACCTCTCGCACCGTCAAACTCGAATTGATTTGGGGTAATTAGTGCCTCCCCTCCTGTTTCCCCCCCATTTCTCGCCGGCGAAGCTCCAGTCCCGAAGCGCTCCCCCACCCCCTTCCCGCCCCCGACGGGGCGGTTCCCGGGGCGGGGGTACACACACACACACACCCTCACCCCCCCAATCTCCCCCCCCCTCCCAAACTGGGGCCGCCCCTCACGGCTGCTTCTCTCCGCAGGACGATGGACAGGCCTCCCGCCCCGCCGCCCCCCAGTGACCCCCGCGATGCCCGCCCCCCCCGGCGGCACGACTCGGAAACGGAGCCCACGAACGAACCGGAGAGCAGCCGCGGGGGCATGGAGGCGCCGGCCGACCCCCAGCTGCTGCTCAACGGGGCGGCCAAGGAGGCGGGCCGGCCCTCCCCCGGGCCCCCCGCCGCCCCCGTTCCCGTCATCGAGCTGGTGCGCCGGGGGGGCTCCTCCCTGGACATAAAAAGCCGGGAGGCGGCGGCGGGGGAGGCGATGCAGAGAGCGCCGGGCGCCGAGCCCTGCCGCGCCGCCGAAGCCGCCTGCGAGGCCCGCATGGTGCAGCTGAGCCCCCCCGCCCTCCCGCTGCAGCCCCCCGGCAGGGCCATGCTCTACAACCTGGGCCAGCCGCTGGCCACCATCAACAGGTCCGTGTCTCCCCCACCCCATCCCCGGACGGGCTTCCCCGAGGGGGAGCCCCGCTCGGTTGCGGGGCTCGGTGGCGGGGAGGTAGGGAGAGAGGGAGGGAGGGAGGGAGGGAGGGAGGGGGGCGGCAGCATCAGCCCTTCCTCCGCTCGGGGCTTAGTCATTGCGGGTTTGCGTGCGACTTTGCAAAGGAAGAAAGAGGGGGTGGAAAAATAACACGAAACGAAAAACTGAAAAATAATAATAATAATAATTTAAAAAAAAAAAATATATATAATAATTCACGGTTGAAATGCCCCGGGCAGAGCAAAGGGGTCCGTCGGTAACACGCGGCACTTGTCGAGAGCCGGTTTAACGACCCTCGGAGCTCCGCGGGCTCCCGTGAGTCCCGCAAAGGACTGTGCGGAGATGGTGCCCCCCGCTACCCCCTCCTCCCCGGGCGGAGGCTGCGGGACGGACCGGGGGACAGAAAGCTGCGAGGAGGGGGGTGGGTTTTTTTGTCGGGGAGCCGCTAGCCCCCCACTGTCCCACGCCGCCCGCATCCCCCAGCCCACTCACGGCTGGCGTCCCTCGGTGTCGTGTCGTGTCGCCTCACGACCCAGGGCTCTGCTTCGTGAGCCGTGAGCTCCTTCCGAGGTCACGGAGCTGCTCGGCTTCTCACCGACCCCCGGAGCCCCCCCCGCCCCTCTGGGGGGCCGTGTCGTGCCGGGAGGATGCCGGCGTTGGTCCTCACGGCCTCTCTCCCGCCTTCTCGTTTGCAGCGGGTTTTTCGGCGAACCGGATTCCTTCTCCATGTACGGCAGCAACCGGGTGAAGAGGAGACCCTCTCCCTACGAGATGGAGATCACCGACGGTGAGAGCGTTTGGCCCCTGCGCTGGCTCCTGGCGGGGGGCAGAGGGGAGAGTGGGGTGGTTCCCCGTCTGCTGAAAGGGGCAAGTCGCCGTAGGGTGCCACATGCAGGGATTAAAACCCCCAAATCGTAAAGGACAAATAGGATGCCCGAGGTGGCGGGGGAGCTCTGTCCCCACTGATGCTCGGTGGATTCGCTCTCACGCAGCAAAAATTCAGTGTATGGTTAATTACATCCCTGTTCTGCAAATTGCTTCGCGA
Organism: Gallinago jamesoni; assembly: GCA_025769975.1. Classification (NCBI taxonomy): domain Eukaryota; kingdom Metazoa; phylum Chordata; class Aves; order Charadriiformes; family Scolopacidae; genus Gallinago; species Gallinago jamesoni. Next base: position 24,459,648 of record JAOQGH010000004.1, on the reverse strand, counting down.
TTAAATCCCAAGGATGCCACTAGATTTAAAGCCCCCGTTGAAGTGCCCCAGCCTTGGGCAGAAAGACACACCCCCACACCCCCCCCCCCCCCTTCAAACCGCTGATAAACAAAGAGCTAAACCTGAGTTAAGGTCTGCGGGGTCGCGGTGGGATTGGGGCCATCCCTTTCCCAGCTTCTCCTCACCTTGACTCAGGACGTACCCCCACCCCCTGTCCTGGAGAAGTGCCCCGTGTCTGCAGAGCCCGGGAGCAGACGGGGAGGGCGACATCCCGGTGCCCGAGCGGAGATCCCAGGCGCTGGGATCCCTGTGGGACCGGCAGGATAATCTCGAAAAAAGGAAAGGCAGGGAGAAGGCAGGGCAGGATCCCTCTGCCCCTTCCCTCCAGCTGGTGCGGGAACGCCTTTCATGTGGAAGCCTGGCACCTTTATCTGCAATTAACAGCCCCTACAAACGAGATCCAGTGAAAATGTGTTTTCTTTTTAGCGATTGTAAATGCCGTATTTCGATTAATTTTCCTTCTTTCTAGCTAGCCGTCCCTTTCCTTCTCCCCGGCTAAGCTAAAATCAGATCAAATCGTAATCCACGCCGCTCTAAAATAACAGGGTCCGAAATCAGGGTCTCAGGGCGTTATCTGCCTCCATCGCTCCGGCTCTCCCCGCTCTCCGCCCTCCTCCGTCTGCCCGGTCCCTTCAGCCCGCAGTCCCCCCCCGGGGGCAGGGGTTGTCTCAGCCCCCGGCACGAGAAGGTCTTTTTGTCTGGATTTGGGTTCAGAGGCTTAGCGGCTGCGGTGAAAGTCCATCAAATCACGGTGCCTGACTACAGCCTTCGACTTGCTGCTAAATTAGGTACTAGGGATTACAGGGATATTCGGTCGTAACCAAGCTTTTGGATATGTGCTTTAAAGCAGGTGTATACATTGGACCCAATCCTGCAGGTTCTGGCTCGTGTGAATTTCCAAGACTAGGTTCAAGATTTTTTTTTTTTGCAGGGGGGGGGGAATAGGTACCGGATGATGCTGTCTAAACAGGAGCAATTTGTAGGGATGTGCATCCCACACAGATCTGTGTCATCATCTGTGCTGTCTGCTGGGCTTTGCTTGTCCTTCTGAGCATCGCTCCTGTGGGTCCTCAGCCCTTGGAAGGTGCAGAAAGACAGAAGGGTCTTGCTGGGCACTTGGTGTTTGGTTTCCTCTGTAAGTGGTGTCTTTTTGCAATTATTTCTTTATCCATTTTGGGGAAAGTTTGGTGCACTAATTATCTTCTTGAAATATAGATGTAAGTGGAGATGTAAAAAAAATAAATGTAAAAAAGGACCTGCAAGGATATTCTGTAGCTTTGGAAGCTCATCTTTTTACTAGTTTTCCTCAGACTTCTAATTTACAATTAAAAAACAAACAAACAAAAAGCATCAGTCAATTAATTGGAAGAAAATCCAGGCAAAAATTCTCAGCCAACTGCTTGAATTAATTATGAGGCAAATTTCTTTATGAGAAATAAATATCTTCTATTATAACACAGCTATGGGGCATTTTAAATTTCTCCATTACTTGACACATTTTGGACAAAGCCCGATCTCCTTCTAGAAGATATGTTTAATTCAGTTGGTGCAGGAACCAAAAATCTGAGCGGTGTCAGAATGTGTGTGATATCATGGAGCTTGATTTGGTGCCCCCGGATGAAGATGAACAGGTCTTTTTTCTCATTTCAAAATTTTAGGAATAGGTGCCTCTCAGTCAGCAACTTTCAGTGAACAGAGAGGCAGGGTTGAAGCCTGTGAAGACTGGAAGTCTCTCGAGATTTTTTTTTTTTTTTTGGAAAATAAATAGCACACAAGTTTTTTTTTTGTTTTTTTTTTTTTTTTTCCCTCATACTCTTATGAAAGTAAAAAGATTTAAGCTCCATCTCTTTCTAGATTCAAGGCTCGTGGCTTTGTTTGCTCTGGAGAGTGCACTTAAATGTTGAAACTGTTGTATTATTGTAGCAGGTTACAGCTTCTCCACTGCCTTATTTGCAGTGCTGGGCAGCCCAGGGCTGCTGAGGTCCCCTTAGTCCCCACCACCTTTCCCATGACCCCATGGCACAGTGGCACAAGAAACCTTCCCCTTCCATGAGCTCTCCCACATTAATTCATACAAAGGGAATTTACATGCTGTCTGGGAGTGGAAAATGGGCTTTATTAAAGCATCAGACCAGGATCTTGGAGGTTGGAGATGAGTTTCTTGCTCTGACATCCCCCAGCTCATCCCCAGGGGCTCTTTACAATTTTGGGGGACTCCCTGATCATGAGCATGCTGTGAGAAGTGAGTTGAGTGGCTGCTCGTGCTCTGGAGAAGCCGGTAGCTTTAATCTGGCTGCCTGGGAGTGTGTCCCTAAGCAAACCCACTGATGGGGGGTGTGACAGGCTGGACCAAAGGGTCTCAGTTTCCCCTGAGGGGGGGCAAGTGTGATGGTGTTTAATCAGCTGGAACGTGGGATTCCTCTTCTCACATTGTGCTAGCTGGGACCTGTCAAGGTGCAGCCTGACTAGGGTGCCTCCAGAATCACATCTGCCACAGTTAAAGCAACTTGGAGTTTTGCTTTCTAAGAAAAATGATGTTTAAATGCCCCTCGGGTTGCTGGTTTCACTGGGTGATGGCAGAGCTACGGCTTAAACAGCTCACCACAGCCAGGGACTTGCTCCCACCAGGAGGGAGTAGACAAGCGTCTCGGAGTGGGGCTACAGGGGAGAGATGGTGCAGATGGGAACATCCACAGGCTGTCCTTTGGGGTACCACCCACCCACCTGTTATCTCCAAGTCTTTGCTTCATACTTTGTGATGATTTTCACTGTATGTGATGCTTTCCATCCTATGGGGGTTTCTGCCATGGCCGTTCTTCCAACATTTCATGGTATTTCCATGTCCTTCCACTGTTGGTGTCTCCTGGAGGTGAGGGTGGAAAGGATAATAAAAGCATCTTGTGGTAGTGTCTCCTTACATGAACTGGTTCCCATGGACCCAAGGACCTGCAGTCCTGATTTACAGTGTTGATACTCCTGTAGCCCAGTACTTTCGGGTAGACATGCTTTTGGGTCTCCCCTAGTGCCAAGATCATGTCTCACTTGTGCCAACAGGAGTTACCCTGATAATCTGAAAGGAGAATTGACACCTTTTGTACGTCTGTCCAATGTAACATGCCCTGTCAGGGCTATGGCTGTAAAATTACAGGGATTTAACTGGAGTTCACATGTAACTGAGCCAAATGGACAGTTAATGACCCTTTAAAGGGTCAGCTGTGAAACTGCTTCATCCTCCACCCGTGACCACCCTTCCAGCAAGGACACTGCTTTCACAGTGTGGGTGGCATTGCTACCTGTCCTCATTGCTGTGGGGTGAATCCTGCCACCTCATTTCTCACAAACCAGCCAGAAGGCTGGTGGCAATCCTGTGGTCTCCATCAACTCTGGATCCTGCTGGCATCAGGGAAGATCTCTGGATCTTAGAGATCTGGATCTCAAGCTTACTTCCTCCTGTCCTAATGGTCCTGTCCTAAGATGCTTTTGGGATAGAAAATAAAACTAGCTTGCAACCTAACCTTCTAATAGGACCTTTGTTGCTGAGATACCCCAAAATAGAGCAGCCTTCTGCACATGTGTCATGGCCCAAGCCTATCTCCTTGGAGAGGTAAATTTAGGCATCTCAGGAGACATTTAAAAAGACACAACTTCATTTTTCCCTTCTACCGGATTGAACAGGAATCATGTCTACCTCAGCTCATCAGGGTAGCTTTCAGTTACCTGGAAACTGCTGTTTCACTGCCTTGCTGGTGTCACTAAAATAAATCAGTTAATTTGGGAAACGGTGACCAATTCAGCAAAGTAATAAATGCCCTGTTGCGCCCTGCTCCTAATTCTGCGTGGTTGCAATTGCAGGTCCTCATACGAAAGTGGTTCGTCGCATTTTCACCAATAGCCGGGAGAGGTGGAGACAGCAGAACGTCAATGGAGCCTTCGCGGAGCTTCGCAAGCTCATCCCCACCCACCCGCCCGACAAAAAACTGAGCAAGAATGAGATTTTGCGCCTGGCTATGAAATACATCAACTTCCTGGCCAAGCTGCTCAACGACCAGGAGGAAGAAGGAAACCAAAGGGGCAAAGTGAACAAAGACTCTGGGATAGTCCAGGAAGACCTCCTGCAGGACATGTTGTCTCCTAACTCTAGCTGTGGAAGTTCTTTAGACGGAGCGGCCAGCCCGGACAGCTTCACGGAAGAGCACGAAACACTAGATTCGAAGCACACGCGCGGCCTGCACCACGCCATCCTCCCCGTAGAAGGCAACGCGCAGCGGTGATGACCTTCCACGTCGCTCCCGAAGCACCAAGGGGGAGGCGGGACCCGAGCGTGAGGATGCTGGAACTCGGGCTCTTGGGATTTGTGACTCTGCCTTTCCGTGAGGGCTCGGGCTCCCCGCTCTCCCCAGCCCGGGACGGAGCGGCCGTAGGTAGGTTGGCCAAGGACAAGACGAAACCAGATGGATGTTCGGCATTTAGGTACGTGATCGTACAAAGAAGAAAAGCCTTGAAGTCATCTTCGTTGTACATACTGCTCGTGATGTGACTCTGCGGAGGGGCAGGACACGTGGCCAGCGCCTCTCCGGCATTTAGAGGGTTTTCAGGCCGTTTGATGACTGTTGCTTTTTAAACAGTCACCTGGTTGAGATGTGAAACTCCTCTTTCTCTGCTGGTGGAGGCTGCTCATGCCTTCCAGCTCCACGTGGCGCTGGAGACTGCTGAAACCTGCTAATGCTGCAGCATTTCTCCAGCCTGTGGCATATACAACTGGTCTGAGCAGGAGCTGGGGCCACGTGTTCCTGTTGTCTGAGAGATTTTGACTGTATCTTTCTAAAGAGGTGAAAAAATACCCTCAGCAAAAGAACTATTAAAAGGATTAAGACTTTTTCTTTCTCTCTCCTTTTTTTTACTTTTCTTTTCTTCCACCACCCCCCCACCCCTCCCCCGCCTCCCCCAGCCTCCCTTTCTTTCCCTTCTATCTAACTTTGGATTGTTTGGGGTTGTTGTATTTATGATGTGGGATTACTTCTGTTTAACGCTGTCATGCCGTATCCACTGAAAGAAAAGGTACATAGGTGTTTTCTGCCACCCTCCCAGTCCCCGATTTTTCTGCTGGTAACGCTCAGCAGGTGAATTCCAAGCCTGTTGTACTCTCCTAGAGTTTTTCCAGTGGTTTCCGTAGGGCCAGAGCTTCTCTCAAGGAAGATGAATTTCAGAGTTATAAGGGGAAAAAAATAATTTGCTCGTGAAGCATCCCCTTGGACTGGGGGACTTTTAAATTCAAAAAGCAACAAAGAGGCAAAAGGAGTCGATGACGCATCAGCAGTGTGTGTGTACATAGAGTATAAAAGGGTTTTAATGGTATGCTTTGAATTTTTGGTTTTATTGTGTGAAAATGGTGGTGGTTCAGCTATGCCAATGCCCGCAGGCTGGACTCCAGGTGCTGGATTCAATCTGGCATTAGGAGGGTCCTCGCCTGCCGAAGGCTGGTAGGAGCCCCCAGCATCTCCAGATCTTGGGGGGAAGCATTAAAAGCAGTAGTGGGATTGGCCTCTGTTCTCCAGCGCTTGAATTGCTGCAGAATTTGTGGCCGTGACTGAGCTCATCCTCTGATCCCTGCTGCCTCCTGGGAGGGCATCTGGGAAACAGGGACTGGGGAGCAGGGGGCTGCTGCTGGGAGCTGAGGACGGCGTCATGCCATCACTGATGGGCTGCATCAGGCCCATCTCTCACCCACCACGTGATGCCTGGTGGAGCGATTGCCCCAAGCCCATCCTGTTCCTTCTGCAGAGATGTCAAGGCACAGAAATCTCCACCATGCTACAGTAAAAAAAAAAAACCAAAACCCAAAACCACCCACAAACATCCTTTGGAAGGCAAAAAGTCCTTCAAGAGGGGACACCTTCCACAGCACTCATTCCTTTTCAAGGGTGCTGAGGTACAAGAACACACAGAGATTTGTGTGGGTGTCTGTAAGCCCCTCTGGGATTAACTCAGAGCCCCATCATTTCCATCCCTGCTTGGTTTTAACGTATCTTTGTAAATAATAGGTGGGAGGCCAGGACAGGGGTTGGCACGTTTGGTGGAATTAGTTGCCAGAGAAAGGGTCCTGGACTGATCAAGGGTTTCCAGCATAGACCTGAAGCCACCAACCTCGCTCATCTTAAATTGGGGAAAAGGAGGAGAATTCCTTCCCAGGTCCAGATCGCCTGTGCATAGGTGGTTGATTTTTTTTTTTTTTTAAAGAGGTTACCCACAGGACTGGGCCAGGGAAGAGGCACCGACAGGTGGTGGAGTGATGCTGAGGAAGAGGTTTGGGCTGCTCCCAGTGCCAGGGGTAGGAGGAGCGGGTAGCGGGGGCTGGCAGAGAGGGCCCTCTGGGAAGGGAAAGGGATGCTGTCACACAGGGAAAGCCCTTCTTGGTTTTTCAGCATTCAAAGTAACCCTGGGGCATATGTGTGGGGGGGTGTTGTACACCCTTTTTTTTAAACTATCACAGGAAAAAGTCACCAACACTTGGAAATTCCTCATTCCCCACATTTTTTAATTTTTTAAAATCTTTGTCGGTAGCTGAACAGTTGGCAAATGGTACAAACCATGGTGGCAACCTCCCCCCACCCCCCCAACAACCCACGCACACACGTGCCTGCCCGTAGCCCTGAGCAGAGCACACTGTAGGTCTCCTGGGGCATGTACAGTTGTACTTTAATTGTGATTTGAATGGTACATTTCCTCTGCCCACCTCTCCTCCTGCCCGCTTCACCTCTCACTGTGTGGACCATCGTCCCCCGTTTCTGTTGGAAACAGGACTTTGGGGCAATGTTGTACCGTGTGAGTGAGTTCCCGCCTGAGGATTTTTGGGTTTTTCAGCCCCTTCCCTTTCTCTGCCACCCTCCCCTTGGATTTCTGCATTTTTTCTGCAGAAACAAAGTAACCAGACCTGGTACCCTGAGTCTTAACCCACTGTGGATGTGCTATTTAGAAAACACATTTGTTGTAATGTGTGTGTATATATAAAATATATATATATAATGAATATATCAAGAATATTTCTAAATAAAGTTTTACAAAGCAGCCTCCGCTTGCTGTCTCCCTCTGTCCTGCCTCATCGCTTGGATCCATCGCCACTTTGCCGTGACATTCCTGGGCATTACGGGATGAGCGTGCCAGGATGGTCCATCCCCAGCCATCGAAAGGCAGCAAAAACCTTGCAAAAGGATCTAATTGTAATTTTTTTTTTTTTTTTTTTTTCTTGCTTGGTTCATGCCGTCCAGCCTGGGCTCGGCTTTTTCAGAGAGAGCAAGCGGGAGGAAGAGCGCGCGGGGCCGGCAGGAAGGAAGATGGGTGGTGAAGCAATCCCCCCACCGCAGGCAAGCGTTACCAGCCGCCACCACCTTACCCCCAGCACATTATTTGTAGGTCCCCCAAAGGCTCCGACAGCCTTTTCCCCTCTTCTGGTGAGGGGGGACGGGGTGGGGAGGGGGGGGGGGGGCTGCTGGGGGCAAAGCTGCTTCCCTTCACACCCCAGCAAGTGTTTGGCCACGATTTTTATAGGCAACGACAGTAATTCCTCTTTTTTTTCTTCTAAAAAAAAAAAAAGAAGTTATCACAGCCATGTGCACAAATACTTTAAAAAGCAGTTAACCAGTTGAGCTTGTAACGTCAGTTAGGGAGTGTTTACGGGCTGAGCGGTCCATCAAATGTGTGTGTGTGTGTGTATATATTACATATATATATACAAACATAACTGCTGATGGTGGCCAACGCCATCCCCCGTACCTTGGAGCAGGTGAAGAACAGCACGGAGGGTATTTTCTTGCCTTTAAATTCTACCATTTTCAGAGTCATTACCTACTCAAACAGGGTCTTTTAGAACATCCCTCGCTATTTTAAAGTATCCCCGTGGAAGTCTAGCTGCTAATGCCCCCCTCCCCCCCAAGCCATCAGCCCAGCAGCCAATGCTCCTTTTTAAAGTTTCTGGGTGACATTTCCCCCCAGGTGAAAGAGGGGGGGGGCCCTTCTCAGGCTCCAACCTGGCGGGTGTGGGATGCCCTGTCCGGGCGCAGCCCCACGCTAAGGACATGGGTGTCCCCCCCTCCCCCCAGCCAGGCTGAGCAAAGCCCCCGCAGCCACGGCCGGGCTGGTTTCCATCCCGGGTGCTGGGACAAGGCGTGGAGCTTCTGGGTGTTTATCTGGGGTCGGGCGATCGTGGCGGCACAGCTGGTTTCACCCCCCTCCCCTGCCCCTGCTGCCAGCCCGGCCAGGGCCGATAGCTCACCCCCCCTTTATCTCTCCCTCCCACCTCCCGGCCCTCTCCCTCCCTCCTTCCATCGTCAGGTCAATTCTCCTTCCGCCTCACCCTTCTGCTTTTTGTCTCTCTGCAGTTAAAACGTCCTTCCTGGCCACCCAGCCTTTGCAGCCAGAATACACTCAAGGTGAAGGTTTCAAACCCCTCCCTGCACATATGTATATTTAATATATATACGTGCCTACCAATACCTCTATCAGCCTACCAGTGTCTGAAGGGAGCCCACAGGAGAGATGGGGAGGGGCTCTTTGTCAGGAAGTGTAGTGACAGGACAAGGGGTAACAGTTTTAAATTGGAAGAGGGGAGATTTAGATTAGATATTAGGAAAAAATTATTTCCTGTGAGGGTGGTGAGGCGCTGAAACAGGTTGCCCAGGGAAGTCGTGGATGCCCCATCCCTGGAGGTGTTCAAGGCCAGGCTGGATGGGGCTTTGAGCAACCTGTTCTAGTGGAGGTGTCCCTGCCCAGGGCAGGGGGTTGGAACTCAATGATCTCTAAGGTCCCTTCCAACTCCAACCATTCTATCATTATATATAGTTCTACAGTCTATAGTAAAGGCTTCGAGGGTGCCAATGCCACCTGCTCTGCACAGGGGTGGCCAACGTGCGTCACTCTTGATGGATCCCAGTGACGGAGAAACCCTGTGAACTGGTGTGCTGGGACAGGTTCTGGGTTCATGTCCCCAGCTGGGTGGCCAGTGGCCCCGTGTTGGTATTGCTGGAATGAGCATCCTCCTTCCACCACCTTCCCCTCTGCAGCATCTGGGCTTCGCTGCTGCTCGGCCACCAAGATGCAAAGATCACAGAAGGCAGCAGGCATCATCTGCCCTTTTTATTTTAATTGTTTAAGGGAATTTTTTCAAACCCTTCCCACTCTCATCTCCTGATGGAAAACATTCATTTCCCATCAAATGTTTTTTTGTTGGTTTTTTTGCAATCATGTTGTGTACGATGATGGTGATGAGTACTGCTCTATGGATTGAAATATGTGGGGAAATAACCCATCCCAACCTGCTTTCTTCTCTGTTTATACAAAATCTGTCGTGCCAGCACTGGTGGCATCACAAGGTGGGGGCTTTGGTCTATCTCCTCTTGATGGGAAATTTTCTGGTCAATAAGCTTTTCTTACAAACTAGAAGTAGGTGCATTTAAAATGATTTTTTTCCACCTATGTTTCTAATGTGTCCCAGGAACCTGGTGACATTGAGGCTCCTGGTGGCAAAAAATCCCCCTTAACATTGCATTGATGATACTAGGGAGTGAGAGTGAAGGGGAAGCGGCATTAGGATAGAACTGAATTAAAAAAAAAAAAAAACATAAAAAAGAGAAGCTGGGAGGGATGTGTGTGTCTGAGACAATAAAACAAGAAATGCAAAAAATCAAAATCACCCCGACTTTGGGCAGCTTTTACTTTCAAGCCTCATTATCGGGTTTTAATTACATCATTTCTGGCAATGCCACGTTGAGGGCAGCCTGCAGTGACACCCCTCCCTGGGAACCCCACCGAAGCCAAGAGCAAGGACCCGCTTCATTAAGGGCATTCCCACATTATTGAATTAAACACGCTCACAGAAACGGCAGGACCCAAACATTCCCACCCCGGCAGGCGATGAGAAAGCTTCTCCTCCTCGCTGTTACAGGCTGGTGACAACGGGAGGGAGTAATTTATGACTCTCTGGGACTGCTTGATACGCTCCTCAGCCTCGGGCTCATCCCTGACGTTCCCACTGTCACACAAAGGCTGCAGCCAGCCAGAGGTGCCCAGGGGACACCGTGCTGTCACGTGCAGCGAGGAGACGAGCAGTCAGTGAGATCCCCTTTCTCTTCCCAGCCCTTTTCTCCCTCTCTGGTCCTCCTGCCTCTCCTTTTCATCTTATTTCTTGCTCCCTGGTGTGGGTTTTTTTTCAGTTTCCATCCAAAAACTGGTGCCAGGGGAGCTGGGAGAGATCCATGGCTCAGCGGGGCTGGAGGTGGATGGGAGAAGATGAAGATGCTCCAAGACCCCAGGGGCTTAGGATGGGGAGGGACGCACGCTACTGATGGAGATGCAGGAAACCTCCCATGGTGTGAGGGTGTCCAACAGGCACTTCTAAACTTGTCCCCCTTGGTAGACATTCCTTTTCCCCTCCTCTCAGAGCTATTCTCAGTCGCCCTGGTGACCTTTCTGGGGAACAATTTACTATTGTGTTTTGGTGAAGCCCGGCCTCTATTTTTACACTCTGTTTTGCTGATGTGGGCGCAGGGAGTGAGACGGGAATCCAGCAGGAAATGGGAGGGAGCGTCTGGACCACGGGTAAAACTGCCCCGGCGCTTTGATGTGCCGCCGGCAGCACGTGGTGGGACTGGGGGCTTCGTTCCTTCCCCATCCCTATGGTAAATCCCGCACGGCACCAGCCTAACCTGGTCACGCCGAGGTGGGAACGGGTCCTGCCACCATGGTGAAGAGAGCAGCAAAGCCATGGTGGTACCATGCTCCTTGGTGCATGGGCAGTGCAAAATGAAAGGCAGCTTTCTGCTGGCATCACGCTGCTCTGGAGATGCTGGAAACGAGGGGAGGAGGTGACCCGCTGACCGGCCTGGGAGAGGCTTGGGGACTTGCCCGGGGGCGTCTGGAAAGTGGCAGAGCATCCTGGGTGGCATCATGCAGAATGAGCAGGTTCACAACAGGCGAAGGCGGCAGGTCTTCACGTGAGGTGCCGTTGAGCTGTGGTCCTCCCTGATGTGGGACCCTGAGCTGAGCTTGCGGGGAGCGAGTGGCTCCAAAAATGCCAAGCATCACAGCCTACAGTGGCTAGAAAAGCACGGGTACCTGCTTGCCCTGTTCACCCTGTGCCTGTGGCAGGGAACACCAAACCATCCAAGCCTGGAGGTGGTTGGGGAGATGACCAAGCCCTGGGGAAGAGAAAGAGAGAGCCCTGGGGTGTCAGCCATGCCCTGTGACTGTCCTGCTTCCACCACCATCACCATCCCCAGCACGGCCCCCCGGCAGGAACAGCACCCTGCTGCCCCAGGGCTTGCCCAGAGCCCACCAAAATCAGATGCAAGGTCTTCCTACGTGTCCAAAGGGTCCAGCCATGGCCTCACTCGCCACCCATCGAAGGCTGCCTGGGAGGGCACATGAGGAAGGGGACACTTTACGACAGCTGTCCCATCTCCAGAGTACTTCACTGGCACCCCACCAGCGATATGTCCCTTCACACGCTGCTGGAGCTGAAATAAAACACATCAACACCCTCCCAGTCGCGTGTCTTGCAACCATCCAGCAACACAGCATTGCTTCTCCCAAGCCACCAGTCTGCCCTGTCCCTGGGAATGGTGTTGAAATGGGAGCTGGAGGCCAGGGGGTTGGCCAGGGGGGTGGCCAGAGCCGGTCCTCAGTGTGCTGCCGTGGGAGGGAAGCTGCTGCCTGGGGTCTGGAGGGCTCCGTTTGTGCTTGGTGGGCATGTGGTTGGTGAACTGGTGTCCTGCAGATGATGCAGCAGGTCACACCCCACATACACCTGTCCATGCAGGAGCTCACACACACGACAAGTAAGTGTGCACACTGATTTGCTCACAAACGTACAGCCCATGTGCTCGTACGTGTACGGTCTCACACATGTGATGGTGCACAAACACGTTCACAAGCACATGTGCTCATTCTTGCACGTCCCACACCTGTGGGCACGTCCGTGGCTGCATCTCTGAGGACGCGGTCCTAAACACATGTATTTGGATGGTCATGAACACGCAGCCCTGTGTGTGTCTTCGAGACACCCAAGCCCATGGTGGGCTCACACACGTGTGTCCCCCTGCCCCTTGCACGCTGCCCCACTGGTTGTCATCACGGCATAACCCACCACCAGGATGGTTTTGCTTTTGGTTGCATCAGCAGCAATCACTGCCAGGCTGCTCCCAGACTTCTCCTAGAAAACTCAGCTCCTTTCCCCTTCTTCTATGTCAAACCATCCCACGCAGGTACCGGATGCTTCTCCAGGGGTGGGTTGTTTTTCTTTTTTTTTGGGGGGGGGGTTGGCAGGAACGGCTGAGCTTGCTCGGCGTGCCAGAGGTGACAGCCGTTGCTCCTATCTTGGCAGGCGCTGGGTGGGAGGGCTGTTTGCCCGGTCCCCAGGGGCCACCTTCCAGCTGGCCCTGGCCCTGCCCTGAGCTGCCCCGCTCTATCTGGCTGCCTGCAGGCATGGAGGGGGGCTGGGGATAACGTCCCACAGCCCCACACACCAACAGCCCCCTGGACAGGCAGCACCAAAGGCGTGTGAGCAAGGACATGTCTTGTCCTCTCCGGTGGTGACGTGGTCCCGAGGGCGGTGGTGGTGTCCCGAGGATGGTGACACCCATCACCAGCGGTGACATCCATTACCACCACCCAGCCTGCTTGGGTCTGTTCCCCAGCAGCAGCCTGCAGCCGGTGTCCTCGCACTGGCCTGATGGGGGTCCTGGCCGGCCCGTCCCACACGGGTGACACGAGGGTCCTGTCCTCGCCCCGCCACCGAGCCCACGCAGCCGCCGACGGTCCCCGAGCAAGCTGCCTGCGGGCCAGCGCCTCCTTTGAACCGGTCTCGGGGAACCCCTGGTCGCAGATAAGCGGCAGATCAAAGCCGACCGCAGCGGAGCGCTTCCTGCCAGCCCGGAGCAGCCCCAGCCCCAGCCGGAGCCGGAGCCTGCGGGGCCGCTGCCGCCACCGCCGCCACCGCGGGCCCGGCCACCCCCACCGCCCGCAGCCCGCTGCGCCGCACGCGGCCGCCAGGGGGCGCCACCTCCCCGCCCCCCCTGCGAGTGCAGCGTCGGGCGGGGGGGGCGTTGGGGGAACAGAGTTTGTTAAGAGGGTTTAACGTATTTTTGGTGTTTTTCAAATAAACTATGTTGAAGGTTGTCATTTTTTTTTCTTTTTCTTCTCCTTTTTATTTTCATTTTACTTCTTTTTATTTTGTCCTTTTTCTTTTTCTTTCTTATTTTTTCTTTTTTCTTTTTTCTTTTTCTTTTTCTTTTTTTTTCTTTTTCTTTTTCTTTTTCTTTTTCTTTTTCTTTTTCTTTTTCTTTTTCT
>JAOQGH010000004.1:24396405-24445925 GCA_025769975.1 Gallinago jamesoni | reverse complement strand
TTCCCTTCCCTTCCCTTCCCTTCCCTTCCCTTCCCTTCCCTTCCCTTCCCTTCCCTTCCCTTCCCTTCCCTTCCCTTGGGTTTTGGGGTTTTTCATTTGGTATTTTTGGGGGTAGGAAGGCATAGAGAAAGTTCAAGACAGCTGGTGTTCCCCCCAGCTCAGCCTGGCCCTGGAGGTCTCTGCTGGTCTGCAGGTCCCCACTCCTGGGGCCATGGAGGTGATGGGCTCCAAGCCTGCAGCCACTGGTTCCCCGTTGGCCCTACCAAGGGAACCGCAGGCTGATGAGTCTCCTGGGATTTCGGCAGGGGCAAGGTGACCCTGTGAAGGCTCATGCTTCCCGCTGGGACTGCCGCTGGTTGTGCCAATGCCCTGCTATTTATTGGATTTTAATTAATAGCACGCCCAGTCCTGGAAACTGCCTCTTCTCCTTAATCCCAGGCAAAAGCATCTCTCAGGGGTCTTCACCTTTTGTTCTTGAAGCCTATTCAAGGCTCGATTTGAGGGCAGCCAGTTCTCAGCTGCTGAGGCACAAAGGCATGGCTCGGTTTTGTTCAGCCCTTTCCTATCCATCCCATCCCTCCCGTGGGAGCTCTGGATCCCTGTCTCCATCTCACAGCTCAGCTGCAGAAACATTCTGCTGGGGCTGGCAGCCTCCAAAGCTTCAGGAATGTGCTAAGGTTCCCAAAAAGCTCCCCTATCTTCAGTGTACCCTGAGAAATGTCTCTTGGATTCACACGAAATCCCTCTGGCCTTCCTATGGCCCTCCCACCCCCTTCCTCAGCAAGAGAAGCTGCTGCTCGGAGCAGAAGATGACGTGATTTTTCCCTTCTCCTCCTCTACCTGCATCTGTTTGCTTGGGTGGCAGCCAGAAAAGTGACTTCATACATTCAATTTTGTTCCCCCCATTCCTTTTTTTTTTTGTTGTTGTTGTTTCATTTTTCAACCAGCCAAACGTTCTGGCCTGTTGCAGAATGGAGGGTGAAGCATCCAGGCCAAATCCTGCCCCTGTGTTATGGTAATGGCGGCTGCCACCCAGCAGATGCAGCTCCCTGAAATAATAAGGCTGTTGAACAGGCAGGGAGGAGGAGGAGAGGGGCGCTTTTGTTTGGCACTTGCCGGGGTTGGAGTACACTTGTAAAGCAACAACTGGAGCTCGTTGAACAGAAGTGGAGGTTATTAGATGCGTTTCACTCCCTGCCGATGGCCCCGTTATTTTTTTTATTTTTTTTTCCCCTTCGGATGCCAGGCGAAGGCTCTGCTTCTGAGAATGAGTAGGGAAAGGAGAGAGAGTATGAAATAAATAGGGCTGGTGTCTGCTGGCAGGGCTCTGGCAGGTTTGGACCCCATGGTTAAAAGATGCTCTGGCTGATCTCCTGCATTAGGGGTGCTCCTCAGCTCTGCCCAGGGCCCTTCCTGTGCCCCGGGAAGGCTGCGGGGTCCAGAGGAAGGACAATATCTTCCTCAGAAGGGGGCTGATCAGGGGGGTCCCCCTGGAATCACGCTCTTCTCTACCCACACCAAGGGACACACAGGGGTCTCCTCCTCGCACCCTCTTCATCTGGGTGCCACAGGGTTTCTCTTCTCCCCCTGAGAAAGTGGGGACTGAAAAATGACAAGATGGGCTGTGAGTCTGCCTCTGTCTACCTCCCTATCTATCCCTCTGTCTCAGCACATCTTCGCTCTGAGAAAACCCAACAATCCTGTTCAGAAGCCAGGAATAAAATCAATATATTCCCTCTCCAATTCAGGTAGCTCCCTGTAAATCTTCCCAGCTTCAGTGTGGTCTCCTAGGACTCCCAGATCAGTTGGGAACCTATTTAATCAGCTGAGATGATCGGTGCTATTTGTTGCTGAGAGGCCCTTTGAACTCTTTGTTTCTTCGTTGAATGATGCTTGCCTCCCCTGAGGATTTAGCCAGACTGGCCCATTCTGCGTGACAAGTCTCTCAGGTTAATAACGCCAGGCCCTGGCAGCGCCCACCAAAGTTCGGCTGTGAGCCCAGGGCGCTGGAAAGAGCCACAGCCCCTCTGCCAAGCCCTTATCTCCACATCTTCCCGCGGCCCCTGGCTTGGCTCACTGCGCACCTCCATAAAACCACACCAAACCGCAAGCCCAGTGTGAAGAGCATCCAGCCTGGCGCTAGGGGAAGGCAAGTATAGCTCTTTTTTGGGAGGCTCAGCAGGGGAGGGAGGAGGGGAGAAATCACAGCCCCCCATCCTGGAGGCCCAGGCTTGTTTTTTAGCATATTTCAGTGCATTTTAGGTTTTAGCTAGTTGGGAATCAACCCCAGGCCAGTACCTTTGCTGAGGGATGGTGGCTTCTGGAAGAGGTTTCCCATATTGGTCCAGCATCACTCAGGCTCTGGCTTCCAGGAAACAAATCTAGAGATGCCCCAAATCAACAGGACTCCTTCCACTGGCTTGGACCAGTTTTGAACAAGGGAAACAGTGAAGTGTCACCTTCAATAGGCAGGTTTCTCTTCTAGGCTGTGTTGAAGTTGTGCTGGAGGTGACCATTCCCTGCCACACCAACAGCCCCCAAGAAACCCAATCTGGTGAGAAACGGCCAGATCCCCACCCCATCTCCATCCAGCTCTGGCCCAAGGGGTCAGTGTTTCTCCTTCCAAAGGCTTCTGTTCTCCATAAACCACAACTTAGTATGGACCACCATCAAGACAGGCAAAGCATCCTAATCTATGAGCGCATTACGGTGTCAGAAAACAATAATCCAAGAAAGAAACACATTATCTGGCCTTGTTACTTTACAAAGTAATTTAAATTAATTTTTCCCTAGAGTGGTTAGGGAGCACTGCAACTTGCCCTTGTCTATTCTCTCCGGCTAATGAAGCTTTACCAGTGACTGCTCGTGAATTCCTATTAAGACCTCATCTTAGAGGTTACAGGGCAAAGCAATTTCTGCTCCTGGGAAAGATGCCTATGAATTTGTAATTGTAAGTCCGTGTTTGATAGGGATTAGCATCTGAAAGGGGTAGAGTGGTGAGCAGCAGAGAAAACATTATTTCAATTAGCAGAAGAAAAGCAACTTAACATCTGATTATAGTTTACACTTTTAATTTTCTCCTATTCTGGCCTCTGGGATAATTATTTCCTGAAACTATCCACCCACACCAAGCCAACCAACTCTTTCCTTCTCCTCCTGTTGGACATCTTGGTTGAGATTCATGTGGCAATGATAGATATGTTGGGTTTTTTCCTTTTCTTTCTTCTTCTAGGCAACAGTCAGTCTCACTGAATTAGGGGATGGTGAGGATGCTGCTGTACCAAACCAGACTGAAACGAGACATCATGTTTCTCTTTGCACCAAAGACATCCAGGATGAGGACGATGGGTCTTTGCTCCACAGCCAGGCTCATGGTCAGGTTTGTGGCCAGCAGCTCATACCGGTGCCCAGCTCTCCCAGGAAGAGCCCTATGCCTAAAGCTTTGCCCTGCATTTGGAAATTGCCTCCGATTGCCCCCTTCCCTTCCTCCCTCCCCATAAAGGCAGGTGCCGTTCATTCTGTAGGGACTTGGCCCTCATGCTAACCCGTGCTCCAGCTATTTCTTTCTGGCTGCTTGGCCTCCTATTTCCTAACGACGATGCAATCGGTTTTCGGATGGGAGATTCCTCGTGAGAAGGCTTGTTCTTATTTAAGGAAGATCATGAAATCCTTCCTTAATGAAAGGACAGGAGTAAACCCTTCCACCAAGTTATGCTGAAGCCTGAGATTATCATTTTTATGGGCTTCCAATCTTTCCTGCCTCATGTCTTATCAGCGAGTGCAGCTGGAGGCTTCAAAAACCCTCCCAGCTTGCTGCTGATTTTATGGGACGAAGATTAGAGATGATCGGATAGTAAATTATTCATTCCATCCGATATTGCTGGGCAGGAGGGAATATCCAGAGCGAAGTCAGCTCCCTTCTCCCTTTCTGGGCGTTACGTACTGGGATCCCAGCTATCTGTCACTCCAGCCATGCAGCGGCACGTTCCCCTGAGCTCAGGGAGGATTAGGGGTGCCGTGTGTCCTCTGAACAGCTGGGAAAGCCAAGGGGGAGCCACGGATTGCAGGCTCTTTCCCCAGCAATAAGGCAGACTGGAGGCAGGTGGATTTTCTTCTCGTTTCAGGGCTTTTTGGTTCTATTCCTCGCAGTAAGGTGAAACAGTTCAGGGAGGTGTTTCCTCAGCTTAATGGCTCAAGGCTGCGGGACCTGAGGCTGATGTGAATGTGCTGTGAGACCCCTGGCAGCTACTGACCCCACGGACAGAGGAACAGGGAGCTCAGAGAGGACAAATCCTGGGGACCATGTGCAAATGGGCAGCTGGACAGGGGAGAGAGCACTTTGTTGCTCTTACACGTTCAGGGCAGCAGCATCGCCCAGCAGGCCCCAGCAGAGATGGTGGTCAGTGAGAACACTGCCCAGAGAACAGTGCCAAAACCCCAACCAGTGTAAAAACATCATCCAGAGGGCCCCACAAAATACACACAGGCCACAGTGATGTGACTGAGCAGACCTGGAGAGAAAATGAAGGGAGAAGCATGGCCCTATCTGGTGCCCGATGGAGATGCCACGTCTGGTTCCCATCTCAGATGGCTGCTGGGTACCAGCTCCCAGCGAGTGTCCTGCCAGGAGCTGTCCTGACTGACCCCACCAGAGCATCCAGGCTGCCTGGGAGGAGAAGGGGAAAATCCACATCTTCCCTGAACAAGGGTCCAGGAGGGATCACAGCCACCACTGTGCCCACCCCTGATCTCTGCTGCTTACCCAAGGCTTGCAATTAGCATCAGCTCTGAGGGAGTCATGAATGGTCTAATAAGATGTCTAATAAAATGCTGAGAGGTGTTGTTTTTTTTTTTTCTTTTTTTCTCTTGGCCCTGTGTGTGTGCAGGAGGGGGACAAATAGCCCGGCTGAACCCCGGGCTGGTGGGGGGAGGACAGGGACGGTGTGGGGCCATGCCCCATTGCCACACCATTGGGGTTTTCATCAGCACGTGAACAAGAAAATATATTGCTGTTTAAAGGCATTTTCAAAGAGGGAAAGTGAAGGTATAGAGCTGTGATGGATGAAAAGCCTTCTTCTGCTGCCATTTATGCACAGTGGCACCCTGGGTCAAGAAAATGCCCTTTTTATAGCAGCGGTAGCTCCTGTCTCTCCCCTGGCCACATCCATCCCAGGATGGGTTTGAAAGCCAACATCGATGGGAAAAGAGAGAATTCTGGGGCAAGCGAGGAATATTTGGTTTTGATGGAAAATGTTAAAAGAATCAAGCAATTAAAAATTGGATTTGTGTTTTTTTTTCCTTTTTTCCTTTCTTTTTGGAGCAACTATTGAAATGCAACAAATTCATAATTCTTTTTTTTTTCCTAGGAAAAATACAATCTCGTCTTTAGGGGCTGTTCAGGCTTGCTCTTGTCTTTTTTCTTTATTTTTATGGCTCTTTCCAAAAGAGTGGGAGGAGATGGAGAGGATGAAGGAGGGAAGGAAGGAGGGAGGAAGGAAGGAAGGAAGTGAAGGAGAAAGAAAAATAACCTCCATTAAACCACAGAGCCCCACAACGTTTTTCCAAGAGGAACTGGCTTCTGTGCTCTGAGCCGTAATCACCCAGGAACACATCTTAGGTTCGGGAATGTTGCTTTGAGCAAAATTTCACTTTGACTAAAAACCATATATTTCTTGGGGGGAAAAAAATGCCAATTTTTGGAGGACATCACTGTAAATCCTGAAATCCCAAGACCTGCTTTGTGTTACCTGTTGGGTGGGCAGCTGTTCACATGAGTGTCTGGGAGGGAACAGAGCTGGGTCTGGCTCCAGTTGGGTTTAACTGACTGCTGCTAAGGTGATTTGCTCCTTCTGTGCCTCAGTTTCCCTCACCTGTAAAAATGGAGCTGTAGGACTTTGCCCCACCACGACTGGGTGATGCTGAAGTTATTGGTGTGAGAGACAACAAGATTTCCAGCTGGCTGGAAAGGCAGAGCTTCTCACTTCTTCAGGATCCAAACCACAGCCAGAATGACAAAAGGATGAGCCGGATGGCTAATTATTCGTCAAAATTTCTGACTTTGCCCCTGGAACAAGGCTGCTGCCATTACAGTGACTTGCTGTTTCTCATCCCCCCCAGGCTGGACCATGCAATATGCAGTGAAGCGGGTGCCACAGGCGCTTTTGGCCACAATAGCACATACCTTCCTAATAGCTGCCCTGAGCTAAAGGAGATGCACAGTCAGAGCACAGAGGAGCTTTGAGATAAGCAAACAAGCCAATTCGATTCCTTGGCCTCATCAGCAAGGCCCAGAACAATTACATTTCCTTAAATTTCTTAGAAATGTAGGAATGTTCAATAGTACAGTGTTATTTTCCCCTCAGGAGGGAGCCAACAGCAAGATCCCTGTCTGTAAGGCACAGCAGCCTTGCCTTCATCTTGGGGTCTGGTTTGTCCCATTCCCCACCTCTCACCCCCCAACACACCGTAGGATATGGATGGATCTTTGAGACATTGCTATATGTGGAAAATCAGCCCAAGGTCCCTAGAGCTGGTGCAGGCAGAGTCCTGGGGTGAGAAGACAATCTGGAGTATACGTGGAGGAAGACCAGAAGGAACACTATGAGCAACCTGCTGCAGCCCCAGGCATGACTTGGGGTGGACAGCAATATCAGAGAGATGTCTCAGACCTTGAATTTTCCAGGCGCAGCAGAAGGACTGACTTCTCTAGAACTTCTGATCTGCTAATAAAGCTTTCTACTCCAACCAGCCAGGGGTTTTGTTGGGCTTTGCTAAGAGACAAGCAACAACAGGCAGCAAAGGTCGCCAGCTCTGCCTGCTTCCCTGGAAAGATAACATGGAAGCAAGTCATCATGGAGAACCCAAAGTTCACTCTCATTTTAATTTCTTCGTAAGCCATTCTTTTTACTCTGTAACAGGGTTAAATTGTTTTTACAGGGCCTTATTATGGGTAGGTCCCTGTCATGCCACTTCCTTGCTGGGTGCAGTGGGAGAGTCCCAGCCCCAAGGAGTCCGTAAGCAGTAACTGTAGGGCTGGGAATGGTATTATCCCATATTGCAGATGGAGATTTTGCCATGGAAAGGAATTTGGGAGAGAACCAGGAACTGGCCTTCAGTCTTGTGCAGCTCAAGCCAGCTCCAGCTTGTTTTCAGGATAAATGACATTATTCTAGGTCCAGGGGAAAGAAGGGGGACAGTCCTGCCCTGTATGTGTTCCTGAGGGTCCTGCATGTCCCCAAGAGTGGGTCCCTTGTGGGTGCCTGAGTGGGGACTGGGTGCCCACGTGGAGGGGACCACCAGACCCAGCGGCCGGGGGCTCGGATGCTGCTGAGGAGGATGCTTGCCAGCTCTGCGGGGCCGGGCTTACAGTGACACAATGACACACAAGGAGAAGAGTGACGATGAAACCACCGGCTCCCAGTTTTAAAACTTCCTCGGGGAGTAACTGAAGTTGTGCAGCCGTGAAGCCGGATAGCTATTATTCTTCCTGCAGGGTGGGTTTGTCAGCCATCCAAACCCAGCACAGGCTGGGAAGCTGCTAAATTCGGGTCCTACAAGCCTGCCACATGCCTTCCCCATCCTGCAGCATCCTCCCAGCTGATGTGAGGAGCCTGCCAGCTTTGCTGTCTGCCGCGGGTCTTTATGTGTTTCTACCTCTTCTGGTGTCGAAGAAATTTCGTAAGCAGCCCTGATGGCTCAATAAAATGAGCGCCGTGTTTGCTCAGTTTAACAGTCTGTCCATTAAACAAGGCATGGGAGGTGGGAGGCAGTACTTGGCATCGGGTCCGGTTTATTAAATTGATGTTTTTTAAGCCGCAAATGTGTTTTGCTGGGCTGTTAATGACACTTGCTGAAAAGAAAAGGGCAGGAAAGTGAGTGGGGGCTGTGTCAGGCAGCTCCCCACATCCCCAGGATCTGGGGGTCCTGCAGGGTGGGAAAAGATGTCAGAGCTGGGGCATAGCTGGACCCCCCCCGGCTCCCCTGCTGTGGGGAAGGGGACTGAGGGGACACCCAGGTCCTGTTCAGCCACGTTCCCCGAGTGCCACAGCCATGCTGGGGAAGTCTTTTCTTCCTCCTGGGCTGATGCAAATGTTTTGTGGCCAAGTCCCCTTCCACACCCTAAGGTGATTGTCAGGTTCAAGTCACCGTGTCCCAAATTCCCCACCAGCCTCCTCCTCCGCGGAAGCAAGAGAGAGGCACTTCCTTCCACCCCTTCCCACAGCAGGATTTGAATAACCAGGTGTGAGAGTATCAGCCTCCCTCGTTAATGCGTTTGATAATTGACCAGGCGCTCATTCCTGTGGGAGGGCGGCGTGCCCGAGAGCATCGCCCGGCTGCTCCTCCGTGCCCCGAGAGCCGGTGGCCCTGCCTGCCACCATGCCTGCCCGCTCCCACCTCCTCCTCCTCCTCCTGGGGCTGCTCCTGCTGCTGGAGCCTGCCTGCTGCCAGGAAGGTAAGTACAGGCAGCTGCCTGCTCTCCCCGGGGAAACTGAGGCAGGGGGAAGGCAGGAAGGTGCTCTGGGCGCCGGGCAGGTGGGAGCTGCTTGGTGGGGTGGCTTTGGGGACCAGAGACAGCTGTGAAAAAAGCTCTTCAGAAGAGGAAAAAAACATCCCAGCTCCTGCCCAATCTTCATCTCTGGCTTCACATCAGCGGGCGATGGGTCAGTGGGTGTCCAGTGGGTTGGGAGGTCTTGCTGGAGCTGGGATACAGACACTTTCTGCCTGTTTTGCTGAAGGCTGAAACTGGCATCCGAGGTTTATTTCTCTTGCTTACACGGACGTAAAGTAGCTCTGATTTACCTCCAGCAGGACTGTGCACCGAGATGAGTAATCTGTTTTCTTAAGGCTTTTTTTTTTTTTCCCCTTTCTTCTCTCTCTCATCCCTGGGCAAGCATTATGTTGGGTCACTCCCCGAGCTTGCAGTTTTTCCTGTTAATCTGTAAGTTTGATCATTGCCGAGGTGAGGGAGCAAATATTTTCCTCCACAAATTGCCCTCCCATTCCCTTCCCGAACACTTAATAAAGAAACTTCCTATGACTAGGGCATTATTTTTAGGAAATTTGTGGAAGGGCTTGTCAAGTGCTACAGAAAACAAGGAGCAATTAAAACTCTTCTGATGCTGCCAAAGTCCCGGAAAATTCCCTCCCCCTTTCTCCTTCTGATGCCCTAGCCCTGACCGCTCTTCCTGTGTTTGTTTACCAACTTGGTGAGGATTTAGCAGTCTGGGGTCTCCACCGTCAGCAGGATTGAAAGTTTTGCTGTTGCCTGGAAAAACAACCCAAACCTTTAATGAGGATTCAGAGCACAGCACAGCTTCCTTGGAGAGGGGAAAAGACAGGGGCCAGCCGATGCTTTCTGAGCACTCAGGGAAAATGTATCAAAAAGCAGACCTGCGTCTTCAAATCAGCCGTGGGGTATGGAAATGGAGTTATAACATTTGCAAGGGCTTGTATTGGTGTTGGCCCCTCCCTTGCTCTTATTTGTAGCTGCAGACACACACCTGTCAGGGTTGCAGATCCCACATTGCTTAGTTTGGCATAGAAGATTTTTTTGGGGAGGGGAAAACCTACCATTGCCGTGGGATGAAACAAGAGAGGAGGTGACAGGACCCGAGGGACAGGCTGTGCCGGGAGGGACATCCCTGGAAAAGCATTTTTCCAGGAACACAGTCCTGTTTCCACAGGTGAGACTCATCTTTTTATCCATCCCTCCTGGCAGAGGAGCAAGGAGTGCTCCGGTGAGGCTCCAGCCAGGTGGTGCCCCCAGGGCTGCCATCCACATACCCACTCCCCAAGAAGATGCTATCAAGCTCTTGCCTCTGTCTGGTTCCCATTTCTCCTTTCTTATGCTCACACAAGCTCCCCGCACCCATGAGGGTATTTCAGCCCAATGCAGAGGCATTTGCAGTTCCAGCTGCCATCCTCATCTCCTCTTGCAGCCAGGCTGTACCCAGTCTCTTAAAGCCAGAACCTTTTGATTTTGGTTTGGTATTGTTCCTTTTGGCTTTGGATGCTCTGATATCTGGTGGAAACAGCTGCCTGAGTGAAGTTTTGCTTGCAAAAACTGAGCGTGGCTGCTCAGAGGAGGTTTCCTACCACTTATCTTCTCACCTCCTTCACTTGAAGATCACGAAATAGAACTTTGGCGCTTTCAGTCATCACTGACTTCATTCCCTGGTTGACCTTGAACTTCTTTAACCCCAGCAGAAAGCTCACTGGACCTGACCATCTCCTCCTAGGCTTAGGTTGGAAACCCTGGCCCCAACAGGAAAAATAAACTACCACTAATAAATAAATAAATCTGGCTGAGATAACAGCCAAGGGCAGGGCGAGGGAGGAAGCAAAGTGAGCCAAAGCTCAGCCTGGAGGCAATAGGTGCATTCGGGGCTGCACCCACTAGGGTTGGTGGGCAGCAGGGGCAGGAGCATCCCCGCCCATCACTTAGGGCAGAAGAGGACCAAATCCTGCTCTTCTGCACTGCAACTATCCCCCCCAGTATCCCCACCATCAGCCTACTGATGTGATGGGATTTCAGCCAAAACATGCTGATACAAGAGGGAATTTCCGCCTGAATTCCTCCTGCTTGAGTTTTGGCCCCATGACCTTGCAGTAAACATGGCAAGTGTCTCTACAGAGAGACTGGGGGGGGACTGCTCTCCTGGCCACCCACCCAGGGGTGCCACTGCTTTTCGGACCGGCACACGAGATGAGTCCACTGGCCAGGCTGATTCCATTTCCAAGAGGAAAAAGAGCTTTGTTTTGGCTTTTTGGTTGGTTGTTTGTTGCTTTTTTTTTCCAAATAAAAGCCTCTTGCAGTAAAGATTCAAGGAGCTGGAGGTCTTACCAAAGGACAATCCTCCTCTCCAAAACCAGAGGAAGGAGATGAGGGCTGTCAGGAGCAGAGACGGCTGTGGATGAGGAGTTTGCACATGCAAAGCAATGCACCACCCACCTTTATTGCCACTAGAAAAGATTATTTACTGCTTATAACAGAGATTTGTCTCCCACGAGACAGATGAAGTGCTCAGCTAGTGCAAAGCTCCTGCGTTGGACTGAAGTACCAACGCACCACTCCTGGGGCAGCTCTGCCTCGTGGGTACTGATGGCAGGGGCTGGGTCCCAGTGGTCTGAGGCTGAAGCTGGGGCTGGCACAGAGCATCCTCCACCTGCACAGAGGGACCTCATCTGTGTGCAAGGGTTGGCATCTTGATCAGCAGAAAGAGAAAAAGCTGTGCCTCAAGAAATTAGTAATTAAATCCCAAAGGGATGTACCTGCATGGACAAGGTCTCCTTTCGGTGCTGATATCCAGGACAGCATTTAAGGATTAGTTTGGCTACATATCAGTGCTCTGTTGCCCAGCAGCTGGTGGGAGGCGAGGAGCAGACATCCTGACAAGGACTTGGACAAGGTTTCTTCTTCTCATCACCTTACCCTTGAGTTCCTCCCACATCCAGGAATACATTTTGCAGCCTTCCCACCCGTGGCCACATCACTTCTCAGGTCTGGTTAGAGAAAAATTAATCCATGAGGATGCAGCAGCCGGCTCCTAGCCACCCCCCCAGCTGCCTGGCCCCCTGCCAGCCCTGCCTGGCCTTTGCACTGGAGTGCTGTTGCTCTGAACGCCTCAGACTTCAGTTTCCCGTCATAAATCTGTGTGCTGCTCTGGAAACTTGTTGAATGGTGCGTTTTACCGAAATCCACGCAGGCAACCATTTGCTGTGATAGTGACAACCAAATTTTACTCCCTCCCTGTTGCAGGGTCCTTATTTTACCAGGCAGTATTTGGAAAATAACCCAGAAACAATGTCTATGGCATCTGGGGAAGGAGAATAAACAGTTTGCTGAAACCCTTCTGCCTTCTTTCCTCTGCCACTTTGGGCAAATATCCCCTCTCCTTTCCTCCCTCCATCTCTCCCAGCCCTTTGTCCCCTCACTCCAGAGTCATCTGCACCCCACTGTGTGCATATATGAATGTGTATATGGGGCCCCAAAGCTGCAAGGTGTCCTGCTCCACATGCAAAGGCCAGTGAAACTACTGTTATTTGCACTTTTTTTCACTGCTATCACCCAGGTAAGGGATTAATAGCAACATGCTCTGCTCAGCTTTGCAGGACCAAGCTCTTGGCTGGACGTTGGTAGAAGCTGGCCAGGAGAAGCTCAGCAGATAAAGCCTGAGGATATATTTCTGACGCTTGTCCTTTTATTTTTCTGCAGCCCGGGGTAGCCTCCAGCCGTGGTCACAAGGTGTCATCGCAGTGGCCGTGTTTCTAGCCCTGGTGGCTATCATTTTCGTGGTCAACAGGTTCTGGTGTAAGAAGAAAGTGTAAGTGTGGGAACCCTGGGAGTTGTTTCATGTTGGGTTTAACTACCTCTACACGGGTCACTTCCAGTCGCCTCTGTCCCCATGCCAGGACTGGGAACACTGTGATCACTGCCAGGCAAGGGAGAGCAAAGGCTCCCTGTCCTGGTCTCACTGTCCTCTTATCACAGTCCTGGTCTCCGCTCCTGGTTACTTATTGCCAAGTGCAAGTGTCCACCTTCCGTCCCCACTGCTCCCTGCACAGCACCCAGATGCTACCACAAGAAAGATGGGAGACCCACAGCATCATGGCTGGTTTACATGGGCACGCATCTCAGGGGGCTGGCCTGAGCCTGGCTCCCTATGGATTTCGTGGTGCAGCCCCCAAGTGCCTTGTATCTGTGGGAAAACAAGCTCAAATAACTTCATCTGCAGAGCAGACCGGGCCGAGTCAGCAGAAGGCACTGAGAGGAGCCAGAGGACGAGGGAGGTAGCCAAGCCATGGTAGTGTTCTCCACTTCGAGCCCATGGCACAGGCAAATGAGGTGGCCTTATTAATCAGAAAAAGGCTGTGCAGGACTGGCTACCTTTTGTCTGCTGCTGGCCAAGCAAAGCCACAGGCTGCTGCTCCTGCTCAGCTGACCCAGGCTAACTGGCTAAGCTGCAGTAACTCGATCTTGAATCTGAGCCCAAAGTCAACAGGGGATGAAGATCGAAAGTGCCCTATATCCTGGTTCCCGGTTCCTCTGCACCAGCACGGGCGCTTTGGTCTTTGCACCCAAGGGTGCTGGAGACTTCTTGTATCTATACATCCCTCCAGCTTCTTCAGGTCAAGGAGGTGTGGACTTGGGGTATACCCTGATGCTCAGCAGGTTGGCTTCTGCCCCAGATGCATTCAAAGGGGGCCCTTTAAGATGCATTCAGGACCAATGCATAATGCAATGTGTGTGTATATATATATATATATGTATATATTTATATCACCTGATTTGCAGCTGCAGTTTTTTTTTTTTTCCCAAAGAGAAACCTTTGTCCTCAAACTGGAAGAGCCCCCAGCCCATGGAATGGGAGGCAGGGATGGTGTTTCCCACCTCTGCCCGTGCCCACCTGCCTCTTTCCCAGCCTGGAAGCAGTGGATGTTGAGGAGGGCTTGAGCCGGGGGCGGGGGGGGATGGCGGCTTGTTTTAATTAATCTGGCCTCTCTTCAGAAGAGCCAGCAGTGAGGCTCGGCAGCCTGGACCACTGCCAGCTCCGCACTGGCACTGTGACAGCAGCTATCAGCCCAAGCCACTGCCTGTTTATGCCAGCCTGCTCCTCGGAAAAGCCTCCCAAATCACCCTTGGGAGAGCACTGGAGGAGGCAGGGGTGTGCACACAGGGTGGACCTGCAGCCACCCACCACGGCTAAACCCTCCCAAGACCATTCGGTTCATGGGTTTGCTCCAGAGCTGAGCTTTTAGGGTCTGGCTGAGGTTGAACACCCGGTTCTTGCCCTGCAATTCCTTCTGTGAGTGACTCCATCCGAGAGGAAGCTGCTTGGATTTGCACACATGGACATGCACATGTGTGCACCCTCCTGTGCCAGGGCTGCGGCGCCGGCAGAGCCTCAGAATTCCTCTCGGTGTCAGTTGGAACCATAGGGGACTATTTTGCAACAGATTACATAGAAGAAGACTGGAAAAACCAGTTAGTGGGAGCAAACAATCCCATGTAGTGACAGATGAGCCTTGCTGACTGCCAGCCTGGTGCTGGGAGTACCAGCTCCAGACACAGGGGTTGGCACTTGGTGTCCAGGCATGGCCCCTGCAAATCTGCTGCAATCTCCTCCTTCCATGTCCCACTGGGAAGGGGGCTGAGGTGGGTGTCTGGGGCCAGGATCACATGTCCAGGTCCCTTATTGTCTCTGTGGTGTTGGAGCAGTCCCTTCCTCTGCACCGTCACCATCACAAGCTGCTCCCTGGTACGGCCCCTCTGTTGGTCTGCCTGAGCTCCTCTCTTCTCCTTCTCCAGGGAAAATGTCGAGACGGTGGTGAGTGTTGAGGACAAGCAGGAGGCTGTCACATCCAACGGCCATGATGGGAAATACCTAACCGCTGCAGCTGACTTCAGGTGAAGAACCCCCTCCCCTTGGCACCTGGGCTCTGCTCCATCCCCTGGGGATGGCTCAGACATGCAGAGCCACAGCCTCTCCCACCCAGGGTCTCAGATCCCCCATGTACCTGGTTTGGGGGCTTTTATCCTCTCCAGGGGCTAAGGAGAAGGCAGTGAGGGAATATCCCACTCTCCCCAGTCTCTCCCCATCCCTGCAGCTGAGCCCCGTGGCCTTGCAACCAGCTACCCCACATTTTTCTTATGCTACACCACACCTTTCAAGTGGGAGAAACCAACAAAAGTGGCCATAGGTCACCACACAGATACTGACTGTCAAAACAGAAATTAGAGCAACTCCCACCCCACGCTTTGCTCTCCTGGCAGGGGGACCCCTCTTGTCCTCCCGACCTTGCCCCTCACTCAATGCACGCTGGCACCAGTAAGGCCAGGGCCCTGGTGGTGGCTTCAGGGAGTCTCGTCATGCTGGGGGTGAGCTCACCTCTGTGCTTCTCCCTCCTGATGCAGGTCCAAAGAGAGCAAGCATGCCTACGAGAACTCCCTGGAGGTGGAGGAGAAGGTGATCACCACTGCCATGTAGCAGGCACTGTGGCCATCCTCCCTCCTTCCTCCTCTCACTTTGCTTCCCACTGTTGCAATGGGCATTTTCACAAGGACCCTCTGCACTGGCATCTCCTGTGTGTGGTGGGACCCTGACCTCTCCACGGCACCACCATCTCCTGATCTTTTCCCTTCCCACCTGCGGGATATGTTCTTCTGCCTTGGGGGTCAACGTCCATGTGGGCATTGGTCCCCAGGAGAGGTCTGAAGGTGCCACTTCTGCTCAGCGGTCACCCCATCTGGTTGGTGAGGTTGATATCCCCGGTCCCGGTGGGATGCTGACCTGCTCCAGACATGGAGGGGTTCCCACTGGGTGCCTGGGACCTCCCCACATCCCCAGCCACCCTCCGGGCAGCTGCTGTTGGAAAGCCCGCTCTTGTCCCCATTTCACCTTCCTTTTTACAACCTACACCATGCATTTTAATGTCAGAACAAACTTTCTCCCCTGTATATATGTTCCCTGTGAGCAATAAAGAGAATTGTTGCCCATACCACAGCAAAGATGGTCATTTTGCTAATCACCGAAAGGATTTTCTGTCTGTGCTCCCAGCCCTCAGGCATTTGGGCAAGGAGGGACATGGGGGAGGGCAGTACCGGGGTGGGAAGGGTGCTTAGTCAGAGGTGAGCACCCTCATCTCCTCCCTGTGATCCCTCCTGGGTAGGATCCATCTCTTCTTTCCTCACTTGGGTGAAGCCAAGAGCACTTCTAGAATCATAGAATTGTCTAGGTTGGAAAGGACCTTAAAGATCATCTAGTCCAATCATCAACCTAACCCTGACAAAATTCACTAAACCATATTCCTAAGGACTACATCAACCCGTCTTTTGAACCCCTCCAGGGGTGGTGCCTCAACCACTTCCCTGGGCAGCCTATTCTGAGGCCCGATAACCCTCTCCGTGAATAAATGTTTCCTAATATCCAATTTCTCTGTGTCAACAGGGAAGAGAAAAAGGTGGGTCATATATTTTTGGTCAGCATTTGGATCTCCCCAGAGCCAGTAGGGGCTATATGGGGAGGTGAGCAGCATTCCCCTCCATTTGCGAGATGGGGAAACTGAGGCACGGCACCAACCCAGTACTTCTCAGTGCTGCTTGATGGGTGAAAGGCAGAACTCCCTGAGTCTGGTTGGCCACAGGGCTCAGACCCATAGCCAGCTGAGGAGCATTCACAGGGCTGGAGGCTATGAATAACAATCACTTACTGGTGTTGCTGGGATGGTGCTGGGGGGTGAGCTGCTCCAGGCAGTGACCCCAGGGCAGATGGCCACGGTGCAACCTGCTCCTGCCGAGCTGTTCATTAACCAGGGTCAATTTTCTGCTGTGGTGGGGACAGGGTTGGGGCCACCGTGGGAGCAGAGAGCACTCTCAAGCTGTGGCGTTGGCAGATTGAAGCCAGAGACCTGTAACACCTTGGTCTTCCCTGGGACATCAGTTACCCAAGTGGTGTGCAGGGTCCTCCTCTTGACCAGCGAGGAAAGGGTTAAAAGGTTCTGCAGTCAAGGGCAGCCCTGGGTGGGGGCTGCAGGTGGAGCAGGACTGGGAGGGATGGGATTGGATGGGGGGTGGTGATTTAGGAGAGGAACATTTTTGGTGGCCCCTGTGTTTGGGGAGAGGAGGGTGGTTTGGAGGCTCTGCTGTGCTGGTGGCTGCGCAAACATGAAACGGGGAAGGAGGTGGCAGGAGGACATCAGGTCCCTCAGCCACTCCTTGCTCTTGCTTTCTGCTGAGCATGGAGGTAAGGGGAAATGCTAGCCCTGCTGTGAAACAGCCACTGGGGTGGG
The DNA here is from genome assembly GCA_025769975.1 of Gallinago jamesoni. Classification (NCBI taxonomy): domain Eukaryota; kingdom Metazoa; phylum Chordata; class Aves; order Charadriiformes; family Scolopacidae; genus Gallinago; species Gallinago jamesoni. Next base: position 24,429,137 of record JAOQGH010000004.1, on the reverse strand, counting down.
CTTGGGTCTGAGGGAGCCCTGGCCCCTGGTCAGGAGGTGCTTTGGAGGCCCATTTGCAGGCAGCGATGCCAGAAACAGGGGCACAGCTCGGGTCTTGGGGCTGGAGGTACTGCTTTGCCCCTCGTTAGCAGAGCTCCTGCTCCATGTCTTTCTGACATGCTTTCCTGCTGCAAGGGCTGTCCCCTGCTCTTGCTGGTGACCTTAAGAGCCCTGAGGCTGGTGGAGGTGCGGCCTAGCAGGGCGCAGGCAGCGAGCTTGCCCAGTTTTCCTAAACCACCACAACGTCCTGTGGATTCCTTGAAGAGAAGCTGTGATCAGTCGTGATGGAGAGAGAGCTCAGCCCAAAATGGGCCACTTCCCACCGCCAGGAGCCCTCTGGGATGGAGCTGGGGGCCGGAGCTGAACCCTGGTGCCACCACCTGCCGTGATCCACTGTCTCACTTCCCGCAGATGAAGCTGCTGATGTCCCTAGCAGGTGGTGACACAAAAGTTCAGGTATGAGAGTAAAACAGGAGCCTTCCAGTAAGAGGCCCACCCTGAAAGGCATCTCCCTGGAGAGCCTCACGTAGGCAAGAGTTTTGAAAACGCCCTCAAGACTCGGCGTTGAGAAATAACAGCTCCAGTTGAGAAATTGCGTGGGGATAATAGACAAAAACAGGCAGAAGGGTTGGAGGGGTCAAGCCCTTGGGTGCGGCGGCACGATGGCCACCATCCCCAGCATCACGACAGAGCTGTTCCCTTCTGCCATCTTCCCTGGGGCAGCAGGAGGCTGGGTGGGTCCTGGACCTCCCTTTTTCGTGCCTCTTCTCCCCTGACTTTTCCCTTGCAGGTGCCAAACGTCACACGGGTTTGGAAAAAGCCAGGCTGCCGGCGTTCAGCAGTAATGCTTCGCTCAGCAGGGTTTAGGGAGGATTAGTCATTGCAGGTTCCCGCCGCGTCAGCACTGGGGCTGGGGGCTGGGGGTGTGGCAGGAGGACGGGAACCCATTAATTTTTACCTCTTGGTTGCAAAAGGAGTTGGAAACGGCGTCTTTATGATGAGTAACAGCGGGAGTTTAATGCCTGCCCTGCGCACACCCTGAATATGCACCCATTGCCTTAGCTGTTCCCCAGCAGTGCCTGAGTGTGGGATTGGAGGAGTTCCGGGGGGCTCGATGGGTCTCAGCATCCCTTTCCCCATGGATCCCTCCCATGGCTATAGGTCCAAGCAAGGAGAAGGAGGGGATTTTACTGCTGCGTGTTTTGGGCAAACCACGGAACCTTGGTGCTTGGTCTTAACCCAGCCAGTGGCCCTTCAGAGTTCACTTTCCTGGGGAAAACGTCTTTTGCAAGAGCCACTGTGTTAGCTCCCTGGTGGGGTCTCAGCTCCGCACACTCCTTGATGCCGTCCTGCCTCAGTTTCCCTTCTCCATCGAGCACGACCCAAGGCTGGCTGTGCGAAGCTGCCTTCCCGCAAGCTGCGCAGCCAGCTCATGAATGCTTCCTGATGCGATCCTAAAAAGAACAAAAGGGAGCAAGCGTAAATGAAATTTATTGTTGCAAAATCTTAATTAGATTTTAAGCCCCAAAGGGAGAAAAGTGAGGTATTATCTGACACAGCTAATGAGTGTTAAGGGTCCATTGTTATATTTCTTGTTTACCTTTCTGTGCTGACTGATAGGGCCCGGATCGTCGTCTGTACTGCCATAATTAGGATATCTCATCTCTCCCTGATAGGGTTGGGGATGCTGTTTAAAGCACAATGCCATCTCAGCCCTCCCTGGCAGGATGAGCGTGATTGGGAAGGCAACTTCTGGTGTCACGGCACTCGCACCCACCACGTTGACCCCGTGAGCTGGGGGATGCTCTCCAGAGCCAAGGCCATACCTGATAGCCCCCAGGTGATAGGCACATCCAACAGCCCTGGTGACCTCTCTGAAGGGCCCTGAGCCACCTTGCCTGGGGGCTGAATCCTCCCCAGCACCTGTCTCCACGCAACATGGGGGGTGAGCGTGCCCTCTACAAGTCACCCCACCGATGAAAGGAAAGGATACCTATGGCTGCCCCATCCTACCCCTCATTCCATAATGCCAGTATCTTGGGCTTCAGGAAGATGTTCAAGGTTGGGACCTGCTGTGGACTAGATAGTCCTTTTTTTTGGGCAGAAGATATTCAGGGTGGTCTTTTTGTGTTACAAGATGCATCACAGCTTTCCTTTGTGCCATAGGAGGATGCCACTCATCCCTTAGACCCCGAGAAAATAGGACATCTTATTGAAAGCCACTTTTACCCTGTGGCTTCCCTCATCTCCCTGAGGTTAGTGAGGCTCTTCAGCCACAGAGGTTTAAGGTGTTTCTGCTCCAGCTGTGACCGCAACCCTGGAGCAGCCTGGGCAGGTGGACACCTACCTTGCTCCTTGGATGTCCATGCACAGCCCAATGCACGTAGCTGCATTAAACTACTGGCAAAGGTGGGTTAGCCCTCTCTGATCCTGAGGATACGTGAATTATTCCAAGGTGGTTAAATTAAAATCTCACCGTATGCAGGTAAACTGCTGCTGGAAAGACCACCAGCTCCAGCCCTGGTTCTCAGCAGTGTAGTCTGGAGTTTATGTCTTGGCGTCGGGGTACCTTGACACCCAAGTGATGCAGTTTGGACCTTCAGAAGCAAAAAGGGAGCCCATCCTGCCATCGTGGTCCTTTGTGCTGGGCAAGGAGCCCAGCCACCCAGGTGGGAGCTGGGAGTGTGGTGTGTAAGGGTGGCTGTGTGTGGGCAAGGGGGCTGCAAAGTTTTTGGTCTCGATTCAAGCCACGGAAAGCCAGAAGTAAAATACCATCCATTGTTGGTTTATACACTCGTAGTAGCCAAACAAACATCCCCGGAGCCTGTCCTTATCACTTTATTACACCTGCTAGAGTGAATAGATTAAAGAGGACGGGGGAGGGGGGAGAAAGCAGAAGAATCCAGCAGAAAAACTGGGTTTTAGGATTGTTAATTATTCTCTGGGGTCTCTAATCTTTAACTGGCAAACAGCATCACTAACTGTCTTAAAGCCCCTCCTGGAACATCCTGATAATAAGCCATCTGCATGAAGGCACCCCGTTATCTGCCCTCCTCCAGCCGCCTGTGACATGGCTGGAGTGGGAGATAATGAATGTGTGGTGTGTAATAACGACACGTCATTCATGATTATCGGCCTGATACCCAACCTTTTAGCTCCATTGTTTGTGCTTCAAAAAAGAAGAAGAAAAAAAAAAAAAAGGAGAGAGAGAAAGAAAAAAATAAAAAGGAGGAGGGAAGGAAGAAAAAGGGGAATTTTTGGTGCTACGGGCAGTCCCAGGGTCCCCAAAGTGTCTCCCTGCCAAAGGGGCTGGCTCTTGTAGCATCTCCCAGAGGGTTTGGTGGTACCCTGGAAGGACTCGCCTGTGGATTGGCGGCTGCTGTAGCCATGGTGATGGAGGGAGAGAGCCGAGACAGCACAGAAATGTCACCGCCTGGCAGGGAGACATTTGGGGCAAATGCTCAGGCGATTAGATCTGTGTCACCGGGTGCTGCCCAGCTCCTCACACTGCTTTTTTCTGCTCTTGAAGCCGTTTAGCGGTGGCTTGGCAGAGGGGGTTATCTTGAACACGCTGCTGTCCAGAAACTGCCAGCGTTTGAAGGCGGGGGGGATGTTTGGGTTGCCCGGTTTGACCTGGAAAAAGCTGAAAAGCAAAAGATTTTTCTCCTGGTTGCCACTGACTTATGGCTTCACAATGCATCGGTGCTGCGAGATCTTCCCTCAAAAGCTCTGATCCTTCAAAGTGAAAACCTGTGTTAAGTGTGATTCTTAATGGGGAGAGACTTTATAGTGTTTGGCTCAGGTTACCTCAATTAGTGTCAGAATTGCCTGGAATAATGATTGATCCTCTTTTTTTTTTTTTTTTTTCATTAAAAATAGCAGTAGATTCTCCTCTCTTTCCTGAGCATATTTCCCAGAGTGGTTTCCCCAGGAAAGGTCTCCGCTGGAAGTGCTTGGTGTTTGGCTGTTCATAACAGTCAGGGTGACTCTTGGAAACCCAACCAGGACCCTTGGTCATGGCAGTGAGGAGGGTGATGGCCTCAAAACACAGGGCTGGGAGGCCAAGCAGAGCATCACATGGACACAGGAATGGGCAGCAGCTGTGGGTCCTCATCAGGTCTAACTTTTCCTGCTCTGGCCTTTTTTCCCCATTCCCAAACCAGAAGATGCCATAGGGACATCTTCAAGTGCCGCCTAGTTTTCTTTGCTACCCGCCACCAAGGAGACTGGTTTGGGTCTTTGTGGCCAATGGGTCCCCCAGCTTGGACCACAAGCTGAGAGCGGGTGAGCAGAGCTGCAAGGTGGCTTGCTTTTTCCAGGATGGGTAGCTGAAATGTCTGTCAAATAGGGTCAGTAATGAAAAACTGCATGAAACTGCTGCCCTCCAATGGCCTCTCTGTGCTGGAACAGTGGAGAAGAGTCTAACCTGGGAGACCAGCCTGAGTCCACCAGCAGTGCAAGGGTGGTGGCATCAACACCCCCACAGCCTGCACTCAGTATCTTCTCAGAGTCAAAAGGGGAAGGAGTGGGGAGAAGAGGAGCTCAGTCTCCAGCTGCCTTGCAAAATAAGTACAAGCGGCACCTTGCTGGTTATTCCCAGCATCCCAGTCCTGTTAAGTACCGAGCCAGCCCAAATGAAGGTCTGGATCCAGCCCTAGAGGACTTTTATTCCTCAAACTGAAGATGCAGCAGAAATGGTGAGCAGGGAACTGCAGGGGTGTATTCAGGGTGGGAGTTTCTCAGATTTGGTTGTCCTAGTGTGGCCACAAGCAGAGTCGAGCTGCCCAGACAGATGGACACAGGTTGGCCATGTTAGTGCCTGCAGTGATGCTGGTGGCATTATTGCCATAGGGGAGACCTGTACAAACGGCCTTGTCTCTACCATGGCATGGCATCCGTGCAGTTCTCTGTGCCTCAGTTTCCCCTCCTGCCTGCTGAGTGCCTGGGCACTCGCAGTGACAAGCATTCCCTGGGTAATAGGTTGGGTAACACCACCATCGTGGTGGGGTCTGTGACAGACCGGTCCCTGCTCCGCTGCCCCAGGTGGCTGAGGGTGAGGATGGGATGGGGATGGAGGTACCCCCAGGGATGGGGAGCATTCCCTGCCCTGCTGGGCCTGGCCATGCTCCCTGACAAACTCAAGGGGTTTTGCCGGGGATGAGTTTGAGTTTTTCCGAGTCTCCCACTGCCACCTAGTGAACCATTTCCCACCCTCAGACCTGCAGCTCACCCAGATGGTCCCCCTCAACCTGGGATCTGGGGTGAGGGTCTGCAGTGGGTCCCTGCACCCTCAAAACAAGCCCAAACCCAGAGCCAGTGCCCACCTGTGCTCCTCGGGCAGCTCATTCATGTACTGAGCAGTCAGTTCTCAGCTTCTGCAGAAAAGGGCTTGAGACAGGCTTGTGCTCCCTCTTGGGGCTTTTTTTTTTTTTTTTGAGCTGATTTTGTTCGTGCTGCCATCAGTTGAGTGGGGGGGTGTGTGTGTGATTTCTGTTTTGTTTTGTTTGCGTTACAGTTGTTTTCTTACCACGGAAACTCCTGCAGGCAGAGGTGAGGGCTTGGTGACGCACGGCATGGGAGGGGTGGAAACAGGCTCCTCAGGGTCAACAGGGGCAGACACACTGAAACAGCCCTTGTGGCTTGAGGGCTGCACCCCTGGGGACAGCCTGGCCTCTGGGCTGCCAGGACTCACCCTGTATCCCCTGCCCCACTCAAATGCAAAGGAAGCCAAAGCCACGCTTGGGGAGCATCTCCGTGAGGCTTTATTCTCATTTCAGAGAGGAGGAGGAGACTGATCACACGTCCTTCTGAGGGCGGCCAGTGCTTTCTCCAGGTGAGCTGGTGCCAGGGCTCTGCACTGGCTCCTGAGCACCCGCAGCTCAAGGAAGTTCAACTCCAGGACAGAAAGACCCACTGGATTTTGTCTCCTTAAGGTCAGGCACAACGCCAGCCCCAGAAGAGATTAAGGGGAATAATTTGGAGGGTGGTGCGTGGGGATGCAGTGTGGATGCAGGGAGGAGCCCTCCCACCCCAGCAATCCCAGGCTGGAGGCGGGGAAGGGAGGACACCCTTGGGCAGTGTCCAGGCTGTAGACAGCTGTGCAAACCACACTGATGATGTTCATCTCTGGGCCCGAGGAGGGAACTGGCAGAGGGGCGAATCCACAGGCAGGCGACAGAAGTCCCAGCCAGGCAGCGTGTTGGGTTGGAGGGAAGGTTGGAGGTGAGGAGATGAGCCGTGGAGGATGCTCGTGGAGGTGAAGGCTGAGCCACAGCTATGCCGTGAAACCCCCTTGGCAGTGCTGTTCCCCATGCAAGGAGGGGACCTGGACCTGCTGGGTTTGATGTGTGTGTGAGGGGACTCTACGTGCCCCTGTGGGTGGCAGTGGAGGATGTTAATATGGCCATGGTGGGTCTGTTTGATGTCCCACTCTTAAACCTCTGGGGGGAGGGTGGTCTTTGGGAAAGCTCTTGCTCCCCCACTGTGATACCCCACAGGCTCAGTGAATTTTCTTCAAAAGCAGGTGGATCCCATTGCTGGACCTGAGGACCACCTGTGGCATCAGTGTAGGAGGCCTGGACAGGTCAGGGAAGAGCTCGAAGCGGAGCAGGGTCAAGGCCAGAGCCACCTTCATCTCGTTCATGGCAAACTGCTGGCCAATGCAGTTCCTGGGGAGAGGGTGACAAATGTTCCAATTGCTGCCTTCATCCCTGACCACCCCCAAGCTGGGCTCAGCCCATGTGTAAGCTGGGGTACCTCCAGGTGCTGCAAGGATGACCCCACAACTTATCTAGGAATCCCCTGATGCCACATCAAAATGCACCCAGCTCTCTGTTGGGGTATTGCTGGTTTTTTTAATTAATGAGCTTTAAAAAAAGATATAAGATTGAGAAAACAGGGGCTCACTTCACTAGAAAGCGCTACATGGATTCAGCTAAAACCCCAGACACCTTGGAAAGGCTATTTTTGGCTCTGTGTGGAGTATCTCCTCTTGCAAGCAGCCTGCATCTGTCTACTGATACATCATGGGAACCACAGAGACTCGGACCCAGCTTGGCTTTGAGGTGCACTGGGTATTCAACCCTAAATGAGGAAGCCCATGCTGCCAATGCAGGCAACTGAAAATGTAAACATCTCCACAAAAACAGTATGTGAAACCCTACAGTGACCACAGAGCTTGGGGTGTGGGAAATGTTCTGGAGCTGATGGGGCATGGTGGAGATCCTGTTACGGAAAGTCTGCTTGAGTTTTCTTATGGGAACCGAAGGATGGTCAACTTCAGGAGCTTGGCTCTAAGCTAGGTCTCCCATGCAAGGCAGCCTACTGGGAAGGGGGAGGGTGAAGGATCTCCTACCTGGATCCAGCAGAGAAAGGTATGAAAGCATGGGAGTGCCTCTGTGCTGAGTTCTCTGGAGTAAACCTCAGGGGATCATAAATCTGTGGGAACAACAAAGGCCATTTGATCAGTGTTCAGTCTGATATGAGCAGCACCAGGTTATTCCCTGGTCCCCAAGATATGACTGGATGTAGTTTCTGCTGTTCCTGAGGGAGCTGCAGCTGACAGGCAGCTGTCTACAAAGCCACTGGATGGAAAAGGACACTGGTGGCTGTGGAGATCTTCCCCTTGGAGATTTCCAGATCACCCACTACAGTGCCCAAGATGCCTGCAGGTGTTTTCTAATCCATGCAATGATGGAGTCAGACTCCCTCTGGTCCAGAGATGCCTGATCCTGGTTCTCCAGTTAGCCACTGGATAGAGACAGCTGTGCACCCTCCTTCAAGTTTCCCAGCTCTTTCTTTCCTTGAAGCCTCTAAGATACCAGATTTGAATCATACACTGCCTGGAGGGCTTGGGACCTCTCCTACCATGCTGGGACCTAGGTCCATCCATGGCAACTGAAAGCAATCTGAGTATCTCTGTGTCACCATGCATGAAGACTATTCAATATTCTCTCATTGTATCACAGAATGGCAGGAGTTGGAAGGGACCTTTGGAGATTATCTTGTCCAGCCCTCCTACCAAAGCAGGTTCACCTAGAGCAGGTTAGACGGGTAGGTTTTTGTCATGTTCAAAGCCTGTGGCCTGTTTGGTAACTTCATTAAATTTACATTTAGATATGGACTGTTGGAATAAGAGAGGAAAAAAAACCCCAAAACACAGTAGAGAGGTACAGGCTGCCTTATTCAAGGGGAGTGGATGTCTGGGCTCAGAGAACATCTATCCCTTCTTGTTATAAAGGTTAAATACCTCAGGGTCCTCCCACACATCCCGATTTCTATGAATAGCAAATATGTTCAGTGCAACCCGGCAGCCTGTAAAAGAAAAGTGAGAAAAACTTCATGACACCTCAGAGCAAAGTTCCAGGAGAGGTGTTCGTGGGATGCCCTCCCTCTCCCAGCTCTGCAGGAGCTATTGCAGGAGATCTGGCATGGACTATGCCCAGCCTGTCCAGACAGTTCACCTCCCGAAACCCTCATGTGGAAGAAAAAATGGCCTCAGAACTGGAATCCATTTTGGTACCAGTAGATGAAATTTTGCTCTTGCCCAGGATCAACATTCTTCAAGATCCCTTTGACCTCTTTGAACACCCCAGTGCTTTGGAGCATGTCCTTGGACACTCTCCAGCCACCCTTCTAGAAGAGCTGTTATAGTGAGCTGTGGGGGTCCTGTACTCTCCCTTTGGGGAGAGAAGAGAGGATGGACGTTCCACCATCCCCTTCACATAACAGCTCTAATGAGGATGCCCCACTTGTCATGGACAGGAGCATGAAGGATAAGCAAAGAACAGACCTGCTGGCAAGGTGCGTCCATCGGAAAATGTGATAGGTTTAGAGAGTTGTCGGGACACGGAAGGAACTGGTGGAAATACACGCAAGCTCTCTTTGACGCACATTGTGGTGTAAGTCATCTTCCCAAGGTCCTCCCTGAAAGCAAACCCGGGGGGGTCAGGCTGCATTTGAGTGGCAGCAATAAGGACACCAGCAATGGAGACTAGGTGTGCTGGGCCACCATGTTTCCCATCTTCTGTTAGGGTTTCTCCTTTTTCTAGATCTCCCTTTGCTGCCAGCATTGCTATGGGAAAAGCAGAATCCCCCAGTGCAGATGTAGTATAAGGTGGCTAAGATTTCCTTCTCAGGATGAGTGGAAAGAGTTCAAAGTAAAGGAACAAGTAGTCTTAGCTCACCATTCAATGGTATCTCGGTCTCCCAAGATCCCCTGGATCTCCTCCCTGCACCGTCGCTGGTGCTCTGGATGTAACGACAGGCAGTACAAGAGCCAGGAGATCCCACTGGCCGTGGTGTCATGACCCTCAAACATGAATGTGTCCACCTCCGCACGCAGGTCCTCATCAGACAGCCCAATTCCGTTTGCATCCTAATAAAGAGGAGAGAATATAATTCTTAAGCGCACGTTAGAAAGCAGTGGTTCCAGAAAGACAGCGAGCAGAGAGTGTAGGATCTCCTTCTTGAACACCAAAGGGCAGCTTCTGTCCAGAGTATCTGAGGATGTCTGTGAAGGTAAAACTACAGAAGGTAAGAAACAAAACCTCCTAAGACAACTACAGACAACTTGCCCCCTCTGTAACCTTTCCAAAAATCTCATTCTTCTCTGGTTTCTGACAGCTTGCTTATTTTAAACTCAATGTGCTCAATGAAAATGAACAAAGAAGATGAAAGTCTGCTGGCTATTTGTGTGCAATCACTGCATCTCACACATTTGTATTTCCTTCCCTTTCAATTCACGTTTCCCCAGGCTAGGAAATCTAGAGTGAGGAAGCTCTTGCCAGCAGCTCCAGCCAGGGGTGGTGAGCTCCCTGCTGATGCATCCTCAGTGCCAGGCAAGTACATTCTTTGGCATTTGATATGATTATTTCAAACATTCACCTTGGTACAAAGAAGAATATCCAGAAAATCCAGATGTCTCTTCTTCTGGATCTTGTCAAGTTCCTTCTCATCGGAGAGCAACATCTTTCTTTCTTTTATTACCTTATCTGTATAGATGAATGATCAACCCATTAGATGTGTCCCACCCCTCCAGAGAGCTCATGTACCCGTCTGTTCGGTCAGCAGCTTGGACTCTGTTTAATGTGTAACTCTCTGGCCAGTGCATGTTGCAACCCCCCTCCGAGATGCTCCAGATTAAAGTGGGGTAGAGGTTTAGCTGGGAGACAGGACTGGAGAAATACCTGTGTGGGTATGGGCCAGCTTGCAGGCAACCTGATACTCATGGCCTTTGCGAGTCCAGTCATAGAAGATGTCCTTGTAAGAAAAAGTCTGGATTCTATTGCTCAAGAGGCAGCTCAGGTCATAAACAGCTCTGATATAATAGTCTGAGTTGCTGTAAGGAGACCCAAGTTTGAGGCTAGTGTTAGTGACACGAGTCGGGAAACAGAGCACTTGCTTTCCCAAAATTCGAAAGTTCAGGCACTGACCTCTCAGTCTGGCAGTTGGCATTATAACTGAAGGCACATTTCATGATGCTGTCAAGTGTCATCAAGCTCACATCCTGGAAGAGCTCCACTGACTTCCTCTCTGTGATCTTCTTTTCCCATTTATCCTAGTGGTGGAGACAGGAGTAAGGAGGGACAGACTACCATCTACGATTGGGTCATATTTTCCTGTCCCTCTTCCCAGATCCACACTGCTAATTACTTTCTTTTCTACAAGCAGAGGCCTTAGTTCACTATGTATTCTGTGAATCTAATCAAACTCTTCTGTGCATGTCTTTTTCCAGGTTTACTGTTAGTGGGCTAGAAAAGACTGAGCTAGAAAAGACTATTCTAGCAGTGGGTGATTTTATTGGAAAGCAGATGAAAGAGAGAATAAGTGGAATGGCCAAAGGAAGGTGAGGGGAGCAGTTTCAGAACTTCAAAACTACGTGAAAAGTTCAATGAAATTCCAGAAACCATCTAAGTCCAGGCTCTTTCTCTCAGTCATTCCCACACTTGATTATTTTTGCTAGTGCACAGCTGCAAGGTAAAAGTATCAGGAGTGGTGATTCTTACCAGCATCACTTTGACTGAGTCTGACATCAGGGACACATAAGATTTCAGCACATCATAATGAAAGGCTGGGGTGAGCATCTTACGGTGCTGGAACCATTTGGGTCCATCCAAGACCAGCAGCCCTTTCCCTGAAGACACAAACAGCAAAGGCACAATGAGCTCCTCCAGGTTCTGATCATGGCTCTGACTGACAGCTTTACTGCTGCTTTTGGCCAAGCACAGGCTTATGTGTAGGGTCTGGGAGGAGGAAGAGTTGGTGGTGGACCCTTCTCTCCAGCTTCTCTGAGGCTGTTCACAGCAGTGCTCTTTGGATGGAGGAGAAGCATGCCCACCTGTCCTTCACTGCAACCAGCCAGGCACACCTGATCTACCCTGAAACCCACAATGGCAGAGGCACAGGACTTGCTCTCTCAGCTGGGTTTTTCTGCCCTAAATTAAGTATTTGGGTGCCTTTTGCAACACATGCTGACAGGTGTTAGCAGGACCCTGGAGGACTACCTTGAAGTTGTGTGCAGGCCATGAACCCTCCTGTCCTTGGTGTGTCTCACCCTACTTGTCCATGGTAGAATTCCGTCCCTGAGCAAACTGAAGGTTGCATTGTGAAGGCCAGGGTGTGTGATCCAGGGCAAAGCCTTCTGATGAGCTCCTCGACTAGGTGGGCACCACCACTAACGCTGACATGCAAAGAAACCCTCTCGTTTGCAAGTTCTGGTTTTAGAATGGAAGAAAGTGAAATAAAGAAAGATAAGAGAGAAGCAGCTGAAATGTGTAATATAACTGAAAGGGATAACGGAAGAAAATGACTTACCAATCCAGGGAAGTAAGAATTTGTAGGGTACACTTGACTTGGGATCTGTAAAGCAAAATAGCTACTAAACCAGTATGAATGGTTAATGAATTCAGCATAACAAAAAAGAAAATTCAGGATAAATTGATGTTAGTCTGTTCTCTAAATCACTTTATAGAAATAGTCCCATATAAAATACTCCAACACTAGAAGTAGCCTTTAAAAGTGGTCTTCTACAAATATGACCTCAGTGGACTTGAGAAAACCAGAGAAAGGTGTAATAAAAAATGTGTGTGTTAAAGAAATGGCCATGGCAAATCTCAGAGTTGAGAACAATGGATGGCAGTTATTGGAGATGTTCATGTATCACTCACAGGCATCGTGCTCCTCAGAAGGGAGCTAGGGAGAAGACCTGAGACGTCTTTCAAGACCCATTGCCATGCCAGCTCACCCACATTACTGGGTTTACTGGGAAACAGAGATATTGTTGTGGTAGATGTCATAGAAGACAGTTAAGACCAACAATAATGGAGACAGAGGACTGGGAGGAACTGGCACGTGGTCACTGTTTTTGCATGAGAATACAAACTGCTTCATGAAACCCGGGGTGGGAGTTTGTTAAGGGGGAGCAAAAGGGGAATCACAATAGCTGTGAGGGAAGCTGGCAGAGGGGATGACTCCAGGCAAGTTTCCCATTATTTTCTCGGTAGGAAGTGTAAAGGACACGAATTTCCAAAACCAGATGTAGAGATGTACCTGTTCGGCCGAGTATGCTTTTGGCATATTCGGGATGGTGGATTATTAGAGAAGGCAGGACTGGTCCGAGCCATCTGGGAAAGGCATAGGGGTATTTTTCTCCCCATGACACCACCTGAGTTAACAGTTTATCGACAGTTATCTGCAAAAGACAGTTAAGCAGGGACTGAATTCAGGCAGAAAAAGAAGGACATGCCAGGGAGAGCAGAGGCTAAACTTGCCCTCTCATGGAAAACACACTCAAGATCTTCTCTCCTGAGAAATGGGGAGAGAATGGGTGGACTTGCCGTGGGGGGCTTTCCATGCAGCAGATGGAGGAGATGCTGAGCATGGCAAAGGGACCGTGCACAGGTGGCAAAGCTACTTGAGCTCTTGTGTCCCTGAAGCACAAGGCAGCTCCATGGAGAGTCCCTAACTAGGTCCTGGCTGCAGTCGAGCCACGTTAGGACAGCCTGGCATCAGAGCAGTTTGGTGTTACCCCTGGGAGCTACAGCTGGCACAGACAATGCCAGAATGCTCAGGGAACAAGCCAGGAGGACCAAGGCTGTTACACTTATGTTCTCTAAATTCCGTGGTGCAAGGTGGGCATGCAACATGAAAGCAAAAATACCTTCACTATAGAAGGATGAAAGTGCCTGCAATAAAATGCCCTGCTTTCGTGGCCATGTCTTCTTAGGTGGTTGTAGGGGGAGAGACTCTTGGTAGGAGATTTAATGCGGAAGAGAGACATTTTATGGTTGCTCATACTTAAATAACTTCATGAAAGTCCCAGAAATCACCTAACTCCATAGTTAAGCACATGATCCCAAACAACATGGCTCTGATTTCTACTAAAATTGTGCCCATCTCATATGCAGGCACCCTTTCTCCCTGCCCTGCAAAAGTTTTGGCACTCCTATAGGAAGGAACACGAGCAGGGGACACGTTCCCTCACATCCTGACTGATACCTTCCGCAGCTGTTGGGACAGACCCACCCAGACTGAGCCCAGCTCCCTCCTTACCAGGTGATTGTGGCCGTAGAGCCAGTGTTTCGGGGGACCAGGGAATGCCTCCAGATCTTTGATGAGTTTCTTCCTCTGCTGGTAGAACTGGGCCACCTTCAGCACCACGAAGATGACACCAAGTACCACGGAGAGCTGCAAAACGACAGCAGAAGGTCTGGCTATGTTGTCCAGTAGAGATGCCATGCTGGCCCAGCGTCCGGGTTGCCTTATCCTGCCTGCTCCTCTTCTGCTTCTCCCACACTTGTGCCTGACGGGGAGCTGGGTGCGGGTAAAAATCCTCTCCCTCCTGCTCTGCTGGAGCTGAGCCTGTGGAAGCGCTGCTGGCAGCAATTTATACCAGCAGGAACATCATGGTAAACAATGCGTCAGCTTGGCCGGCAGCCCGATTGCCTGCTGCTCCCATCCACCCTTTCACCCGCTTCCAGCAACCTGTGGATGGAGGTGGCTTGTTAACAAGCAACCTGCACATATTTTGCTACTTTCCTTGAAGTCCTGTACACCCCAGCAGCGAGGGAAAGTGCTCAGTCATCCATGCCCAGCTATAGGATGAGCTCAGGTTCTAGCTGAGCTCTTGTCCTGTCCTCAGACAAATTCAGGTCTGGAAGCCGTTTGTCTGCTCACATGAAGTGAGGAACCTTTGCCCAACACGCAGACTGGATGGATCCAGCCACTTTCATCTGTAAAAGCAGTGCTCTGAGTGACCACAACATCACAAAGCGCCACCAGACTGTAATCAAGAGAATAACCCTGTCAGCACACACAGGACCATGGCCCTGTTCTCCAAGGGATTCTGCTGTAAACAAGACAGGAGACAAAACTGCTGCCCAGAAGAATTGCCATGGTCAATAGAAAAGACAAGGAGAAGGAAAGCAGCAGAGCAGTAAAATGAGCTGCAGCAAAACAGAGGGCACGTCTATCCAGACAGGGAGGTGTGATGGGAAGGTCATGTCCCCTCTACGGTCCTGGTGAGTCCTCCTTCCTCTGGCTGCACAGCACTTTGCCATCCTCCAAAAAAGGCTCCACATCACTGAATTTACCTCTCCTGTGCAGTGCTTGGTTGGTCCCCAGGTAGGACCACCTGCGAGCAATCCCCGGTTACCTGGGCTCACATCCCATAGGTGCAGAAGCATGGAATGGCTTGGATGGAATTCTGGGGTTTGTGGAGGACTTGGGCTGGAAGCCTTCCACATGTGAGTGACTTCCAGGTATATTGCAAGCAGGAGGATCCCCAGATGTGTTAAAATCATTTTGTATTTGGTTGATGGGGTATGATGAGAATCAAAGGTGTCATCAGCTGCTGAACCTGGTAGCCTAATGGGCTACTACATAGGGGCTGCTGAATTTTGTGAGTGTTTCTTCTCAACACATCTGTTCTGACATTTGGCCACTTTCCTGTAGGTTTTAGTCTAAATTATGCCATGGCCACTGGAAAACCATGTTTTCTGCTAGTACTGAAAACACTACTGTTTATCCACTATTCATTGTGCACATCTATCCTTTTTATAGTGACAGAGACATGGAGATCAGTGGTTGAAGTGAATCTGCATATGAAATAAAAATACTTCAAGGAAAATATTTAAACTTTTTAGACAGAAAGAACATATGAAAAAAATCTCACAAGACCCACTGCTTGGGAATCACCTGACTCCGCAAAAATGACTGAAAGTTAGTGAAGTGAGTAACTTTTCCCTTAGCTAGCTTGTGGCCTATTCGTTAATCAGTGATTGCGAAGACAAAGCCCTTGGTACAGAGGGCACCATTTATTTATATTTCGGTCTCGGGGAGATTTAAAGTGTCTGGCTGCCAGGAACTGACGCAGGGGATGATAGATGTACTGCTTATCTGTTGTGGGGTGTTGCTCATTGCGAAGAGGCTGAAGGTCACGGCGTGTGCCATTTTGGGTGCAGCGTGGGAAGGTGCCTTGCTGCGAAAGCTGGGCTCATCCTGCAGTCTTTGAGAGAAAAATCAACAGAAACTCTTTAGGTGTGGCGCACGCCACTCCTCAAGAAAAAAGTGCTGTTAATGAAACTCCCTTTTCATTTGAATCATAGAATCATAGAACAGTTAGAGTTGGAAGGGACCTTAAAGATCATCGAGTTCCAGCCCCCTGCCATGGGCAGGGACACCTCCCACTAGAGCAGGTTGCTCGAAGCCCCATCCAGCCTGGCCTTGAACACCTCCAGGAATGGGGCTTCCACAGCTTCTCCGGGCAACCTGTTCCAGTGCCTCACCACCCTCACTGTAAAGAATTTCTTCCTAGTCTCTAATCTAAATCTCCCCTCTTCCAATTTAAAATCATTACCCCTTGTCCTGTCACGACACTTCATGACAAAGAGTCCCTCTCTGGCTCTCCTGTAGACTCCCTTCAGAAATTGGTAGGCTGCAATGAGGTGTCCCTGGAGCCTTCTCTTCTCCAGGCTGAACAACTCCAGCTCTCTCAGTCTGTCTTCATCCCTCTGATCATCTTTGTGGCCGTTGGACCCGTTCCAACCTCTTTGGGCTCTCAACCCTTCTTGGGAGCTCACAGCATAAACCTCCATATCTGAAGACATTTGGGACAGTTTTTGTTTGGCTGCATTGCTGAAATGTGCAACCTAATTTGGCATGTATTTTTTTTTTTCTCTTCATGGGTGGGTAAACTAGTGTAGGGAGCAGAAAGACTCAGCCTGACTCTCTGTCCAACACAAGCAGTGCGACATCACCTGTGGGTCCTTGCAAGGGAGAGGATTTGTCCCCCCTGCCATGCAACTAGAGGGTGCTGAGTGCCTCACAAAGGCTCAGCCTTGCAGCTGAATAGTTCACACAGGGACCTGGTGGGTTCAGGTGGCTCCACCTTTGTTCCCATGGAGTGATGTTTGTGCAGCCCATTGCTTCTGTCTCCTCTTGGAAGTTCAGCTGTGGATTTTCTGGGTGAGTGTTGATCCCTCTGCTGATGTTAGATGGTGTGGTGTGTGGTCTCTGTCATGTGAATCATCACCTGTTTGATGGTGGTGATGAGATATTTTGCAAATGCTTGGGCAGGATGTGTTGGAAGTGGCAGTTTCTAACTGTGGCCTCCAGCCCCAGCCGAGACAATGTTTCCAGAGCTCCTCATTCACTTCTGGGTTTGCATCCTGAGGTTGGCAGCTTGGACATTTCCACAGAAGATGGGACGAGAAAGCTGATGTTGAGACACCTGCCATATGGGTGCCCGGGGTGCAGCAGCCACAGGGCATGTCAGCTGGGTAACAGCCAGCTCCTACCATGCGTGACCAGATGCCTGCTAAAGTTTGGTCTGAAGAAGGGGACGACTGTTCATTACTTCTTCATGCTGGTAGTAAAAGACTGCTCTTGAAATACACCTTTCTCTTGAAAGATATCAACTCTATGATCTGTCTGTTCCTGGGCTGCAAATACCCTTTTCCTAATCTGCCAACGGTTTCTATAACACTAAATCTCTTCAGCATTTCCCTAGAAATGATGACTGCCTAGGTTCCTCGGATGAAACACAGTGACCCAGTCAACACCACAGTTGTCCACATGGCACTGGGCTTTTGTTATCATGGCAGGAAGCTTTATTGCAAAGAGCCAACAACAACAGCTGAAAAATCTCTTGTATCTCCTCAGACTCAGGTGCTTTGGCTGCAAGAGCCCTGTCCTAGCACATTTCTTCAGATCTCCAGCATGACTGTCCCCTGAACTGGACCCTTGTAACCTACTTTAAGATGGTGCCTCTAATTCTTCAGACTGGGAAGAAGAGGAAAGAAGAGTTATATCCTCTTCCTGGCATTTCTCATCCTGCTTTCTCCTCATCACCATTGCTGATAGGCTGTATCCTTTGGGCCAGAGCCTGGTAAGTCACTGCAGCCACATCCATCAACATTTTTAAAGTTTAAAGAACACACTGTCTTTGTGCTGCTTTGGAGAACATCCCTGGCAGGGATTGAACAGCATTAGCTTTTCACACACTTGGCCATCTTCATGAGATCAACTGTAGCTTGTTATGGCAGGCTGGCTGGATCTGTGCGAAAGTTCAGAGGAGAGTTAAAGGTTGTTCTTTTGGAGGTAGAAGGCTGTAGCCTGTCAGGTTTGGCATTTCTTACTGAAGGCTTTGGCTGCAGCCAGATCAAGAGGGACCCAATCTGCCATGACAACTTCACACTCCTGAGTAGGAGCACCTGACTCCAGAGACCTCATGGCCATGGAAGTTGTAGGAGACACATCTAGTAGTGCCAGCTCTTCCTATGATCCTCCACCTGTCCTGTAGCACCGTGACTAATGGGCTTCCTGTCAGGGGACGAGGCGGTGCAGGTTGGCTAGTTGGCTGGCCAGTTGGCTGGTTGGCCAGATGTCTGGGAAGTGTGTTGGGAAGCTCCTCCTGATGCTTCTTGCCTACCTGAGGAGGAGAAGGGTGAACAAGCAGCACAATGAGCCACTTTTGGGCTGTCTGAGCCAGATCTAAGGCTCTGCAAACTGCCTTCAAAATGTGGGGCTGACCTAAATAGACTGGGGAGACAAAGGGTATGAGGAGAGAAATGGTACCATGCTTTTTCTCTCTTTATCAGATGAAGTCACAGAGAGAGTCTGGATGGGTCTTCCATGATGCTTGGGACTAACCTTGAAATTAGTTTCAAGTGGTGTATGCATCATGGACTCTGCTGTAAAACTGTCCCTCCTCCAGAATTTTTTTCCTCTCATCAAGCCCTAAAATGGCCCTTAGGCTCTTTCAGAGACTCCCTCTAGGAAACGGTTCATAAACAATTAGCTTGTTGTCTGGCCTTGCCCGTGACTGAGGGTGGGAGGGGGAAGAAGGGGAGCTTTGTGTGGCTGAGGACACTGGAAGGTGGGATTGCTGCTGTGGGTCCCTCATGTCAAGACCTCCAGCACGCTCATAAATCCAGGAATGTCATGTAGTTGGGTGCTTTACAGGGTCTGTGTAAGGAACACAGTGAGACCTGGGGGTTGAGCCTTTGGTCAGCACCAATGGAGCTCTTTTTGGAGTGTCCAGTGCCACTGACCCAATTACCAGACCATCTGATCTGGATCCAGCCAGCATCTTTCAGCAATCACCTACAAAATAACTCAAAAATCCCCCAAGACCCACAGGTGGAGGGACCAGGCTGGTATGGTGTCAGATGAAACTTTTATAACAACACAGAAATTTTCACTGGTGTCAAAGTCCCTGGACAATGGGTTTCACCGTGGATTACTGGGCAGGGTGGATTTTTACCCATCTGGCTCCCTGGTAGTTATTTAATAACCAGTAACAACCGTTGAGCATGGAGCCAAGGGCATGTGGGTTGTCTTGAAGGTCAAGTGAGGCGTCAAGAGTTGAGCTCACAGGGAGGGGACTTAGGGGACAGAGGCTAAACCTACATCAGTGGGGGTTTGGAACAAAAATCTGAGCTGGTGTAATAGCAAAACTGGGTGCCTAAACTAGCCTTCAGCCTCTGCATTTTCTGTTTCACTGGTAGATGGGAGATAAACGCCTTTCTCACGTATTTCAGAGATTTCATGGCAAGAGAGGCCATGAACACTTGGTTTGATGCTCTTTAGCACAGCCTGGGGAGGATAACTCAAGGGTTTTTGCAATGGAAGAAACCATGGAAGTTCAAAGGAGAAAGTGAAGTAGCCACAGGGCCTCAAGTGGAGAAAAGTGAAAGGGGACAACCCTGGTCTGGTCATCATAAAGGCTTGGGAGAAGGCCAGAAACTGCTTAGTAGCAGGACAACCTACAGCCCTGTCGCTTCCAGGCATCCTGACTGTAATGAGCCTGAAAAATAAGATCCCAGCATGACAAAACAGCTAAAAAAGTGGTCTGGGGAGGCTGGCAGAATGAACAGGGTCTTGGCTTGACCTTCTGGACATCTGAGGCTGGCAAAACTACAGTTGAGTATTAAAGGGCATTCGGAAGGTTGTCAAATATTTGCAAAAAGCCTTTGCACATTGGCTTGATGCTGTGGATGTCCACATCATGGCAGTGTAGGTCATGACAGGACAGGCCATAAGTGTAAAAAATCCCGAACATTGCACTGAAGGATTCCAATCCCATACCACAGCCATGGACACATGCTTCCAAGGTCCTGAGAATTTCTCCACTTAATTTAGACACCTAAACAGAAGAAGAAGAGGAACTTCCTCACTGATTTAACTCACACTGTTGGCATTCATTGCAGAAGAACTGGTTTACTGAGCAGGTGAAACTTTGGTGGCAAATGGGTACTTTGCCCCAGAGCGTGACCTTGCAGCAGCTGCTTTCCGCGGTTGTGCCTGTGTTTATTCGGGTAGGAAGAAGAGTCCAGGCCCATCTGTTCCTGTGTGTTCCTGCAGTGCTTAGTGTTGACAGATGAAATGGAGCTGTAATGCCAAAAAAAATAATGTTTCAAGCTTCCAAACACATGATATATGAGGAAATCACTGCAAGAGCCCAGCAAGCGTTCCAGAGTAATGCGAGCTGACTGGATCCCATCTGACCACACATGTCTTGAGGATGGATTTATATCTGGAAGCATTTAATGCAGCTGCCTTACAAATGCGTTGCGACACTTAGTTAATTTACAAGCTGCTTCCAGTGTAAAATCCCAGCGGGGTTTAGATGGAAATCACTGGTACCATCTGATAACGGGTTTGCCTGGAGAGTGGCGTGGGGGACTGCGTCCCTCGGCAGAGAGAGCTGCTCTCACCGCTGGCTCTGCTGCTCCTCGTGCTTGGCAACGGGCGAGGAAGTCCCACCAGCAGTCTGCGATAGATGGGTACCCTCTGTGTGAGCGGGATGGGGCTCTGCAGCTCTTACGATGACCTCTGCAGGGAAAGGAATGACTGCAGGAGTAGATGGGGTCTTTGCTCGGCCGTTATTGAAAGGCCAAGCGGTAGCAACGAGAAAAATCCAATGTCTTTTAAACCAAAACAAAGACGTAGCCAGTTGCACCCTTCGTAGGCCCTCACACGAACTCTTGTTAAATTAGTTACCTGAAGACCTGAATCGGGCAGTCCAAGGTCAGCTCATCATCTTTGCAATTACCCTTTCAGCAGAAAGTAGGGGAGGATCAAAGAACGAGGCAACCTCTCTGCATCCAGTCCTTGACTGTCTTTATTGTTCTGAGTGATATATCCCATGTGACCAGGTCTTTTTTATTACATCTGGGAGGGGAAAGGTAGCTGGTGGCGGGAGCTCTCATAGATTACCTTCTGGAAAGATCTGGCTCACTCTGTCCCTGGGACACGGTTGCCCCAGAAGCCCTGTTCCAGCCCCAGCCCAGCTCACCAGTTCAAAAGCAGAGCAGCCCGGGAAGATGTGGGATGCACGCTGCAGGATGTGGGATGGTGCAGGATGTGGGATACAGATGCAGGATATGAGATATGGGATGCGGGCTGCATGATGCGGGACGTGGGCTGCTTGGCCTGGCGTGCAGTGCTGGCCCACATGGCCTGGGGACATTGTTCTTCTTTAGGCTTTTGGATTATGCAGCAAAAGCGGTGACCTGCTCTTAAAACCTCTGAAAATGCAGATTTCCCGGGCAATTTATGTCAGGACTTAAAATTTAGGGAATGCTTTATGCTATGTAATCTGAATCTGCATAAATGCAATTGAGCAGCTGCCATTTATTTACCTGAGAGCCGTTATGCCAAGTTCCCCTAGTTTGAGCCCCTTTTCCCTACTCCCTTTCAGCAGCTGCACCATGATTTCAGCCTTGTGCTCTTGCTCATCAGATGTGCTTGCTTTGATCTTTCACATTTGCATGCCAAGGTCCATCCACTCCTCCTTAGGTGGTATTTTTTTCAAACCTTGTCTGAAAAGGAAATTGAATCTAATACGGAGATGTATGTCATTTGCTTCTGGT
The DNA here is from genome assembly GCA_025769975.1 of Gallinago jamesoni. Lineage (NCBI taxonomy): Eukaryota > Metazoa > Chordata > Aves > Charadriiformes > Scolopacidae > Gallinago > Gallinago jamesoni. The sequence goes on along the minus strand of JAOQGH010000004.1, from coordinate 24,407,724 downwards.
AACTTCAGCTATTTTGATTAAAAATTTTCTCATTTTACACTTTAGAATATGTAGGCAAGGTACATTATGGAGTAAATGCAGTTTCCTTTATACTTAAATCTCCAAACAGGGTTGAAGGACACAGTCTCATTTCACCTAGTGAAAGGAGATGCAAATGAAAAATTTTTGAGAAATACCCGTATTTATCTACCTGAGTATGAGGTTGGCTTTGATTACAACAGCAGGATATTGATTTGTGTTACTTTTGCCAGCCTCTGTATTTACAAAATACCTGTAAATGGAGAGATTGCTGCCAGTCCATCATCTCCCCTCTCGGTTTTGCCACACGGCTGTGCTTGCTCTTGTGCTTCGTGCTGGCGCTCAAGGACCCGCATCCCATTCGCTTCAGCATTTTTTTCAATTTATTTAGACAATTTTTGAATCCCAATACTGCCCTCCAAAGTGCGGACTTCCGGTGTCTCATAGTCTTATAACATTTTACACTTTAATAACCATACTCCGTCTCTCTGTTGCGGGGGTACCTCCTGATTTCGACCCGAGAGCTGCACCTCATGTCCCGAGCGGGGACAGGCAGCTGGAGCCCGTGGCCGCAGTGAGCATCCCTGGCTGCCGTCCCGCTGTGCCGATGCTCCTGCTTCTTTGAGAGGGACTGGCTTACGCCAAAATAAATTGGATTAACTCAGAAGCAAAATTAGGTTGAACTGGAATTTTGTTTTCCCGGCACAGGTGGAAAGCCAACATTGCCAAAGGGCAGGAAATAGAGACGGAAAAGCACATGGAAAAGCACATTTACTGAGAAATCTTGTTTTCAATTTACTTTCTAGAGTCCTGATCCTTATGTATATAAATGAGAGCAACTGCTAAGACTGTGTGCTGATTGAGCTGCCATTTGACAAGGGCTGCCTTTACGCATAAGTGTAAGCATATTTTCAAAATACATATTTCTCATTATAGGTTCAGATTTGTTCTTTCGGTGGAATTTGTTACAAAGGAAGGGAGTAGTATCATCATTCAGATTATAACATCAGGTTCAACAAGTTACTGATTTTTTCTTCAGAGAAGATCTCTCTTCCTGGGAGGCTCTACCTCTGAAAAATCTTGGTTTTCAGAGGAACTTGAAGTTTGAAAATGGAAATGGTATTTTGAATCTATTTTGGTTTTGAGCCCAAAAAATAATAGCCGGGTTAGACTGAAGCCTGGCCTGATGCTTGTGTTTTCATGTGCTTTTTTGCCAGATAGATAGTATGGGATATAGAATAATCTGAAGTCCCTGCTTACCCACCCAGAGCAGCTAAGGGATGTGGGGTCACACCAACAGCTCAGGCTGGTCTCTGAGCTCCCAAATTTCCCAAACTCCATTCATGCTCTCCCATGAGAAGCTGTTGCAAGCTTTATTTTTTAAATTGATGTTTAACTATTATTATCAATTTATTAAATATTATTTATTAATTATTCTTTTTAAAGTTATCAATTCAATAGCAGAGTTTGGCTAAAAACTAGTAGGTGACCCTGCAAACCCTTTCCTGGCAGACGTAGTGCTCTTAGTAAGCAGGAGGGACTCTTGAAGGTGGGTGAAGGAGGGATGAGGCTCGGGGATGCTTCCAGCACTGCCGATGGCTCCCGGTGCTGAGGGTGCACAGACTGCCTGGCCTGGCAGATGCTCTCTTGGCTGCTTTTGCAAGGTGATGATGTCAGTGATGATGACAGTGAAAGGTTGTCCTCCCACCTACTTGGCTTGCGCTCTGCACGTTCCTGCGCATCAAACTTAGGGACTGAATCCAGGTATCTGGTGTCACTAAGCCCTTTTTCAGCTTTAAATCCGCTGTCCTTTGCAAACGCTAACTGTGAGTTTTAAATTGCACTGGTAATTTGCTCTTGTCCTCACTGGTGGGAACCCCTTCCCCACCTTCCAGGGTCCTGCAAAATAGTTGTCGTGGGTACGTTACCTGTGGGCATAAGGAGCAAAGGGGTTTCTGGTGGGTCACAGCCCAGAGTTCGCTCCATTTGTGGACAGATTTGTTCATTCAATCTCTGGCTGTGGTGGTCTGATCACAGACTGCTTTAGGTCTCAGCACAGGAGGAGGCATTTTTTTGCTGCCCTCGCTTTCTATCATTCCTCCCAGTGCTTTTGTACCCACCCATTGCCATCCGTGCTTCACGCACAGCCTGTGATGGGTCTCTACACAGTTCTGCTGTGCTGAGCTCCACCACCCCAGGTCTGTTCAGTGATGGCTGGGGGTTTGCATGGGGATATTGGCATCGCCCCAGGTACGTAGCTCCTCGGCTGCTGCAGCTGGAACCGGTTAGTAACTGAGGTGAGGTGAGTTTGCAGCTTTCACCTGATGAGCTTTAACCCAATGACCCTGAAACATGATTGAATATAACCGAAGAAACTGGCTTTTGTCAGCTTATTGCTTGCCATCTCACCAGAGGCTGTGGCTGAGCAGCTCTGAGGCAGGTGCATTTGCTGCTTTCCTCTTGGACCAGGGCCTCATCAGGAGGAGATAAATAATGCTCTGCTTTAACTCACTCCAGGATATGGGGTGAACCAAGTTCTTCTCCTTGCAAGCTATAGATGCAAGGTCACGGCAGGGTGATAATCTCTTGGTATTTTTTGCATTTTCAGGCTTAACAAAATGCCAACTGAACACAGGGTGAGACTGGATGATGCGGTTCTGTCCTTTGTGTTATCTGTGCACACAGGCGATTTCTTTCATTGTTTCTTCTGAAATGGGGTGTTACTGAATCATAGCAGTTGCTTCAGGGCAACCTGAAGGTGTTGCTCATAGGAGGGGCTAATTTGTGGCTTGGGTGCCTGGAGCACCACGAAGTGGTGATGCTGGCTGAGGGATGTGTCTTCTCAAGGCTGCTTGGCTCAGTGAGCATCCCACAGCAGGCAGGATTTGCTGATGATGGCTGGATGCGCTGGTATGGAGGTAAGCAGAGAGAACACAGGAGGGGTTTGTGGGGGGCTCGGTGGTAGCTGTGGATACAGCTGTGATTAGAGGAGGTATGGACAATGGGGCAGAAGGAGGTCCATGGACAACCCTATTTGCACAATATACTGGCCTGGTTTTTGCAGCTTCTCAGTTGCAGCTGTTCTGAGGACACCTCTGGTGTGACATTTGCAGTGGATTGGCATTGTGCTCAGAGAGATGAGACAAGTTATTTGTATTACCTCTATTATTTATTATATGCACCCTTCATGGATTTGAAATTAAAATGGGACAGAATTATATGTTTGATATAAACTTCTGTTAATGGGGCTCAGCAGCAATTGGGCTTGTAGTGTTGATAGTATAGCACAGTGTATTTCACAAAAAGGTCCTCCTGTTTCTCCTATTTCTTTTCTATCTGCCTTATCTCTGCAGGTGGGAGCTGTGTGACACGACACTGGAACCACAGCCAATGTCACCATGACGCTAATTGCAACAACAGTACTTGGGGTTTCCCAGTTCGACACTTTCTACCCCAATAAGGGTTCCTGCAGAGGTGGAGGACAGCTTGTGAATGTCCTCTGGTGTACCTCAAGCATACAACTCTCATATCCTCATCAGTTTAGGAAAATTTAAAAAAAATCATGAGAGAGACAGAAAAAATCCCTTTCTAACCACCAAAACTCCTCCCTTGCAGCTTTAAATGAAGATTACACACCAGATCCCTGTTAAGGGGTTGCCCATGGAAGTCGGTGCTGTGTTGGCTGGAGACCTGGGTGCACGGGCCCAGCTGGACACCCCTAGGGCTACCTCTTGCTGCCTCATGGGTTTCCTCTCCATCTCCCATTCCTAAAGGGGTTTTACATGATATTTGTGACAAAGCAGGACACCATCAGCAATAAAAACCGATGCAGCTGCTGTTACAGGAAAAAATTATTGGTTTATTAACACAAAAATTACGGAATATTTTTTGCGGTTTAGGCAGAATGTCAGAGCCCAAACTCGAATCAGTGCTTTCAATGAAACAGAGACACATTGAGTGCAAGAAGAGAGACAGAGGTCTGCCGCGGGCTGTCCCTGCCGCAGGAGAAGAGGGCTGACCTCTAGGCACTGAGGAAGGTGCTGACGATGCAACAGCGCTGGGAACGGTCACGGATTCAGCCAGGACATGGGTGTGAAGGCAGGATTTGGCAAAGAGGAAGGTAGTGGGACCTGCAGATGTTCCCAGGCCAGGCCAGCCCTTACAGCAGGGCAAGAGGACAGCCAGAGAAGAGGCATGGCCAAGCCCAGCTGCTCCAAGAAGGGCACTCATGGAGCAGATGGCAATGGGTCTGTGCAAGGCCATTCAGACTACCTGGGCCCAGGCCAAAAAGGGCTTTCAGCTGGTGGAAGAAGCCCAGAAATCAGGAATCCTCATCCCCAAATCCTGCCCTGCACCTTTTGCCCCAGAGAAACATTGTCCCGTCATCTGCTTGGTCCCTCCCTCTGGCAAAGGCAGGAGTTTTTGACCATCAGCGGATTTTCTTTAGATACAGGTGAATCCCATTCTTGGAGCGAAGGATGATGCGAGGTATTTTGCAGGGAGGCTTGGCAGGGTCGGGTGAGAGCTCGAAGCGGAGCAGGGTCAGGGCCAGTGCCACCTTCATCTCATTCATGGCGAACTGCTGCCCAATGCAGTTCCTGGGGTAAAACAGAGCAGCTCAGCCACCCCATCTCGGTGCTGGGTGGCCAGATCCCAGCCCTCTCACACCAGCACACGACCCTTCCTCTCCACAGCTTGGTGGGTCCCAGGTGGTATTTTGGGTGGCAAAAGCACGCGCACGGGCTGAGCGGGGGAAATCCAGAGGAGCATTGGGAGCTCCTGGATGTGTGAGCATAGGGAAGGAGGGGAGATGGGGAAGCCAATGGAGAGGCCAGCAGAGCTGAGGTGATGGGTCTCCAAGCAAGAGGCTCTGCAACACGTTTGCCTCAGTGGGGTGGGAAGGGAAGGATTGGGAGCAGGGGAGAACAGGAAACCAAAGGACCCAGGGGTGGGATGGGGTCTCAGCATCAAGGAGAGAAGGAGAGCAGGTGAGTCCAGGATGCTGCAGGCTTCCCGTGTGATGCCAGCAGGATGCTCAGTACTTTGGGACCCCATTCCTCATCCCCAAGAAGGGCCCAGAGGTGCTTCCTTCCCATTTGGCCTGCTGGAAGAAGAACCCCTCTGTGGCACACGTGCTTGGTGTATGCTCATGAACTACCTAATGCTGCAGGGCCAGGACTTCAGGCAGTGGTCTCTGAAAGCACTTTTTGAGTGCTTTCCTGATAGCAACTATAACAGCAGTACATGCTTCTCGGGCTGAGAAATTTCCAGGCATGCACGTTTTCTCTCCCCACTACTCCTTCAGCATTCAATGTGCTTTACCTTGTTCCAGCAGAAAAAGGCAGAAAGGCGTGAGAGTGTCTGCCAGAGACGTTCTCCGGGGAAAACCGCAAAGGGTCAAACACCTGGAAAGGAAGAGTTCACAGCAAGGAAAAGTGATGATTTAAGGAAGACAGTACTGACTGCTATCTTCAGAAATGTGACACCTCATAATTTCTGTATAACCCCACTGGAGACAGAATTCATTTTGAGATGGACTGAAACTCATACACTAGACTCCTTTGATTTCCACCAAGTCTGGCAATGGTTTTGCCAAGATAAACCAAACACAGATATGATGAAAATTAGGGAGCTGGGATTCAGTTCTTCACCTGTAGACTAAGTAAAAAATAATCTTTTCGCCTGTTAATACAACAAGCTCTTCTGAGCACTTTTTCTTGCTGTTTGGGGAGCACCCAGCCCTAACACTGCTCTCTGACCACTGTGTGCCACAGCTGGCCAAGGGCCATGCAAGGTAGTGACACCTCAGCATGATTCCCATGGTCAAAGGTGCTCAGCAGCAAGGGGGCACTCTGCTCTTCTGCTCATAGGTGAAGAGGGCATTCGAAGAGGCACAAAAAGGGGAAAAATTATTAGAAGGGCAAAAGGAAACTTACCAAAGGGTCTTTCCATACCGCAGGGTTTCTGTGAATGAAATAAATGCTTACCGCAGCAACGCTGCCTGCAAAGCAATGGAGGAGGAGAAAAAGGGCTCAGTGACAAAGAAACTAAATGGGAAGTTGCAGCCTGTTCCCACAAAGGTCTGTGGAAATCATCATGCTCTTCTCTGTCAACTGGAAACATATGAGGGTTTTGTCATTGGATTCAGAGAAAACTAAATATTTTCCATTTGTTTAGAAACATAGAATTGTCTAGGTTGGAAGGGACCTTTAAGGTTATCTAGTCCAACTATCAACCTAACTGATAAAAAAACCATCACTGAACCATGTCACTAAGTACTATGTCAACTATGTTTAGTTGTAAGCAGGCAAAAGGTGGAAAAGAGGGAGGCAACAGCACCATAGGCATGTGGTCCCCCACCTGACACTGCCTGCTGGTGTGCCAAATCAGAGAAGGAATGGAGCAGCACAGGGCAGTTCCCATTCTACAGCTTGGGATGGGACCAGTCCCTGTCCCCCCGCTCCTACAGTTTGCCAAAATAGGTGAACCATGAGTTTGTGCTTGGCCAGGAAGAGAAGGGTCTTTTGGCACAGGCCTATAGCTGCCCTATAGTGATGGTGGCAGGAAGGATGTCATGGGGATGCTGCTGCACAGCCCAGACCTCAGCCTATCAATGGGATGCCAACGGCTGCACAGTCTTCTCTGAACGTCTGTGCCAGTGAGGAGCAGGTCACAGAGGCAGGGCTGTCACCTTTGCTCTGTGGCAGGCAGTGAGGACGTGGCTGATGCCCGAGAGCATGGTTTTGTGAAGTGGGAGTGGGGTTTACAGACCTTCAGGCAAGGTGCGTCCATCGGGGAAGGTGATGGGTTTGTTGAGCTGCCGGGACACGCCAGGCACCGGTGGGTAAAGGCGAAGGCTCTCCTTAATGCACATGGTGCTGTAAGTCATCTTGCCCAGGTCCTCCCTGCCGGGACAGAGGCAGAGACAGGCTGAGCCCCACGCTCCCCCCGCTGCCCTGCTGCCAGGAGGTCCCTTGCCCCATGGCCACCAGCCCCCCGGGCAAACCCCCTTGCAACAGATGGGGTGTACAGAGGGACGCACAACATCCAATCACGGGCTGCTGCAAGCTGGGACCCCAAAATACATCTGAACAACCTTGAGCTCAAGTGCTCAAGTGACAACAAAAGGTGAAAAGCCATGACTACAATGTCCTGTGGTGAGAAAACAGGAGAAAGCAAAGGGCAATGTTGGTGGCCAAGGTCTCGGCACGGCATCCACCATGTCCTCCTGGTTTGGGATGTTTTTCTTTTATGTCTGCCCTGGCAATAGGAGCCCTGAAAGGCAGGGAGGCAGATTTAGCTGAAGGATGCAGTATCTGCTCCATCCTATGAAGTCCCTACGAATGCAGCAACCTTACAAATGACTCCTTTAGCACCCCAGCTTTCAGGTCTTGAAGATATTGCTCTATTAGAAACACCGGCGATGGGGAAAAAAAAAAAAGTTACCAGCTGAGGAAATGTGCAACCTTACCACTGAAGCGTGTCTCGGTCCCCCAGGATCCCCTTGATCTCCTCCCGGCACCGCGCCTGGTGCTCAGGGTGTGACGCCAGGCAGTACAAGAGCCAGGAGATCCCACTGGCTGTCGTATCGTGGCCCTCAAACATGAACGTGTCCACCTCGGCACGTAGGTCCTCGTCAGACAGTCCAGCTCCATTCTCATCCTAACAGCCCAGAGACACTTTCAGTGGCCCACATGTGTACATATATATATATATATATATGTATGTATATGTATATTTTACAGTGGTGCAGATCCATATATATGAAATACAATATCCCAAGTGGGGACGTTATATTCTCTCAGTTATTACAAAGGGGTGTGGTGATGCCCCTGGGATATATATAGAAACCAAATCAATCTTTGTTTAGACCGAATTCAGGGCCCTTTTCCCTTCACTTGTAAATCCCTTTTTCGCCCTGATATTAAACCACCAGGACTATGAAATCCCTCTGCGTGTTGCATTCCCCAACAGATGCTACCAATGTTTCCATGATGGAAAATTGGATGACCTTGGCCCCTCTGCAACTGGGCTGGACTCAGACTGGGCTAATTTATTTTAATGGCTTGTGCAGTCCTGAGGGTCTCTGGTGGTTTGTGGCACCACTGCAAAGACTGACTGGCTTTTGGACCTTGCTGCCCAGACACACATCCACTCCTCACCACTCACTTTGGCACACAGCAGAATGTCCAAGAAGTCCAAATGCCTCTTCTTCTGGATCTTTTCAAACTCCTGCTCATCTTTAAGGGACTCTTTTCGATCATGGATCACCTTGTCTGGGGAAGAAAGAGTTATAGGTTCATCAGGGGCAGGAAATGCTGAGCAGCAAAATCACCCTGCCAATGCAAAGCTCAAACAAGGGGTTACCACCGCTCAGCCCATGATGCGTTTGACAGGTGGGCTCCTGCATCCCAGCCGGTTTGGCTTTTTCAGCAGCACGACAACAAACATCGTGCACATTGCCTTCTTTTCCTGCAAACTTCTTTGTCCAACACCGACTCCTCAGCCTATTTTACCCTCCCCTCCTGCATTAAAATCACTCCTGGCTTGGACAGGAAATTCATTTCTTGCATCGGGGTTGCCTGTTGCACCCATCCCTTGTCTCACCAGTCTCTGGTGATTTAACAGGAGAGTTCTCAGAGGAGAATTCCTGTTAGTCCAGTTTAATAACCCAGGAGCCCCTTGCTTCATGCCTAGACGAGACCACTGCTGCAAGCTGATACACTGCTTGGATCCTCGCTCCAGACCTCTAGGCAGGGTCACTGCATGGGCAACGAGGTGACTGGACTGCCTCTGGTCAGCCATCACCTTCCCCTGCTCGAAAGCTTTCACAGAGGATGAAGGCAGAGAATACCTGTGTGGTCATGAGCGAGCTGGCAGAACTTCCTGAACCGATATCCATGGGGGCTGAGCCAGTAAATGATGTCATTGTGGTAGGGGAAGATGCGGAGACGCTGGTTCACCAGGTGGCATAGGTCGTAGACAGCCTGGATGTAGGTGTTTTTCCTGGGGGGAGTGCAAAATTGGAAGCATCATGAAAACGAATTTGCCCATGTCTCTTCTGAGCTGCAAACTTTCTGCCAGGGCTTGGGGCAGCCAGCACTGACCTGTCGGTCTGGCAGTTGCTGTGACAACTGAAGGCACATTTCATGATGCTATCGAGAGTCATCAAGCTGACGTGCTCAAAGAGTTCCACTGGTTTCCCGTCTGTGATCAGCTGTTCCCATTTATCCTAGGGTGCAAAGGAGTCGGAAATGAGAAGGCAAGAGACAGTTCTGCATGATCTGCGATCACCTTCGGGTTAATGAGTGCTCAGCTAGGAATACATCCCAGAGAAATAAAAAAAAGAAGAGGATCTCTTAGTTGCCATCAAAACCCAGGAGAAGGGAAGCCAAGAGTTGGATAATTACTCTCAAATCCTGGTAGGGTACACCTTACCCTGGTGAACCTCAGGATGGGCACGTCACTGGGTAATGTGGAATGTTACCAAAGCCTCTCTTATGGTGCATTGTGTTTCCGGCACAAGACACTCATATGTTGGCACTGGGCTTCACTGAGGCTGTGTCTTTTCCCACAAGCACATAGGACTTTAGCACCTTTGGTGTCTAAGATGTAGGCTTCCATCTCATGATCTCTCTCCCACAGTGTTTTCCCAGCATATAATATAAGAGCTCTTGCTCGACTCTTCCCTACAGATCCCTGTAGGGGATCCCTACAGAAAGTATAAATGGTGTCTCTCTTGCCTGGCAGACATGAAATGATGTTGAATCCTCTGTCCGTTCATGGTTGTAAGGAACCGGGGGACTCAAAAGCTGAGAAAGGGAGGAGTTGGAGGAGCACAGTCACATCTGAATTCCCACAGCATGAAACCAAGCTGGGGAACAGGGCTGATATGGATGGATTTATGTCCTTAACACATACAATGATTGCCACCTGGTGGCATGGGCTTCCACAATAGGCACTTTGCATTATCTGCAAGGAATTATAAACTGCCAGGCACTTGTGGGCATTACAAAAGCTCTCCTGGCTCTCCAGCCCCTGGCTCCTGGCTGCTTCCTGGGCCTGCGGGGGGGAGGACAGCCAGAAGCTGCTGGGGAGGTTAGATGGAGGGAGACAAAGGAGAAGGAATAGATCTGGCACCCAGACTCCTGCTGTTCCACGTGCACAAAGCCTGGTCCCCTTCACGTGTAATTCACACTGGTTTCCATTGTGCCCAGCACCAATGTGGAAGAACAGTGCAGTTTCAGACAAGGCAGGGATTGTAATCCAGTTATGGGTATGTTGACAGCAAAAGATACTCTTTAACCTTAGGTCACAGTATAGCTCTGTTCCAACCTTTATATTTTCAGGATTTATTACAAAACTTTATTTACTTCAATTCTTCATTTACAAAATAAAACCCAAAACCTTATAAGAAGTTGCATCTGGGATTGAGATTATGCACAGTTTGGGGATGGCAGTAATACTAACCCTCAAGTCTTGGCCATGCAGCCCAGAGTGGTACCAGAGACATAGTCCCTGCAGGGAGGCTTGACCTGCTCATTCCTTCCAACTCACAGGCAGGGATTTGAGGTGACTCAAGTTCAAGCAAGTTCACAGATGACACCAAGCTAAGCAGGAGTGTTGATTCACATGAGGATAGGGAAGCTCTACAGAGGGACTTAGATAGATTGGATCATTGGGCCAACATTAATGGTATGAGCTTCAACAAGGCTAAGTGCCAGATCCTGCACTTGGGCCACAATAACCCCATGCACCGCTACAGGCTTGGGGAAGTGTGGCTGGAAAGCTGCCTGGCAGAAAAAGGCCTGGGGGTTCTAATTGACAAGCGGCTGAATATGAGCCAGCAGTGTGCCCAGGTGGCCAAGAAAGGCAATGGCATCCTGGCTTGTATTAGAAATAGTGTGGCCAGCAGAAGTAGGGAGGTGATTGTCCCCCTGTATTCAGCACTGGTGAGGCCACACCTGGAGTATTGTGTCCAGTTCTGGGCACCTCAATACAAGAGAGACATGGAGGTGCTGGAGTGAGTACAGAGGACGGCAATGAAGCTGGTGAAGGGCCTGGAGCATAAATCTTATGAAGAACGGTTGAAGGAGCTGGGACTGTAAAGTTTGAGGAGGCTGAGGGGAGACCTCATGACTCTCTACAATTACTTGAAAGGACACTGTAGACAAGTTGGTGCTGGTCTCTTCTCGCAGGTAATTAGTGACAGAACGAGAGGGAGTGGCTTCAAGCTCCAACAGGGTAGGTTTAGACTGAACATTAGGAAAGAATTTTTCACAGAAAGAGTGGTCGGGCATT
>JAOQGH010000004.1:24367646-24392751 GCA_025769975.1 Gallinago jamesoni | reverse complement strand
GGGGGGTCGGACTAGATGGCCTTTGGAGGTCCCTTCCGGCCCAGATGATTCTATGATTCTATGATTCTATGATTCTTCCCATCCCGAAGTAATTGGGAGATGCTGAATAAGCCTCGCTGGCAGAAATCCTAATGCTAAAAGCATTTGCATCCAACTCTGTTTTTGAGCACTGGCCTTGGTTTGTGCTATCAAGAACTATCCCTGTGCTGGCAGAGGGTGGGATGGGTTTATTTGAGAGAAGAGGTTACCCTCAAGGTGAGTAACCTCTACAGCTGTGCTGAGCACTCCCAGGCCACAGGGTGTAAAGTCCTGCAGGCTGCAGAGGAACAGGAATGGAAAGCTCCTGCCTCTTAACCAGGGCTCCAGTTACCATGAAAGACCTATCACTTGTACTTCTTCCTCCCTGGTGAGCTTGAAAAGAAAAGTATAAACCCCTCTCGGGTCTAAGGAAGAAAGGCAATAGCTGAAATGCAAGTTTTGAAATGGATCCAACACTAAAAGCATCTGGGAAGAGGCGCTTAAAGGCACTTTTAATGACCACACAAGGATAGAAAATGAAACAGGAAACATGGGAGCTGAAATCTGAGCACAAAGCTGTGTTGTGGTCAGTCAGAACAATGCTGTCTCCTCTCCACCCACCATCCACGCAGGGCAAATGGGGGCAAATATCTACCAAGGGACTGATGGCCCCGTGTGCCTGAGGAGCAGCTCCCTGCCTTCCTCTGCTTCCCACTGACCCTGTCCTTGGGAAGTCGGTTCGGGCAGCTTGGGGCTGTCACGCTGGGTTTTAACACACTTGTGCTGCTGTGGTGAGACTGAACAGCTCTACACAACTGCTCCTGATATTTTAATGTCATTTCTACAAAGTGGTTTGCATGAGCAGAGACTAACACCTAAGAATGCTTTAGAACAAAGCGATGTATTCCCAGGAGACCTGCGCAAGGCACGACAAATATGTTTGAGACCTCAATATATATTTGACCTGAATCAAAACTGGCAATCAGTCATCTTAAATCAACAGAACAGGAAACATCAGTGCCCTCCCTGAATGCAGCTCTCGAGCCTGCTTCCGAGGTGCCTGTAAACATTGTATTCGGTATGTTCTCAGAGCATTGCCAGTTTCCTCCCTGGCACAATGAACTGTTTGGGTCTGAGGAATTCAGCAGCATTTAATCAGCAAATTTGCAAAACAGGAATTCTTCAAAAAACACTGTCCAAAGCAAAAGCCGAGCTGTGAACAACCTAGCCACGATGGGAGTGAGTGACCTGCACAAACAGTTATATCCCATTCCAGGATAAATAGTCACTACTGACAAACAGGCTAACATACTTTATTTAATTGCAGTTTTAAAGTCTAACTGGCAGTGCAACAAAGCCCTGAACTGGCCCATCTTCATGCTTACGTTGCCAAAAGACTGTCCCATCCGGCACAGGAAAACTGGGGCTGCCACAGCACAGAGATGAGCTCCAGGAGGCCCCCTCCAGCTACTTTTCAGGGTGCCAGTTATTTAATGAGCCAGAGGTTTGGCCTGGGCAGGGCATCAGCAGAGTCCAGGAGAGGTCAGGGCAATTTTAAGCTGCATGTATGGAAAAGCCTTTTGCATCAGGCAGCTCAGTTATTCCTCGCGAAGCTGCTGCTGAGTTGTGGAAATCTGTTTGCCAAGGCAGCCACGCTGACTAGTGTGGGCAACCGCATTCCTCAGGGAACAGTCATCTATACCATGAGCGCCCAGAACAAGTCCTGCTTATATATGAGGGCTTGGTTAGTCGTGGCTTTAATGCAACCTTATAAAGATAGGTAGCCCCTGTGCTGGATACCATACCTGGGATGTGTTTTGTGGCTGAAACGTGACACAAAATGATGTCTGGCTCACCTAGCCGTGAAGCTAGTGCAAGCTGGCAAGGGAGAGAAGGTGCTTCTGGATGCTGGGATCAGCGGGCATCTCCTCAGGGACAGCTGCAGTGGCCGTTCCCTGACTTTCACAGGAGCAGAGAGGTGACAATGGAACCTGCAGGGTGGCTCTGGTGCCCCCAGCACCAATGCCGGGTTACACGCCGGAACAACCTTGCCCACGCCACGTTATATTACTGCTTTCCTTACTCCTGAGCCAGCCGCCGCCTTTTTCCACCCGGCATTTCGCAGCAGCCAGTGTGCGCCGTTCCCTCGGCATCACCAGCGGAGAAAGCAGGTTGAACGGCTGAGAAAAAGGATGCCCACCCTTCCCTTACCCCCGCGGGACCAGGAGAAGAAAGGTCCTACCGGAGGGACCAGGTCCTACCGGCATCATTCCCTCCCGGGTCCCACCGGCATCGTTCCCTCGCACTGCTCGGGGAAAACTCTCCCCGGGGTCCCTCTGTCCCCACCCCCGGCAGAGCATCCCCGGTTCTCGCCCTACCTCGTGGACGTGCCCGAAGAGCCAGTGGGTCGGGTGGCCGGGGAAGTCGGCCAGCGCCCTCAGCAGCTCCCGGCGGCGGTGGTACAGCTGGATGGCTTTCAGCAGGACGCAGGTCAGGCAGAAGACGGCGGCCAAGTGCAGGACCCGGGAGACATCCACCCCCAGCCAGGAGAGCTTCATCCCCCTCCGGCGATGGCAGCCACCGGCCGCCGGGCGCAGGGGGAGGCCGGTGTCAGCGCCCGGCACCGGTCTCCTTCAGCCAATGCGGGGCGGAGGGGGCAGGTTCAGAGTCCGAGCGGCTGCCAAATCACGGCGGGGCTTGTTGGGGAGGGGGAGCATCCCGCGGGGGCAGGTGGGAGAAGGCACCGCTCGCCTGTAAAAACGGGATGGAAGCCGGTGGAGAGGTGGGCTGAGGGGGGAGGAAAAGAGGCGCCGGCCCGGGGGAGGGAGGGAGGGCGGGCAGGTTGCCGAGCATCGCCTACTCCCTCGCCCTCCTCCTCTTCCCCCCGACCCTGCCGGTGCCCATCCCCAGCTGCCCCGGCGCGGCTCGGGGTGCGTTCACATCCCTCCGAGCCCGAGGGTGCTGCCACCGGGGAAAAAACCTCTTCTGCAGCGAGGGCGGTGAACCCCGCACCGGGCTGGTGTCGCGATGCTGCACCAGCCGGGAGGCGGCGGCTTTGACTTCCCCGCTATCTTTATTTCTGGGAGCAAGGGCCCCCGCTAAGCCTGACCGGCGAGGGGACGGAGCGGGGGTAACCAGCCGTGCCGTGCCTCTCCGGTCGGCCGCTTCTAGGCACCTCCTTCACGGCCCGTCTCACCCGCCGGGAGCGGGACTCGAACCCGCGCTCCTCCACGTCTTTCCCGGCTTCCGCGGGGGACGCGCCTGGGCCTTTAAGGCCGGAGAGGGGCGGCCCGGCGCCGCCCAATGGGAGCGCGGCTTGCTGGGAGGTGGAGTGGGCGGTGGGGCCGGCAGCAGCCATGGGGCGGGCGGCGGTGGTGGTGGGGTCGGATGCGCTGCCGCGGGGCCGGCGGGGGAGCAGCGGCCCCGCGGAGCGCCTGTAGCCGCTGCCGGGCCGCAGGCTGGCGAGCCGGGGAGCGCTGGAGGACGAGGCGGCGGTGGCGGCCGAGGAGGAGGGAGGCGGGAGCCAGCCGCCGGCCGCGCCGCCGCCGACGCCCCACAAGAAGATGAAGAAGCGGAAGGAGCTGAACGCCCTCATCGGCCTGGCCGCCGACGGCCGCAGGAAGAAGCCCGCCAAGAAGGGCTCGGGCCACCGGCTGCTGCGCACCGAGCCGCCCGCCTCCGACTCCGAGTCCAGCTCCGAGGAGGACGAGTTCGCCGTGGCCGGGGCGCGGGGCCGCTGCGGCAAGTGAGTCCCCGGAGGCGGCGGGGCCTCCAGCGGGTCAGCCGGGCGGCTGTTGGGGCTGGGGGGCTCTCGGGAAGGAGCTGGAGTTGCTCCTGAGCGTGTCAGGCCCAACAGGTCGCCGGGCTGCGGGGAGAAGTAAATCTGAACTTTACATCCTCTGGAGTTCTTCTTTTCCTTTTATTTTTTTTAAATTATTTCACTCTCGTTGCAAGTGGAGGCCTTAGAGCAGCTGGGAGTCAGTTGGTTGACAGGTTGGGCACAGTTACCCCTGTCTGCTGGGCCCTGTGCCTGCCAGACAACACAGTGCTGGTTTTGTCACGGGCACGACGCTGGATAAAACTTTTCAGTTAAGTAACAGCGTTATTAGTGGGCCTCTAAGAACAACTTAAGAGGAGGCACATTGCAGGGAAACTTAAGGCTCTTGCAGTTTAGGATAATCAAGGAGTACTTGTCATAATGTTATGGCAATACCTTCCCGTGAAGCCTGCTTTCCAAGCTATCAAGCAGATGTTCCTCACATAACTTTGTGAGCAGAGCGGGAAATCTTAGCAAGAGAAACCTGACAGCTGCTCTTAAATATGCCAGAATGTGCCTCCTGAGGATGAACTGAACAGAGAGTAATAGCCCTGATCTCACTGCGCAGCCTTATTTATTCTTGGAAAAGCTCTTCCTTAGCTCTCGTCAGCCAAAACGTGTGCTGCTCCATTGCTGCCCCTCACTTTGATAGGTTGGCGTTTAAAATAAGACCTTTCTCGTTAGCGTTGAATATTTGCCATCTGTTATTTTTCTTTTTTACCCAGGGGAGACTATCTACGATGCTGCAAATTCTGTTACCCGTTATGTGCGTTTGTCATTCTTGCCGCTTGCGTGGTAGCGTGTGTGGGCTTGGTGTGGATGCAGGTGGCTCTCAAGGAGGATCTGGACGCAATAAAGGAGAAGTTTCGAACTAGTAAGTACAAACGTAACCATGTATTTCATGTTTGCTTTGTGCGCTATGAAGAGCTGTAGTTGCCCACCTGCTTATTGAAAGTTTTAAAGTACTGAGTAGGCAAACTGTCCCTGAATTGAGGAGTCCTCTGAGCCAAAAAACACTCAGGGGCTGGGCGAATCTAAGGCAAATGTTATATATTCTTCCTGTTCTGTATCTTCTGAGGAGCAGGGATGCTGGACTAGATGAGCCTGTAGTTGCTTGTACGTACATTTCTAAAATTCCTAACTTTGATCTTGGGAGTGCTGTCTTGCAAAGGAAGTCCCTCTTTTAAAAGAAAAAGTTCCAATTAGCCCTGTAAAAGCAGCATGGGGGATTTTGATGCATCTCTTAAAATAAATAGGAAAACAATGTTCTTGTCTCGAGCTCTTTTAAAACCTCTACTTGCTATGGGGTTATTGCAAGTTGAATGTGGTTTTGGTATTATGTCTTCATATCCTCTATATGTTTATCTTGCATTGCTCTGTTGTTCAGCTTCTGTGTTGTGTTGCATAAGATGTGGAGTCACATCATCTTCAATACTTAGAAGTATGGAGTTAACGTAAAGCATTTTGCTTGTGTGTCTCAGGTTTCTCCTGTGCATGCAAGATTTCAGTATTATAACTTCTGTAGTGCTGAGGTACAACAAACGCTGAGATTCACATGAAATGCATATTCTTGGTTCTCCGTGCCTCACCTCTGGATGCAAGATATGTTTTGGTGCCTTATTTTAGTAGTGGTTAAAATCCTAGGTATTCAATAAGGCAAAGACAAGCTGAGAAGCTGTGTGAACGGAGCAGAAGAAAGTCAAGCTTAAGCATTCAGGTTCTCTCTTGCTCCTTCAGGAAAGCTGGGTCTTGCCTGAGGAACACCGCTGCTGACTGCAGGTTTTGTCTTGTAACTCTGGCCTTCATCTTAGAATTTTTGTGCCCAGCTCCTGAAGGTGACTTGAAAAATAAGGCTGGTGAAATCAGTTCAGAAATTAGGAGGCTGCTAGGGCTGGAGGTAAGCGGAAGGCTTGATTTGCTTCTGGTAAAAGAGGCTTTGAGGAAACGTGTATAGAAGTTCTTTGCTGTTGGTTTGCTGTTTAGGGCTTCCTGTTTGGGTGTGTAGCTGCTCTGACGTGGGGAGTTGTCTGTCAGGGTGGAACCAGCTGGTGGGCTGGGAGTGAGAGAAAGCATTGCTGATCGATGTGCTTTTATGTGAACTGATAGTGAGGGCTGAAAATTAGCCATAGCTGGTGTCCGTAACCTGTAATGGAGGATACTTCAGTTCTAGGTGCTGCTCTGTGGCTGTGGGGGTGCCACTCTCCATGGACTGCTCTGCTTTAAGTGCCTACTGGCAGTAAAAGTTTTGCACGATGACAGCATTTGTTGGCTTTAGTGTAGTTAAGTTTCATCATTCCTGTTCCACAGAGACCTCTTTGTTAAAGCAGTTGTTCTTTCTGAACTTACTGCGTGGCAACTACAGATGTAATTGTTTTCTCCTTAATAGCTCTGATAGAAAAGATGTGTATTTAACAGTTGGTCTAGTGATAAAATACTCTTGGGTTTCCTTGCCACTGTATTTACATGCCTGGAAACTGGACAGGAGTCTCATAATGAGGCACAGCATTAAAAGCAACAAAAAAATCCAGCGAGAATAGCCTGGTTCCGAAAGGTGACATTGTCCTTTGAGATGAGTGGGTGGATGGAGAAACAAAGGTACAGGATCTGTCTGTCCTACAGCAGATTTGCAAAAAGCATCTTCCCCCTCTGAATCTCCATCCAGATATTTTTTTTTTTTCCCCACAAGAGCAGATTCCCGTGGTGGTATTTATTAATGTTCTGCAATCCTCTGAACAAACTGAGCACGGTACAAGTGCATTTTAAAAATAAGAGATCTTTGCATCTGGTGTGTTTGGGAGAGGAGAAAGTTATAGTAGTGTTTCCCTTCAGTTGTTAGTAATGATGCTAAAGATGCATGTGGCACTTTAGAGGTTTTTTGAAGTGCTAGGAAAGTTAAGCAGAGTCTCACTGTATGCAGAGAGAGCGGCAAAACAGAAAATACTTTGTCTGTAGGAGCCTCTGAAACATCAGGTTCAGTGTGAACTGCTGGCGGCAAACACACAGTTACCTCTCTGTCTGTTTTGGCTGAAATATGCTTTTCGAGGTCTTACTTAACCGGGAGTGTCATTTGGATCTTGAGCCATCAACACAGATTCCTGTGCACCTAGAAATGACTTCTAGGACTTGCTTCAAGAAAAGTGAAGTGGGTTTTTGAAGATATGCGGCTTTCCAGTTGTGTGTGTTTGGGCATCCACTTGGGCATGAAGCTTTCCCTAAGGCATCCCCTTTTAACTGGGTGGGTCATGGGGAAACTTTTGTTCTGGGAGCTGCCAGCTGCAAACTGCTCTTGGGTGTCTGTGGTCTGAACGAGGGTGGTTTGCTGTGGAGGGTTCTGGTGTGGCTTTACAGGGTGGAGGTGCAGGTTTTGGAGAATGCCGTCACCTCCATCTCAAAACCTTTGCTTGTTTGTTTGCCAGACCTAAGGATTTAGGATTGCCTAACAGCGCTTGCAGCTAAACAGCTTAGTCACTGCAGACCTGGAAGAGCTGCATTTCTGAGGCTCGCTTGAATTAGTTTGGACTGCATGTTTCCCTCTTCCTGAGGTATTAATTGCAGTAATAACCAACGTTATTTCAAAGGACCTTGTTTACTGATTTGTTTACCAACAGATGCTAGTGTGGTGTAAGCTTATACATTTTTTCCAGTTGTCTTTCCCTCATGTGGAGCAGCTGTAATTATGTTAATCTCTTTGGAATTCACTTCATCGTCAGCAGCCCCTTTGCAGGCTTGGAATGGGCACTGAGGTTCATTTCAGGTGCCTCCCTTGCCCTGGCACTGTTGGCAGTTCATATTTACAGTCCCATTACTATTTCATGTCCCTCTGTGAAAGTAAAATAAAATAACTGCACTAAATAAAGACCTGCTGAGGCTTGCCAGAATGACAGTGCTATTGCAGTATGGTCTCTCTGCAGATATTAGTACTCTTGAAACAAAAAAGAGATGTCATTCTGAACAAACACTTAATTCTGAATTGGCAATAAAGCCATATGTAGAAACTGTTATTGCCTCTTTTCACTGCTGTAGATGTTGCTGCTTGCAATTTGTGGTTTTTTTTTTTTTTTGCCTTTCAGTGTTGTTTACCTGGACTTTTGTTTTTGTTTTTAGTGGAGTCTAATCAAAAGACATCATTCCAGGAAATTCCTAAACTGAATGAAGATTTGGTGCAGAAGCAAAAGCAACTAGAACAAATTGAGACTGGAGAACTGGGGCTAAGTAAAATTTGGATAAATATCACAGAGATCAATAAACAGGTGAGAGGGATCATTGCTTGGTTTGGAAGAATAATAAAATACTCCATTCAAATTTATTTTTACAGAAGTTAATTTTAAGTACAGTGCTGAGCTTTTATCTAAGGACTTCTGCGACCATATGCTAAACTTTTATTTTTTGCAGTTAAAATGGAGTATGAGCCTCATTATTAAGCAAGCAAAAAAAGTTTGAGCATCTAGTTGGGCTGGAGACTGGTTGCAAAGAGAAGTTATGCAACTGATGGAAAGACTTCTGGCAGAATTTAACCTGAAAACTGTGCTGTTCTTAATTTTGCTGCCAAATAATTGCAATGTTTATAATGAGAGATTTGACATTTCAAATTTCTTAGAGTTTCTGCAAATGTTTTATAAGCATGGAAAAGAGTTAGCCGAGTCAGTGCAAGTTCATGTTGGAGTCTCGTGAATACAAAATCTGTTAATACACACTGGGAATCTGAGCTGGTGTAAATCTCACTTCTGTTTACGCGGCTGGATCTAAGCCACTTAACAGAAAGCTGGTTCCTCAGCTGCTCTATTAACCCATGCTTCAAACAAAGCATCCAGCAAGGCTCTTATTGAAGTTCTTACTTTGCAGGGTAAAAGTTTAGTGCTGCCCACAGGCAGTGGCATCAGGAGGTGTGTGGGGGTGAACCCTCCCTGACACTGGTGCTTTGGGTTTAATTTTTAAGAGTCCTGAGGTGCCTGCTCAGATTGGTTTGTCTTTAGTCCTGTGCAGTGGTTAACTGCTTAATGGGGCACATAAATAAATTTGAAAATCTGCCTTGCTTTCTTTGGCATCTGACAGTATGCATTATCCACAGATATTTAGGTGCTTCATTTGACTTTTAAAACGCTATAATCTGCACCTGGACATTAAAGATACTTGTACATGCTTCTTGCAGGCCGTCAAGTTACTTCATGGTGTCGTTATAGTCTGAGCCAGGCTTTTTTCCATGAATTCTTGGGATGTGCTGCTGGGAATTATTTTAGCCAATATTCACAGCTGTGGAACCAAAGGCTCTGCAAGCTGATCAGCATTGGCCTAACATAAGATTACGATCTTGCCCATTTCCTCAGCTTGTGAAACAACTTTTTTCTTTTTTTTTTTAGCTATAAGAAAGTGGATTTTATCCACGCTACTTTTGTGTTGTCAAATGTGTGAAGAAACTTTTTTCTTAGTTTTGACTACTGATGGTTACAGATTGATCTTAAAGTGATAGTGTTAGTGATTAATGAGTAGCATGTAACTGGTTTTAATTTGACAACCTCTCAGTTGGAATGAATGAGTAATCTCCAAGACCCATTCAATAATTTGCTGTTTGTGTCAAACAGTTGACAGAAACTGAGCCAACCTGCTGTACCTGGATTGTCACTGTTCCACTTTGGTTGATAAGCGTAACTTCTTGGCCTGTCTCTCAGCTGGAGAAGTTGAGTGACTTTACTAGGTTTTGCCAGGCAGGTTTGATTACTAAATAGAGAAGCAGATGACTGTTTTCTCCGTGTAAGAACTTATTGCACAATGTTTTAAGTATTTCTTGGGCAACAGCCTCTCTCTAAGGGGATGAATGTAAAATAGGCAGAGGGTACCTTATAGAAAAGAAGGGGCTTCTATGGCTTTCATTCAGTTTAAAAAAAATATTTTGCTTCTGTTGCAAGAGGCAGAATATTTTTAATGTAGCCTAGGCAGGACTTCTAACCTAGAGACAGGCGTACTTTTTGTGTGTGTACATATATAATTTTGTCTTGCCTTATGTTTTAATGTTAAAAGTTATTAGTATTGGGGAAGGTCAGAATCAGGATTATGTTGACTAATTCTAAATATTCCTCTTTGGTTTTAGATATCGCTATTGACCTCAACAGTAAATCATCTCAAAAACAACATAAAGTCTGCTTCTGATCTGATTTCTCTTCCTCTCACAGTAGAGAAACTAGAGAAGGCAAGTACTGTAAATGTGGCTATTGCTAAATGCATTCTGTGCTGCTAAGCTGGGCTCTTGGGGACAGCAGTGACAACAGGAGTTACCTGAATCACATGTGAGGAATACTTGTTTCTTTTGTTTTTAAATTGGATTTCATATACTTGATATTGTATGTCCTACGATAACGTATGGCAGGTAAAATATTTGAAGGCCTTGTTTGTAACTTTCTGGAAATGCATTAGTTTGTATTTTGTCATTTCTTTACCTTGGAGCTGATCTTTCTGGTTGCTTTGCTTCAGGTTCCTAATCTTATATCATTTAAGGCGCTTGCAAAAAGTTTGGTCTGCAGTTTTACAACTCTGCCTGCAAATAGGCAGTTTGTTTTGCTTTTTTAATTGGAAAACATCCTCATCTTGAGCAGTATCTAGTTCTACACCTGACTCTGCATTTAGGCAGGTAGGGCTCTAACCTGGGAGCCGTGGGCCTGGAATATTAGTGGGGGGGCTTTCTTGGTGTTCAGTACATGCACAGCAAAACATGGATTGCACTGGGATGGCTTTCTGAAAACCCCTTGAAAGATGGGCTCTACTGGTTGGCACAAACTTCCTTCTAAGGTGACTTCTGTTAATAGTGTCTTACTGTGTGCCGTAGCTGAGCGTTCTTTACCAAAGAACTGTCCTGTTTATTTTGGTAAAAAGAATAGCGTGTTGAAACTTCCCTGGGTCTTACGTGGCAGTTCTGTTTATTTAGCAATAAACATTTATATTGTGTTAACACCTCATGTCAGTCCAGTCCTTGTGGCTTTTATGGGTTTCCACCTCTAACTTCCTATCCCTTCAAAATTACTGTATAATCAACCAGCTAGTCATTTGCAAAGTAATTAGTGTGGTTTTGCTGATCAGGCTGCTAGGCTTTTATTATTTTTTTTTTTCTGGGAGGAGTACAAAGCTATTTCTGAAGCTTCTAATTTGCTGTTAGGAGCATGCTGGATTTTCACTGTGTGATATCAGAAGTCTTAAGGCAGTATATAGGCCGGAACTTGCACCTACTTTATATATATATATATAATATCACACTTCATGAAAATCAAAGATCTTGGCAACTTCAGAGTTCTTTCCAGTCTTTGTTGTTGAGTCTAAGTGGGGTGTTAGATGTGGCATCTGTTTCCACTGCTCTCTTGATGCCATCTTGCTTGCATTTATGTTTTGAAAGGTTGATACAATAAAAACAGAGCTGGAATCCTTCCATGAGGTATATTGTGAGGTGTTAAGTGTAAGCAAAAAAATATTCTCATGTTTAAATACAGTAGTTTAAACGGTTTATAAGTGTCATGCTACTGAAAAGTGATAGTTTTCAAGACTTGGACTTCTTTTTGACCTTTGTGTGCACACTGCACTACCTCCTGTCCCACAGAGCTTCAGTGGGTGTAGGTGCATAGCCTGGCTTTTGATAGCCCTAGTGAAAAATCTCCTGCTTATCTATCCGTTGCATCCAGCTGTCTTTGGGATTACCTGCCTTCCTTGGCTGAAATAATTTATTGATAGTCTTGGCTAACTGGGGAAGTCCCAGTTGACTGGAGGTTGGCAAATGTGACGCCCATCTACAAGAAGGGCTGGAAGGAGGATCCAGGAAACTACAGGCTGTCAGTCTGACTTTGGTGTGAAGGAAGGCTGTGGAGCAGATCATCTTGAGTATTATCACGTGGAGTGTACAGGACAACCAGGTGATCAGGCCCAGTCAGCATGGGTTCATGAAAGGCAGGTCCTGCTTGACTAACTTGATCTCCTTCTATGACAAGGTGACCTGCTGGTGGACAAGGAAAAACCTGTAGATGTTGTCCACCTAGATTTTAGTAACCTTTGACACCATTTTCCACAGCGTTCTCCTGGAGATACTGACTGCTTGTGGCTTGGATGGGTGTATTCTTTATTGGGTGAAAAACTGGCTGGATGTCTGGGCCTAAGGAGTGGTGGTGAATGGAGTTAAATCCAGTTGGTGACTGGTCTCAAGTCGTGTTCCCCAGGGCTCAGTGCTGGGGCCAGCTCTGTTTAATCTTCATCAGTGATCTGGATGGGGAAGATTGAGTGCACCCTCAGTAAGTTTGCACATAACACCAAGTTGGCCAGGAGTGTTGACCTGCTTGAGGGTAGGAAGGCTCTACAGAGGGATCTAGACAGGCTGGATTGATGGGCCAAGGCCAATGTTACAAGTGCTGGGTCCTGCACTTGGGTCACAACAACCCCATGCAACACTAGAGGCTTGGGGAACAGTGGCTGGAGAGCTGCTGTCTGATGGAAAAGTATCTGGAGATGTTGGTCAATGTCTGGCTGAATATGAGCCGGCAGTGTGCCCAGGTGGCCAAGAAGGCCGGTTGTATCCTGGCTTGTGTAGCCAGTAGGACTAGGGAAGTGATTGTCCCTAGCACTGGTGAGGCCCCATCTCAAATACTTGGTTCAGTTCTTGGGCCCCTCACTGCAAGAAAGACATTGAGGTGTCCCAAGAAGGGCAACAAAGCTGGGGGGGGGGGGGGTCTGGCGCCCACGCCTTCTGAGGAGAGGCTGAGGGAGCTGGGGTTGTTCAGCCTGGAGAAAAGGAGACTGAGGGGAGACCTTACTGTTGTCTACAACTACCTGAAAGGAGGTTGTAGCGAGATGGGGGTTGGTCTCATCTTCCAAGGAGCAATGGCCTCAAGTTGTGCCAAGGGAGGTTTAAGTTGGATACTAGGACAAAGTTCTTCACTGAAAGGGTTGTCAAGCATTGGAATGGGCTGCCCAGGGAAGGGGTTGAGTCACCATTCCTGGGGGTATTTAAAAGATGTGTAGATGTGGCACCTAGGGACATGGTCTAGTGGTGGACTTTGCTGTGATGGTTGTACTTGACGGTCTTAAAAGTCCTTTCCAGCCTAAATGATCCTGTGATTCTGAGAAAAGGCTGCTATTCTTAGAATAGGGTTTTGGTCTTCTTAAGCCTTTTCCCCTGTACATACTGCTCCTGAAAATGGGGAGTTGGCTGCTGGTGCTAAGAGTCCTGAAGGATTATTGAGGGAGTTCCTCCTGGATGGCGACTTTTGTTCAGCCTGATGAAATGTGCTAAAGGTGTCCAGAAGTCCTCCAGGGCAGAGAGGAACCTGTGTTCAGGCTTGCAAAATGAAGAGCTGGAGAGAGATTTGTGTGGATTTTGTCTGAATATAGTCTGGGTAGGTAAAGGGTCACTTCAGTGCCTTAAGAGTTTATGAGCATAACAGGGTGATAGAAAAGGGGGAGTTTTAGATGGGTTCTGTTTTAATGATTGAAGAAAGCATTACAGATAGAATGAGAAGGCAGGATAAATCAGTGATGTCAGCATCCTTGTATTCAATACAAATACTCCATGTAGAGAGGAGGTAAGATGTCTTCATATCAGGTTTATTATTATTTAATCAGTGCCATAACATATGTATTGTTTTGGGAGCAGGATGAACAAACGCATAATTTTGCTTATCTAGCTTAAGCTCTCATGGTGTAGGGTGTGTCTTTGTTTATTGGCCTGGAGATGTGGTAGGAATAACTTGCAGTTTTTTCTGCGAAGAAAGTTCTGAATACTTCAAATTCACGTGCATGTTTTTGTGGCAGTCTGCCTGAGGTTTCAGCAATAAAGCATTGTGTTTAGCAAATTGAAACTCTGGGACAGTGCAGTTTGAGATCTTTGTCATTTTCTTTATTGCAGACTGTAGCAAATATAGGTAGCACACTTACCAGCGTTTCTCATGATGTTGAAAATATACAGACAGCTATTGAAGAATACAAGAAATCCACGGAAATACTCCAGAATGATGTGGTAAGAAAATGTACTAATTTAACACTGCATTTTAACGATTACCTACCTAACATGAAGCAAGTTTAAGAACCACAGAGTTCTGACTCGTGCCTTCAAAATACTTTTGAGGTTTCAGTAGTTGCTGTTTGGTACATTAATGAACTAATCTTCTACTCTGTGTATTTCTCCAGAACCACAATTGTAGATCCCTATTACACTTCTTATCCCGCAGATCTTTGCTCCCTATTACACAGATGTGGAGCCTTGGGAATCTCTTCTTCTGTGTGATGCAGGATACTGTTCAGGAGAACTGTCTGCACTGGCTTAGGTTTGAGGGTGGTAGGAGTGTTGAGATGTAGTTTGCTGGTTGAATTAAGGGTGAAATTACTGACTGTCATTACCAGAAACTACTCACTGTGTTTATACTGACCTCTCAGTTAGGGGTAACAAATGGAGCCAATAATTAAAGTTTTTCAGCTAAACTGCAATACATTAATAAGAATATCTGCAGCTAAAATCTAAATTTAGGCACATTATAAAAATGGATTAAGTCAGTGGGTGCTACGAAAACATTGTAGGTACGGCAGAGTGTACGATAGCAGTGAAATGTGTATCATAATACTTCATTAAAGGGAGAAAAGCTAATTAGGAGGGTTTAATTAAAATAAATTTAGACTTCATGTGTTTGAAAGAGAAAACTTGCTATTAGCCCAGTTAAAATTCTGCATGCACAAGAGACATGAATGACTATAATTGTAGCAAAACATCTTTAGCTGCAACCTGCTAGTTATTAAAAGCTTAGTATTTTTTTTACGGGCATTTGCTAACATAATTTTCTACTTCATTCCTCAGAAGGAATTAAAACAGATACCTTCGCTTCCCTCCACTGTTGTGCCAAGGACTGAGAGAAATCAGACAGAAAATTGCAAAAAGGTATTCTTCTCCCTTGCATGAGGAATATTGGTACAAGTGTTGCTGATACATAATTTTGTGTATGCGTGTTTTGCAGTACTGTAGCGTAGAAGAAAGTATGTTTTTTATCAAAACAAAACACATACCGTCCTTCAAAGCAAAATATAAGATAACTTTGCTGTAGTTTGTTTCTGTACATGTTCAAACAGGAAGGTACCCTGATCTGAGAGTATTTTGTTGTGCTCCAACTGGGTGAGGAGTAAAAAAACTAAAACCGATGTCCAACAAATTTATAGGTGTACTTTGCTCACGTAAATGGAAATGAGTTAAAGGATTTTTATGGAATGAATTTTATGGCAGGTACTTGCCAATCTGAGGAAATTTGGGAGTGGCATGTACTGAGTCACCCTCAGTGTAAGGAGGTGTGGAAAGCAGGGATTCAGCAGCAACAACAACAAAAAAAAGGATGATTTGGGTGTTCAGCTGAATGGGTTGGGATGGAATGACTGCATTTATTTATATTTAATACAGTTGGTATCTTCCTCAAAAATTAATTTTGTGTATCAATACTCCTAGTACATGCTTTCTTGGGAAAAATAGTTGGTGCGGTGACTAAGCTTGCCCTGGAAAATGAGATGAATGGGCTTTCTGTGTTTGCTGGCACAGCTGAAGTGATTACATTAGCAACAAAGAGGTTATCCCAGAGGAAGAATCTCAGTTTCAAACTTTGAAAGCCAGAATAACTTTCTGGAAGCTTCCAGTTGGATGTTTTCAGTGCTGTCAGTGGAGAGCCAGTTTGAAGCCTGCCCAGTTAAACTGGGTCAGTCACCATGCTGTTAATAGCAAGAGCTCTGTGTCTGCACAGAGTACAGGTTGAGTAAACTGACACATGCTGGTTTTATATTTCAGGAAAGCCAGTCACTGCATGCAGCTTTGGAAGAGCTAAATAAAACTGTAGTGGCGTACCAAAAGTTGAATGACCTCAAGCTTCTAAACGTGGAGTCAGCCATTAGTAACCTTACCCGGGGGGTTCTGCTGTTAGAAAACTCTCCCCTTGCTGCAAATAATCTGGACAAAAGAGACAACTTGTCTACCAGCATGGTAAGTATCTGATGACAAAGAGCATCAGGCAAGTAGTTTCCAATACTTTCTATATACTACAGATACAGCTTTTCAAACTTAACTCAAGAAAATGTCAGAGTGAAACTCAAGACACTTAGGATTTCATTGTAAAAGGCTGGAATTTGTTCTATATTTCTGAATGAATAACCAGCATGAAGAGTATCTCTGAAGCAGTCATTTCTTCCCTGCAGAGTCTACAGAAAAATGTCTAAAACACTGTGACGTTAAGACCTGAGTGTCTGCTTAATGGGATGGGATTTACAAACTATGTTAACTATGTTTTAGCAAGGTGCTCTGGCATGGGTCTGTTAAAACCACTGATGAGTTAGGTGGGCCTTTAGATTGTTCAGCGCTGCTTGTATGCTAAAAAAATAAATAAAAAAATTAATACTAAATATATTCACAAATCCTTCTGGTGTTTTCTGTGTGCCATACTAGAACCAGTCTCAGAGAACATGTTCTGTATATTTAGTGTGCTGACCTTGCTGTGGTAAATTACATAACCCACACTCTTCATGTTTATTCTAGCATGTGTGTGACCTGTTTTTTTGCCTGCGAAATTTGAAGGAAATAAACTCTATTGTAGAAAAGAGTAAGCACATGAATAAACTCGTCTCTCCTCCATTTTTCCTGTAGGGGAGTGATGCAACTACCTCTCGAAAAGTGGAAAATGAAGATCAACTAGATAATGAAACTCATTCAAATAAAGAACTGAAGGTAAAGTAAGGAGACACAAATTACACTGGATTTGTAGAGCATGTCATTGTCTTTATAGTTATGTTTTAAGTAAGGCTTAATTGAGGAAAGTCTGCAAACAGGCTAGTCCAGTCAAGTTTCTTTTAAAAGAAGTCCAGGGCAGAAGGGCAGCCTATCCACCCTGTTTTGGGGACATGAAGTCAATTAGGATGGAAGAAAAGTTGTAATAGGTTAAAGTCTTGCCACTCTGACTGTGTATGGGATAACACAGCAGAGCTGCTGTAATATCCTTCTGTGCAGCTGAAAGAATCGTGGGAGGTTCAGACCATGGTCTGATGGAAGAGGGGACTCTGGCAGCCGGCTCAGTTGAGGTCCCATTGCCGTGCTCTCGGCAAAGCTCGCCCAACCGCTGTGGGTTCATACCACACGTGAGGTTACGGCACTTACCCAGGTTTAAAAACTGTCTCGGGTTGACTTAGAGAAACTTTGCCCTAGTGGAGTCTAGGAAGTGATTAAAACTGCTTCTCAGTAATGATCTGATGACTGGGTGTGAGAGTTTCAGACTGAGTGGCCAAATTTGGGGCTGGGAAAAAGAGGCAGTGCTGCTGAGGTTAGTTTCTGTCTTCTGGAAAGCAGGCAGGTGAGTAAATTGGCTACACTGGGAGTTCCAGGGTTGGATTGGTGTGGATTCAACCTTTCATCTGTAACCTACTCGTAAAAAGAGCAAAGATGCTCCAGATAAATAAAGGTGGTGGTTTTACTTTGACAGATGTATAGTGACTTCTGCACTAAGGTAGTGGGTACTACAGGCAAGCATTTGAAATAGTCATGCAATTCAATTAACATATAAATGCTTGCTGCAAGTGCATTTGACTGTTTTATATTACATTTTTTCAGAATGTTGCTCGTTTGTATAAGAAATACGGAAATTAAATGCCAGATTCTTTTGAAATTTGGTGTCTGTTAAACAGTTGTCTACTTTTCAGGTTGAGGTACTGTTTTCTTACAGACCATGTGAATTTATTCCTTGCATCTTTCCATAGATTTTTTTTTTTAATTTTATTTTTAAATCTTGTTTATAATTTTTAAACTTGATCAGCCTGGAGAATTCCAAGGCACTCCAAAGTACTTACATATTTTAAATTACTACTACTTTCTCTGATTTTTCTCCATCTACTGAAGGGGTGCTTTTTAAGAAACTTTTTTCTACATGTGCAGGAAACAGGAACAAGAGATTCTCAGGTATCAAAACTAAGAGAGAAGCTTCAGCTGATCAACGCTCTCACAGGCAAGCCAGAAAATGACAGACCCATTGAGACATCAAAGAATGGTAAGAATGCCGTATAATAGTAATCCACTAGCTTGAAGATTCCCTGTGTAATTCAAAGAATAGCTAATGAAGGTGAATAATTTAGGCTGTTCTTTAAGATTTTGGTGGAGATTATTTCAGTTACAGTAGTAGGAAACTGATTTCTCTAAAACAGAAAACTGTCTTTGACTACTAAAGGTGACTTTCTATGTGTAGCGTGATTCACAGGCATCAGTAGCTTGTTTTTGGAGGCATACGCTGATTAACCAGTAGAAATTTATACCTAGTCCTTTGCTTTTTCAAAATCTAAGTGCAACAGAGAGGAAGGGACTGCTTCTCTGCTGACTGGTCTCAGTTCTGCATTTTTGCTGTGCATGTTCAGGTAGTGCTGAAGTTAAGATTTGAAATACTTCATTACAGTAGAACTGTGCTTATTGTTAATTTGCTAAGCAACAACTTGGAAGTTTAGACCTTGCTGTTGGGGAAGATAAGCACCTGCAGTGACAAGGTGAAAACAGCCCAGGTGGGCAGGTGTAATTTGCTTAATAAAGCTTGTTCAACACTTCCAGACTGGGAAGTGGAAAGCACTTTCAAGTCATTCGTTATGGGGTTTACAAATACAGATCTCCTACTACAGCATGAAAGATTAATGCTGTATAAGTGTCCAAAATAAAGTTTTCTTCCTTCTGTTTTTCTAGTTATTGGTAAAAGGGGACAGCACTGCCGTATCCTGAAACAGTTTTGCAGCATTCTTGTCCCATACAGCACCTGTGATGCAACAAAAAATTTAAATAATTAATTTTATTGGATTTTTTCTGTTAACTGTAATTCTGTGGAATTAGTAAGACTAATATACATTGTTTTGAAACAGTTGAAAGTAGTCCGAGTACTACAGCAACGCCCACAGACCTTTCAAGGCTGGCTTCAAGGTCAGCTGATGGCAACACTGAGAATAACGGACAGCTGAGACATCTGTCCTTACCAGGAATTTCCAGCATTGAAGGTATGTCCTTTCTAGCCTGACCCTTTCTTTTTCTGTTTCTATTTTGTATAAATGTTTAGGAGACAATAAATATAACTGGAATTACAGTAGTGTGTCTAGGCATTCTGGGAGAAGTGAGGTCATTTTTTTTAAAGCTTGAGAACTATGGACTTTTTATTTTTCTTAATTACTTTTTTCTTTAAAAAAAGAAAGGACTGGTGTATAAAAGATAAGAAACTGGGATTTAAACACTAGGATTTAAACCACTGGGATTGTGAACTGTAGTTCTTCTGAATGCCCCAGAGCTTGAGAAGAGAAGTCAAGGGTGCTGAAGGAAAATGAAGTAGGTGTGAGTATGTATATTTGGGGATTTTCTTTTTTTTTTTCTTTTCAAGAGAACACTGCCTGATCAAATGAATGGTTTCTGGATCTTGCTGTTCAGTCCCTTCAGCTACTGAAAGGGCAGTGCTTTGCACCAGGAAATGAATAGACACTTTTCCCTTTATATCATCTGTGCTGTTGGTATAGCAACAGTCATTCAGAGCTTGCTTTTGCAGGGGATAACTGTATCTGCATGCAGTGTGTGGCTGTAGAATGGGCTATTAGACATGGCTGGAAATAGGGGTTACTTTTTTCAGATTTAATCTCATTTAATCCAGAAATTGTCATGCTTTTTTTTTCTCCTAAACTGTTACTGAAGGTTTGTGACAACATAGAAAGCAAACTACATACTTGGGGATGCTTTATTTAATTACTAGGTAGTAAGACATAGTGCAGTGAAACTGGAAGAGCAGATTATAGGATATCCCTGTATACTTAAAGGAGCTACTTTTAAACCCTTGTTCTCTTTGCAGATCTTCAGAATTTGTTTAAAAAAGCAACTGGAGATGCTGATGGAAAACTGTCATACGAAGATCTTCAAAAGCTGCTTGGCTCTGCAGCCCAAGAGTCACAGAACTTTAAGACATTTGACACAGATGGAGATGAGAAATACTCATTACAAGAACTGAGATTAGCTTTAGGTGTATAGGATATATATAAAAAAATGTGATATTGGTGGATGCTACTGTAGCTAAAGGAAACTACGGGACATGAAAAACTACGTCTGCACTTTCCTGGTGTTTTACTGATCTTTGGAGTTAAATTACTCTACACATCGCCACCTCTTTTTGTTTGCATTTATTAAAAAAAAAAAACTGACAAATTTCTATGTTGATAGGACATAACATTGGGACTGTGTTAAAATCCAGAAAATTCCCAAACTTGGAAACATTTTCCTCTCATTCTTTCCTTTTCAAGGGAGTTCTTGTTTTTAATTTAAAATGTGTACATACTAAAATAAAACTATGGTTTTATATTTCACTGAAATTTGCCTTAAATTAGAGAGCTGCACTTTATGTAGAGCAGAAAGAAATCTGTCTTGTAAAGATGGGCTGCTTCTGCTTGTAAATATTTGAGAGAGAGTAAATTATGCATATTTAAGGGGAAGTTTGTTGTCAAGGCTGTGTTGGTAGTAAGCTGTTTGTAATGAGAACCTGAGCCTAAAAGGGATGGTTAAGAGCTTCAGCTAAATTTCTGATTTTGAGTAAGTAAAATCATGAATGAATTTGGACTCGGAGGAAAGCAGGAGTGGTAAATCATGTCCATCTATAGTAGGACGTATTTTTAGAGTGAAGAGTTGAAAGGTTTTTTTATATCATGAGCCTACAGGAGCAATTACTGCCAAGTGCTTGGGTTTTTACTTCAGCATCCTTTTAGCTTTGCTGTATTGCGTCCAGATTACATTTTGTGAGATGAGCCTGTTTTTAAAAACAGCAAGTATTGAATAATTTTAACTGATGTTTAAGAGGTAAGAGTCTGCAGCGCCTGAATAGTTCATGCCTTGGGTATGGTCAGCGGTGTGCTGATGGTCTTGCTGGCTGATGACTAGAGATCTTCTGAACTGGATTCTGGTGCTGCTGGTTTCTTCCATCCATTGTTGTTGGCGTCACAGATGAAGTGCCCCGAGTAGAACTCCTGGTCACAAGGAGCATGAGCAGGTGGGGAAGGCCCAGAGTAAACTTGTGGGCTGTGTCCTGACTGATGTCAGTGTGATCACTTCTTGGTACCTTAGCCTTTTGTGTATTTGCCAATGGAAGGATATAAAAAGCAGGATAGGACCGTGCAATGGCATCAGTGTTCTCTCTGACGCATGCTTTGTAAGTGAGGTTTCCTGACTGTGGAGGAGCCTAAGGGTTTGTTTGTACTTGTGGAGCTGAACACAGACCGGGTTTATAACCTTCTGGAACATAGAAAATGACTTTTGCCAAAGGGATTCTCTTCCAGAGTAGATCAGGGCCAAGTTGGATGATTTTGCTCACAAATACCACTGATCTTGTTGGGAGGATTGTTTTTGTTTTTTTCCATGATTGGAGAATTGAAGTTGCCCACCTTGCCAAAACATGTTTATGTGGAAGTAGGTTCATAATTGTTGACTTCATATGAAACTTTGGATTGGATGCTTATAGTTTTATGAATAGTTGTATTCCGGAAGTCTGAATCTGTGAAGGAATGTACAGAATGGAACCCTGCTACTTATTGCCTAGGCTTTTTCTTTCACTGTTGCTCTTCTATCCTGTTTGGGTAATGCAGATGTGACCCAATATGATGCTTTTGATGTGACACTTGAAAATACAGTATTTAAAAACAAATCCAGAACCAAACCAACCAACCTTGGCTTTCGAGAGGACAAGAAGCCAATGCTTGCTTCTTGCCACTTCCCACATCCTTTTATAGATGACTGTGTAAGTCTTTAACCAAATAAAAAACCACAAAACAAAACAAAAACCAAGCAATAAAATGTAACCATTCTGGTATTTTATTTGTATATATTGTATCATAGCCATATGCCAGAGTTTGCAGAATATTTTTGGAAGTTTGATTTGTATGGGATTTAACTTACCTTAAATTTTAAGGCATTATTGTATTGCTGCGTGACCCTATTACGTTCTGTTTTGTGTTGCAGTCTGCTTTATGTTTAGAGGGCTCTTCAGCAGCCATGGGGACGCTCTTGGTGAGGGGGAGCTTATGCCCCGCTCCAGCTGCTGGTGGCCCAGGAGCTCAGCTGGTCCTGAACTGTCACTGAGGCACCAGCTCCCCAGTGGGTGCTGCTCCATTTGCATGTCAGGAGCATAGCAGATGGCTAATTGCTGTAGTCAGTGCTGTTGTAGGGTGGGCTTGTGCTACCTATTTAACAGAATCTGATCATCCCCCAGGATGGTGGTCGCTTTATTTTTGGCCTGGGGTTGCTGGTAGCGGCGTGCTGCAGGCTGGGAGCGCTGGTCCTGTCCTTGCAAGCGTTCTGCTGTGCTGATGGTCTCCGTCCGCCATGCTTTCCAAAGCCCCCATCCCTTCTGGGTGTTGGTGGGGCTTCCTCTCCCGCGTTTTATTCCCGCTGCAGGTGGCGGAGGGCACAAAAACCATGGCTGTTGTAAATACACTCATCCCTCCTCCCTCTCTGCTGCGTTGAGGGGTCTGTGGGCGGCAGCGGGGGCCGTAGCTGAGACTTGCTGTTACGCTGTGACTCTTGGCTTCACTTTCAGGCTGTGTCTCTGGGTTTGGGGGTGACTCCCGCGTGGGGACCGCCGTCTACCCTTCAGCTCAGCTCCGTTCCCGGCCTGTGCGAGGACCGGGCCGCGCATCGCCCTTCCCCGCCCCGCCGGCTCCGAGCTACGGCACTCCGCGCCTCTCACCATGTAACCCCACTTTTACTTTCCTCTCAATAAAAATTCATTGTTGGTTTTTTTAAATTTTTTAAATTTTTTTCTGGGTGTGCAGCTCCGGCGGTGTCATTCCGGGGGCGGAACGTTCCGGCGGGGCGGAGCGCGGCGGCGGAGGAGGGGAGCGGGCGGACCGGGGCCGGAGCAGGAGCCGGCGCCATGGCGGGCCCCCTGCTGCAGGCCTGGGGGCTAGGGGCGGCCCTGCGGAGCCGAGCCGCTCTCCGCCCGCTGGGGCTGCTGGCCCCGCCGTGCCGGGAGCTGGCGGGGCCGGGGTCGGGAGAAGCGACGCTGGAGGAGAATCCCTTCTATGGGAAATACCGGCACAAGATCCAGGAGCTGAGGAGGTGCGGGGAGTGGCGGCGGGGGCCGAGCCCCGAGGGGCGGGGAAAAGGGCCGGACCCTGAGGGGAAGGAAAAGGGGTGTATGTGTGCTGCTTTTCGGGGGGGGGGGGGGGGGGGGGAAGGGAGGGGGAGAAAGGCGTGGTTGGGTTATTTTGGGAGGGAGGAGGTCACTTTTAGCTTTGCGCCCTCATGAGGAAATTAACTAGTTTAGGCCAAACGCAGGCTTGAAGTTCACGTATGTTGCACCAAACGGATGAGATAATTGTCTCCCAGCGTGTTCACGGAATGGCAGGTGTGGGAAGGGACCTCTGGAGATCGATCATCTAGTCCAGCCCCCCTGCCAAAGCAGGGTCACCCAGAGCAGCCTGGACAGGAGTGCATCCAGGCGGGTTTTGAGTATCTCCAGAGGAGACTCCACCACCTCTCTGGGCAGCCTGTTCCAGTGTTCTGCCACCCTCAAAATAAAGATTTTCCTAATGTTGAGATGTAATTTCCTGTGTTCCAGTTTGTGCCCATTGCCCCTTGTCCTGTCACTGGGCACCACTGAACAGAGGCCAGCGCTGTCCTCTTGACACCCACCCTTTAGATATTGATAAGCATTTATGAGGTCCCCCTCAGCCTTCCTGAGGCTAAACAGGCCCAGGTTTCACAGCCCTTCCTCATAAAAGGGATGCTGTGTTCATTGATCATCTTCATAGTCCTGTGCTGGACTCTCCAGTAGGTCCCTGTTCTTCTTCAACTAGGGGGCCTAAAACTGGACACAGTACTCCAGATGTGACCTGACCAGGGTAGAGTAGAGGGGAAGGATGATCTCCCTCTACCTGCTGGCCATGCTTTTTTTTAATGCACCCCAGGAGACCATTGGCCATCTTGGCCACAAGGGCACATTGCTGGCTCATGGGCACTTGTCCACCAGGACTCCCAGCTGAACCCTATCTATGTTCAACTCAATAAGAGATAATTTTGCTAACAAGGAGGTAAAATTTTAAGTTAAAGACATAAAACAGAACCACAGTAAACATTTTAAAAGGCCGAATAATGTTAATTACCTAGTCCTGTTAATTGTTCCTTTTCCAATTCAGATCCAGTCCAGATGTATTTGAATCCCGTATGGAAAAAAGAAATGAAGTGAAAAAGCAGCCGGTGGGATATTCCAAGCAGGGAGAATTTATCAAATGTATGGAGGAAAAGGCAAGGCCAATTTTCTTTGTATTTAACATATACTAAAGCTATAGTGTCATTTATATAGGATATATATAAAAATACATGTATTTATAATGCTACGAATATACGGCATTCCTGTTAGTAAGAAGCCCCAGAATTTCACTCTTTGGTGGCTAGAAGTACTATTCTTTATTCCAGTGTATTCTTTTGCTGTATTTTAGGTTGTAAATTTTGCACTTGAGGCCTTATTTGTTTAATTAGTTCCACATTAGTTTCACCAGACGGAGTGACAAGATCTTGGGTTTATCATTTTGTAATGAATGAAAGCAAGCTGTTCAGTAATACTGGATCCAAAATGCATAATAGTGTGCTTTAATCCCCTGATCTTGAAATTCACAATTCATATTGTTATTCATCTTCTTATTCTCCCAATCAATATTTCATCTTAATAAAATGCACAGCAGCAATCTCTTAAGTATCTTAAATTTGAGCTCATACTTGGAATATCATGTTAGCAGGACTGTTATGCATGGAAGGGAAGGCAAATAAATGGTATTAAAGCATCAGCTATAAAAACTAAAGAAGAATGTTCTTCTTTTCTAGGCAGAAGGTGTGGGCACAAAGACATCAAAGGGAGGTTTCACAAAAGATAAGGTAAGGGAAGTGAGCTGAAGTGTTAGGAGAGGACTTGCTGGCAAATCAAGGATGTAGATTAACTTGTGTTGATTCCATCAGTGGTTCAGCCAAAGGCTTCTTGAGATAAAAGTATTCCTTTTCCAGCTCTTGAGTATAAGAGTCTCATTTACTGTTGGGATCACTTTCAAGTCTTAAAACTCCTGGCAGTCTGTTTTTTTATTATCTGGTCCTTTTTCTCTTGACATCCTGGAAGTTCCTACTGTTAGGGGATCTGTACTGAATGCTGACAGTAATAAATTGAAAGGGTTAAGCTGCCTTTAGAGCATTTCTAAGGATCAGCCAGCAGAGGGACAAAAGAATGGTTTTATTCTTTTGAATTCTTGTATTTT
>JAOQGH010000004.1:24307389-24367546 GCA_025769975.1 Gallinago jamesoni | reverse complement strand
GTCCTTTTTCTCTTGACATCCTGGAAGTTCCTACTGTTAGGGGATCTGTACTGAATGCTGACAGTAATAAATTGAAATGCCTTTAGAGCATTTCTAAGGATCAGCCAGCAGAGGGACAAAAGAATGGTTTTATTCTTTTGAATTCTTGTATTTTGGCAAACTTTCTGTGCAAATCTGCCAACAGAGCCTATGTCTCAGATGGCTGAATGCAGCTTCAGTAGAGATCTGCAGAACTGAAGCAAAGTGTATTCTGTGCCCTGACAGAATCTCTTATATTCTGCCTCAGTGTGTGAATCCACTTCTCAGTGTGATACGGTTTATGATTTACTAGTTTCTTTGGCAATTCAGAAGACTAAGTCACATTGTAAATTCAATTAAGTTGCTCCAGCTTGATTTTGCTCTCTGTAATTGGATCCATTGATTTGGGATTCTCACTTGAATCAGAGAACTGTCATCATGCCAGATTCCTTATGCTTTCTCTTGCAGACACTTGATTCCATTCTTAACGTTGAGATGGTGAAAGAAAAATCAGCGGAGGAAATAAAACAGGTGATGTATTTAACTGCAATAAAGTTTGCTTCACATCTGTGTTTAATCTTCATGTGAGGATGGAAATTTTACTTAGGCTGAAAAACAAAACATGGCGATGCATGTATATTTATAAAAAGCACATTCACATGCATATTGATAGTAGAAGATAAAGTTCTCTCCTTATAGGTAAGTTCACCTAGGAGATAGCTGCTTGATAAATAATACTTTTGGATTTGATCACTCAAAAACTGTCTCAATTGTAATTCTTATTGTTGCCATTTGATGTGTAGCAGTCGAATTGGCATTAGCAAGCTCCTGTTAGGTTTGAAAACTGGTAAAGGGAAACCCTGGCAGTAGCTGATGTGCATTATGCTATGTCTGTTTTGCAGGAGTAAAAAAAAATGGCTTTTGCCACCTTGTACCTTTGTTTGCATTATCTGTCATCAGAAGCTTATATACTCATACTAAAGTTGCTTAGAGTAAGAAGGAGGTGGGTGGGTCTGTTTGGTTGCTTGAAGAACAGTGTGAATCAAGTTATTCTCCTTAATATCTGCTTGGCTTTGCACTGTATTCCTTTTTATCTAGTTACAGGTCACATCTGTTGCACGTTTCTGATGTAGCTTGTGTTGGATCTGTTTGGTTTTTTAACTTATCAGACCATATGCCAAGAAGCTTTATCTAGGCATGATCATTTAAGGGGGACAGCACATATGAAAGAGCCTTCTGGCATGACTTAGAGAACAGAAACCCAGCTGCTTTTCTGATAGCTTGAGAACATTATGGAAGTGGTTCTGTGCTCTGCAGGGGATGGTGTGTGACCAGTTTCAGCAAGGACTGGATTTGATAATGCACAAGTTTCCTTTGAGTTCCCCTATCTCTGTTTCATTATTAAACATTTTACTGGCAATTCTCATATGTAAGACTGGGGAAGGGTAACTGAAAAAGTCATGAACTCTGGGGTTTTACGTGTGCTTATCCATTTATTAAGGGCTTTGAGCTTCTATGTAGGTATTGCTGTCGTGCTGTGGTAAAGAAAGAGATTGTGAATGCAGAGGAGCATTATGCAGAGTCTTGTCCTCTATTGCAAATGTTTTGTATGTTCTTTATTATAAAAAAACCCACAACACAAAACACACAAAATCTCAAATACTCTAGAAATTTTTAGTGTGATTGCTGGGAAAATGTAAGCAGCAGTCCTGATGGCTGGTAAATCTTGAGCCACCTCTGAGCCCACTGCTTATTTCTGTTACCTAGTTGAAGTCTGTCATTTGGTTCAAATACTCTGGAACCTTAGGAGGAATGTATTCATTAGCAGGAAAGTCAGTCAGGCTTGATTGAGAAAAGACTTCTCAAAGTGCTTACAAAGGTTAGTTGACGAATGGAATCCTTTTCAGAGCATTTAATATTGCTGCTAGATGCTTGATATTAACTGTATCTCATCTCTTTTCTTTCCTACAGATTTGGAATCAGTATTTTTCTGCAAAAGATACGGTTTATGCCGTTATTCCTGTAAGTATTTCCCCTGTAGTTACACACTTGAACAGCCAGTGTACAAAGCTTTCCTTTCAAATTGTGATTCTGTTGCTTTTAAAAGCAATCTTTGAAGGATAATGAGGTTTCAAGAACAAACTAACTTTCCGGATTGAGTGATCTTATTGCCCCAAATAAAGGCTTTTGTTTCCAAAAATGTGTATCCCTTTTTTTTTTCTCACTTACATCAGTCTCAATAAAAATAAAGCCAGTACCTTTTTGTGCACACCTGGCTTGAATTTCCTGGCATTTTCTATTATGAGTATCCAATACTCTTTGCAGGGCCCTAGTATCTATTAAGGAAGCATTTGTATTTTCAAATAATTTTTCCTCATAGTTGCTCGTTTCTTCCCCCTCTTCCCTGCAGCACTGACTGCTAACTCAAGTTTAATATGGCAGCATTAGAGCATTTGGCTAATAACTTGCACGTGGCTAATCACTTGTCACTTACTTTCTTACATTTAAAATTATTGGCAGCACTGTTTTTCATTGAGATTGCATGGTGCTTCCCATGATAAGATCAAATTTCTTATTCCTGATAGCTTTACCAGATGTTAATTGTTGTTAATCTGCGTTAGGCTGAAGGAGTTTTTTTTTGCTTTTGGGGTTCCTTTTTATTCTTTGCTACAAAGTCGCCGTGTGATCATGATCTCTTTAAATCTGTCTTTTCACAGCTGGGCACGAATCGTGTGTTCCTTGAGTTCTTGAAACCTCATTTAGATCTGGGATCTGATTTGCGATTGCACTTGGCCCTTTGAGCTGCAACTGGAGTTGATGGGAGGCTCTATTCTAAGTGTATGAAGTGCTGTGTGCTCTGAAAATGGCAATGTGGGATTTGAAGGCAGGGGGCTTCGTGTTTCAGTTTTGCCAACATGTGGATGATGTGAAAATCGTTGAATTGCACTTCTACTGTAGCAGAGGGCCAAGGCCGGGGACTCCAGTGTAGGTCTTTCATTAGTGGGATTGGCACTGGTCTTTGGTGCACTGTTTTAGAGGAGCTTAGGAAGGTTTTAAGGCTTTAATTCAAACCAGGTCCTAGGCACATTAGGCAGTAGTTCATGGTGTCATCAGGGAAAAAATCTACATCTTTTGCCAGAAGCTTTCTGTTGGCTGGAAGAAAGGCCTCACGTAATTCTCCAGTGCTCAAAAGCACACAGGGAGGAATTTCGTGTTGATGAATGGTATATGTTTGCTTTCATGAACACCTTAGAGCAGGTATGAATATGTGGTACTGGGAAGAGAAAAGCAGGCAGAAGATTTGAGGGAACGCAGAGGACACATGAATGAGATTGCCAGGTTTCATCAGGGATGACCAAATGAGTTTGTGGTTTCAATAAGCAATAAGTGTGTTACTTGAGTAAATAATCTACACTGCATTTTAATACTGAAGACCAGATGACTGTGATGTAAAATCTACAATTTGAGGCCAGGGATATGTCATCTTGCTGAAGTGTTGATACCACAGGATGCAGTGGAGCCATTACTGAAAAAGGAGGTAATGTAGGCCTAAAGCATGGGCCCCCCAACTCCAGGGAATAAAGTTTTGGATTCAAGGAGCTTGCTGCTGCACCTTAGAGGTGGAATTGTTAAAACAGGGTACCAATGACATTAGGTAACTAAGAACTAAGTGCAGTTTTCCATGGACTCATTGTCAGCCATTCCCGCAGTGACACTTTTGTAGATAGAAGCTGTACCCTGTAAAGGTTAATGCGATGATTCTGAGTAACTATGCATCCACATTTCTGTTATGAAAATTGAATTTCTCTTTCTCTTTCCCCAAAGGCAGAAAAGTTTGATTTAATATGGAAGAGAGCCCAGAAATGTCCATCGGTACGTATGGCAGAGACTTGCAATGCGTGGATGTAGAGCTGTATTTCTCTTCTCTAAAGCCTAATTCATTAACTTTTGACCCTCCTGTATTCAGACTCAGCTTGATTAGTAAAATCCACATGTTCAAATACTTGGTTTAGTGTTCAGATAAAAGCAGTGGCTATTCATATGTATTAAACAGTTTGATCTAGGTATTGGATATCTAAGATATGAAACATAGGATTTAGTAATGAGAGCACAGAATTTTCCAGGAAATGGATTTATCTACACGCCTCTTGTTTCCATTAATGGATTTCTTGTGCTTAAATCTCTTCTGTGCGGTGTTGGAAAGAGCCAAGCCTTGCAGGCCAACCTCATTGATGTTCCTGTGTAGTCTTTACTTATTGCTTAAATCATCCTTGCTTTGACCTGGAGGAGCTGCTGTTAGTTATAGACATGTGTCACCACCCCGTTACATTGCATGTACATGGAAAAAGTGAATTCTCTTGTGTTATGGTTGGTGTGAGTTGCTCCTCCTCCTTTTTATGTTTGTTCACTGGTAGTGAAGACAGGCAGCAGTATCTGGAAGGAAAAAAGGTAAGAAATCAGTATATTGAGGGTCTGTCCACAGAATGAGCTGAACCTTGTCATGTATTAGCCTGCTGATTATTTCCTGATCATAAACGTGTGTAGCCATGCTTTCTTCTCCACACTGGTGATCTGTGATAGGTAGATATTGGTAAGTGAAGATGAGGTATTCGGATGGAAGCCCAACTGGGCAGGCAGTGTGCTGTGCAAATAATGCATCTCTGTCTCAATGGGAGTGTAAGCTGTCAAAAAAAAAAAGGCTGTATGGCATGCACTGCAAAACCGAGTAGTGTGAGTTCTGTTGCAGAGCATTGTAATTGTAAACGGCTGCAACAGGGGAAGGAAGGAGGGAATTGGGTATAGTCAAACCCCTTATTACAGAGTAAAATACTCTGTGGGTTGTGTCTTAGGTGTATGCCAGCGTGGCAAAGCATGAAATACTGTGTGATGCAATTATTTCAGGGATGAGTGCATTCCCAAGATTTGGGTTCAGTGTTTCTCACATGGGTTGGTGGGTATCACGTAAGCTTCAATTAGAAGATACCTGTGTGAATGAGCAGCTTGTTGCTTTGAGGAAGTTAAACTGCAAAAGCACGTAACAGCCAACAAGCTAAAGGGTATCTTTCTGGGGTTTTGTACCACATGCTGCTTGATTATTTTTGTTTTCTATTGCAAGTAATGTGTGTTTATAGTAATTTGTATGCTGAAGGATGGGCTTTGTGCAAATTTCAGTGTCCTAAGACAGAAATGAAATGCTTCACTCTGTTATGAAAACAAAGTAGCTAGACTGTGCTGCATTAAGAGGAGTGCTTTTGTGGATCTGAATGGGAGACTTTACTGAATTGATGGATTGGTCCTGTATATTTCAGTTGGCAAGAGCAAGATGAAATATATCTGGCTTCCTGAACTACTCAGAGCTTGGAAAGTTATTTATAGCTTTAAGTGCATTTCTCTACAGTGCATTGGTATTTAGTCAGGTATCCTGCTTGTTTTTCTGCTCTCATATTGTCCTTTTTCGTGATGTGGGAGAATGAGCAAGTCTCTATCCTGTGGAGCTGAATAGACTGTAAATCTCTAGAGAGAAAATACTTACCACCTGTTCTGGTGAAATTACAGGATTAAATACTCTGAATGCTCCTTATCTTATATTTGACCATTTCTGCTGTCAATTTTCTAGAAGTGAACAAAGAGGTCAGAGTCTGAATGGTCTCCACTGTCCTTTCCTTTTCTTTGACTGTCTCTATTAATACTGATACAAATATGTGCCAGCGTATTTGCTAATGAAATAAGACTGATAAGGTAATACTATTTTATTGTCTGCTTTGAGTCTGGCTCCTGCTGTCCTGTAACTCCTAATGGGGCAAAGAAACCCCTTTTTCTGTTGTGGTTCTCTCGCTAAAGCATTTATGGTGGAGGCCAGTATGACACAGGCATTGTTTTGTTCTATGAAAGAGAGAATTGTGTTTTTTATGTAATTTCTTGCAGTTTCTATATGCTTTGCCAAGAAAAGAAGGCTACGAGTTCTTTGTGGGGCAGTGGTCAGGAACAGAATTGCACTTCACTTCCCTAATAAACATTCAGGTGAGTGGTTGAAATAAAAAGTCCAAAAATGGCATAGCATCCAGAAATATATAATATCAGCTTATTACTACATATAATATTTTGTAAAGATTTTATTGAACAGGCTGTCTAGCTTAACTTGAAAATAATTGTTGGGAAAAACTGCCATTAATTATGGGTATTTAATAAATCTATGTGCATTAAGTGTCTCTAAAGGACAATGAGTCAAACAGGCTGAAAACAGAAGCAAGAGCCAAACTT
This sequence comes from Gallinago jamesoni, assembly GCA_025769975.1. Lineage (NCBI taxonomy): Eukaryota > Metazoa > Chordata > Aves > Charadriiformes > Scolopacidae > Gallinago > Gallinago jamesoni. The sequence goes on along the minus strand of JAOQGH010000004.1, from coordinate 24,361,267 downwards.
TTTAGAACTGTTTATGCAAGATACTTAAAATACCAGTAGATGCTGTGAGATGAAATATTTTTCTGGAAATTGCTGGTTCTTTTAAATGCAAAATGGTCTTTAGTCAAGAAAAGACTCAGCCTAACTCTGCCAATCCCTTATTTTCTCTAAATACCAGGAATAATGACTTGTTAATTAGAACTTGCCCTTAAGCCCTGAAAAATGACTACCTCCAGGGCGGTTAATGCTCAAAAGTTTTGTAATCAAGCCTCCAAATCTGCAATAGAGCTGAAGTTCTTTATGGGCTACTTATGGGATATTTTTCTCCTTCAGACTCAAGGTGAAACTGCTCCCAGCCAGTTGGTTTTGTACCATTATCCTGAGCTGCAGGAGGAAAAAGGCATAGTACTAATGACAGCAGAAATGGACTCAAAGTTCTTGGTAAGGGAAATCTATTCATTGGCTTTTTTCATTTTATGCTGCAACCTCCTCCTATAGTTTTGCATTAAAACCAAATTAGAGATCTTTGAAAGACCCTTTTCCAAAGAGTGGTCTTAATAGATTTCTTGAACCTAATCTAGTTAATACTGGGGAAACCTAGAAGGAAATCATCAGTCTGACGGGCTGATGATTTCAGCTCATTCATTAGGGTTTTTGGTTTTGTTTTGGTTTTGTTTTTTAATTCCATCCCCCCACCACCATTTTACTCCAGGTATTATAGTTTATTGTTGTAAAACAAAACAATAGAAGTGCTTCTGTTTTTTTTTATTAACGGAAGCAAATTTAAATGATGGCTTGTTGCTACCTGCCAACAAGTTAAAACAGTGAAGTTTAATACTGCTTATCAACTCAGGAGACCTCCAGAGCTCTGTGTTAGGTTTCTGCCTGCCTTTGCTTTTTTCCCCCCTCTGTGGGTGTGCTGTTATTTTTGTATCTGTCGTAGCAAGGTGCTGGGACTAATAGCACCAGGGATTATACTGGTGGAACAAGATAACTAAAGCATCCCACCTCTAACTGACCTACTTCACACCAGTTCTGAAACTGCAGAGGAGTCATCAGTAATGCATGTGCTCTGTTGTATCTCGGTGCAAACAATCAATTTTTGCAAATAGGTCAACTGGAAGATGGGAAAGATGGTGCATTTCCAGTGCCTTAGGGTGGCCAGGGATCATGGAAGACTTCTTTGACCTTGGAGGTGTGTGCTCAGCAGGAGAGCAGTTTGTAGACACAGTGCTGGCGTGTATAATAAGTAGGTCAGGAACAAGAGGGAGGTGGTTTGTTAAGAGATTTGCAAAACTAAGGTAACTTGGAGTCAAAGTCACTTGATGATGTAGGACTGCAGCCTTTCAGCTGCCAAAGAGTCTTTTTCGAGGGGATACTCGAATACAACAAACCCCGATGGTAACAAATGCTTTGTTTTAACTTGCAGGTGGTCCATGAAGCACAGTGCTTGGCGAATCAGGTGCAGCTTTTCTACGCGACGGATCGTTCCCAGACCTACGAATTAGTGGAGACCTTCAACCACAGATCTAACGAATTTAAATATATGTCCGTTATAGCAGAGCTTGAACAAAGCGGACTTGGACGAGAACTGAGACCTGCTCAGGTTCCTGACAAGTCGTAGAGCCTGATAAGTCATAGAAGGTGAAGACAGCCAGCAGCAGGCAGGGGGTCTCCTAAGTGGAGTTGTCCTGTCTCTTGTTTTAGGAATTTGGTTTGGATACAGAAAGGATCTGGAGACATTCTGGGAGTGTCATAGTCAAGCCTGTCTGGTGCCGATGCAAGATGAGGACTTAGACCATTTGAATGACAATAACTAATTGCCAAAGTGGACCCCCATGCTTCAGTGTAACTTCATCAGAATGAGCCATTTTCCCATTCTGTAACTCACTGCTGCATGTTGTATTTTTGAAATCTGAAATAAAGTGACAGAAGGGGACTATATTGACATCAGTAGGGAGGTAACAATCAGTGTTTCTTCTCAGTAAATGCATTGCAAATGCTCTCCACCATTATAATTGCATGGTCCAGTGCTTTTTCAACTGTGTGGAATTTATACAGGCATGTCCATCAGGAAAAGAGATTGGGACCGATGGTCTGAAACAGAGTCCTCTTTGTTACTTTGTGTGTGAGGGTCTTTACGCAGATTTATACTGCGGCCTCTGTTTTCCCCAGGATTAAAAAACAGACCCACTAGATTTGTTCTGGGAAGTTTCTGCTTCTTAATTGATACATTAGTTTTATCTTGTTACTGTGTTTCTGTCTTAGAGATGTTTTTCTTGAGGAGTAGGATATACTATAAACATGGATTTAGTTTTGTATATTTTTGAATAGTGTAGAGGAATTATCACATGCTTTATAGAATTATTTTTTTCTCAGACTGGCATCTAGTCAGTCAACTCTACAAACGGTATTTGAAGGGACAGAAAATAGCTCTTGCTCCCATTTCAGGAGAGGCACTATCCATAATAAAAGCAAGATGAAATGATATAGTAACAGAGCTAAAGCCACCAGCTGGCTTCTCAATTTTGAAGTGACAACTGATGAAAAAATGCATTGGTGTGAATATGCACAGCAGCTTTAACACGGCAGTGTTGGTAAGAATCTGGATTTTAAGGACTACAGCTGCTTTGGGTTTTAAGGCTGCCTTCACAAAGGAATCGCAAAGCATTGGTGCTTTGAGCTCCTCTCATTTTCATTCCCAGCAGGGGCAGTGTGTCTGTGGACAAGGACATACTGCCGTGGTGCTGAGTGATGGGCAGCCTGTGGGTGGATTATCAGCGAAACACCGCTGTGCAGGCAGACAGGTAAACAGGAGACAGCCAAGAGCTTTGCAGGAGCAATGCCAAAATATTTCCCATATCCACATCAAGTCCCCATCAAATCCCTGGCACTAACTTGCTCTTAGCAGTAACTACCCGTTACCTTCAAGCTGTATCAGTCTGGTAAGCATTTCCTCCTTTGCCAAAGAAAAGGAGGCAAGAAGGGTATGAAACTTGTCTATTGGAGGAAGACTGATTTTTTTGGGCAGGACTGGTAACAGAACTTTTGTGCTGCCCTTAACTGTGATCTGACAAGGAGGTTTGGTTATTTATAAAGGACTCTTTCGCCATCTGTTTGCCAGTAGGAGCCTGTTGCTGTGATACTCTCCATCAGTCCATACTTTCTCAGCCTGTTCTTTGGACATGAGCAGTGCCCAGCTCAGCACTCAAGGTAGATAGTAAAGTTTTATTGTTGGGGTCTATTTTAGCAGAGACTTATATACATTGGGTGTGAACTCTGGTCCATTCAGGGAATTAAAAAATGTTTTTAGAAAAGATACACTTTCTCCTGGGGTTCTTCTGCGAGAAGGTGGTCTTGCTCCCTGGTAATGTCATCTTTCTGTTTCTGATTGTGTTGGGTCTATGAGTGTGTGCAGAGGAGGAGTAGAGGAGATGGGGATGGGGCTCTTATAATCTGAACAGCAAATCACCTTTATTAAAGAGCCTTTCTGCTTCTATTCTGTAGCATTCATGCTCCATTTATCATTTTCCCTTAGCTGAAATAAGGGCAGTTTTGATTCATTATTCACTTCCTGCTTTGAAGAACTCACAGTTGCTGTATTCATTTTTAATGTAGCTATAATACGACATCTCTAGAAGAGTAATAGGCAACAGGAGTGAAATTCAAGGCTTCCAAATCTACACCTGAGCCTTTTTCTGAGTTTAGAAGACAAAATCTCTAGAAAAGGCTGCAGTAGTCACTACCTGTAATTCTGAGTGGGTTTTTTTCAACCCATCTTGATTAACCCCAAACTAAGAACGTCTCCAAGGGTTTAAGACAGACCGAAATGGCAAAATCAAGAAAAGGAAACATTTCTTGCATCGCATGCATTGGGAAGGCTTTTAAATAAGACCCAATCTGAAAAGGCAAAGTTGATGCTGACCCATGCAGCCCTTTTCTGGCTCTGGCAGAGGTGGAATGGACCGATGGAGGGAACAAGCCTTGAAGTGCACACTGTAACATGTTTCCTCTTGTGTCAGGGTGAGACCGCTTGGCACAAATGACTGACTTGGTGACCTGGTGCTGTACGGCGCCTCCCCAGGGAGCAAAGAGCCAACTAGACCTGTAGGTGCAATGGCAGGGAGGCAGCGGAGGGTTTACGAAGCTGGAAGCTGCCCACCCTCCTGGGAGCCTTTCCCAGATCTCCTGCTGGGAACGGGGATTTGCTGCAGCCCCGGAAAATGTCACTGCTGTGTTTTCTCCAGCAAGCCAGTCCCATGGACTGTGCCACCAAAACACTGTTGTGAGCAGGGAAGCTTCAGACAGCTATTTCCTGCTGTATTCCTGTATAATCTGTATGCAGATAATAATCTGTATTCCTCTGGATTGTAACATCATGTAGGAATATATATTCCTACAGATTGTAACGTCATGTAGGAATACAGTTTACAGCAGCAGACAGCCTTGTGGTCTGAGGGGCTGCACCATCAGAGCATCTTGGTTGTGGATAACAGAATTGGTTCAATACTCAGTTGCAAGTTTGTCGGGGTGTGAATAAGGTCCCTAAATTTTAAATGGAAAAATGGAAACCCTTAGTCCTTTTGGAAACGTACGTGCTAGTGTGTGTGCTCGTGCTACAGTTAGGCCTTGAGCAGCACGGTCAGAGCTCTGCTGACTGCTGCTGTGGTGGAGATCAGGCTGAAACTTGGATAAAGACCTGTCATAAAAAGGTCCTGGAGAAACTCTAGGCCTGACCCCCCATCCCACTAAGTGCTTGCTGTAAGGGGGAGTAACTTACCTGAAGAACTGGCCCCACAAGCCATCCTTGCTGTGGAAATAGGCCAGTGGTCTTTTCGTGGCTGTGGGGCTTCTCTGGTGCCCAGGATGCACTTGTGCATAAACCCTGCTGGTGGCTGCCCGTCCTCGGCGTGTCTGTGGGGCATGTGGTGCACGTTGAGTCCCTGCTGACCCTCAGAGCTGGTGAAAATAACACTGTTAACCTTGGCGTGGCGAGAGAAGGCGACTGCGAGACTTATCTGCTGTACAGCCACTAGAGGGAAGGGTTGTCTCCTTATTCTGAGCTACCAGCACACGTAGAGCTTGCAGGAGCCTCTCTCTGCTCTGCTTTGTGGGCTCAGGGTGAGTTTTGTGCTAAAAAATATAAATCCCTGGCTGCTCCTATGTGATCAATAAGGTGGTGGGTTGTTCTGAGACAGACCAGCAGTTCCCCTAGCCTAGATCCTAGATGGGCTGCCTTGGGGAGGGCAAACATTCCACAAAAATGCTCCAGGTCGCTTTGCTGATTTCCAGCCATGTGTGGGCCAGGGTCTTCACAGCTGAACCAGCTGCTGCAGGAGCCACCTCCTCCCCTACTGCTGCCTTTGGCTGTGGGAGACCCCAGGGCCAAGGATGTGGCAGCAGCTCCTGCTAGGAGCGGTGGAGCAAGTTTTGCTGCTGGAGGCTCTTGTTAGCAGCATCTCAAAACCTGGTTTGCCCACCCACCAGCCCTGTCACCCCGGGGGAGATGTTCCCCTACATCAGCAGAAACCCAGAGCCCAGCCTGCTCCCAGGGGAGACACCCTGGCTTGTGAAAGGCAGCTGTCGCAGCAATCAAGGAAATGCAGATTGAAGGATGATGTTCTTACCCTCGCTTGAAATGCTGACTCCAGTGCTTTTTTGTCTGCACTTGTTTGTTTTTTTTTTTTCTTCCCCTGTGCTTTAGAAAACACAGACTGATCCCATCCGAGCCACGGCTGAGGAAGTTCCCATTCCCTGTCTCTGAGCTTGCACAGGACTTGCTGGAGCAGGGAAGGGGAACTTGCTGTTCCTGAGGCTGCGTAAGGAAGGAGGAAAACTTCTCTGGGCACGTTCTTTGCCTCTCTGGGAATAACCGGAGCAAACCCACTTGCTCCCTTTGCTGTGTCTTGTGGTCTGTCTTGAAGGCACGTAGAGTCTTCAGACCCTGCCTGGGCACAAGCACCTCCCTGGCAGTGCACTGACTGGGGCGCAGTGCTGATGGACTGATGCGCTGATGGGGCGCAGTGCTGATGGGGTGCTGTGCTGCTGATGGGGTGACACACTGGTGGGGTGCAGTGCCGCTGGAGTGCATGTCGTGCAGGGCATTGTGTGGCGATGGGGAGTCCATCCTGGCATTTTTGGGGGGCTCACCGCACCATCACCCCCTGCTGCAGCTGTGGCCTGTCGAGCCGGGCAAAGCCACATCACCACTGGGCCTCTTTCCGTGACCACCCGTGAGGTCCCATGGAGCCATCCAGCACTCCAGGCTCACTTCCTTCCCCGCTTCCTTCCCCTTGGATAAATTCAGCCATGCACCTGCCTGCGGGAGCGGGGCCAACCCCCCCCCTCTTCCTTCCTCCGGGAAAGACCAATGCCCTCTTCACAATAACACATCCCTCCTGCCCCGAACCTGCCCCTTGGACCTTTTCCTCTCTCCCAAGCGACTCCTGCCCTCCCTCCCCACAGCTGGGACACGGGTGGCTCCGGTTCCACGGGCTCTCTGCTCTGCGTGGTTTCCCAAACCCAAAGACTCGTGCAAGGGGGAAACTCCCTGAGCTGGAGGTGCTGCTGACTCCCACGGACTTGTGGGGCTGCAGCTGATGCAACTTCAGCCTGCGTGTTCTTTTTCCTTTGGCTCCAGACTGCTGAGGGTGGGAGGGACCCCATCTTCCATCGAAGTATTTTGGCTCCATCTCGCCTGGATGTAAATCCTGGCGGTGAGCTCCCTCTGGGATCTTTGCTATACGGCCAAACCCCCTCAGTTTTGGATTTGTGCCTGTTTTGGTTTTTTTTTTTTTTTCACTTCACTGGGGTTTCAGTTGAAAATTTCCTCCTGGCTTGGCATTAGCTGCTGGGAGTCACATCTGCTCCGCAGACCTCTGCCGCCCGCTCCCAAGGTCTGAGGCCACGTTGCGGTTTCCTGCATCGCTTGGGGATGAGCATGGACCAACCTGCCGGGTCCCCAGGGTGGAGGACAGTGATACTGCTCAGCCCTTGCTGGGTCCCAGAGCAGCTGTGACATGCGAGTAGGGAGCATCCAGTGTAGGGGACACTCCCCAGGTGCCAAAAGACTTTGTGGAGCTGCAGCCACTGCTTGAACCTGCTGGAGCTGGGCATGGGGCTGGTTCCCCAGCAGCCAGGAGGAGCCTGCTGGGCTCCTTGGGCCAGATCCTGATTTTAGGGGCATTACTTTGATCTGAGACCATGAGAGATTGGCTCAGGAGCTGATGTGGAAAAGGCTCTGCCTCTGTCAACCAGCCCTCGGGTCCTGGGGAGGACGTACACACAGAGCTGAGCTTTCGGGGTTATGGCTGTTGGACCTGAATCAGCTGATGATGGTGGTGGGAAGCAGCCAGACAGATGAATTTGTCACTTCGTGCTTCCCTCCTGCCCCAGGAGCTGAGAGTTCAGGGCACATTGTCTCCAGGTTTTTATCTTTTCTGTAGAAACGTGCTGCAGGTGTGAGACATGTCATCCACCTCACGTGTCACTGGGTGCCAACCATGGGTGGATCCTGCATGTCCTCGGTGTGTCCTCCCATTGCCTGGCCCGTGACCTGCCCTTCAGTCATGTCCCAGATGGGGACAGGCAGGAAAGCCAGGGGCTGCTGGGTTGTACAAAGCCCTGATTCCCTCTGGTCCTGGCTGAAAACAATCTACTCGAGGCTGCTGCCTGATGCTGTGGGCTCTTTGATGTCTTCTTTTCTCCTAATAAGATGCTGCTGCAGGTGACAAATAGTTTCTATTGCACCTACACAAAACCAGCGCAGGGAGAACAGAAGCCTTGTAGGGCTTGGGCTGAGCTCCATCGTGGCTGTCTGCTCTGGGAAGCTGCTGGAAAACCGAGGCTGTTTGCCATTTCTGGGCAGGTAACTTTATTTTCAAAGACTGTATCTGAACATTGTGCCTCAAGAGCAGACCCTGGCATCATCTAAAGCTGAGAAGCTTCCATTATGGGGGGATGGGAGTCCAGATCCTGCAGAGATGCATCCCATGGGGGGCACAATCTGCTTGGGGGTCAGAAGGTAAATTCATGAGGACAGCAGGGGAAGCCAGGAGGGGTTCAGGGAGGCAAACCTGAGCCCTCCTGCTCCGTGCAGACCTGCCCAGCAGCCAGATCCTCCCAGCACCTCGGGCTGCTGGCTTTGTGGTTTCCTTTCTCACACTCCTGCTGCTCCCCCACCTCGCCCCGTCACCAGCAAGCGCTTGGTTGAACCTGAGTTCAACACACGTTCAAGTGAAGCCTAGAAATGTTTCCCTTGCTAGAACTGTCCCAGGGCCAAACAACTGGAGCACAAGTCTCACGAGGAGAGGCTGAGGGAGCTGGGGTTGGTCATCCCAGAGAAAAGGAGGCTGAGAAGAGACCTTACCACTCTCTGCAACTACCTAAAAGGGGGTCGTAGAGAGGCAGGGGTTGGTCTCCTCCCAAGTCACAGGCGATAGAACAAGAGGAAATGGCCTCAAGTTGCACCGGGGAGGTTTAGATTAGATATTATGAAAAATTTTTACACGGAAAGGGTTATCGAGCATTGGAATGGGCTGCCCAGGGAACTGGTGGAATTGTCATCCCTGGAGGTATGGGTAACCGTAGTGCTTAGTGACGTGTTTTATTGATGGTGTTTATCAGAGTTAGGTTTGAAGGTTGGACTTGATGATCTGAAAGGTCCCTTCCAACTCAGACAGTTCTATGATTCTATGAGTTTTTAGGTGTTTCCAGCAACGCCACCATCTCACCTCGCTGCGGCTGAGCCGCGCTGCTCCCCTGGGAAAGACACGGGAGTGTGAGCACTGGGGCTGTGCTGCCGCCTCCCCCCACCCTACAGCACCCACGGGCATCACGTGTGGGGCGCTCCACTGGGGAGTCTGAACCCCGGAGCAGAGTCCCAGCCCACGCCGGTCCATCCCAGGCTGGCTGCCCCTCTGGGCGCTGAGCGTGCAGGCGCAGGTTCGCTTTCCCCAAATGCTAGTTAAATACCCCAAAGCGCTTCGGAGCTCACCCCGCCTCCGAGACCAACAGAAAGTAAGCCTGCTCTGTGCAGAGAAAGTTTTTCTGGGTTTTTTTTTTCCTTTTTTTTCCTTTTTTTTTTTTATTCCTCCTTCCCCCCCCCTCCCCCCTGTTTTTTCTGGTTTTTTTTTTCCTTTCCCCTCTCTCTGGCTTTTCTGTTTGGGACGGTGTCCAGCTTGGTCTGGCACTGAAACCAGCTGATTTTTGCCTGCTTTCAGGGGCCGGGGGGAGAGGATGAAGGGAGACGGGGTGTGCAAAAGACAGCAGAGGCGGGGGGGAAAATACTGCAAGAAGGGGGTGGGTGTGTGCGTGTGTAATATATTGCAGGATTTCATCTCCTTTCCCCCAGCGCGCTGCTGTCCCGTGAAAGCCCGGAGCCAGCAGCGTGGGACCGTGCGCCAAAAAAGGACCTCAGCGTCCAGGAATGGTGCGTGGGTGTGGGTGTCCACCCGTGAGCGTGGGTGCCTCCTTGCGGGGTCTGGCAGGGCCGGCTTCCAGCGGGTTTTCCAGGGACAGCTGGAGCTGCCGGCGGGGTCAGGACGTGACATCACTTGCCAGAGAAAAACCCTCGGTCCCGGGTTTCTGTAACGAAACCCCAGCGAGCGCTGGAGCGTGGCGGCTCTCCCTGCTGCTGCCATCCCCAAACTGCCGATGGTCCTGATGGGGAGCCGGGCTTGTAATTTTCTTTCTTCTTAACTTTTGCCTGATTGTTTGGGTTTTTTTTTCTCTTCCCCCTCCAGTAAGAGCAGAAAGTTCAGCGGAGGGATTTGGGGCTGGAAGCTGGGCATGCCAGGGAATGAGGTGAGTGCTGGGGGTGGAAAAAAGCCGGAGCTGCACCCCCGAGGATGCTCCTAGGGCACTTTTAGGCACAAGTTGGGCAAGACGTGGTCGGAGTTAGCCTGGGAAGGAGCAATTCTTCACCCAGCTGGGGCACGGACGCCTGCAGAAGGCTCTTCCCCTTCCTCCATCATGTCTCGGCTCAGCTGCCAGTCTGTAAATACAGAAGGAGCCTGTTTTGGGGGATGTGGGAGGGTCGAGGAGCCGCTGCCGGCGGGGCAGGGGATTAGAGCAGATGGCCTGGGGTGTGCAGGGGAACGGGGGACAGGCAGGGGACAGAGGGACGGGCAGCCCTGCCGGCAGCTTGTGGTGTGGACAGAGACCCGTTTCCCGGGTGGGACAGTCCCGGCAGGGGTTTTGCTGGTGTCGGAGGGAGGGCGGAAAGTTGTGGGCGGGGGGAACTGGCTGAGAGCGAGCGGCAGAGATGGTTTTTCAGCAGCTGGCATGTCTCCTCTCCTCTTCTTCCCCGAGCTCGCAGGCCCGGAGCTCCCGGTGTTTGGGATTACGGCTCTGACTGTGGAGTAATCGCCCTTGGGACCGAACCAGAGCAGCTGGGCACCGTGGAAGCTGTTGGACACCTCTTTGCAGGACTTCTAGCAAGTCACCGGTGGCAGCAGCAGGGAGATCCCAGCCCCCAGGAATGAGGTACCCCCCAAAGAGCCCTCAGTCCCACGTGGGCGTCACCTCCAAAATGAAATGGATAGGCTGCCTCTAGCCTGGAGAGATGAGGCTTTGCTTTTCTGCTTGGAGGCATCTTGGGTGACTTTGGGAGAAGCTTTTTTGGTGCCTCTGGGCCAGGCTGTGGTCCTCAGGGAGCTTTGCTGGTGGTGTGGCAGGGAGGCAAGACAAGGAGCAGGACAGAGCGAGGGGACAGTGGGGCTGGGCAGGGGGAGAGTGTGCGGTCCCGCTCCTGGAAGCCGTGCTGGTTCCATTTTGCATGAGTTGGGGATTTCCCAGCATCAGGCGAGCAGGGGGGAAGCACCCGGGTGTCTTCCCACTGGCAGCTGTCCCCAGCTGGGGCGCGGGGGGCCGAGTCCTGCTGCTGCTCAGGGGGGTGCTGCTCCAGAGTTGGGTCACCAGGGGCTGTCTCAGAGGATGCTCGCACCTCTCGTGGGTCTCAGCAGCACCATGTGGGTTTGCACAAGGAGGGTTTGGTGGTAGGGAGATGCCACTGAGGGTTCAGGGCTTCTCCACAGCTCCCCCAGCCTGCGTGCTGGGCCTTGATCCCCCCTCCCGGCATCTTATCTTGGCTTGCTTCCTGGAATTTTCCATCGTTTGGGTTATATTTGGGATCGGCAGCCAATAACCCCGTTTCTCACGGACAGCCCAGCTGGGGCTTGGCTCCAGCAGGAAGCACAGAGGGAGTGGGGCCAGCGCCCCGAGACCGTACTCCCCAGCATCATCCTTCTGCAACCCCCCTTCCTTGGGCAATTCAAACCAGACATGGCTATTGCAAAGGCTGGAAAAGAAGAGCTACTTTCATCTCTCTAGGAGCCCCATATGCCCACAGCCCCTGGCTGGATTGGGGCTGGGGTGGCTGCAGTAAACGGGATGTTCAGGAGAGTAACTTTGGCCTGCAGGGTGCTCCTGATGTTCTTTCACATCCACCAAGAAGCAGCCCAGGTTGTAAAGACTCTAGGACAAAAGGTTGAAGACCAAACTTTGCAACAGGACCTCTCCAGGGCTTGAAGGGAGGCTCAGGGACAGGGCTGTTGAGTTAGCAGCCAGACTAGATGCTTCCTAGAGCAGCGAAAAGCCTGCTGAGCCCCAGGGCCAGCTGGTTTCTGGTCAGACTGTCCATCTGGAGGCTGGCTGGCTGTTTCGGGGCTCTGGCAGACGGCGGCTGAGCTGATGCCTGCCCTGCTTCTCCACTGGGGATGGGGCAGGTCGGGACTTCTACGCTGCCTGTGGTGGGGAGATGGGAATCCCCTAAAGCGGGGAAGCAGAAGAAGACATCTGGGTGGCCAAAGGCAAGATGCCCCGGGGAAGCCCAAGGGGGTTGTGCAGAGCTGGCAGTATTTAGTCTCTGCTGTGCTCTACGGTGCCTGGAGCCAGGTGGATCTGTGCTCTGCCTCTGTGGCCTCTTCCCAAAGCAGGAGTCTCCCTGTGGAGCGCCCATGGTGTTGGACCCCTTGTGCTCCCTGGAGAGGGTTGGATTGTGCTGCTAAAGCAGCCACCTGTGGTTTCCAGTCAGATGCTTGTGCGAGTGTGTAACCGTCTCGGGCTGGATCCAGAGAGGATGCATTTGGCACTGGAGGTGCTGGTGTCGGAGCCTTCCCCTCTCCTTCCCCTCCATGATCTTTAATGCTCCCCAGGGGCACTGGCAAAGCACTTTTCCCCCTGAAGCCTTTGCTTTCACAGCCCTTAATATAAAGGCAGCCCGGGGAGGGAGAGTTTTGAAATTGGGGAAACTGAGGCAGGGAGTGCAGGACTATCCCCGGTGCCCATCACCCTGGAGACCGGTGGTGTCTCTGACTGATCCTTCCTGCTGGGTTTCTGACTAAAGCTTATTTGGGGTCAAAAATGGAAGTTTTCCTTGGTGATCTTGCCTCCTGCCTGTAGGACTGGGGGGGGAGGAAGCCCCCCTCCCGCCGCTCTGCCTGCTTTCCCCTTTTGTTTAGCCAGTTTCTAAACAGACCTTTCATAGTTGTTTTTAATTTACAACAAAGCCATCGCCTTGCCATGTTCCTCTGTGGTTTTCAAATGATAAAAAAAGGAAAAAAAAAAAATGCTTAAGTAAAAAACCAAAACAACTCTCAAATCTGAAATTAGCGGCTTAGTTTGACCCTGAACTTACATCCCTCCCATCCAGTTCATTTCCTTTCCTCTCTGGACCTGCCAGCAATCTAGGAAACCAGTTTTTCACGTGTCTCTGCCTGCTACATCCCTGGCAGCGGCTCATCCTTGCCCTTGCAGAGCTTAACCCTGTGCTTACTTGGTTCTTGCTAAACCCAACTGAGTCTCGCTTCTGCCACTGCTGGTAAAAACAGGGGCAGGGCTGAAGCCAGAAGCCTTCGCAGCCGTGGACGGGGTTTTGTGGCCATTCGGCTGGGTTTGAAGCCAGCCCTCTACAAAGCCAAGGCTATTTATGGTGTGTGGACGGGGCTGAGCACAGAGCATGCCATGGCGTGGATGTCCCATGGGAAGCGGCTGCCTCTTTCCATCCACCGGATCCTCTCATCCTCCTCCGACCATCCTCAGTGGGGACACAGGGTGACAGCGGGGAAAGGCTCCTGCTCCCCGGCCGCCTGCTTCGCTCCCCATCTGCTCCTGGGAGAAGGACCAGGTTTGATTTGGGGGTTTGCAGATGCTTCAGAAAGGGCCGTGTAAGCCCCTGGGGTGCGGGCACCACCCCATGATGGGAACTGCGGCGTGGTGAAGCCTTTGGGTTCAAGGGTTGCAGCCTTTGCCAAGGCTCCTCTTGGAGAAGCTTTGATTTTGCACGTGGGAACTGAAGGCAGAGACCTGCAGGTTGCCACCGCGGCACCAGTCCAGGCCCTGCCGGCACGGGCCAGCAGTGGGATGTGTGCAGTCATGTCGTAGGAAACTGCTGCCTAAGCTTGTTGAATGGCAGCTCGCCCTTCGGATTTCCCAAAATGGGCAGTGCGAGCAGGGATCTGGGACTTGGACGGGTCTCCTGTCCCACCCCAATCCCCAGTGGACCACAGCCTGATTTCCAGGAACATGACAGCCCTGACCGTCAGGCTCAGCTGAACTTATCCCTACAACCTTGGAAGATGTCCCATTTTCTGTCTCTCTGTGTGGACCTGTCCCAAATCCTCAGCCAGTGATGGAAGAGCACCAGCCAAGTTGGATGCATGAAGGTGGACACTGGGAAACCCTGGTCTGGCATTTGCTGCTGATGCCCTTTTCCACCAGTTAGACCCGGGATGCATCTGGGTCCATTCCCAAAAGGATTTTGCCTTTCTTGCCAGAAAGTGTTGGCGGTTGCTGGGTCCCTTTCCAGGGGGAAACTGAGGCACCAGTGACTTTGCAGAGACTGTTTGCTCCAAGTTGGTATGTCCCATCTCAGCCCCCCAGCTGCAGGGGCCACAGCTGGTATTTAAAGCCCTGGTCCAGCCTCTGTGCCGCTCCCTCCCTATACAGCTCACCTCTTTCCCTGCACATTGGCCTCTTCGGGCAGTGAAAGCTTTGGAGTGAGGCGTGGAACCAACCTGGGTTTTGGCCTGCTGCCTCTCCCTGCTTCCTCGGATCGTAAATCCCGGGATGCGTTTTTGGCTTTGTGCTAAATTTAACTTCTGGAGACCGTTTTTCTCCAGCAAAGATTCCCAAGGCCTTTTAATGACTCGGTAATTTGGTAGCGGTGCTGCTGAGGATCTGGAAAGCAAAACTGCTTGTGTTACTCCAGCGTGCACCGCTGCCCGGGGAGCAGAAAGACGGCGGTGCCGTGCCAGCATCCCATGGGGTCAGGGGACAGGTCTGCGCCGAGCACTTGGGCAGCAACGGGTTTTACTCCCCCTTCACAGGAATCTCTAACAGATACATGGTAGGGAAACATCTGGCCAGTGATTAGCAGGTTATCGCTCTTGGCTGTTTCTTTTAAATTGGTGTTTTATTAGGATGGTACTGAAGGATGAAGTACATTCCCACCTGCCAGATGGGTGAGAGCAGCTTGTAGGGTAACACAGAGATGCAGTTGTGGAGGATGCAGAGATGCAGTTGTGGGATGAGTTACGGGACAGTAGGACAGCTTCAGGAGATGAGATGCAGAGTTTATTTCCCAGTGAGTGGCTCAATATTTGCAGAGGACTTTCAAAGTGAGGCACAGGAACATGGGAATTGCCCCACATTCATGGAGAACGGATTTCATTGCTGATGGCCATGGCCTCCAGTGACTGTTTGATGGGAGATTATCTGCCAGGAGGGGTTCTTATCACCTCGGAACAACCCAGTCTCTGCATGGAAGAGCCTGCAAACAGCAATAGCTCTTGGAGCAGAGCAAATAGAGCCGAGGCCAGCAGAAATGGTGACACAGAGAAATGTCTGTTGGCACAACTTGCCCCTCCAAAGTCCCACGGAAACCTGCTGGGTCAAGTCCCAGTCCCCGTTTGTGTTGATGTTAACCTGGAGGGACTGTGTGTCCTGGTGGGATTGGTCTGGTCTAACATGGGGATAACCAAGTTGTTCATCCTCTGACTACCCGGCAAAGAGATCGAGGACTCGGGCTTGGTGTGGGGCTGTGCGATGCCTGTCCAGCCCTGGGGGGTAGCAGTCACCGGGATTTATCTGGGTGCTGGGCAAAGGGACTATCTGGCTCTGTTGGAGGTCATGGACTGGCAGGGGGACGGGGATGGGGAACCTGCAGCTCCCTTCATGGATCTCACCACGGATTAGTGGTTGCTGCATCATCCCCATCCTGGGAAGCAGCCAAGTGGCAGATGGGGAAATCCTGACTTCTTGTTTAGGGGAGTGATTTTTTATTTTTGCTCATTTTAATGGCCTTTATGTTTCAGTCAGAGCCCTCTGCCGCTGACCGGCGACAGGAGAGAGAGAGAGAGGAAAAATAATCCACGTCTGAGGGTATGCTGGCCCCCTCCCTCCCCACACTGGCTGCAGGGCCTGGCACTGCTCAGCCCCATCACGCCTACCTCCATAGGGGGAGACCCTGCTTGGATGCCTCATCCCAAAGGGTATCCCGGCATGTCCTATGTTACTAGATTAGGGAATCCATTGCAGTAGTTATACATAAATATATATGTATGTATATGTACATATTTTAGAAACTGTTATGCAGACTCTCCGGGAAGCTTTTTTTAGAGGTGTTATCAACAGGATGTGCCTTCGACATGTGACAGCTGGGTAGAAAGCCCCAGATAAGGGCTTTTCTTTACAGCTTTGCTGTGCTCAGAGTCCCCTGGTCTCTGTTGGACTCTGTCGGGGCTCACCAGAGACCCTTCCCCTTGGAACAGGTAGGAGTCATGATGTGATGCCAGCTCCCTCCATCGGTTGGCATTTTGGAGAGCTCATGGGTGTTTTTTGAAGTGGGGAACAAGCTCTTTGACACGGTTGGAGCAGGGCTCCCCCCCCAGGTGCTTGGGATAGGGGAGGAAAACGCACCCAAGAAACATCCCTCACCATCATTGCCCTTTGGCAATAAATGGGGACAACAGGGCTAGAGCCATTAAAATTGCAACCAGCAACATGATCTGGGGAAGGTCTGTAGATACCCTAGTGTTAAAATCCTGCTACATAACATTGTGTGATGGCTGTGACCCCCTCCGTGGGGCAAAAAGTACCTAAAAACATAGGGTTTCAGGTCTGTTGTACCTGGGAACAGCAGAGCATGGCAGAGTTTGGCACCACCATGCTGTGAGCTATGCAACGGTGGCAAAACAACCCTCCAGCCTGCGGGACAGGCTGTGGTTAGTGCACTAGCAGCACCCATGATGGGGTTTGCACCCACACCAGGGCTTGCACCCACACCTTGGCTTTCCCTTCACAACCACATGCTGGCTGCGGTGTACAAATCCCCGCAGGGCACATCCTGCCACTGTTTGCGGTGATCTCTAGGTCCTGCTGCCCCCCAGGGATGTCCCTGTAGGTAGGATCTGAGGGGAGCACAGGGTTTCTCTCGCAAGGTGTTCACTGGTTTCTGCTGGGCAAAATAGGATCTTCTTGTGGCTCAGGACTAAGTTTAGAAAACAGAGTTTATATAGCAAGCTTTTGGTTAAAAGCTGTCTTTTTAATGATGAACGTGCACCCAAGTTTTGCTTGGGGACAAAACCATTCCCTCCTGCTCATGACTTTGGGTAAGTCACTTCCCCTTTCCGTAAATCTTTCTTCTTTTTTTTTTTTTTTAACTCTTTCATCTCTTCCCATCAAGAGGGAGGCTGTTGGAAGCCTTTTTCTTCCCTAATCCTTATCAAAGCATTTAGCACAAGGGGGCCTTACCACCACACCGATAATGAGTGCAGGTAACTACATGCACAGGTGTGTTTCAGCCTGTCTGGGGTGGGTGGGATTCCCACTGGAGCTTCAGGGAGGAAAAGGAACAAAAAAAAAAAAAAAGAAAAAAAAGGGAAATACTGCAGCCTTCATCTATGGTGGTAACCCCAGGGAGGGAGGGGTGAGCTTAGCACTTTGCAGGGCCATGACTTCCAGAGCGAGTCACCCGGAGCATCAGCTCACCACCCAGCCAGCTCCTATGTGCACATCGCTGCACTGGGCTGCCGTTTCCCTTCTCCTCACGTGGGGTTTTGTTCTTCTCAGCAAACACACGAGGCAGAACAACAAAAATAATTCCCCCACCCCCCTCTTCCCATTGATCTCGGCGCTGGGGCTGTGTGAACCAGCAGCCGGTTGCGGTCGCAGCGCAGTCCCCAGGGCATCGCTTGCCAGCCGCTGCGGAGGGGTTGGGGGGTTATTTGTAGTGAGAAATCCCTGGGAAAGAGACACTTCCCCTTTGCTGGAAGAGGAAGGGGCCGCCAGGTTGGGACTGTCCAGGCTGCTGAGCTCCACTGAGGTAGTGGCTGTCACTTTATTGTAGTAGTTGTTGATAAAAGCCCCGGAGGTAAGAGGCTGGCTGGAGCCCAGTGAGCTCCTGGCGTGCTCCAGAGGGAAGAAGGGCTCTGGCTGCCATCAAGCTCTGCATGGGGCAAGTGTGGCAGTACTCGCCCTCTTCAGTGCCAAGAGCTGCTGTGTGAGGTGGCAGCAGCTGCTCCAGGTCACCCTGGTGGGTGTGGAGGGGCCAGGAGCTCACCCCAAATCTCCATCCCCATGTGTTGCTGCAGCAGCGGGGCCAGCCAGCGTCCCGGTGTGGATTTGTCCCAGTAAGCATGCCCATGTGTGCAGCTGCCTTCATAGATGATCCAAATTTCCCTTTCTCTTCCCAGAAACCTTCACCCCTGAAGACCTCAGCCTTGGGTTTCACATTGCGCTGAGCCTCTGCCCTCACCCTGGCTGGTGCTGCCCATGATGGCGTTGTGTCTCAAGCAAGTCTTCAACAAAGACAAAACGTTTCGTCCTCGGAAGAAGTTTGAGCCAGGTACCCAGCGCTTCGAGCTGTACAAGAAAGCCCAGGCCTCCCTCAAATCTGGGCTGGACCTGAAAGCGGTGGTGCAGCTGCCTCCTGGCGAGAGCATCAATGACTGGATCGCCGTGCACGTGGTGGACTTCTTCAACCGCATCAACCTTATCTACGGCACCATGTCGGAGTACTGCACGGAGAAGAGCTGCCCCATCATGTCAGGGGGGCTCAAATACGAGTACAGGTGGCAGGACGATAGCAAATACAAGAAGCCGACCAAGCTGTCGGCCCCGCAGTACATGTGTATGCTGATGGACTGGATCGAGATGCTCATTAACAACGAGGACATCTTCCCCACCAGGATAGGTGAGTGTGCTCTCGTTCTTCATGGGAAGGCTGGGATTGTAACCAGTTCCTTTTCCCAAGCCACTGGTGCGCCTCAGGGTTGGTATTGCTGAACTTTGTGATCCCAAGGATAGTGGCCTTTCCTACTCAATGTCCATTCCCCACCCCCTTGCCGCAAACAGCTCGGGATTCCTCATCTGACTCCTAGGGGATTCTGTGCTTGAACTTTTTCCAAGTATCCTGTGCTTGTGAGAAATGAGGGCTGGTAGCTCATCAGCTTCCTTGCCCTTCCTCAAGAAGCTGAGACACAGGGCTGGTTGGAGGTGGTCAACACATGTCTGCAGTCTGCTCTTCTCTCGACTAACCAACTCAATCTCTTTCTGGTTCCCCAGGTAGGTTCATGTTCCCAAGGTCTTCCATCCCATTTGCTGCTCTACTTCTCAGCTCTCTTTCCATCTCTGCTAATTCATCTCAGCCCCGATTAAAACATCACATCTTGCTATTCAGCCAAGCCATCGTGCAAGCAGAGATGCCTGACCCAGGACCTGGCCCTTCCAGCTGCCAATCCCCCAGCTTGTATGATGCATCCCTTCAAAAAGTTTGGCCTCAAGAGCTTGCAGCAGCTGCCAAAGGCAACACAGCTTGCAAACTAACCCCTCTGCTGCTGACTTGCAGCACTTGGCAGCTGCTGGGGCTGATATTAGCCCTGCTGCTTAGCTGCTTTCTTGTAGTTTGGGGAGATGACTTCAAGGGTTTGGAGCTGATGCATTGGCTGGTGGGGCTGCCGCAGCCTCATGTCGTACCTCAGAGCTATTGCTTTTCAGATGAAACACAAAACTACTCGAATGTAAAATGAGATTTAAGGAGCTTTGGCGGGGAACGCCTCGCTTTGCAAGGCTGCTTGACCTTTTCGGTTTTCCCAAGCAGCGCAGCTGACAGAGCCATATGAAATCAGTGCAGTTTGGGCTCAGGATTTTGATTATTATGCTGGGAAGCATTGAAGAAAATGATCCGTGTGGGATTACTGGCTGTCACTAATTGCCGCAGCCCTTTTTGGCTGTCCTGCAACATCTAGTTGTGTGTCTTTTTTGTGAAAGTCTCCAGCCCTCAGAGGCTCAGAGGGGTCCTGGCTCTCTGCAAGCAAGAGGGTGGTGGTGCCCAGGGGTGGGTTGTGCCAAACTCTGGATTTCAGCTGAGACGGGGTGATCCCCTGGTGCGACCTGGCTGTTCCGACTTTGCCTGGGGTTAGGGGGGGTGCAACTACCCTTCCAGGGGTTTCCTTCTCTCTCCTTCCATCCCCTCAAGCCAAGACCTGCAGGCTCTGCCGGGGACAACAAAGTCCCTGTTGATTCTGGCTGCAGCTGGGCACAGGCTTGCTGCTGCCAAGGGGGACAGGCTGGGTCTTCCTAAGGCAGCTTGTTCCCAGGGAGAAGCTCTGCATGCCATTAAAAGCAGGGGTGCAGACGTGGATTTACTCTGTTTTTCCTCTGGCCAGAAAGCAGAGTGTCCTGGTCCAATTTTGTGCCTTTCAAGGGGGGGACTTGGGATGTGATACTGCTTGAAAGCTGCTGAAAGTCTTAACACTGCAGAAAGCAGGCACCACGGAGGGATGGTGGCATTGCAGCACCCTCCGCTCTCCCAGCATCTCCCACTGAGGCACAAAAGCCAAGTAGAGTCGTGGACCTGCTGGTTTTCACCCTATTTCTGGCACTGCTCCCTCCGAGGTGTAACACATCCCGAAGTGGGGAGGGACGGCTGCTGCCTCTGGTTTCCACTTCTCCTTTTTTTCTGGCGTGGGGGCAGTTCTGGGTGAGATCCAGGCTGGCTGCAGGCAGTCGTGGGGCAAACCCATGTTTTCTCTCTTCCAAAGCCACTCCCAGGGTCCCTCTTCCAAGCCCCTTTCTGGGGAGGTGACCCTCAGGTCCCTGAGTGACTCCAGACCCCTTGCTGGCGTATCTCAGTGCTTCTGGCCTTGCACGTGTAAAAGGGGACTTAGTCTGAGATCGCACTGTGAAACACGTGAAAGACTGCTGTGGGAGGCAAAGGGAGGAGGGAGCCGGTGGCAGTTTGTCATCAGTCTGTCCCCAATTAACTGCCTTTCACCGGCCTGCCGTGTGCACCGGGTAATTGCTTGGCAGCTCTGGCATTTCAGAAGATGGAGGTGTTTGGCCGAAGGGAAATGTCACATCCGCTGCTCCTCGTCCCCTCGAGGGATGGCGGGGGAGGGACAACGGCCAGGGCAATCAAAGAGAGATGCTCAGCCTCCCTCCCAAAGAGCCAGCCTCTTGGGAAAAGACCCAGGACAAGCGGAATAAGGCACTGAGAGGACACAGGAGAGATGTGAGCTGTTTTAAGGAGGAGGAGAAGTCTCATGAGGTGATGGAGGGGAAAAATAGATTTCACGCTTTGGGATTGAGGTGAGGCTCTTCAATATTAGTAGTAGAGATGGGATTTAGCGTGAAGGTTTGTTCCACTCCTGCTCGTGCTGGAGAGGTCCGCTGGCATGGCTGACCATGTCAGCAGGTGTTTCAGGAGCTGTGGTGCATCTCAGCTTTTCCTCCTGACCCTTCTTTGCCATGTGCAATAAAACCGGCCCAGCACAAAGGTTTCCCTGGCTAAGGCCACCTGACCACAGACAAAACAGACTTTTTTTTTCTTTTTTGAGAAACAGCAAGTGTTCCCCAAACTTGCTAACGCTGCCTGAGGCTAACCTCAGCATCCTTCTCCATCCAAAAGCTACAAAGCCTGGAGCAGCACGTGATTCAGCAGGGCTCATGTCTGTCCTGACATGAGAGGAGGTACCTCATGGGTCAGAAGGGTGAAACCCTTCACCCTGGGGTGAGAGGCTCAGCTGGAAATGGCTTGTGGGCTCACAGGATCCTTTGGCATCACGGGGCAGACCTTGGCTGGGGCAAATTGGCACAACTCCAGCGACCCCAGAGCAAGAGCTGAGCTGGTTTGCACCACTAAAGCGTCTGGTCCTTCAGCATGTGTCAGGGGTGGGAGTGGAGCAGGGTGACCTTGGGTGACAAACACCTTTGGTTTAGCCAAACTGCGGGATGCAGAGCTTGTGCTGGCTCTGCCGCGAGACCGGAGGGGCAGCTGACATCCGAAAGGGCATCAAGGGAGCCTGATGCCAGCAGACAGCCTGTGACTTGGCAGAGTTCACCAGCAGGTCCACAGCCCTCGGCAGAGGGCTTGCACCAGTAGAAAAATCCTCATGGTGGTTTAATGGGGCTGGCTTCCAAGCCCTCTGTGTACCACAGCAAGGGTCGGGGGGGGGATACTGCATCTTCCCCAGGGAAATCCACCTGCAGGGCTCGGTCCCACTCTAGAGGCTTTGCTGTATAGTCCTTCCTCTGGAGCGGAAACCTGTTTGTCTGCTGGTCAAGACGAGACAAATCCCAGCATGGGGAGAGCTATGCCAACCCGATCGCTATAAATCTACAGCAGCAGCAGCTTTCCCAGATGACCCGTCTCAGTTTGCATGTGCTGGCGCTCTGGTTCCTCTCTTCCAACCCGTGTAGCTGTCCTGAAAAATATATTTAACTGGAGAATAAGCATTGTTCCCATGGAGAGAGAAGAATAAATGATTCTACAGGTGTATTTTTACCAGCTGGTAAAATTATATCAGTAGATTTCTTCAGTGAGTGGCGACGTGAACTAATTACCACTTGGAAAATATCGACTCCTCCCAGTCCATCGTTCTGCCCTGCGCTGCCTGGCTGTGAGGAGCTCCTGCTGGGTGGCAGCGTGCTGGGGAGGAGGGTTGGGTGAAGGGGGTTTGCAGGGCCTGTGGCAGTCGCTGGGCTGTGTCTCCACCGGTCAGCCCAGCTGCCAGTTGCACAAGTCATCCTGCATCAGCACCATGGCGGCTGCTGAAACCTCTGCGACATTAAATCGGTGCAGACGCAGGGCTTGGACCAGCCCCTGCGCCGGAAACACCCCGCGCTCTCTGCCAAATGTGCCCGCGGCTCTAAAGAGCATCAGTCACAGGAGATTTTTGGAACAGTTCTTGGAAAGCTCTTCAAAACTCGAGCTCTGCCATTCGAGCACGGTGACAAAGCAATTATAGAAAATAGAGAATATTTGGTGAGAAATCATCCGATACTTTCTCCCCATAACAACAGGAGCAAAAATGTTCAGAATTCAGCTAATTAATGCCGTTCTCTCAGATGGCTATGCTTTTACATGATTTGTCTTTTTTTTCCTGCCTGTTTTCTTCCAAAAATTAGCATCTCACCAGCTTGCAGCTGCCATCATGCCATTAGTTTTAAATGGGGCTTTAAAGACTTATTTTTAGGAGAAAATGAATCACCAAACACCACGGTGTCCAAAATGGAATCGAGAAATAATAACAACAACAATAATTCATCCCGTAGTTCATTGAATTACTGCTTTTGCAGAGGAAAAAAATACAATTGCCAAGAAGCAAAATAGCTTCCCAGTACTGATTCATCACGAAAAAATTAAATTGGCTGGAGCATGAGGGTTAGAGACAGGAGAGATGGCAGGAAAGATCCAAGAACCATTCGCGGTCCCTTACCATAAGTGCAAGCACTTTGTAACCTCTCATTTTCATTTCCTTTTACACGTGGTCCCACATGGTTTCCTTATGTTTTGAAGCAAAATCAGTGCAGAGTGGGGAAAAGAGATTTCTCAGAGCATTAAGTCACATCTTGAGGTTTTTCAAGCAAAACCTCCAAGACAAACTGAAGGTGCTAATTCATTTCAGGGCTGTGAGTCACGCCGCTCGCCAGCGCCCTGGCTGCGTTGAGGGGAGTGAAATGGTACCTGCTGTTCTTACAGCTTTTGCCCTGGCTGGGAGCACGGGTAAGGTTGTCCCTTTTCCGCTCCTGGGGATGGCTGCTCCACTCCTTCTGGAATTGGGCTGAGTTTCTGCCCTGGGACAGGCGAAGCTCCCAGGTGCCAGCTCCCTGCTCTGTGTGCAGCACCTGGGCAGCACAGACCTGTGATCACGGGTGGAGAAAAAGAGCTGAGCTTGTGTATAAGTGTGAGCAAGTTCCCATTGCACCCCGTGGTCCCCTCCTCATCACTCATCATGCAAGAAGAGTCAGAGGGGGGGCTACTGCTTGCCAGTTTGTGGGGTTGCTGCTGCTTTCTCCAGGGTTGCTGGATGGTGAGCATGAGTGAATTAAATATAAAGGTAGTTTTGATGCCTTTAAATCAGCCCGGGTGCGTTTTGTGGTGGTCTGTCCCTTGTGGCAGCTGGGACCAGCCTCAGTGGGATGCACTGGGATGGTGTTGCTGGGATCCATATGTGTGTAGGGCTGGGAAGGCTGAAGCAAACCCAGGCAGTGTCACCCTGCCAGGGTGGTTTGTCAGAACTTGAGGCTCCATCCTGACTTTGCCCTGCCCTTCTGCTAACAGGACATCTCAGCCATGCCAAGTCAGTCCCACCAGCTTCATCCCTTCCTCTCACCGAGCTGCTAGTTTTGTGCTGCCGTGTGCCACCTCCGAGATGGAGGAAGTCCCGCAACCAAGGGCCACCACTGCCCTGCTCCCAGGTGCTGCTTATCAGCACACTGGCCACTAAAGAGCTCTCTCTGCCACCGGCTGTCACGCTGATCTGCCCGGCCCAGCCTGGCGGGGAGGTGGGAGCCATGGTGGGAGCAGCCTGCTGCCCCGCATGCTTAGGAAATGGGTTCCCCTGTTGCTGTCGTGGTGACCCCTTCTAGCAGACAGTGTGGCT
Source organism: Gallinago jamesoni (assembly GCA_025769975.1). NCBI lineage: Eukaryota > Metazoa > Chordata > Aves > Charadriiformes > Scolopacidae > Gallinago > Gallinago jamesoni. Next base: position 24,337,403 of record JAOQGH010000004.1, on the reverse strand, counting down.
CCGAAGTGAACATACGGAGGCCTGGATGCTTGATTTAAAGCTAAAACATCTCCAAAGGCAGGAGAAGTGCGTGGCCAGTGCCAAGAACCCTGTCCCAGGGCTTTCCCCTGCTGGGATGCGCTGGCTGCAGTGCACGCCTGGCTGCAGGGAGGAGGCACAGCCAGCTCTGGCTGTCCCCCCTCGTGTGCTGGAGAGGATGTCACATGCGTTGTCTGCTGGACATCCGCTGCGCCAGCAGCTGTGACCCAGGGCAAGCCATATTTATGCCAGATCTTTCTCCTGCTCTCCCCAGGTTGGTCAGATGCAGCCTTTACTGGAGAGCCCTTTCCTTTCAGTTCTGGGCGAGGGGATGGGGAATTTCTCCAGCTCCTCGCCAGCATGGCCAGTGCCTGCAGGGGCTGCCGTGGGTTGCTTTCCAAGCTACTTGAGATCAGCAGCAAGGCAGGACAGCTGCTAGTGGAGGCAACCTGCTTATCAGATATCCGCCCTGCTTCCTTCCCGCGGGGAAGCACTTTGATCAACTGGAGCAGGCCCCCGTGCCAGAGGCAGGGTCCAGTCAAGCATCCATAGCCTCTATGGAGGGTCCTGGCACTGAAGGCACAGATGTGACTGCAGCATGGGGAGGGGAAGCAGGAGCCCATGGCACAGGGTAGTGCCCTGTGCTGCTGGGACTGCCTGTGCTTCACCAGGCACATGTGAGCGAGAGGGGTGATGTGGGGAGAAAGAGCCAGAGTTGGACCCCAGCGATTCCTTGACACAAAGGACCACAGTGGGTGGTGGTTTCAGGACGTGCTACAGTGAGGTGTGACCTGTAGAAGTCCACTGGTGACTGGCCAGCCACTAGTACTGCTTGGCCATGTCTGGATGGGATGGCCACACACTGACACCTTGTGATGGACACAAAGAAGAGCAGCCCAGCTTCACCTCCCAGGAGCTGATTCTGCTGCTGGGTTAGTGTGCGAGCACGGTGGCGGGTAGCCAAGAAGGGTACTTATAGGTCCTGGCAGCTTGGTGGTATCTTTCCAGGCATCATTAGGTACAGCATAGTTCAGCAGCTCCCACAGATGCCAACAACCACAGGATTTGGACTAGATGACTTTTAATGGTCCCTTTCAATACAAACGATTCTATGATTTATGCTAAATCTCTGTCCCCTGATGCAAGAGCTGCTTTTGGAAAACACAGATTGTAGCTGGAGGTGTTGCCCCTCTAAGTCTCTCAGCTCCCAGCATGTCCATGAAAACTTGCTGAAAACTGATATAGAGGACAAGATGGTTCCTGGCTAGCCTATGGACAAAAGTGGTGGAAAGCCACTTATCACCATCTGCCAGCCCTGGAGGTGGCTCATCTAACAGCAGTGTCTGGATTGTTGGTGCTGTCAGCCCTGGGAGTGTGAGATCCTTTGGATCTGCTGTTCCCTGTCTGATCTTATTTCTTTCTCAGCTCAGGACTGGGCTGAGGTTTGCTGTTTCCCTTCATGATCGCTCTTCATAGTTCGGTGATGATAAACTCTCGGTGGCTGGCCAGGTCTGATTCCTTCCTTGCTGCCTGCTTTGACTGGGGATGGCACGAGGCAAGTGGGACAAGTGGGACCCATGACAAGCTGGAGGCAACCAATGCATGGCTGTCTGCCTTCTGGCACCTTGCTGAGCTCCTGGCAGCAATCGCTCACCTCTAGTCCCAGGGAGACAGGCTGTTCAGAACAGGGTGTATTCCCCAGCCAGGGCCCGACAATGTGTGCTCAGCAGAAGTTATTTACTGTGATGAATTTTTCTTCATTAAAAAAATATGCTTCTTGACTGGTTCTATGCTTCTTCTGCTGGTCTGCAGGGACCACCCTAACAGCATGTCTGAGTCCCCAGCTGGGTGATTACAGCTTTTATTTGCTCAGCAAATTCTCACTCGGTGCAAAAAAGCTCAAATGAAGCCGTTGATAAAGCACCGTGGTTGTCCTGACTGCAGGGAAACCTGGAGATCTCTCTCTGATCCCTGCCCGTATCAGACTGGCAGGCAAAGATAGCTCCACAGTCAAGGGTGCAGGGCAGAAGCAGGTCTCCAGTACCACCTCTAAGCTGCTGGTATGGGGAGAGATTGATTGTCCTTTGCCAGATGCAAACACCTTTCCCAGAAAGTCCTGATGGGATCTGTTAGAGCTGGCAGTGAAACAGGTCACGCTGAGGTCCCTGCTGTGGGGCAGCCCTGGGGCTGTGCCGTGATGGTGGTTATGCAGAGCAGCGGCTGCGAATCACTCCCCAAACCACCTTTCCACGTTCGTGTGATGCTGAGCCGAGATACGCGTCCTCCTCCGAGTGGTGGCTGGGACATCCACTGGTGGCACCAGTGACACGCTCTTCTGCCCTGATGCTGCACCCATGCCCTGCAAAGCCAGACTGGGCTGGGCTGAGGGTGATGCTGCTTTAGATCAAAGATCATTTTCTGTGACAAACGCTGCGATACTGAACCTTGCACCTGCCAAACCCCAGCCATTGAAATCACAGGCTCCACACGTGATGTTGGAGGGACAGACCCTTTACATTCACCACCTGCAGAGGAGAGGGACAAGGCACCGCTGCTGGGAAACAAAACTGCCTGGAGCCTTTGGGAAAAAATTGGTTTAATTGCCTAGCCAGGCTGATGAGGAAGATTCAAAGACAAAACTACCATTTCCGATTTTTTTAGCAAAGAGATTTGCTGATGCTTTCCACAGCACAAAATGCATGAGCTTGACGTGGCTGAGTGGAGATTATCTGGAAATATTTTTAAGATGATATGTGCTTGCATTAGTAAGAAGCTAAGGGAGGAGGCTGATACAACCGTTGGAAGGGATGTTTTTATTTTGTTCTTTGCAAATTTGCATTTAATTGCTCAGGGGTGAGGAAGAAGCAAATTCCAGTTGTTTCATTTTCCTCCTCCCAAAAAAATGCATTTGGGGTTTCAAAGCCAGGTTTTCTTTAGAGATGTGCCCCAAGCTTGCTGACACTGACTGTGTCACACCTCTGAGATTTTCACTGTGCATTTAGACAAGGATGGAAACGTAGAGTATGAAATTGCATCCTTGTGTGGGACAAAGCTATGAGTAAAAAGCAATGTGTGGTGGGTCCCGTTCTTGAACGACCTGGGAGGACATCTCAGGAGGGAGCACCTTACAGGTGTAATGTAATTAAAACCTAAAGCACCATTAAGACGGGTAATTTTCTTCCTGTTTTAGTGAAATGTTTGTTGGAAACAATGATCAGGAAAAAAGGTATAAACCCCACCTGTTTCTGTTGATGCATCAGAAGTGATGTTTGAGGGTGTGTGGAGGAAGAAAAACATTATGAACCATGTTTTTGATTCAGAGGATCAGGAAAGGTATCTTTTCTGCTGGGAGGAGGTTTAGTTTTGTTCATGGATCTGGGTAAATGCAACGTAACACAGGCTTGCAGGGGAAAGGCAGGGAGAGAGGACAGAAGGATCCTCTGCCAGATTGCTCTGGATAGAGCCAGATGTGGAGAGATGTGGCCTCCTCCACTGGATAAGAAGTTTTCCCTCCTAGGGCAACTCCCCAAATCCTCAGACCACGGCTGCGTGAAATTATTAGTTAGGCAATGAGGAATTACCTGGGGAGAGCTAGACAGCACATTGCCCTGGTGTAGCTGTCACTCTTGACATTAGCCAAAGGAGTTCTTCCTCCTCATCCATGACTGCTTGTTAAGTATGACAGTGACATTTAAACACTAGCTGGTTGGTTTTTTGTTTTTTTTTAAATGGTGAAATGGCTTCCAACTTGTTTCTGCTTTTCAGGTGTTCCCTTCCCCAAGCAGTTCCAGCAAGTTTGCACTAAGATCCTCACCCGCCTCTTCCGTGTCTTTGTCCATGTCTACATCCACCACTTCGACAGCATCATCAACATGGGGGCTGAAGCTCATGTCAACACCTGCTACAAGCACTTTTACTACTTCATCAGGGAGTTCAGCCTCGTTGACCATCGGGAGCTGGAGCCTTTGGTAAGGATGCCCCCGGGATGGGGAGGTGGAAGGGGTGAGAGTGGCACGGGGAGTTGAACTCTGAGCAGTGCAGGCACCCTCTCTGGACTCTTTCAGCCACCCTACCTCAGAAGCACACCCATATTTTCTGTCCTGTAACCATCAGCCTTAGAGCTCTGAGCAAGAACTTCCCAGCAACACTGAGGAAACTGTTTACCCTTTGAAAACCCTCCTTAAGCTTTTCCTCTGCTGCCATGTCTATGAATCTCTCTTCAGAATCCTCAGGACCACCATCACAGAGTGACCCTCTATACTGTCTTAGTAGCTCTAATGCAATTTGCACTTCAAAGTGTTTCCAGCCAGTTGTGTCCACATGGCCTTCAGGGGTCAGATTTGAGCCCAAGTCTCCTCTCCATGGTCTTGAGCTTTCTTATTAACAGACAAAGGTCACTGCTTGAGATCCTGGTGTGAATTACAATGAGACTGCAGGAAGGCAAGCCCCAGTAGGACACACAGCTCCAGACAGCAGCTGGAGAGGCCAAGCTGGAGAGGCCTCACCAGAGCTCCCTTGGGAAGCAATTAGCCAGGCAGAGAGTGAGAGTCCTTGAAAACAGCAGGACTGGTGGGAAGCAGAGGCCAGAGACAGCTTGGGGATATAAACTTGAAAATGCAGAGAGTTAGTTTCGAAAGAGAAGCAAGTGTATCATGGGCAAGGTTGAGTGTGGTCTGACCTAGGGAGGACAGGTTGCAATGAGAAGAAGAATTGATAGGGAACCCAATTAAGGGGTAATAAGGGCTGGGCTGCAGAAAAGGCCATGTTCAGCAGCAGAGGGCCAGGGAAGATCAAGAGTATCTAATCTGAAAGGGAGAAATAGCTGAGAAAAGTCCCAGCATGAGCTGCCTGTTTAGGAGTATCTGTGGGGGGACATGCACCTGCCTCTGAGTGCTAAGAGCTTTACTCCTTCTCTGCTCTCATTTGTCTCTGTCAATTTGCTGCCTGTCTGCTCCGATAGTGATCTGAGGGGATGGAGAGATGATGATCTAATCAGGGGAGACCTGAATGACAGCAGCATCTACATTAATTATGTGGTAAAGTTTGATTGTGACCTGTATTATCACAATGGCCCTCAGCTCCAGAAAATGGCAGCTCCGTGTCACTCTGTCCTCTGCTCCTCTTGACAAACTTCTTTAGCAGTGATATACAGCTCATAATGGTGTCATCTCCTTTGACTGATGCTTGCTAATGTAAATAATTAGCACCTAATAGCCAAAGCAGAGGCTGACACTGCTAAATAGGCTTTCAATGCCAGTGACTCACATGGAACATGGGATGATTTATGGGTCTGGATGAATCCCAGATGAAAAGATTTTCCTGTGTGATGCAACCAGGGTTAAACTACAAGGAAATGAGACACATTTACCTCTGGTCTATCTATGCCTCATTTCTTGGCATGCCCATTGCCTGGCATCTGAGCCCTAGAGCAGACCCAACCACATCACATGGGAGACCTCCTTCCCTCAGGCCATGACTTGCTGTAGGTGTGTGTGAGTGTCCTGCAGCCAGAGGTGTCCAGTGTGTGTCCAGGATACGCTGCTGAGCTGAGGAGGGAGGGAGAAGTTGCTGCAGCTTGTGAACAACTTTCAAAACCTGAAAGTGGCCCTTCTGGCCACCCTGTTACCCCAGGGAGGCTGCAGCTTGGCACTTCCCTCAGTCCCAGAGTCTGCAAGGGTCAGGATTGAGCCAGTTGCTTCCGACAGCATTTCTTTCTGCTGCAGGCAGGGAAAGCAATAACGGGAAGTTTCTTCGTGCACATCCCAGGGGCTTTTCAATAAGGCCCCGGGACCTGGCGCGGCTCCCATTCATTGTGCTGTGGAGCGTGTGGGGAGTTCATGCTGTTCTGGTTTTGCTTCAGCAGCAGTTCTGAGGATGCACAAATAGTAACGTCCAACCTCCGCAGCACTTTCCACTTGACCTCAGCTCACTTTCCTGTGGCTAATTACTCTCCCCAGCCCAGGGCAGGGCACCAGTGACTTGCTTTGCTCATCCCCCTTCTCACGGGGCTGCACCAGAGCTGTCGCCCAGCTTTTAGGTGTTTTTAAGCCCTGAAGGATTGATTCATCAGCAGGGTTGAGACTTAAGTAAGGACAGACACTGCAACACATCTACCTTCCTTTTCAGCGGGGTTTATTTTTTTCCAGGTTCTGAAGGGTTGTGGAAAGGTAATAATCTCTCAGGAGGGATGAGATGAACTGACCTTGAGAGGTTCAGTCTCTCCCAACTGCCTCATAAGCCCAGACAACTGTCCTAACCTTGCATTTAGATGGCCAGAGTTAGTCCACGTGAATCCTGTGACAGAGGAGACTCCTGCCTGCAGAGGTGCCTGTTCCTTGCATGTGGAAGACTGTGGAAGGCCACCAAGCATGTGGAGGGAGCACATCTGGAGTAGGGCAGCAGATCTGAGTGCTGTATTATGGTTGCAGCTTTCCAGATGTGGGCTTTCTACTCAGGACTCCTCAGATTGAGGAGCAAGAAGAAAGAAAAAGCAGCATCTCCCCAATCAGAAAATTTCCTGTTAGGGCCAAATAGCTTAGAAAAATTATAAGGATTGTGGGATGGAGTTCTTGGTTTCTAAGTCTGCCTCTGGCTGAATGTCCCTTTGCTGCTTTCCCTTTCGGCAAGCTTCTCTGGGACATGATTTCTTAGCAGCAAATCTTGGGAAGTGAGAATGAGATAGGTCCTTTGTACAGGCAGAAGGAGTGAAAGGCAGTGATTCACTCTCCTAACACACCAAGAAATACGGGGGCAGAGAGAAGCCGTGCACTTGCTTCCTTGACCTGCCCTTGGTCATGGTGCTGGGCAGCAGCGCTGGCTGAGGTCCAGCTGGTTACGTACTGAAGTAGAACAGTGGGGATTTCCAGAGTGTGAGGAATGTCTTGGACATCTGGGGCCAGCCTGAGGAGCTCGTGGGCGGCTTGGCCACCCCAACCCCAACCCATCCCCTTCGAGGCTGCTTTTGTGCGCGGTGCTGTGCTAGCGGGGTGAGCTGGCTGCTGTTGCAAGAGCATGTTCACAGTCTTCTTACCACCCCAACCCCCACTTCTATCTCCTTCTCAGACATTTGCAAACTCTTCCCATTTGCAATGTGATTTTGTGGCAGAGCACCACCAGCTTTTCATTTGGTGGCAAGGTTCTGTGCTCAAGTGATTTTGCATGTCACTCCTACACAGAAGCCCTCTCTTTGCTGCTCTTCCCCAATGGATTTTAAAAACAAAGCTCTCAGCACTGAAGAGCTGAGACTGCAGCTTCTGTCCCCATTGGTTCTGTCACTAAAGGGCCTTTTATAGGGTTACTCAAGAGTCATCCTACTTTCCTAGTTCTCCTTCTTTCAGAGTTTCATCCTTCCTTCTCTGCAGACCAGTCCTACTTCAGATCTATTTTGGGAGTGCATTTTAACGTGCAAACCTTTCTCTGGGGTGCGTGAGGGGGTCTGCACGGACACGCAGATTCACAAGCCGTGAACCCGATGAGCCAGAGAGGATCACAGACTTTCCTCGCTGCAGCAACGCACGTGATTTGCAAGCCATTAGTTGAGCTCCGTAAGGCAAGGACAGACGCCATCTTCCACCAGCTGAAAGCCGGGCACCTTCCTAATCGTGCCGCTGGCACAGTGACATCCTGTCTAAAGAAAACAGTCTGTCACCCTGAACAGAGCTCCCTCTCGCAGGAGGTTTCACAAAGAATCACAGAATGTTACAGGGTGGGAAGGGACCTCTCTGGAGATCATCTCGTTTCCTGCAGCCCTCTGTAATTAGCACTCATTTGCACTGCAGTGTGACCATGGGATCCCTTGCCAAAACCACAGGTCCTTTGGGTGAGCTGTTGTCACCTCCCAGAGAGAGAGGCAGGAGCAGCTCCGTGTCCTGTCTCCTTCAGCAGCTGCAAATGGAGGCTCTGAGAGCGGCACTGGCCTGTCTGGCTGCTCCACGGCTGAGTCAGGAGGTCCTGAGATGCAGGACCTGCATCTTTCAACATCTTTTTCCTTGGACTGCTCACAAAGCTAGGGCACGGCCAAAATAACCTTGTGCCGCAGAGACCGAGGAGGATGCCAGGAGGGAGCTGCTGAGGCAGAGCAGTTCCCAGGAGGGCTGGCATGGGAAACAGAGGAACGCTCCCTGAGACTCCCACGGTGGCTTCCTGGGGTTGTTTTGGGATGCCTGCCAAACTGCCTGACATGTCACTGTAACAAAACCTGTATTTTTGCACTTACTATTTCTTTCTTTTCTCTCCCACTTCAATGCAGAAAGAAATGACAGAGCGAATTTGCCACTGAGGCGTTCTGGCAGGTGAACTCAGCTGGCTCATTCGGAGCCCGATGGGACAAAACACCCTGTGGTGGGAGACAAGGACTCTTCCCAAGGACTCGCTCTGGGCATTTCAACTCAATGAACTACAAACGCTGCAGAAGAGCCTCTTCAGGCAAGGGCTGAATCCGAAACTTGTCAAGCATTTCTGGACGGACAATATGGTTTTTTTTAATAGATCCCAGTTTCTGTTGTAAGGCTCCTGTCTTAGAAAGCCACTGACTTGCTGGAGGACGAGGCAAGTTTGGCTGACTTTTGCACACTCTGGCTTCTAAGATCAACCCCGTGTCTGATAACATCCCTTCAGCTTCCTTTCCTTTTTTTCTGTCCTCAGCTACACTGCTCTCCACACGTTTTATTAGTGATTCCTGCCCTGTGAGCAGGTGTGACCTTGCCCACCAAGTAACGCCTGTTGCCTTTCCTACAGGCAGTGGGTTTGTGGTAACATCTGACATCAGCTCTGAAAAGCTGGTGACCCTTGAGCCCAACTGCCTTCAGGAAGTTGGTTGTCGATGAACCATTTTTAGCCATGACTTATGAATGTCTCTCCTTCTGCCCTAATTCATGCTTTACCAAAGGGACTGTTTTTCCCCGCAAGGGATTTTTTCACACTCGGCAGAGGGGACTTCATGATGTTCTCAGATGCAGCCAGCACTGCTTGGACTAACAGCCAGGTGGCCCCATGACAGAGAAGGTGAACTAAGCCACTTTTCAGTGTGATCAGTCTACCTGAGAAACACTCAGAAGGCAGCAGAAAGACACTGTTGCCAGAAAACAACATTTTCAACATGTCAGCATTTCCTGACATCTTGTCTTGGCTCAGGATCAGCAGATGCTGGCTGTAGAAATTGTTTTTCCATTATCCAGCCCTACAGCGTAGTAAATCAGGTGGAGAAGGGCTTTAAGAGCCATCTCATCCACCCTGTTCTTCCAAAAAGGCAAGATCAGTTCTTAAATCTTTTCGACCTTTTGAAAGCATACCATTGCTACCTGCTCTGTGCCGCTATTCCCCAGAAAGGTATCACATCTCAAAATTGCTTCCCCTTTTGCTTGCAGTGCCTGAAAACTAGTGTGGTGCTCCCTGTGCCCTTTTTTCTTTTGACAAGAGTTGAACTTTTTTTTTTTTTAAACTGTTTTTGGGCAGTTAAAATCAAATTGTCTGAGCCACAGCAGTGTTATGTTTGTGTTTCCTGCCCTTCTTCTGGGAAGGTTTTGTATACCAGACACAGCTGATATTTATAATCTGGGGTTTGCCCATTTTTGGGATAGGGAGGGGATGTGGGTAGAAAATGTAAATATTTAGGCCAACACTGAAGTGCACAAGTGAATTTTTAGTGCTCAAAGCACTTGTTTTGTTGTGAAAATCTATTTTTTTTAATCTTGTGTGCCAGATGTATATTTTTACATGGAAATAAACCAGAGCAATATGGATGTGAAAACACCTGATACATCATTCCAATATTTTCTGTGTAAAATAATCGGTAAAAGTCTGAACATTTTTGTTCTGATACTAATTAAAGAAATGTTAATAAGTCTGGTGTACTTCATTCTTCACTGATTCATCTGTAGCAAGACAGACATCATGAAAAAACACCCAGAATAACTTGAAGAGTGGATCTCCACTGAGAGTTGCAGCACTGATGGATCTCAATGTCATCATGTTGAGACCTCCACTTGCATTTGGAAGTCTGGTCCGCATCCTTCCCTTGCAGACTCTTCACCAGTGTCCCCCTTGAAGGTATTTTTCCAGCAACACCCAATGGTGAGTTTTACTCACTATTTTTTGTAAGGTATGTGTGGTTCCTGGTTCCTGGGATCCATGTTCCAGTCTCTTTAGAAAAAACAGAACTGCAGGCACAAACTACCGTATGTGTGGTGCAGAGGCAGGAGATGACAACAGCTCTATTGGGAAACCTTCTGCCTTGCTGAGCAGTGTGGCTGGACTTAATACACAGGACCTTCTGGAAGCTGTTAAGGCTGGGACTTATGGAGAAGCTGTCTCAAGAGTGGGGTCTAAGGGATGAAGTGACAGCAGCCTACAGCTACTTCAAGGTGAGGTACAAACATGACAGAGTCAACCTCTTCCCAACTGTAGAAGACAGTGAGACTGTGACCAACAGCCACAATTTGTGGCTTGGGAAGTCCAGATTAGACAACAGGAAAAAAGTATCTAAGAGTGCCAAAACCAGTGAACAGATACCCAAAGAGGAATTGTTAGCCATCAGTTTAACAAGACTTGGTGTAAATAATGCTCGTGCACAGAAGCCTGCTTATATTTTTGTCCTCCATGTTGTCCTGTGGCAACAAGTTCCACCAGGTAATTATACATTATGCATTAGAAAAGGGGAGTGGACCTTGTTTATTTTTTAAACCCATGCCTGAGGATTTCAGCCCTCCTGCTTTGGGAGTGTTTCCTGTTTACCTTCTCCACACCGTGGAGCTCCTACAGATTGCTGTGGAACAGAAAGCACTGTTTCCGAAAGATCAACCCACAGGCTCATCTCAATCAGCAATTTAAAAAAAGAATTTCAAGGGTCTTCTCTTCCCTCTCCACTTTTCTTTTCAATCTGCTTTGCCCAAGGAAACAAAGCTCATGACTGTGCTGTGAGTGACAACTGCATCTTGAGTAACTCTGGAAGCAGTAAAAGAAAGGGAGACAGGGAGATCCTTCACTGTCAGAAAGGTCCTTCTGTCTCTATCAAAGAGACTGAGCTATTCCCCTGGTCCTCTTCCATCGGAGCACCTCCCAACCTGGAGTGTTTAATGCCTGAGGGCAGCAAAAAGCGTTAGATAAGTATCTAAGGCAACCTTCCCCTCCCTTCAGGAGACTGGAGTGTGCCTATGAGGCTCCAACATCCCCAAAGCTTCAACAAACACCTCTGCACAATTTGAAAGCAGGCAGGAACCCTGAGATGCATTAAATATGCACAGAGCTCTCGTTAGCCCCAGCTCCCCAAATGACTCATCTGCTCAGCTGGCTGCCAGGTGCCTGGGACTCAGTTATCTCTTTGCAAAATCCGCTGGTCATCCTGATGAAGGGGAGAGGTGCTACTGCTGGGGTTTTATTTTCTTTCTCTGCAGCCACCCTGACCTTCAGGACCCAGTAAAAGGCTGTGGTGCTGGTCACCAGGTCACATAGAGACTGGCACAAAAGAGGGAGCATGCTCTGCAACATGAATGTGTCCTGCCCTCTGCAGATGCTGCAGAATTAAGAAATAGCCTTGGATGGGGAAAAAAAAAAAAAAAGGCGCTTTGTGGAGCATAATGGCTCCTGTCACGGTGCCCTGTGGCATACGGGACGTGGAAAGGGTTTGGGCTTTCTGCCTTCAGCCATGCATAGGCAGGGTTCAAGGCTGATCTACCCTGGCAGCAGCCCCACTGGGGGTTTGCTGGTCTGAGTGGTGGCTCCTGGGTTTAAGCCTGCCCGTGCTAATGCTGGACAATCATGAAGCCACTTGGAATCAGAAAGGGATGAGACGGATTAATAACACTAGATCCATTCCTTGATAGATTATTTGGACATGGTGGAAGATACTGATTCTAGCAAAAAGTTTCACAACTAGAGGCAAGTGTGTCTTTCTTGAAGGTGTGCAGCTTTTACCTTCTGGAGGCTGATAGCTTTGCTAGCGCAGCCCAGTCCGCCAGATTCCCTCAAGCAGGTCAGGGAAGGACAAATGACTCATAAATGTCAATAAAACCTCGAAGCAAGAGTGTGGCATTCATGTCCCTGCTGAAAAGAGACCCTGAGTCAGAGCTGAAATGCCAGCGGTGTGTGTGGAAACTGCTGCATATCTACCCAGATGCAGAATGGAGCAACAGCAAATGAGGTCTCTTACTCAAGAGCCTCTTTCTGTAGAGGTGGCTGTGGGGGAAACAAAAACATGGTCTGCTTGCAAATTTCTTGAAGGTCTCAGTGGAACACAATCCATTCAGCTCCGATGAGGCACCTTACTTTGAGATGCCAGGTGATGGTACCTGCTACTGACATCTGTAGGGCAGAACTCACTGCCTGTGTAGTCATTCAGTGTTGGCCAAACTTTGAGTGCCCCAGGGTCTCCAGTCTCTTCCAACGTCTGAGCTCACCCAGCCTTTCCCCCACCCAAGCTGGCTCACTCCTGGGGCGAGCCACAGGTTCCTCGGCAGCAACAAGGATAACTGGGATAGACCAGTTGATACCCGTTGGATCCTGAGTCCAGCAGCTCCACCACCACTGCTTCTTAAAGGGATCTGGCACCTGTTCTCCTAAAGCATGTGTTTTTGTGGAAAACCTGAAGGAAGTTTGGGACGTTGCAGGAGCCCTGGATTGTAAGGCTTCTTTTGTAGCACAGTTGGGTCTGAATGCTGGCTGCTGGGGTACAGGGTTGCTTCATACTCTGCAAGTGGTGGTTTGCATTTAACAGCCTCTTGCCAGGAACAATAATAACGAGGGGGAGGAAAAGAATCCATATTTTCAGAATTTTACAATTTGTATGGTTCTTCAGCCTGTGTCAGAAGGAGAAGCTTCACCACTTTTAGGGCAATGCTCCAGAAGCTATTTTATGATTAATTTTAATGAAGCTGGGAGCTGCCATACTGGAACAGACCTCTTCTTTGTCATTTATTATTTTATATCCCATGGGCCAGCTGCCAACGGCTTTGGGCTATCCCCTAATGATGGAGTGAGGTAAGCATTTTGCCATCTGTTCCTGTGGCTCTCAGGTGAGCAGATGTAAGAGCCAGCAGTCTCGGGGCAACTTGCCGTTGGCATTCTGGGCTGGAGGCCAGGACCAGCACTGCACTCGCTGTCTCCTTCCCTTGGGTCTTACTCATCTTCCAGTTTTCCAGTAGTGCCAGGATTCTCCATGCTTACGTGCACTGGAGGCAATAAAAGCTGAGATGTACATGAGGTCTCAGCCCCAACCTAAACTAAAAGGATGGTGTGCTGGTTTTGGTAGCCACATAAAGGTGGAGACAATGTTACGGAAAGCCTTGATTGTGGCAAGAAGTTCTGCTGTTTTGGTGACTGTGCAACATGAACTGGCAACGTAAGGGTGGTGAGGCACTGGAACAGGTTGACCAAAGAAGTTATGGATGCCCCTTCCCTGGAGGTTTTCAGTGCCAGGCTGGATGGGGCTTTGAGCAACCTGGTCTAGTGGGAGGTGTCCCTGCCCATGACAGGGGGGTTGGAACTGGATGATCTTTAAGATCCCTTCCTACCCAAATCATTCTATGATTCTCTGATTCTCTGAAGTCTCTGTTGTTGCTGGTTGGGGTCGGTGGGGGAGTTCAGGCGTACACAGTAACAGCCTTTGATCTCATGATCAGTTCCCGCAGTGGACACAACCATTTTTCTGCTTGTTTCCAGCAGCTTTGGTTTGTTTGTCTCCAGCAGAGCAAACAATTTCCAGGTCCCATGTTCCTTTGTTCTTCCATTAAACAGAGTCTGTTCAAGTTCTCTGTCCCCATGGGCAGTGGGGTGGACCTGTGGGATGATATGATTATTCCTCATGGGCCTGGCGATAGGAAAAGCAGGTTTCAGCCTGGCATTCACAGCTATACAGGCACTTTTACAGTCCATTCTGAGAACTCCTTCTTGTCCCCAGCTGTGAACAGCTTTGCCAGATGGGACACTGAAACATGGTCTCTCGGGGGGTAGAGATATCTCACACTACATGTGAATCATAAGGCTTCCTGAAAGAAACAGGAAACAGCACTTTCTCTTTTTTTTTTTTTTTTTTTTTGGGGTGGGGAGTGGGGGTGGCTGGAGAAGGGACGTTCACAACGAAAGAATGACACAGAAGCTTGATCCTGGCAAATGTGATTGCATAAGCCCATCTCTGGGCTTGATCGCCTAAATGAGAAGTATAATCTTCAGAGAAACTGAGCCTGTACAAATTCCCTGAACAGCAGAGGGAACAGTACACGCTCTGTGTCCTGAAAATCAGACTATTCTAGATTGCAGGTGCTTAAATACAGACTTAGATGCTTGGTTGTGGGCAGATAAGAGAGAGGAATAATTCTAGTCAGGGCTTGAAATCATTTTAGTAGTAAAACACAGGCCAAAGTACTGTGATCCAATTGTAACATTGCTAGATCAAAACTAGTTTTGGTAATTACTTCTTATTTGCCTCACAGCCAGCAGAGATGGCTCCCTATCTCCTCTGCTGTGTGCTGCATGGGTAAAAAGCAGACATGTACTTGAAAAGCTATTAAAAAAATAAAAGGAAATGTCATGTGAAATAACTACTTATTTTACTGTGGCTAATAAACCAATTATGCTGTTTGAGGAGGTGCTTTCTTCTTCACTTTTCATGGGACTTAGCCCTGAAATACTAGCATAGTCATTTCCTAGAAATACCACACCTGTTCTATTAAAACCAACAAAATGAAAATAATTTTTTTTTCTTCTTACTTTATAACAGGCTAGATTGAAATTTAAGACTTGCCCTCTCATTAAGCATGTTGTGCAGCTGGGTTACGTTGCAAATAAGAGGAGGGAGAGAAAACGAAGGATTCAAGTACATACACCTTATTTTCAGAACAGACACCTACTTTCATAGGCAGACGATGCTGTGGTGTGTGAGAGCCCTTTAACCCAGTGGAGAAAGGTGTAACAAGAAGCAATGAATGGGAATTAAAAACCACAATGAATTCAATTTGAAAACACACTACAAAACAAAAAGCTTGAGATATTGAACTGATACAGTCCTAGATGCTGAGATGTTGCTTGCATGTATTTGAACTGTTCTCGCAGACTATCCTTTACTTCTTTTCAAGTAGAGGTACACATGAGAAGACATTCCGACATAAATCCTGAACCCTTCAAGGATAAAAAGTTTCAATTTGTTGTGGAAATAAGTGGGCAGCTTGTGGAGAGCAAAGACTGTTAATGCCCTCCCTGAGGGGAGAGGGAAACAGGAGTGTCTTCAACCTAGATGGGCCACCAGAGATTCATGTGGGGAAGAGCTGCTAGGAGATGGCTTTGCTGTGGAGAAGTCTTCACCCAGGCTTGCACCTCGTCAAGACATCAGAGCACTGCACCAACATGCACACAAGTGCATCCCTACAAAACCAGGCTTCAATGCTTTTGCTGTTTATAGGAGATGCTCTTCCATGCCAACTTGGTGGAAAGAACAAAGCATGCTTTCATCCTGGGAGAGGATACCACAAAGATACCATTGATGTTCCGTAACCCCATCCTGTCCTGGGACCTGCAGGCTTCAGCTGTCTCAGGCACGGCTCTGGTTCTAGGCTTTTTGCTTTGAACCCAGGTGAGGAATTGGCAGCTCTCTCCAATTGTGGTACATCTTCCTGGACCCTTGGCAGAGAAGGCAGCAAGAGCAGCTCGCAGATGTCTTAACTTGCCTTAGATGTGCTGAGCTTGTGGCTTTGAGAGTTGTGGGTACCAAGCTGCGTGTCCAGACTGAAATCATACACTGCTGGGATGCTCATGGCCTACAGTTGTAATTCACTTATAGCCACCATTAGCAGAACTAAACAGTTTTGGGTGAAAAATACTGCTATCAACAACAAGTTACCAACCCAATACGTGGAAGCAGAGTTGAAAGTTTTGGGACACATAACTCAAAGAGGTTGCTCTCCTTCCATGGCAACTTGGAAATGGTTTCTGGTGCTCTGGGGCTGGGAAGGGCTATATCTCTCTGCCATCCACAGTCCTACAGGCTCTTTGCCATGTGGCAATTACCATCTTCCAGTTGAAATGTGGTAACAAACTGTGTGCAAATTCCCAGATCTTGGCAAATGCAAAATAGAATGAGTTAGAATATCTGTATGGTGGCTGTTAAAGTCCAGCTAGCTTGGTAACTTGCAATTTGTTTTGATTTTTTCAGGCATATTCAGGTTTCGCTTCAAAGGTTCCCACTATGCGTCTGATCTCTGTAGCCACACAGTGCAGCAAAGCCACACACAAACAGTGTGGCAAAGCTTGCAGTCTCTAGGCACAAACATCTCCCGCTTCCCAGCAAAGCTAGTATCTCCACTGATGTTTGAAATCCTTACAGAGAAGCTACTCTATCACAAATGAGGTAGGGAGTAATATCTCACTGGGGTTCTTCTTGGACTTGATTTCAATCTAGTCTTTTTTTTTTTTTTTTTAATATGGACTCTAAATTTACCAAGTTTAAATCTCTTTAGCTTACTGGCGGACTGAAATATCACCCAAACTGAGAATGACCTTATAAAATTGTCAATCTGAGTTGATATGGAAAAGAGCTATTTCTTGCTAGTGATACTTCTCTGCAAACGAACCCACCTCCCTGCTCAGCCTTACGGTGGGAAGTAGCCCTGGTAACTGTCTCTTCCCAGCCTTTTTAACACCAGAGAAGTAGACTAGAGGTGCTCTTTGTAAAACTAAAAGAGAGGTCTGATCTGCAAATTCTAAAGCAAGATTTCTGCTATTAGTGAGCCATTTTTCTCTTGGAGCTCATGTGCAGAGCTGGCGCTTCCTGAATAAAAAAGCTTCTGAGAAGTTATCCTTCTCACCCTTGTTGTGCCCTAGCAGTTCTGTGAAAGACAGTACTTGGTGCAGGCAGATTTAAAGTCCTATTTGCTCTTTTAACTCACTAGGGTCTTTTCTGCAAAGCTATCACCTAAACTGCATACGCTGAATTTTGTTAAGTACCGTGGCTTTTCCACAAGCGCTTCTCACCAACCCTGCAGAGGGATGGGGAGGCCGCAATACAAGATGGCGGCTGCTTGGCTCTGGGCCTCAGGCTACCACAAAAGGGTCCCTGAGGGTCCCTGCGCCCTCCTGCCACGCGTGGGGGCATGGGCAGGTGCAGACCCCTCTGCTGTGAAAAAGACTGCCAGCTGCCAGCCTAGTTTGGGGGGCAGTGCCCCCTTTAACGTTCCCTTCAATGTCGCCTGAGAGCACACCCATAACTTTTACCATCTCCCCCCTCACATTGCGCATGCGCGCGCCGTGGGTCGCGACCCCCCCGGGTGTGTGCGCGCGTTCGCCCCGCGCGCATGCGCAGAAGGGGTGCGCGCCCGCTGCCCGCGCGGGGCGGTGCCGCGCGCATGCGCGCTCCCTCCTCTCCGCAGCCCGCAGCCGGGAGGGCGGGCAGCCCGGCGCCGCCCCCGCCGAGGGACGCCCATGGAGGTGAGGGCGGTGGGGCTGAGGCGCTCCCTCGAGGCTGTGCGGTGGCGGTAAGGGGGAGACGCGGCTCGCCGCCCTCCCCGACTGGGTCAGCTGAGGGGAGCCCTGAGGGGGGCGAGCGGTCGTTGCCTGCCAGAACCGCTGCGAGCGCGGGTCCCCTACAGCGGGGCTTGCCCGGGCTTCTCCCGGGCGTGTGGAAGAATAAATGCTGGCAGTCCGGGAGCGGTGGCGGTCCCGGTTTGTGGGGGTGGTGCTGGGGGCTAGGGACAGCTGGGAGGCGGTAAAATGCCTCCAGCCCTTCGGTCGGCAGCTTCGGGTCTCCGGCCCCTCTCGGAAGGAGGTGGGAATTGTTGCTTGGAGCTGGTTATTTCCTGGAGGCTTAAACAGCTGTATTTAATACATAGTGCGTTTTTTAATAAAGAGTGGTAAGTCTGTAAACTCCTACGACAGCTGCTTTCTGGTGAGAATGTTGCTGGAGTGGAAGGTGTGCAAAGGCAAACGTTCCTAGATTTGATCACAAGTTTAGTTCTTGTGTTTTCCATCTGATGTGGAATGATGGGACCTGTGAAACCCCTGGGAACACTGCAGATCTATCTCGATTTAATCCGTACCTCACCTCTGTGGTATCTCTTGGCCTGACCAAGGTGACCTTCTGAGGCAGTTCAGAGGGAAGAGCAGCGGTACAGCCCCAGTGACAGCGTGGCTGCTGGCTTCAAGCAGTACATGTGATAGCCAAAAGTCAGTCCATTCCCTTGACACCATTAGCACTTGTTTGTGAAGTGTCAAATTAAACTACTCTTTAGAATTTATTTTGCCTTTTATGAGCTTACTGCTTATAAAACCCTCTTTATCCCACAAATTTATGCCCCACAGTTAGCTTGGAAAGACTAGCATATATTCTGATAACTTTGAAGAACTACAGTTTGGCTGTGTGTTTTTTTTTTTTTTTCCAAAACAGTGCTTCTCTTCATGCCTTCCAAGCGCTGGATAGAAACAAGGCAAAATACACTTGTGGAGCTGAACCTCTTCCACGGCAGTTCTCAAGGTAATTGGTTTTGGTATTGGCAACTTTCCAGGTAGTGTGGATTTGGGTGCCTTGGACACTTGAAAGTTGCTTGACATTGAGTATTGTCTGTCGTGACATTATTTCATGGTATGAATGCTGTATCAGTATTCCCTAATGCTTTCAAAAAAGGTATTTACTGCAATGAGGAATTTCATCTCACCTTTTAGTACCTTCCTGGTAACAAACGTTAAAACACTTGTACAAATCTTATGTGACATTGAATTTGAAGATACATTGGAGTTTAATGACTTAATTTTAGAGTTGAAAGTACAGAGGAGGAGAAAAGAAAGAAAAATCAGTCTTGCTTCAAATTTTAAAAACACAATTAGATTAACCTTTCCAAACAAGGCTGCTTGCTAATGTGGGAGTGTATTGTGTAGCTTTTTTTCCCAGTGACAAATGTTATTATATTATCTGAACATTTGTGGGGTGTGGGGTAAGAGCAGGAAGTGTTTATCTTGTATCTGAAATTAAATGTTGTCTTCTAAGAAGTTTTTTCTCTTTGGTTTAGACTTGAAAACTAGCAAGGGAGCTAAGCGGGGTTAGAGGAGCTAATTGGCGATGCAGAGACAGGCTTCTGAGAGTTGTTGATGCCATCAGATGCAGAAGAGAGTAAGCAGTTTAGTGTTTAGTAAGTGGCCCACAGAACTTACTTGCCTTGCATATCTCCTTAATTTGAAAGTGCTCTAGGGATTAGAAGCCTGGAGTAGTTGAGTCAAAGTACTGTTGCAGGGACTTTTGTCATTTAGAATGTGTATGATCTGGAGTTTAAAATAATGTTTCTGTACTGTGATGGAAACCCTTAAACATTAATTGTCTGCCAGTGGTCAGTAACATTAAATATCTTGTTTGGCTGTTGTTTGGCTGGATGTGGAAGGAGTGAAGATGGTCTTCAGTGCAATAACCAGGGCATATCCCATGCTGTTCCCAGCAAGGCTTGCCATTTGCCTTTGTTAGCCTCATGAAATGCACCATATTTTGTCATCTCATCCACGTGGCTGCCTCAGAGTCATGTTGTCCTAGAACAAGAAATTAAAAAGATTACTGTGTGTTTCTAAGCCACTTTTCAGTCTTATTTGTTATCCTTACTTGCTAACTCGTGGCAGGGTCAGTACGCTTGTCTAGTTTACCTTTCTGGGGTGAGGTGGGGGGTGTGGTAACAGTTCTTTTGCTGTTATACTGAATAAGAAGTAGTGCTTTTAAAGAAATGCATATGCATCTGTATGAACACAGGGAAACCTCAGCAGAAGATCTCATGTCTGACACAGCACTTGTGCTGAAAGACACTGTTTTCTCCCAACAGGAAATAGATACTGTGTGCTCTCTGCTCCATTAAAGTTCTGTTTGCTTCCCCCGTAGTAATCACGGTGAAGTAATAAATTGGGGCGGGAGGAATCTATCTGAAATAACTTTATGTGCTATCCTGCAAAGTGAGATACACCCATTGCTGGAAGGTTTGACTCAGAACCTCAGAAACCCCGTGCTTAGTTTGCAAGGGAATTGGCTAGCTGAGAATACAAAGAGTTAGACTCTGCAACTTGTGTACACAGAAGGTAGGGTGACTCTGGTCTTCTAAAAGTGTGACAGAAGGGAATCACAGAGGTGAAGAAAAAGGTTGCTATAACCTTCTCTACAGAGTGAAGGATTTTAGAAGGATGGTGTCAGCTGTTAGGCTGTGTAGGTGTTACAGGAATGTCTGCAGCAAAGCAGAATTGATAATTTTTCTCAGACTTGCTCTTTCATGAAATCATATCGCTCAGGCTTCCTGTGGAGTTTTGGGTGTTTGTTTTAAAATGTTAATGCTCCTGAATCTTATGGGGAAGATTTTGGAATGTTTTCAAGTTCCTCTTCCTTAATGGATAATTCAGATTAATGAATTAAATGATACTAAAAGTTCTCTTGTAGATGGGATGAGAAGACAACTGATAGCTAAGAATGAATTATGGCAAACTACTGTAAAGAGGAATGACCTGTAAGAATACTCACTTAAAATTTTAAATTAATATCCTTACTAAGGTGATAGAGAGTGAGTATTAAAATAATCTACCTTTGGATTTGACACAGGGATGTCCTAAAGAATTGGGCATCCTTCCCGTTCAAATTGTGTTTCTCTTGATCTGTAACGTTTCAAGTACAATTAATTGTTGTGTAGTTACTTTATAAATGTAGCTTTGATTATTCTGAGCTTTCTGCAACTGGCAGGTTTTGGCATAATCAGCACCAGCTGTGTGAGTCCTGTTTCATTATGAGCCAAAGCTACAGGAATCAAAGCGTTTCTGGAGAAGGAGAGGTCAAAGAATGATATGAGCAACTGAGTTGGGAGGAAGATGAGGCTGAAATCTATTTCTTGTTTGTTTCTTTGTCCAAATCTCTGGATATCTGAAATGTTAAAGAAGTGACTTTTTTTTTTTTAGTTTTGAGTGCACACTTTTACATTTAAAGTTTGAGAGTCACAGGGATGTCATGCTTGTGGAATCGAGGGGCTTACTCATGCCTAACTATTTTACTAAATCTGTTGGTAGCTGTTTGAACAAGTAAACAATGATTTTGAAAGTAAGTGTAAATCAGCAGAGAAGTTGGATGCTGTTCGGACAGTGCAGACTGGTCTGCCTGATGTTCAGGTAGTCAAAATAATATTTTTAAATCTCAATTGGAGAAGCCTTGGTGGGGTTTTACTTGATCTGAATAAAAAGCCTTTGCTTTTGCAGTATCTGTGGAACAGCCATATTTTTGTAATTGCAGCAGTTTAGGTACTACCTCAGTGGTCTGAAAACATCCTGTGCCAGCACATCAGCTTTTGAGTTCTGTTTCATCTGTTGAATTCCAGGTTGTGGCTATCCTCTGTGAAACCGCAGAAGGCTTTATATGAGGCTCCTGATTCTTCTTCTGATAGTGTTGCCTGAACATCAAAGTCTTGTTTGTCACTTGCTAGGAGTGAATTCAGTACCTGTTTTCAGGAGAATATTTTCAGGTGTGGGAAATGCCTTCTCATGCTGCTGGTTTGTTGCAGCTTGTTTGTCTGCCTTCAAGACCAGTTTAAGATATGCTTTAACTTGGTGCTGTTATGATTGTAGTTCTGGTGCTCTACCTTGGCAGAATGTTGATCCAGGTTAAGAGTATGATAATTCTTGTTTGTTAAGAGTAATATTCTGTATTTTATATCTAAATGTGTTATGATTCTGTAATGATACCACAGCAAGAACTAATGAACACCATAAATCGGGCCTTTTTTTTTTTTTTTGCAAGACTGTGTCAAGGGGGTCTTCTCTTCATCTGAAATGATCGGAGCCCTGGAAATAACGCTGTCTTTTGCATTCCATACTTAATAGTTATAAAGTCCTTAATGCAGGGGTGTGCTCTTATGAAGCCTGGCACAACAGGTTCTTGCAATCTCTTGGGACTCTGTGTACTACCCGAATGTATGTAACAATGTTTATGTGATTTCTGAATGTAAATATGATTGTTTTCCTTTTCAGCTACAGAACAACCTGATTCATGCAAGACCCAGTTTTGAAGCAGGGGGTAGTACCTGGACTGTCTGCTTAAACTGCGTTCTTCCACTGAATTCAAACGCACAAACAAGGTATCTGCTTCTTAATAGAAAAAGGCATCTGTATTGTGTTCTCTGAGTGCTTCCTGTACACGTGTGTGCTTGTTTTCTAGATATACCACTCCTTCCTTTGGGAAGCAGATTGGAGTGAGAGGGGGAGGATATTGGATTTTGGCATGTTTGCATATGGAATGTTAGGCAACAACATAAAGGCTGGATTAAGCGAAACTTGTGGTAATTTTCTTCTTCACTTGGTATTGTTTGCAAGTCATATTTCTTTACGTGCTTTTGTTCATCCTTTTGAAGATCTTTGTAGAGTTGGCAACAACAAAAGGGAAAGGCTGTAACTATACCTTCCTACACAGGCTCTGAATAATGTGTATGTTAAAAATACTGCCTCAGCACTGAGTTACAATGGTAATAAAATAGAGGGCTCCCAACAAAACTGCAGCTAAGACAGAAACTTGCTCTCTTTTTGCTTGCAGTATGGATTTTGCTGGGTTATATTATCTGTGAGCAATAGTCCTAACCTGACTGGAAGGAAAATACAGATCAGAATTTGAATTGTTCCCTATTTCTTCAGCTTTTGTCAGACTGCTGGTCAGACAGTAGTCTCTCAGAGAACAGTCTGACTCTGTTATGGTTGAGAGGGATGTAAGAAGTGCTCTTTATCAAAGGTTTGGCTAGTCTGCTCTGAACACCAAGTAGTGTTCTACTCCTGCCTCCCCACACTCAGCCAGAACAGATTATAAAATGGGCGGACAAGTTGTTTTGGTGGAAGCAGGTGTTCAGTGCTTCAGGCCACATTGTAAAATGACCTTAGAATGACAACAGTTAAATACTCCTCTTGCACCTGATGTGTCTGTGGGCCATTTCCCTCCAGAGCAGTTCACCCGGTCTCTGAGCTTTCTGTCTGGGAAGGTGAGCTTCCTCAGAGCCCACAGTGTCATTGTCACCAGAGGTAGCCCTGCAGTATGCAAAACACCTCAGCATTGCTTGGATGGTTGAGTTACACTGTCTTGCAGCATCATCAGAAACTCTGGCATACAGTCACAGAAACACAAGCATTTCTTTGAAAGCCTGAAAAGCCTCTAAAGTATTTGGCTAGGCTAAAGGCATTTTCTTGTCATACCAGCTGTTCCTTAAACATTGGTTCATTATAACAAAGTGGATAATGAGAATGAAGCTGTTATACCTCTAAAAGAAAAGCTGTGTTGACAGAAGTGAACTATGCAGTGATGTGAAGCAGCAGACCAGAAGGGTAATAAGGACCTAATTTAGCAAACATTTCATGCCTGTCATAGCAAATTTGGTCAAGACTATAGGCTGAAAACATAAGCTTTTCAGTAATTTGGTTTCTGTATACATGACTAGTGAACTTCCTGGTTTCAAGGAAGCGGTTCTCTGTCATTTAGGAATTGAGTCAGACTAAAGGGAATTGAAATAATGTAGTGAGATATTAAACACCAGAGTAAATATCATAGCCGACTGGTAGCATGCAGGAGATGGTTGTGAAGGAAAATGTCGCTGCTCTGAGATGCAGGATTCATCTTCTGTCTTTTTTCTAATTTTTAGTCTGTTACAAGTTCTGATACCATGTAATTCCTGAAATGGAATTGAGTCTGTCTAGGTATGACTTGTTGACTTGCAGAAGGTCAGGTCATTAAAATGACTTGTTTGACACCTTCTGGAAATCAAGCATTTCCTTCAAGCAGACCAGCTCTATCTCTGAGCAACTTCATATGTGTCACTTTGATCCCAGTTCTAAATAACTCCTAATGCAGGCTGAATTGAAATCAAGGAGAGCTGGAACTTGCCATCAAAGGTTAGCCTTCTTTTTATGTTAAAATACAAAACTCTGTGTGTGTCAGTTTGATTTAAAAAGAAGCTGTTGCTTCAGAAGTTGGTGAAATGTATGCTTTTATATTTCTTATTGTAATTAAGAACTCGCATATGTCATCCATCGTGATGATTTCTTAACACATTCTGCTTAAAACTTGAAAATGAGGATTTACTGTTGTCTTGAGGCTTTGATTGATACATTTTTAAGGGTTTCAGTAAGTTGGTAAAGAGAAAAAGCTTTCAAAATGGCATGTCTTAAAGTGAGTCCTAAAAGACACTCATAATACTGAGTGTCTTTTACTATCTATTACTGACAGATATTGGCAAGAAAACTACAATGAAGCAAAGAAAGAGTATTTTGTGTATCATTAGATTGTTGTGTAATATTTTCTACTTCAGAGCTTCTGTGTTTTAAGAGTACTTTAGAAACAGTGGCAGGCAAAAAAAGGGCTATTCACAAAGGATCTGTGTCAAAGAAGTGCCAAAAAATTTTTTGTCGTTGTTGTTTTTAGGACTTGCTCTTCTTTCATTACCAGTGTTCTTATAATTACGCTATTTCTAGTGATTTAGTTTTTTTTCTGTAGTACAAGATCTTTAATTGTGAATTTACTTAGAAATCCTCCTGGCTGTAAATGTCTTAGCAGTGTTTTACTACTGCCTTAAAGACTTTGAGGCATGATGTTTAACTGTTAAGGCCACCTTGGCAGGATGTGACTGGTGATGCGCTCATGCAAGTATAGTGAGGAATCATTTAACCTTTTTGGAGATAGGTCAGCTGTGTGAAGCAGCCTCTGGCAGAAAAAAGCGTATGGCAATGTTTTTATTTAGGCCTTCCATAAGAATATGGAGGTGTTTTTTCTTTTTCTGCCATATTACCTTGCATCAGTGAGTTGTTCTCTCTGACTAAGCTCTTGCAATATCTGTAGCTAGTAATGTGGGAAGAATATACCTAAATGCCATAAGCATTGCTTGTTTTGGAGCACAAGGTATCCACTGATCTGTGGTTTAGAAAAGCACATCATGGTTCTGTGAGAAATACTGGGTTTTTTTCTGGCCTTTTGGCAGCATAAACTGACCTAGATCGCTCATTTGACCTGTTAAGTCCTGTGGTTGCTTTGTTTCACCAGGTTGTTTGAAACTTCACCACAACTTCCTTCTGTTTTGGAAACTCATTTTCTTAAGATGCTTGAAAATAAATCCACTTGTAAAAAAAAAAAAGTGGACAGCTCAAAGAATAGTGCCTTTGTGAGGGCTGTAAATCCTGTCTTGCATCAGGGCATGTGTTATGTTGTGAATAGCTTATGGTGATTGTTGACAAAGTTATTCTCATGCTTTGCCTTGCTGTGCCGTGAGAGGAGGATTCAGTAGAGATGCATCGTTATTTTCTTCTGTTTTTACATTTCTCTATTAAATCTCCCCGGAGCTGTTAATTAGCACCCAAATTGTCTATTTAGGTTTCCTCTGATATTTGGGGGAGAGATGGCAGCCTGTGATGAAGAGAAGAAGAGGAACAAGAGCATGTTCATGTTCTCCTAAAGTAAAGTAATTGATTGTTTGTTAAAGGCACCTTTATGTTCTGCCACACAGAGATGGTCAGCAGTCAGCCTGTCCCCATAGCAGACAGTGGGAAAAGGAAAAAGAAAAAAAGAACCAGAGCCACAGATCATGTCCCTGGCAAGTTTGAAGGTTGGTGGCAACTTCTAAGCTTGTAATTGTAATGATCTGTTTTCCCTCTGCTGTTCTCAGTTTTCTTAGCTAAGCATTGCTTTTCGACAAACATTTTAAGTTAACGTTTCTCTCTCTCTTTATCCCCCATGTTTCAGTCTTTTTCTCAGTGTTGAAATCTGAGTCCTGTTTGTAATTTGGTGGTGTGTTTTAGTTTGGGATTTTTTGGTTTGTTGTTTTTAGGTTTTTTTTGGTAGAAACAGTGCTGATGTCAAAATGTTTTGATTGAATAGATGTGAGCACAAATACTGTGAAGCATTGTAGGTAAAATACAATTCAGCGTGACAAGACTGACCAGCATAAAACTTCTTAGTGTGCAAGTAGCATAGCAAGGTCCATTGCAAATCAAGATGGTATCAGTCTTTTAGTTTTAAACCTTAAACTCCTCAAGGTTTATACACTCAAATCTCAATTTTACTTAAAACGCTACGTCTGCTAGTAGATTTTTGTGTAGTATGCATTTTCTGATCAAGGAGTGAAATGTTTTCTACCTAAAAAAAAATTGGTTCTGAGTTTTACATGAAGACAGGGAAGGTAGATGAGGCAATTGCTGAGCTAGAAAATGTTTTTTGTATGAACAAACTTGTAATTTTGATGTTGGAATGAAGTCTACTTTAAATTTTCCTGGAATTTGAAGGGGGGAAATGAAAAATGAGGCATAATTAAGTCTGGCACTACTTTAGTACTGCATAAATCTATTTGCTGTCTTCATTATGAAGGGAGTTTTTTCAGTTGCTGTCATATGAAGGATGCTCATCAGATAAATAGCTTGTCTTGATGTTATTCACTGAAACGCTTTGGCTCTTATGTCCTTTGTTGGATTTCTTCTGCAGATTTGTACAAGCTGACTGCTGAGCTTCTTGGTGAGGGAGCATATGCCAAAGTTCAGGGTGCTGTCAGCCTCCAAACTGGGAAAGAATATGCAGTAAAAGTAAGTATAGAGTGAAAGCAGAATCTCCTCTGTAAGGAGTTTTCTCCCTCCTAGAATCTCTGTGAAAACTGGTAATAGAGTGGGCAATAGCAAAAGCTTTTAGAAAAATTTTGGTGCTTGAAATGAGCCTGCTGTGTAATGGCTGGGATATCTGTCGTCTTAAGTATTATGCCTCCAGAGCGAACTGGTATATCGGCAGCAGATAGGATTCACAAACAGTACATGACTGTGTGATGGTTACATATCAGGACAGGCTTTCCTCTCATGTCCTAATTTGATTGTAGGCCTACTAGTTTTTATAGTGTCTTATGAAAGAAGAGGCTGAGTCACTATCTAGCCTGGCCTACCAAATACACAAGCTTTTGAGAATGCTGCTCAGAGTTCAGAGAGCATCAGTTACTGCCATTCATGTAAAGTTGTCTTGTTTTGGTGTTTTGTTTTTTTTTTTTTTTTTTTGTAGAGGTCAGTGTTCTGTAATACCATTATATTAAGTGCTGGGGCCCATTTACAGATTTGTTGTTAGAATCATAGTTCAGGTTGGAAGGTACCTTAAGGATCATCCAGTTCCAACCCCCCGGCCCTGGGCAAGGACACCTTCCAGTAGACCAAGTTGCTCAAAGCCCCATCCAGCCTGGTCTTCAACACTTCCAGGGGAGGGGCATCCATAACTTCTTTGGTCAACCTGTTCCACTGTCTCACCACCCTCACAGTAAAGAATTTCTTCCTAATATCTAATCTAAATCTCCCCTCTTTCATTTTAAAACTGTTACCCCTCGTCCTATCGCTTCAATCCCTGATAAAGTGTCCCTTCCCATCTTTCCTGTAGACCCCATTAAGGTGTTGGAAAGCTGCTGTGGTTATTCTGAGTTTCCCATTTAATTGCAAACACAAATAATAGTAATAGGGAAGCTTTATGCTTGAATCTTTTGCAAAAAAGAGGTACAAAATTTTAAGTCCCTTTAAAAATCTAATCTTATAGCTGCTGTAATTGTGCATGTACTTTGTAGAATTGCTGAAGCTGAAAGTCTGGAATAAGCAAATCCCTACAGTATGAATTAGGCGTGATCAGACACCAAGTCCCATGCAGTACTGGTGAATGTACTCCAATTGTATTGGAGAACTCTAGCTGTAAAAATGAGAAACAGCTACTGGATATAGATGGAAGTAGTATTTGTGGTTATGTCATGAGCTTCCAGTTTGCGTAGCAATCATTCAGTCTTTGTGGAAAGTCCTTGTCCTCTTTCAGTCTGAGAAGAGTGTAAAGGAAGGTGACATCTGATGGCAGTACAGAAGGGCTCTGAGATTAAGTGTATTTTTTCTTTAGTATGTTGGGTCCTATTATTTGGTCTTCATGAAGTTAGCACTATGAACCAAACTCCTTTTGTGGTGAATTTAGTACTTTTAACTTAAATGCCTATAATGACAAATCTCTTCTTTTTGGCTGTTCAATGTTTGATGTGACTCAAATCTATTTTTGTTAGAACTCAAAAGGATATCCTTTTCTGTACGTTGCAGAGTTAAAATGATGCAAGAAAAAGCTTGTGGTAACTGGTCAGTGACTGTGTAACATGTGAATTTAGTTCCTTTCTTCTCTTCCTGTCCTCATTTCTCTTGCCCTTTCTCAGACAGAGCCTTCCAGAGCTCTGCTGACTAAATAAATGAAAGATGAGGAATTAAACAAACAAACAAAGGTGGAGTGTTTCTGTCTTGTGGGCATGCCTGAGATTCAAGCTTTAGATAGGCTCTCAAATTCCAGAGCCACATGCACAGTTCCTGCACTATTTCTTCAAAGATGAGCTCTAACTCTTTCCACAGATCATTGAAAAAAATGCTGGACATAGTCGGAGTCGGGTTTTTCGTGAAATAGAAACACTGTACCAGTGTCAGGGTAACAAGTAAGTATGGGGTCTTGTGTGTGTGTATTTAAAGTATCTTGAATATTCTTTTAAAATTTTTAAACCTCTTTTGTGAGACTAGGTTAGGACCTTAGCAGCAGTCTCCTTAAAACCAGTTGAAATTAAGACAATTTATTTGAAATAAGAATTTCCCCTTAACTTTGAAATTTAGGGAAATATTTACAAATTAAAAATCACATCACTCAATTAGCAACCAGGTCAGTGTAGCCTGAACATGCTTCAGTGATGCGTGGCTTTTCTCCAAATAAGGAATTAGCATTTTGACACACTC
This sequence comes from Gallinago jamesoni, assembly GCA_025769975.1. Classification (NCBI taxonomy): domain Eukaryota; kingdom Metazoa; phylum Chordata; class Aves; order Charadriiformes; family Scolopacidae; genus Gallinago; species Gallinago jamesoni. The sequence continues at coordinate 24,308,678 of JAOQGH010000004.1, read as the reverse complement.
TCCTGTGATTTCACCATCAGCAAAAGCTGACCTGATACTGGCTGCTATTGAATGGGACAGTCTTGCCATTCCTTTCCTACATGTGTGGTTTGTCCTCCTCTTTGTGTCAGCCTTCCTGCTTTTGCACTGCAACTCTCAGATCAACCAAAAGCTAATTTAGTTTTCATTTGGATGTGTGCTGGCTTCTCAGAGACACAGGATGAAGCAACTTTAAAGCTGCTACTGAAAAGGAGGGAAAGACCACACAGCCAGCGGTGGCAGCACACTCTGTGCTCAATTTAAGCCAACTCTGAAACTATTCCTTTAGATACCTGTTAATCTAGAATGTATACTAGTGCTGTATACAACACACTATACTAGTGTTGTGCAGCTTATATTGAGCCTTTTTTACAAATTTCTAGTAAAATACTTAAAGATAACTTCTTTACCTAACTCATGGTCCTAAGCTGTGCTGTAGACAAGCAGATTATGTCTTTGTTCTGTGTGTGGTTAAAAGCATATGGTCATCCAGTACGTAACTGATGAAAAACTCAAGCTCTCATGCCCACAAACAGAATTTGGATTTTATGTGTACTATAAGTGTAGAAAAATCTGAACTTACGTGTTTGATATTCTCAAGGAATTATGCGGTGTTTGTGCTCCAAACACTGCACACTAGGAGAGAGTCAGTCTAAAAATGGTAACTAAGGTGCTGCATTTAATGTCACGTTGACAGATGCCTGTCTCCTTCGAGCCCTGTGTGTTCTGCCTTGTGATTCCCAGAGAGAAAGAATGCCAATTTAATTTTTTTTTTTGTTCTTGCCTTCAGCACAAATGCAATTTTCTAAATTATCAAATGCAACCTGTTATCAGTTATCTTCTTGTCAATTGAGCAGTAGCTAAACTCTTTCACAATCCTGTCTGATTTTGGTGGTTGGCCTGTTTACCCTGCTTAAATTTCAGTGTGAGTTGGAGAGGTAGTTTTAATGCCACAGGCAACCAAAGCAACTTGTTTAATTAGAACTTTTCACTTTTGGTTTCTCCTGACACTTCTTAATTATCCATGCTGAAGTTCTTCATTGCTTTATGTACACTGTGTGCCTGTTCCTTCTATTTCCTCTTTTTTCTTTTTTTTTTTAAAGGAACATTTTGGAGTTAATAGAATTTTTTGAAGATGATGCAAGATACTACCTTGTCTTTGAGAAGCTGCGAGGAGGTACTGTGCAGTAACTTCTGGGGTTGTTCAGTCTGGGGAAGAGGAGACTGAGGGGCGACCTTATCGCTCTGTACAAGTACCTGAAAGGAAGCTG
>JAOQGH010000004.1:24248277-24300545 GCA_025769975.1 Gallinago jamesoni | reverse complement strand
GGGGGGAGAGGAGAGGGGAGTGTGTAGCAAACTTGGGCCTAGAATATATCCCAGGCCACCTTCTAATAAAGAGAAATAATGAGAAATAAAACAGGGGAGTATCTTCTCTAATAGACGTTTGTACTCTTATTTAGGTATTGCTCACAGGGACCTGAAGCCTGAAAACATCCTGTGTGAATCTCCAGACAAGGTGCTACTCTGGTTTCTTAACCTTGCAAATGCAAGGAGTGGAATATACCTGTAAGAGATTGGGTTTCACTGATCCTCCTGTTAGAATGACTTGGGGATTGTCCTGGGATTTTCCGTGTGACCCTGTGTTCATGTATATTACATTATCCCTGCTCTTCTGATCCTTTTACTGTTTTGTCCTTGTGTTTAGATATCACCAGTAAAAATATGTGACTTTGATCTTGGTAGTGGGGTGAAGCTGAACAGCGCGTGTACTCCAATAACTACTCCCGAATTAACAACGCCGGTAAGAGACCTGCTGTGGCTTTATGCTTTTTCTCTTCTACCATAGAACAATTTTTCTTGTCTCCAGAGGAGAGTTTCCAAAGGCCTTACTGCAACTACACCCAGTTGTGGATAGTTCATTTATAGTGGGTGTGTGTGTGATTAAATACTGTCTTGGTTTCCCAGCCATAGAACAAATGTTCAAAAGCAAAGGGACTCATCATGTTAATTCTGCTGTTGGACAGAAGGTAACACCTTGTTACTGTTTGTGTTACCTGTCAAATGAGGAAGCTTTTTGTGGAGGTATTTTGTGTGCTTGTGGACTGAGTTTGAACCTTAGTATTGTGTTAATTTCCCCATATTTGGGTTCTGTAGCCAAGACCCATGAGCTAAGTGCAGTGCAAGTTCTGTAATCCAGTGTGTGGCTTTATAATACACATTAGTTTGAAAAACTAGAGTGCTGTGCTTTTGACATTACTGTGAAAGGAAAATCTGAGTTTTGCAGGAGTCTGTTACAGAAACCACCCCCCATGATATGTTTGTTTACTTTCTAAAAAGCCTGATAACTAATGGATAAGATTAAAAAACCTGAAATATGTAAATTAATATTTTGGCCCTCTGTAAAGAATCATAGATTCATATGGAACAGCTTATGATTCTGCTAAAGAACAGTAGGAACTCTTTTGCCTTCTATGAGGTCTCAATAATCATTAGAGCTGAAATGTGTTGATTTTTGCCTGTGCAATATGCTTACAAAATGTTTCAAAGCTCTTGACAATTCCATTTAACATTTGAGGGATGCAGCAGTTGTGATTTGGCTTAACAAAATGAGCCCTGCAGTGAAAGCCAACAGTAAATTTCAGTAGTCCCTGATGCCTGCTTCTGCTTGTAGACCAAGCCACCTACTACAAAGAGAATGATAAACTTTAGTCTTTTTTTTGATTTGACCCTCCCTTTGAAAACATGCTTGAATTTGGTTTCCTAGTGTGGCTCTGCAGAATACATGGCACCCGAAGTGGTTGAAGTCTTCACAGAGGAGGCCACGTTCTATGACAAGCGGTGTGATCTCTGGAGCCTGGGAGTGATTCTATACATCATGCTCAGCGGTTACCCCCCTTTTGTGGGCAACTGTGGCACGGACTGTGGCTGGGACAGAGGAGAAGTCTGCAGAGTATGCCAGGTGAATGTGCAGGCCCTGGGCGTATGTGGGAGAATGTAGTTTGCCTCGTGAGCCCGAGGTGTAGTAATGCCAGCACTGCCTGTAACCCAGCCAGTTATCTGGGAGTATGAGCTGTCACTGAGAAGCAAGGGTGGCAATATAAAAGTTGAGCAATGCTATCTCTTTCTAAAGTAAGGTTTGGCAACTGCCTCTCTCTCTTCCTGATGCAAGATCTCAGAATTTCTCCTTGTCCTCTTCCCCACCCCCACAATCCTCCTGTATTCTGTAATTCTTGATCTAGTTTATGGTAGTCACCACAACTCCTCAGATGAAAGTTGAGCCCCAGGACAGTCTCCATGCAGGGCCTAAATTCTTTTTTTCAAAAAGTCAATACATTGGGCACACTGTTATGGGGAGGGTGGGGGGGAAGATGTTTCCAGCACACAGTGTATCATGTGCATCTTAGGGTGTGTTGTATCACTCTGTGGAGCTGCCTCTCCATTGACTCCATTAGAAGACTGGATGGTTTTGGTTGTCACCCACCCCATTCGATGGATAAAACTGAGTGAGAAGAATCCCACCCGAGAAGTCTTCTGGTTGCATTCTAGCTGCTATTTAAATGAAAGAAATTTTTCCTTTACTAGAACAAGCTTTTTGAGAGCATTCAGGAAGGCAAGTATGAATTTCCTGACAAGGACTGGTCACACATATCCTCTGAGGCCAAAGATCTCATCTCAAAGTTGCTGGTTCGTGATGCCAAAGAACGACTTAGTGCTGCTCAAGTTTTGCAACATTCATGGCTTCAAGGAGTATGTATACATCTTCATAACTTTTTTAGAGGGTTATTCTTCTTCCAGAGTGACTAACAAGCTGTTCCCTGCCACTGAACTGTTTGTAGTCATTGTGTGTTTTAGTGCTCTTATCTTGATTAATTAAACGATATGCAGTGGCTTTATTATTTCTGGAGCTCTGTGTGGGAAATATTTGGATGAATCTGTCGAGCTTTAAGTGTTGTTTTTTTTAATTATTGCTTTATGCATTTTTAAATGGCTGTCTGGTGAATACCAAGCACTGCAGTACACAAATTACTGTGCTATGCTTTAATACAGTAATGCAGAGTGCTGGTAGGTACAGTTTTAAAAGAACAGCAGTGTCCTCTTTTAGCTTTAGTCTTCCCCGTTCATGAAAGAAGGAATAGACCCTCTGGAGAGCTTCCAAAGCTGTAGTCTCATACCTGCAAACTGTAGTATCTTCTTGTGAGGGGAGGTAGATTATTTTTTTTAAAATTATTATTTTTTTTTTTTAAAACATGATTTGTAGATTGGCAGTGATTTTTTTTTTTTTTAAGTCCACAGTGAGTGGATATGCAATATCCATTAGTTGCAAAGATTTGGGAGGAGTCACCTGTTTTTTATAACTCTCTCTTGGGAAAGCTGCTAATATATAACTAACTTTTCTTAACTCCTCCTTCTAGCAGGCTCCTGAAAGAGGATTACCTACCCCCCAGGTTCTTCAAAGGTAGTATTTTCTTTTTTTTTTAAAATGTGTGTGAACTTGGCCAGGAATCATTACTTGAAAGTATGGGGAGAGATAGGGTGTGACAAGTCGGGGGGTAAGATCCCTGGTTGAGAGTGGAACTTCATAAATGTGCAGCACTAATTTTGTTAGGAACATCAGAAATATTAAAGCTCTGATTTTTCTTTATGATCTAATCTTACTTGTTTGTGGGAAAAGGCATTGGAGAGGATTCCTGTGGTGCGGTGCTAATCTTAGGAAATAATGATGGTTTTGGCAGTTTGCTGCCCAGGAGGGGGACAAAAAGACATAAAGGCATGCATTATCCAAAGAGACTACATTCTGATGGGTGAATAATCATCATATACACAGGCTCGGATCTGACATCCACTGCAGTTGGTGGTAATCACGGTATCAGTTTAACTGAGCAGAGCAAGCCTCATTTTAAGTGATTTGATGGCAGATTCTGTATGCCAGAGAGCCTGAGTCACACATCTCTCTATTTCCATGTTTCCCACTGGTGATTCCAGGTGGTTCTTTCCATCAGAAGTGCATTTCCTTAAACCATAAGTGCAGTTATAGTTTGATTGCAGTTTTCTGAACAAAGACAACAGTATTGCCCCATATGCCTATGCTTTTTTAACATATAGAAATTAAGTATGGCATCTCAAGTGGTTTACTGGGTTTACACGGGGTGTCCTTGGCAGAATGAGGATTAGAACCGTGGCTGTTTCCAAAATCCCAGAGAGGTTTTGTCACATGTTGCTGGTCCTCGCAATGAGGAGAGGTGCCAATATTAACCTGTTATTTTTCCTGCTGCATTAATGTTTTGATAGGAGAAATAAATCTGCCTGGAAATAGATGTTCTGCTGTGAGGGTAACCAGGTGAAGTGGCTCTCTGCACATGTTGTAACTGCTTTCTCCTTTTTCCTTTGGAAGGAACAGTAGCACAAAAGACCTGACGCTTTTTGCTGCGGAGGCTATAGCCCTTAACCGCCAGTTGTCTCAGCACGAGAATGAGCTCAGCGCGGAGCAGGAGAACGTTGCCCATGCTGTGTGCTCCATGAAACTTTCTCCTCCGTCCAAGTCCCGCCTCGCCAAGCGCAGAGCGATGACGCACGCCACCAAAACCAGTGACTTTCAGGCAGTTCCCCATAAAGCCTTTTAAACTTCTTTCCTGCTATGGATTGGCAACATGAGCCTGTGTTCGTACTTGGATTTTCAGCACTGATAAAAGCTTCTCTGCTTCTGACTCTTTGCTTAGAAGCTTGCTCTTGTGATGCGACTTGTAACTTTAAGGGGACGGCTTTTTATGGAATGTATTTTGCCTGTCAGATTTGGTGCATTAAGATAATTTAACCGATCTTTTTAAACTAGAGAAGGTGAGTTTGCTGCTGTATTATGAGGTGATAAACCACTAAGCTTTCCTTATTTTCTTCTTAGAAGAGCATGCTTTAAAACGCGAACTTGAAAACACCAGAAGAAAAAAAAATGCACTTTCTTGCCATGCCTGGCAGAGCATCAAGTCTCTCCGTGCCTATGGTTGCTCTCCTTGATGGCACATCTTGCCAGGTGCCACTGCTAGTGCCGGCAGCAGGGGCTGGTTTCAGCCAGCAGCGCCCTTCTCTCTTTCTGTGGCCTCCGGAAATGAAGACAATGACTGGGTGGATTTCTGTCTCCATTGCCCTCGTTGGGCTTAAATTGGGTATTGGGGATGATACTGTGAAGGTGCAAGGATCGCTCGCTCAGGCTTGTAGAAATGAAGAAGACTGGGTTGTTGTTTTTATCCTGTTGGTAGTTTGTGTGTCAGCATGTGGGATGAAAGCTGGGAGTGTGTTATTTCTTTATCTGACATCTTTTTGTTCTTAACTGAAATCTACTACATCTCATCTTTTTTTTTTTTTTGTGTGTGTGTGTCCAGTGTGTCCCCTTCTCTGACAAGTTACATTCTTAAGTCTGATAACCACAGTATAACAGGCTGTTTTTAGAACAGTTTATTCTTAGTATCGGGGTTTTTTTTTCTATATTAATGCTATCCTCAGTTATACCTTCCTTTCTGTGAACTCATATTTCTCCAAGTCATTCTGTATGTGTTAACTGGAGTTATTAATGTGAATGGACAGGCTTCGGCAAACTTTGGTGTGTGAATAATTTAGGATTATTGAATGCAGAGGTACTTCTGTGCAAAAATGGTGCTGCAGCCGTTGTGTTCCTGCAGTGATCTGAGGCCAAGTGTCTAGATCTTCTCTTCCGCTTTTGGTACTGTTGTGCGCTGAGGGGTCAGGAGTTATTTGGAAAGCTGAAAAGCTGGATGTTTTGAGCGACCAAGGTTGAGGTGTCCATGGAGAAGGACACGGATGTTGAGCACTTTCTGAAACGTAAGCTGTGAAAATTTGGCCGCGAAGGTGCCTGACCTGATGCATCTTAAACTTGTCAGCTCATTTCCGAAGCCCTTTGCCAGGGTGTTGGGTGCAGGGTGGAGGGGGAGTGGAGGAGCCCCCCCCTCAAAGTGCCAGCACAAAACCCTCCCAAGGAGAAGGAGTAATGTAGCAGGTCTAGCAGGCGCTTGGAAATTGAAAGGTCAAAGCTGAATGTCTTTGCATGGTCTGTTCGGAGCGGTTTTATGTTATCTTTTAGCAATGTGTGTAAAGGTATTTTTATACAACATGCTGTATTTTGTGACTAATATTAAAGTTGTTATTGAAAAGTTTTTATACATTGTGCCAGTGGACAGATTATGAAATGTATTTTGCTTTGTTTTTATTAAAATGTTTTAAGTTATGAATTTAACAGATTTGGCAGTTCTGTGTGGGTTTTTTTACACTTGATTTTTGGTGACATAGGAAAACAGAGAATTACTTCCTTATTTCTCTGTGTGACATTGGATTTAGGGCAATTTAAGTCTCTGAAGACTAAGCATACCTTCCTCTCTGGCCGTATTGCATTATCAGTCCCTGGAGTCTCATGTAATCTCAGCTTTCTTGTGGTAAAATGAAGATACGACTGCACAGAGAGGGTTGGAAGGGATCCTGTCGTCCTTTTGACCTCCATAAGAGATCAGATAATGGGGTCAGTGAGTTCAGTAACGTACCTGCACTGTTACATTTCATGTGCTTCCCTTTGATTTGTGTATGAAGCTAAAAACCTGAATTTTAGCCAGGAGTGGTGGTGTGGTGTATCCTCTTGGATGGAGCCCTGAAGCCTTTCAGATTCCAGAAGTCCAAATGGCCGCATTAGCATGGAAGTGTGAAAAAGAGACACTAACAGTGCTGGTTGTCCAGAGACAATGGACCATGGTATCTGATGGATGTGTTCAAGCACTGGTAAGTGGTCCTTTGCAGACCTTGCTCTGCACCTGCTGCAATTCACTGGTGGTAGAGGTAGTTCCAGAGAGAGAGTTAGTGGAGCAAAGACCAAAGCCCTGTGTTCTTGGGTGAACTATTGACCTGGACAGTCGGTCCTCATCTGTCTGTCTCTCCCAGCATAGAAAATGAAACCAGTGCATGTGTCTTCTGCACAGGGAGGAGGAAGCTGGCTTGCTCGCCACATCTACTTTCCCTTTACAAAAGAGAGCTTGGGAGGAGAGACTGAAATGTCCAAAGAGAACCTTAGTTCAGGGATATTTATACACTACTGGGGAGTGTAATGATAGGATGAAGGATAGAGGGTTTAAACTGAAAGAGGGGAGACTTAGATATTTGGAAGAAATTTTTCACTATGAGGATGGTGAGACACTGGAACAGGTTGCCCAGGGACGTTGCGGATACCTGTTCCTTGGAAGTGTTCAAGGCCAGGCGGAATGGGGCTTTGAGCGATCTGCTCTAGTGGGAAGTGTCCCTGCCCATGGCAGGGGATTGGAACTAGATAATCTTTTAAGATCACTTCCAATCCAAACCATTCTCTGATTCTATAGTTCATGCCATATAATGTGGCTAGTGGAACTGCCGTTGGGGTAAGTCCTCCCCTGGACTTGAAGCCTTCTCCTGTGTGAGGAGAACATTCCAGCTGTTGGATGTGTGCAGAGCAAAGAGTCCTAAGTGCTGGTGTGTGAAACATTGGAAGTCCCCAGTAGGACTTCTTCTAAATGGTTAAGCTGTCCCTGATGGTTCTGATGGTTCTGATGATCCCTTCAGCGATGGCTCAGGGCCCTGTCTGGCTCTTGTGGTTCTCAAGTGCCTTCCCCATGCTGCTGGCAGCCACCTCCACATGTGACCTGTGTTAGAGTATCCTACCTTCCCCCTGGTTCCTCCTTGCAAACTTGTCTTTTCAGGACATGAAGTTATGAGGTCAGGCTTTTCACTGAAGAGCTAAAATCTGGATGTGCTTTTTCCTCCTTTCTGCAAGGCGGCAACCTCTGGCAGAGGAAGGCAAGCAGACAGTAGTGGTGGGTGCCAGAGCTGTGTAATGCTGACAACTGCAAAATGCTCCCCAAAAAGAGAAGAGGTGTTGATTTAAGGCAGTTGTTCTGCTCTCAGGTGTGCTCTAGTTTTGACTGCCTCTTGCAGTCTTTTTTAAGTTTCTGTGGAGGATTATGGCTGAGAGTTTGTAATGGAGTTTGGGTGGGGAAAGGTTGTTTTGCCAGAGAGGGGGGATGCAGCACCCCCCGGTGGCCTGTGAGGTTCACGCCTGGTGTCATCAGATGAGTCCATCTGTGACAAACACAGAGGGTTTTAGTTCCTCTTCCAGTGAGGTCTGAATGAAGCAGGGGTCCCAAACCCTGTGGTGGCGGGCCCTTTGTTTGTACTCACCTTTCTTCCAAAGGAAATCTCCTGCCTTATTTACATCAAATGTTTTTGTTTGAACTGTGCTTTAGAAAGCCACCTGCTGCTTCTTCCCTCTTTCTCCCGGGCAGGCGAGGTACCAGAGAGCAGAGGAGACCTTATAGTGCTGGTACAAGAGCGGTGTTTCAGTGGTACACCTCTTAGATCTTTCTAAGAGAAGTCAGATTCAGCTGATGGTACAACAGTCTCTCATCACAGGTGCCTCTTTCCCTCTGATCTTTTGCCTTTCTATGAGACTTCAGCTTTCTTTAGGTGTTTTATCCCCAGAAGGCCTAATTTGATAGGCCTTCGTGATGCTTTTTTTCATGTCAGTGGGGAAGAGTCCCTTATTTCTGGGTGGAAGTCACAGATCTGGAGACACAGTGAGTAGTGAAGTAGTGCTGGGTTTGCTCTTGTCATCTGAATGTCTCATGTTTAGGCAGTCTGTGGGACACGACTCCCATTTCATCCCTGAATCCCACCATCTCCTCTTTGGAAAGGGCTCAATCTCCATCCACGCTTTTTCAGTTACTGGTGATAAAATGGAGGAGACACCTTATGCAGGCTCCCTGGCTTCTGAAACATGACCGGGGCTGCAGGAAATGCCTTTTTATTTTTCTGGTGGGGAGATGGGGTGGGCGAGGAAAAAGGTGACTTTTGAGAGTTCAAAAATACCTTCTGAACAGCAGCAAAGCAGCTAAGCTCATCTTTACTGTTGACTAAGGCAGCCCCCAGGAAAATTCTCCTTCCTCTCCCCAAGCTTTTCCTGGGACATGGACAAACAAACCAAGGTAGAGGTATCAGTATGGTTAAGGGGGGGGGGGGAGTCACTTCAAACAAATGGCAACCAAACAGCACTGGTCTCAAAGTGCTGCCCCCCCTCCTTCTGTCCCCTCAGGAGCCGATGGCACAGGCTGCTGGGTAGGATTTTGCTGACCTTTTTGTGCAATATTTCATAAAACGTATTCAGCCTTGTGCTCACCAGTGCGCTTTCTGCATTGTTGGCTGCATCAAAAGAAGCTCCTGCTTTTCATTGTGCGGTATTTTCTTCTGCTCTCTCTTCCTTCCCCACATGTTTATTGAATCCTTTATCTGGGATGGAAAGATGCTCCTATTTTATTAATTTCTTTTTTTTTTTTTTTTTTTGAGGGCTGTGGGTGGGCTGGCTTTCAAGGTAGAGAGCAGCTTGGTTAATTTTCAAAACTAATAATTTTCTTTGGGCCACTCCGGTGGCAGCAACAGGCTTCAAATTTGGCTTCCATGGAAACACACTGCCATGGTAACTAAAGGCCTGACAATCCTGAAGAAATATTTGCTGGTACCCTTCCTTCCCTCCTTCGTTCTGTTTCCCGTGCAATGCGTGTGTGTATGGCTGCCACTGCCACGTTCAATCAGTGCATTAAAAAGCTCCAAGCATGGAAATGCACTTCGTCTGGGAAGAAAGCAAGAGTTGTGAAAGGGATGGTGGCATTTCACTGGCATTGTTTGCCAAAAAAAGCTGTTGCAGGTCTGGAGGGAGATGTTGCTGAGCCACAAACTCCTTTCCAATGGGAAAAGAAAAATGAAAAGGAGTGCTTCACCCTTAGATTATTTTATGGGGACTGGCTGGCATGGGAATCAAGGGGTCAGACCCTGCACCCAGCTCAACATCTGTAATATTGAGGATGGTGGGAATTGACTCATCCAGTGGTTATGACCCAGTTTTGCTGGGTCCCTTCCAGCTGATTAATTTGAGGCTGGGTGTTTTGTCGCTGCCTGTCACAGCTGCTTTGACACCAAGACTGGTGAGCGGAGTTTGGCAGGGTGACAGGCAGCCCCACTTCAGCAACTTTGCTCTGATTCAGCCTGGAGTGGGAGGGAAGGGGAAGGACTTTGCTGAGTGCTTTGTTTTATAACCAGCTTTTCTTCTGCCCTCCTCTGCCCCAGACACCTGTGAGCCTCTCAGAACTGGAAACCTTTCTGGCATATAAATAAGGTCTGCTGCAGTCACGGGCTGCGATTATAAATTTATAAGGGAAGTCATCATATTAATTGAGCAGCAGTGGGAGTGTTCAATTACACTGGCTTCTGATTAATCACCCTTTGTTGGACCGTGTCAGCACACTTCCCAAGGCCAAAAAGCATTGCCTCAGGTCTGTGGAGCAGCAAGGCCTTTGCTTTATCCAATGACAAAGCCAGTCATGCCTCAAAACTAATAGCTTCTCCCCTGCCACCTTGATTTTGGAGTGGAATTTGCCAAAGTCTCAACCAAGTATTTGAAACAATTATGGCCAATTTGCTATTGATTCTCAAAAACTGGGGTAAGGGGGGGATTTTTAGCAAATCGGATGGAAACTTGGACCAGTCCTCTCAACATGGATGTATCAGCTGTCCTCAGCGTAGCATTGCAAACGTACACCAGACGTTGTCTTCTGAAAAGGATCCTGTTGGTATTTTGGTTTTTTGCTTTCCCTCCACACATGTTGTCCCAAAGGATGATGAAACTCGGGGGTCTCTGGGGAAGACACTAAGCTGGTGCTGGCGCTGCTCCAAGAAGAGTTGTTCCATCTGTTCAGCCTGTGTCTCATGTCTTCCCAGGAGCTCTTCGTGGGGCTGGAGTGGATGTAAGCCCTCTAGCTCAATTTGCCTGCTGGGACTCAGGGCTACCTACCTTTCCCACCTTCAAAGCCACATACAGGTGCCATGAGAGGTCTGAGTTGTTGTGAAGGCTGGAGGAGAGCCTGAGGGGAACATCTGAACGCATCTGCAGCCACTTTCTACCTCTTAGTTCATGCAATGACCTCATCTTTCAGTGTAAATATATACTTTTCTAAACATTATTCCTTGTAATTGTATTCCTCCTCAGGATTTCCTTCTCACTGAGCCCTTTGGGTGGGAAAAGCCAGCTGTGTGGGCTGAAGCACGTTGCTGTCTTACACACTAGCACTGATGTTTCCCGGGTCCCCTGAAATCTCCCACCTGATTACCTTAAGATTTCTCTGGTGTCTTGGTATTTGCAGCAACACTTGCTTCTGTGTACCCAGTCCTTTCCTCTCCTCTGGGAACAATAGACCAGAGGTCAAGTCTTTACTCTTACAGCAAAAATTGTAATTGCTCCCTGATGGCTTTGCTATCTGACATTGAATTTCATCCTTGTTTCATTACTGAGGTGCTCAGCATCGTGCTTGCAATATTCTGGTCCTCTTCTAAGTAACGGCTCAGTGTCATCAGCAGATCTCACTGCCTGACTTCTCTTTCTGTCTGGGTCATCAAGCAAAATGATTTAATTGCTTGATGAATTCCATTGTTGCTGCTGTCTTCTTGTTTGTTAGATCTTTTCCTGTCAGCACAACTATGGTGTAAAACCCCCTTTCAGGGGCTAACATCACTGAAACTACTTTTACATGAGATGTATGTATAACCAATCTCTTCACAAAAATACACAAAATCTACTCGTACAGTGTTTCTGGGTGAAAGAGAGAACCTGTCTGGGAACGAGTGAGTGGGTGGTAGCCTGCTGCATAAGCAGCACCGATCTTTCAGGCCCTGAGTAGCTAAAGGACATGCTTCCCAGATCTCCAGATTCGGGTTTTGTCTTCCTAACATCACGTGACAATTAAAATAAGCAGATCCCTATAGCTTATGAAGTTTCAGAAAAATCATTGCCTTTCGCTTTAGCACAGGAAATAAGAAAAAGTAGAGATCTCATGTGTGGGTTTTTTTTTTTTTTCTGTTTTCTTCTCCGTTTCTGAGTCCAAATCTGCCAAGTCCAAATTTCTTCTACTTTTGATTACCAGTTGTTATTGAAATTGCACAGTTCCTGTTTCTGAACCCTTCAGATAACACCTTTCTCCTCCCCTGTCCATGCTGCTTCTGGAGTGAGGACAGTTGTCTGTGCTCTCCTCTGCAGCCCAGCCTGCATACTGACTTCTCCAGTGGAGGACTTTGCTCCATATTCTTGAGGTCTCTTCAAGGCACCAACTCAGTTCTACCTCTCAGGTGGACGCTGTGTCCTTAGTCACCTCCCTCAGGAGTTAAGATTGAGATCCTGGTTTTGCCCACTCACATGCAGTTCCCCGGCAAGATGAGGAGCCTCCAGGTTTTGACCACCCAGCTTAACATTGTGCCTTAATCAGTGAGCACTTTCTCTTTTCAGGTTAAATGAGAACAGAATTGAGACCATCCTGACTTTCCCATCAGAGTCTTTGGTCAGGTTCACAGCTGTAAGGGCACAGGCTGTTGTGTGTCAACGCCTCTGGCCATCAGTACGTGCGAGGCAGCGCGCTCCTCTCTCGTGGGTGGTTAAGCTCTTCTGAATTACATGGTGTTTATTACACAATAAGAACACACACAAACTATTACTGTGGATCCTGGTGGTGAGTTGTTTCAATGCTTAAAGCCTGTGGCTGGATATGGAAGGTCTCCAACACCCTCAGCTACTCACAAACTGCACGTAAACAGACCCCTTACGTTTATGGTTTTGGAAATATTGCCCCTTTGGGCTTCTTCATTATCAGTTCAAGACAGCAACAATGCAGTCCAATATCTGAATTATGAATGCCAGCTTCTCTCTGCTTCCGAGCAGCCATTCAGCCTTGCCTGAGTTCCTTAGATGGGTTTAATCCCACAACTGAGCTTCGAGGAATGCTGCCAAACTTTTCCAACAGCACCAAAGTCAAAAAGCTTCCCTTCCCTTCCCTGCCCGTTCTCCTTGTAGCTTTTCTTCTTTTTTTATATTTTATTTGTCATGTGTTTTTTTCTTCTGTTGAATAATTCAGCTAATAGGCTGGCACTTGAGTGCTTGAGAGCTGTGTTCCCTAATGAGGGAAGGAGCTTGCCAACTTTTTATCTTTCCAGTCTTTGACTGCAAACCCAACGTTGTTAACAAATCACCATGGAATAGCCGTGGAAATACAGAACAAAATGTTGTTTTTAACTTAAGTGGGCAAGGAAGGAAAAATAAACAGAATGAAAGGAACCCAAGCCCTGCATGGGAAAACAAAGTCTGAAAATGAAGTGTGCATGGAAGGAAACGATGACCATAGAAATCTCTTTGCAATTTCATTTTGTCTCAATGTCTGCAAGCAGGAAAGCTGTATGGGAGAAAGGATGTTAGCTCGCCAGAGACATAGTTGCACTAATTCATGGATGTAGGTGTTGTCTGTTGGCAGCTCTGCTTCTTTCCATGTTTACATGAATAAAGGTTTGTATAGAGAGCAGATTTTTTTTCTTTGCCAATTTTATTTTATTTTTTTAAATCTGAATGTGCTACGGTCCACGTGACACAGATGGGATTTAAAAAAACAAATATATTTATGTGATGCCTTTGTGTACATTGCTTAATCACCTTTAAAATAGTATTTACCATCTTACTGGCTTGAGTTCATTCAGATCAAGATTCACATTGACATGTGTCAGATGATTGTTTAGTCCTTGGCCTTGCTTACTTTTGTTCTTTCCTGGATCCCCACCTCCACTTACCAGAGCAGGGCTCAGCAGCTCTGGGCACTTGAAGAGTCCCACTTGACCTCCAAGCAAGTGAGGACATCTGTAAGGTCCCTTCTATCCTTTGCCATAACTTGGGAATCAGGCAGAAATGCAAGCTCAGTGAGAAGCAGGAACCTGGATAAAATAACGTGTCCCACATGCACAAGGTGAAGATGGTCAGATCATCTTCTGGGTCCACTTCATGTGGCCTAAATGATGCTCTGGGAGCAGGTCCCTAAACTCAGTATGAATCTCGTTTTGGTGGAAGGTGCTAAATGTGTAGCTGAAGTACAGCCAAAGAATAGTACCTGACCATCATGTCTGTAGCAAATGCTCTTTGGTTTTGTGTTAGACCAGTGTTGAAAGCTTTTTATCACCCTAGGCAGAA
Source organism: Gallinago jamesoni (assembly GCA_025769975.1). Lineage (NCBI taxonomy): Eukaryota > Metazoa > Chordata > Aves > Charadriiformes > Scolopacidae > Gallinago > Gallinago jamesoni. Next base: position 24,286,804 of record JAOQGH010000004.1, on the reverse strand, counting down.
GTGGAAGCATTAATGTTGTGCCCTGTTCCAATAGAACATTGGAGCTGGCAAAGCACAACCAGAAACAAAGGCTTGGGAATAGGCTGTGATCTCCCACCAAAGACATGCACCTGCCACGATGCTGGGCAGGATGTCGGATGGGCTTCTATCCCTGAAGGGTTCGATGGTGAATCCCTTTGAGAACTGGCTGGATATCTAACAATGGTCTACTTCTCAACATATGTGCTTAAGGAATAGCTGTTTTCTCATTAAGCAGCAGTTTAGTGCTAGGGAAAGGGCAAATAATGTCAATGCTAGTTTTTGAAGCAAAAATTTGTGTTCGTGAAGGCAGAGCCAAGAGATGAGAAAATGAAATAAATAAAGCTTTTCAGCCGGAGATATCGATGTCGTTCATATTTCAGGGATGGGGGAACAGAGACTTGAGAACCTGGCATGGTTCAGACGAGTCCTACTGCAAGCCAGCAGCTTGCCCGAGACCAGAACTCTCATCTTGAATCCCTGCCCAGCAAAATTCTGCAGATGAACTAAAATTACACCAACATCATCTTAACTGTGTGATGTTTTCTGCAATGCAGGGAAGATACTCATCTTCGGTCTCAGGGCTAAATTCTCAGCCCTGAGATGAGATGGGATGCTTAATGCGATAGGGACTCTTATCTCAAATATTGACTTAAAAAAATGTATATCTAAAACCTTCGCATATGGCAAAGGTCCCTATTATGGTAGGTACTGTACAAACATGGCTCCAGGAGATTGTCCTGATCCAAGGGAGTGTGTTTTCTAATTTCTTTCCTGGTGTGTTGCCAGTATTTACGCAAAATGCAGAACACTGAGTTGAATGGCAGAGCTGGGCAAAATTTGGCACTTCTGAATTGGGCTAAGCTGGCCTAATTGGAAATCAAAATCCCACTCATCTGGCTTGTAATTGCTATTAAAGGCTCCTTTGAAGACACAAGGCTGAATTAAATCAACCTTGCTATATGGACATCCAGGGAACTGCACCAAATTAGAGCAGTTAAAGATCTGACTTATGTTTGTTTGCACTCAAAGCCTGGAGAAGGGAAATTAAGAACAAAACCGATGATGGTAGAAAAGCAAAGGAAACCAGACAAAATGAATGACAGAGATTTCATGGAGCGTTGCTCCAAATGGGTCCTCACGGAATAGAAACTCACAATTGTTGCTTCTGGAAGGTAGCTCCCTTTTCGTTTGCACAGATACGTTGCTGAGCACCCTCCTCTCTGCCTCTTGCTTCTTTATAATCTGTCTTCTCTTCCAGATCAGTCTTGCTTGTTTCTTAGTCCATCCTTCAGCTATTGGTGGCAGGACATAAAATACCCTTTTGCTTTGCATAGCAGGGATATATGTGATATGAAGCCAGATGGCTGCCAAGATGAGCAATTGAGAATGTCTGCACATTATTAATTGCAGCTGCTGTTTTTGCAGTTGGAGGTGATGGGAGGGTTCCCAGCAGCAGCCAGGAGCAGATGGAGGGACATGTCTTGGTGGTGAGTGATTAAAATCCACTGGGATGGGGTGTGCTCAACCCCACTCAGCGTTGTCGGACTGCGGGATCATAGGAATGGATTTGTTCTAGCCTGCCCTTATAGGTGATGGCCAGGAGCTCGCTTTGATGTACTGGGGTGATACTGTTGTATTGGGTTGAAGCCGAACTGATTTTTGTTGTTTGTTGCTCTTCCTTCTTTGTTTTTCTCTTACTGCTGCATTACATTACTAAAAATACCTAAAACCATATCATTTACTGAGCTGCTTCCTCTGCTCATTCTTGCTCCAGGCACAAACATCCATCTCTCTCTAAACACCTATCTCATCTGCCCAAATTAAGTCACTGCTTCAAAGCAGAACTTCACCTTTATTCCATAATCTTGGCTTGTCTCCTCCTGTGCTCACCAGAGATCTGACACTCACAGTAGGGATCTAGTTTGGAAATAGCTGAAGGGAGGAGCTGATAATCCTGTCACCTTTAAATTGGAGGTTGGGACATCTTGGCTTGTTGCTGAGAATTAGAAAGGTTGATTTGGGTCAAGCAAAATCCTGTTTAACTCTGCACCCTGTTTCTGTCAGTGGCCAGGAGGAGATGCTGAAGGAAGACATGTAATTAGAATACTTTCCTTGCCCATAACCCCCAGCCTCCAGCAAACAGCAGCTTAAGGACTTCATGAACTGGAGGTGTGCTGTGCAGTCAGCAAAAGGCAGAGAGGTTTGTCATCTTTCTGAAGCTTAAGGAAGACTTGCTATTCCATGTTTCCCTCCTGCCTGATTCACCTGTGACACAACACTCCTACAGCCTCATGGCTCAGAAGACAGGCTGAATTTTAGCTGAAATTGTTCTTCTTGATTCAGGATGCTTCAGGGTGGATCCTGTAGGTGATGAGTTTTGCTGGGTGCTGGCTCCTTAAGATGTAAATTTTGCAAGCTGTCTTCTGGATTTGCATTGATAACAGCAATATCAGAGGATGGTGTTCTGGCTGCGACCTCTTCGCAGAAAGTCCTGCTCTCCAGGTAAAAGAAAACAAGAAAAACCCCAACCCCAAAAGAGATCTTGGTGATAGGACCTTTTATAAAAACAAAGTTGACATAATCCAGTTTAACTTTGTTGATGATGTCATGAGACCTATCCCATTTCAGAGCAGGAGAAGATCTGGCTTGTCATATTTGAAAGACGGTGGTGGTGAATGTTGACCATCCAGATACTTAAAGCCCTGGGAACGTGCTTAAGGTTTTTCTTCTGTCTGTCTCTGCCATCTGGCATTAAGGGGTGTCTGGCACACCAACACTATCTGAGCGATTTTGTGCCTCAGGCACTTCACTCTTCCCTGCTCAGAGCTTCAAGCATTTTGACACCTGGAATTTGAGGGGTTTCCAACTTGGGATTCCTGATTTTGGCCTGTTTGCACTTTCCGTTTGGCTCCCTGCCCTGGGGACAGGCAGCAATTGCAGTGAGTCAAGAGAGGAAGGTCTTGAGCATTTTCCTTCCTGAGATGCATGACTTGGGCTGGGGATGTTACTGTGTTGAGGATAGACTGTTGCCTGGACTAAGACTTTTTTGGTTGTTGATATCAGGGCTTTTGTATTGGGACATGGGCAAGCAGTCCCTGTATTTCTTCTCTGGAAGAAGCCTTCATGGGAGTGAGAATGAGCTGACAGGCAGTTTGGATGGGATAAAGTACTTCTCCAAATGGAAGGTACAGAAGTTGTACACCATCCTTTCCTGCAGGATGGTGATAGACTCAGTTGCACTCAACACAATGGCTGTGCACAGAGCTATGCCTGTTCTGTGTGTCTCTGAGTCCAATTGGGTTCTATTTCCTTAAAAAGTATATTCCCCATATAAAACCATTTTTTTTTTTACATTTAGTTACAGCCACGCATGCAATTACGTATGTTTTCTGTGCAGGTGTTCGTACATACAATTGCTCTAATTCTGAGCATGGCTATTTCCTATCTGTTGTGATCTGACTACAACAAAAATTAAAATAAAGATTAGATTAGTTTCCGTGGTAACAGCTACCCCTGCCTCATATGACGCACAGATTCTGTGAAGCGAAGGAGCACATATCAATTTACACTCTTAATTTTTGGGACGCTCAGGGTTCAGCTCTTCCCAGGAGGTCTTCTGATGACAGCAAGTGATATCTCCCTCAGCAGGCTTATACTCTTCGACTTTTTGTAATTCATAAGAGCTTCAGAGGTGCCTCCACCATCTCTTGGTAGAAACAATCTCGTCTTCATTGCAGTTTCTTTCTTAAAGCAAAAAAAAAAAAAAGAGAGTGGGAGGATGATGAGAAAAGTTTGGTTGGGGGCACAGCGGGGCTGTGAGAGGTGTATTTGCCCCCCTGGGAAAGAAAACAGCCAGGGTCTCCTAGGGCATCAGCGCAGAGGCTGTGCGTGGACTGGAGTTGTATGGCTAATCAGTAATTGCTAATGAGGGGGAGAATTGTCACGTAACATCAGCAGTCATGAATTAGCAGAGAAGCGTGCAGAAGAGGGTAACTGTCAGATTTGCTGGGCTCTCAGTTCATTTGTTCTCCTGACTGTACGTCAAGGTTTTAAATGTTTCTGCTTCGTATCGGAGAAAAATAAACAGCCTTGAGTAGATGTAGTCAGACTAATGATGTCTTGTGGTGTGAGATCTCTCTTGTTACATCTCCCAGCTATCAGATCTTTTAAGGTGTAGGATGAGATGAATTATCAGGTCCACAGGAGAAGAGCCCATGAAGAGATAATATACTTGACTGCAGTTAATGATTGCTGCTCCGTGTCTGTGTACTTCACAGGGATAATAGGTCTTTTTGAGTCTTGCCCATCGGGTGCATATCCATGCTGTCTCTCAATCTGCATCCTTGCTCCCTTCTCAGAATGTCTTCCAGAGCTGCCACCATTCCCAAAGTTACATCTTGCAGCACAAGGGGCAGAGTTGTGAGTCTGCTGGTAATGAAGGGGTGAGAAGGGAAGGTCTGGGGGATGCCTCTCCCTCCACTATTCCCACACCATTTCTTATCCAATTGCTCCCTGCCACTTTTTGTCTTGATCTCCCAAGCAAACGGAAGCAGCCTGGGGCTTCTCAGCAGTGTGGTCAGGACTGGATCTAACTAGAGTTTCTCTGAAGTTGGGATGGGGAATCATAGGCTCTTGTGAAACATCGAATCATCCATCTTCCTGAGTTTCCCATGGAAAACCCATTGGGAAGAACTTTCTTTGTGGCAGTGGCTTAACATGCTGAAAGAGGACAAAATGTCCCAGCAAGATTGGAGAGGCAAACAGTATAGTTCAAGGCATCTGCGTTGTCACAGCTGTAAGAACAGAAATATATTATAAGTGCTAATTATATTAATTAAAACTGTGCTGCTGTTTGTGTGAACATTTCCAGAGAGGAATACAGATTTCTTCCATTGTTTTATTTCCGGACAGAAGCTGGAGGCCTGACAGGGGCCAAGTCTGCACAACGCAAGAACATACGTGCTGTGATTCCTGCAATATCATAAAATAACTGTTGTATTTTAAAAATGCAGTCACAAAAAGTGCTATTCCTCTTCTTCAGACTTACTCCCTAGAGATTTTGATGTGTGAAACAGAAGTTCTTTCTCTAGCATCCATGACTTGAGCCATGCACACAGACGCCTATCCTGGGAACTGCTTTGTGCCTCAGTTTACCTCCAGTTTCAAGAAAGGAAATAGGATAATTACTTTTCCTATGTCTCCTTGTTTCATGTGGGACATCCAGTCTTCAGGACCTTAGTCTGTGTGCTCACATAGCCTAACACTATGGGACTGTCACTTTTTCACTCGGATTATAACTAAGTGATGTCAGCTCCCCCTGAAGTTGTGCTCCCCTATGTGGTCCAGGAGGAGTCTGGGGCTGTGGAGAATCCCTCTGGCTTCAGGGATGAGCTGGATGGTGCATTGAGCTGGCTGTTTCTCCTCCTTCCAGCTCTTGCTGCTCAGCTCAAACCCTGGCTGCAATTCCTGGGGAGCATTGCTGTAGGTTTCCTGGCACTTTGTTTTCTGGTCCTTTCATAAAGCTCTCACTGCTGTTTTGTTCTTTTTTTCCCTCCCTTCCAGTCGCCAGGGCCTCGCTGCTAAAAGCTAAAATAAGGCACCAGCTCTGAAGGGGCAAGGCCCTTTATTCCGCAGTGCTCTGGCTGTGGCTGGGAGAAGGCGGCTGCCGGTGGCGTAAGTGAGAGGAACGGGCTGTCTCTTAACACAAGTGCTCTATTTATGGGCTGTTAAGGACACCGACAATAATGCAGAGTTCTGGATGTCTCCTTCTTACGAGGGCTGCAGAAAGCGTTGTCTCTTTGCTTATGGCTCATTACCAAAGCAAGGTATCGTGGGACCCAGGCTGTAGGAAATGCAGGGGTATCTGTCTTGTACTGATGCAATTGCCTTGGCTGTCTTAGCACTGAGCGTTTGCAGAGCAGCTTCGGTCTGCCCTGGCCCAGACCTTCTCATTTTCTATCGAGATTCACTTGACAGTAGCTAAGTGTTGCCCTTCCTTCAGCAAGAGCACATCTCCCTCAACAGCCTACTTTCTCAAAGACTTGTACGAACAAAAACTCGCTCCCAAATTGGCAGGGAGGCTTATAAACTATTACAGAGCCACATCCCCTTCTGCGCTGAGCATCATGAAACTTGATGCAGAACTGGTGGAACAAGTGAAGAGGCCAGTTCTAATAAAACCTAGAAATAAAATCTCTCTTTAGCAAAATGCCATTTGTAAAATTACCAAGAGCTGTCACAGGAAGGAAAATATGTGTGTTGTGTGCAGGTCAGCAATGCTCCTGGTTGCCTGCTCTTTTCAGTACCCGACTTTGGTATCACTGCTGCATCTTTAACTCACTAGATTAAGAAAACCTGTCCAGCTGCACCCCAGCTTGTGCCTTAAGGAAGAAGAGTGGAAATCATAGTTTTGGGGACTGGAGACGGCTTTGAAAATACTGTCCTGCTGCCCCAAGGTGGGATTGGTACATTAATAGGATCAGTACGTATAATTTAATACATTGTTAGATGCAATAACTGCTTTGTGTATTTACAAGCTGCAGATTCAGATAGGTCTGTGCTCAGTGAAATATGGTTTATCGCAAAGAGAGAAAATGAGGACAAAGGCTTTATTGGCATGATACGGCTGAGGGAGAGTGGTTGGAAAAAAAGCAGGTTTAGTCCTCAGCCCTACAAATACCTTGTGGTGTGACCCAGAGCAAGCCACTTCATTTCAACATGTTTAAGACCTCTTCTGTAATAAAAGGTCAGAAGGATTTCCTACATCATTCCTGTCCCAAAGAGCTGGTGACCACAGTAGGACCCCAGTCATGCCTGCTCCAGTGGGCTTGCAAGACTTGAATGTGGGATGCAGATGCTGCCTTTGCTCATCAGAAGCAAGGGGGCAGATATCAAGATATTTTTATTTTCCTACATGTTATCCTACGCTGCTGCAGCCCCTCGCTTCACCTCCTACAGCAGCACTGTTTTGGCAGTGTCTAAAAGACTACCTTGGTGCAGCCCCGCTCCCTATCTCCCTGCCTAATCTTCCCCATTTTGAATGACATTCAGCTTTCTCTTTGTTTTGCTGCTGTTCAGTGGCCCAAAGGTTTGAGTCTTTCCATCTTGCAGCCTGATACTTCCCCAAACGAATGTAATCTAATGCGTACAGTGGGCTTTCTTAGGCACAACGTGTTGAGCTTCCCAGTACAAGCTGTCGCTGTTGGCTCCAGACTGCAATAACAGCTATCTTTAATCATATTTCTTATTCAGCTTCTAATAGGCAGCTTAACCACAGCAGATGAACTTGAGAATTTTCCTAGCCCACGTCTGGTATGATCCCAGGCTGGTTTCTATTTCCTGCCCCTTTGTAATAATTAGTTGGTGGTGAAACCTGAGTGGAAGCTGTCTGACCTCAGAGAGCTGATGTTCGCTTCCTCCGATGGATGAAAACAGGAGGAGAGTGGGTGAAAAACATTGGGTCATGCTGCTCTCACAAGACCTACAGAGAGAAGCAGCAGCTCATCTTTGTCATGAAATAATCGCTTGCAAAGTCAGAGCCTTTTGGGTGGGATGTGTCAACTGCAATCTTGGGAAGAGATCTTGTCTTCTGAATCAGTGGCCAAACAGTCCAACACAGCAGGTGATGAATATCCCATTTCCATCTTCTTCTGCTTTCTAGTGCCAAATCTTCATCAAACCCAAGACCTAAAGTTTTCCTTGTCCTAGTGGCATGTTTTCTCGCTCTGCTCCTGCAGCCCCAGAGGCCCAGGGTGGTGGTGAATACATGTGAAGTGGAGAAATGAGACCTTTGCTGGGTTAAAGGAGGCTGTAGGTGGGGAAGTAAGGAAGAAATCACACTAGGATAAAAGGGCGATGAGTCTTTGATGAGCAGTCAGGTCTGGCAGGACAGGGTGGGATGCCGTTCTGGGGTGAATTGTCTTGTTTTAATGCCAGAACTGTTTTTGTCCACCTCCCTTACCCATACCGACAATCAAAAGGGTTGCTCTGACTGGAGCTGATGGAAACTGCTGGCCACAGAATTATCTTGCTTTGTTGAAAAGCAGGAAGAAGGTGTAGACCAGCAGTGTTTCTCACACATCTGTAGGGTGCCAGGCTCTGGGGAATGCACCTGGAAGTACCTGGGCTATGGGGGACATTACAGGAGCCTGGTCTGGGTAAAGGGCTTGCAGATGGACCACATGTTGCCTTTACTCCTTTGTTTTCTGTGGGTTTGCCTGTGGGTGAGCTGAACATTGTGTTGTTTGACAGAAATTGCTTCTGATGTACTGGAATCAGTATTTGTCTTTGGTTGGAGCTAGAAGACCTCTAAGTGCCTCATGCAGCAGGACTGGGACATTAACCCGGTGGGAGGGCCAGAGCCTGCAGTGCTGGAGCTGCAGGGCTCCACTCCAGAAAGCATCAAAAATAGCTAGAAAGAATGTTTTGAGAGGGCTCTAAGATACAGCTTGCCTGGAAAAAGACAACAGGGGCAAGTGGGATATTGAGGTCGTTTTCCCAACTGGCCTGAAGTCAATCTGTGTCCTTTGCTCCTGAAGGAATCACCTGCAGGCACTGGGTGCATGACCCATAATGTTTGCTGGATGTCCATGGGCACTCAGCAGGGCAGATAAGGCTTCAGCAGGTGTCAGAAGCCAATACCTTCCTATGGATTCCTTTTCCAAAGGAACTGAAGGCTGTTCTGGTCTATGCCATGCCACTTTCCTCCTGCCACAAAACATCTAAGCAGTCAAATACTTTTTGTTCTTTAAATTTGGGGGTTGTAGCTGTCCTTGAGAGTCTGCTGGCTGAAAAATCCAATCTTTCTGTGGAGTAGAAGACTTTGGTTTAGAGTTATGTTTTTGTGTGAGCTTAGATGCTTTCAGACCTGGTAGCTCCTTGGGGATGTTGGTGGGTTTTGTGCTGACTCCAGTTCCCTTTTGAAGCTGCAGGAGGCTTTGGGGGTCAGTGGCTCTGGCCAGGCCATGAGCCCCAGGTTCTGTGGAATCTCTGCAGCCACCTCAAGGCTCTGAGGTCTCTGCTGCAAAGCTGGGAGCTCAGGCCTGCTTCATCCATACATCAACAGGCTAAGGGACCTGATGCTTGTCCTTGGTCAGTCTAGGAGGAAAGCAGGCATCTAGACTTTGCAAGAAAATCAGCTTAGTTCCATCATACCTGAGATGTTTTAGGTGAAACCTTGTATGGTTTCCTTGGTGAAACAAGAACTAGCTCTGCCTAGTTCTGCTACTCATATCTCCACCCAAGGAAGTGTGTATTGGGTGCTGTACTGCAAACGCAGAGCAGGGAGACCGCTCCCTGCCTCAAAACGTTGGGACTCTCTGATGTGGGTTAGTCCTTCTGAGTTCCTAAGTGGATCCCCTGTGTGGTCTATGTCCCTGCGTTATTCCTGTGGCCTTTCATCATTGGTCTGTGCGATGTCCTGATTGCATTGTGATTTTTAGGGCTGCTGTTGCAAGGAGCCCACAGTGTCACAGGATGGAAACAGGACACAATTTATGTTTAGTATATTCTCGGTGAAACGGGCAGCTTTCCTGGCTGTATCCCCAGTCTTGATGGTGACGGGTTTCTCTCTGCTCCAGGCTAAAAGCAGCACCTGTATAACAGCCAGTTCTGAGATGATACCTACTGGGCAGCCTGTTTAACAAATTATAGGTTGAGCAAATTAAAAGCAAACGGAAAAGGAATGATAACAAGTGGAAGAGGTGGTCGCTGGCATTTTCTCTGAGAGATGAGCGTATTTACTTCTTGGCTGACAACGGAAGAGGCTGCTGTTTTTCTCCATCCTTTATGCTGCCTGCCTTCCCTTCCCTCCACCGCGCTGCAGCGTGATCTCAGCCCCTCATGGGGCTGGATGCAGCTGGGCTGTGGGCAGCCACCTGCGTGACCACTGCTTACCCCACAGCGAGGAGGAGGCTTTGGAGCATCACCTCTCCTGCTCCTCGTCCCCAGCACAGTAAAATCTGACTCTGGCTCTTTTCAGCTGCTCCGGACCCGTAGTTGCAGTGCGGCAGAAGCAGGGCTCTGAAATGCCTGGGCAGATGCACGTGCCCATCACTGGGTCCAACTGGCTAGGGTCTGAATAAGCCTTAATTATTTTTTGGCCAGGTTTCCTTCAGAAGCGAGGCTTATGTGGTGCTGTTCATGTGTGTGTCTGTGTGTGTGTCCCTGCTTTGCTCTTGTTTCTCTACCTGTTCATCTCCAATCCACGCGTCCTGCACTCGCCCTTCCTCCGGACAGCCTCCTGCCCTCACAAGGGCTGGGGGTACAGCTGGGAGGGCTAAAATCAAAAATTTTCATTTGGCTTCTGCTCTGGTAAATGAAAAGGCCAGATCAAAACCCAAATCAATGGTCAGAGAGTCCCTGCAGCAATGTGTGGGGCAATTCCCTCTGCTTTGGGGGGACCAGCAGCCGATTCGTATGCTCTGATACCTTACTGGTATAATGCTAAGTCCCACAGAGAGTCCTGCCACCCCAAAAGGCGCTTCTTTCCCCCAGTTTTTCTCCACCTGCCTGTTTTGGACAGCAGGAAGAGCTTCCAGCCCACCACAGAGTCTGTCTTCTGGAACTGAGCCTCAGTACTGAGGGCATAAAACTTTGCAGTAGACCCATAAATTCCTGTGTAATGTTTCCTACGAATCCTCCTGGATTATACTGCAGGTTTTATTAATGCTTTCTAACAAACATGCCACTCGTGATATAGCTAGCCAGTCAAGCGCTATCTGGGGAAATTTTATTGCAATTATATTTTCTTCATTTTTATTTTGCCTGCAGTCTAGTCTCCTGCTGCTGCCTCCCTACACGGACACTCCTGTCACTCAAGAGTATTAGAGTCAACTTTGTGTTGTTTATACAACTGTGTCAGTGTCAGCTCAGCCCTTCTGCTGCTGTTTCTATTTCTCATTTCTATTTCTCTCGTCATTCAGATGGAGTCTTGCAGCAAGGTGCAGAGCAGGAGAGTTTATGGCTGGAACACATGAGATGCTCAAGATACAATTAACCCTGTTTTGCAGAAGGGGTGAGCAAGGTGCAGAGAGACTGTATCGTACCGTGGACCATCACGCCTGGGAGTCGGGGCAGAGGTAGGAAGAAAAGGGTGCATCTTCTCATTTCCTAAGTCACAACAAGCTTTTCTCAGTGCCTGCCTGGTGCAGGAAACCCTGTCCTGTGTCGTGGGTGGTTTGGTAATCAGCAAGAATCTCCTGGTTGGGGAAAAAACAACCAAAACCATTGTTGCCTGATAAACACAGGGAAGGATGGAGATTGCAAACTGCCTGTTGTACTCTGGGCTGCTCCAGGAGCCTCTTGGGTTGGCTGGCAGGGAGCAGTGGGCCTTGGGGACACTGGTCTTTGGCTCCCTGTCGAGAGCGGGCTAGGGCTGCACAGGGGCAGCGGCAGAGGAACCACAGCATCTCTCCATATACCCCACCTGTGCATCCCCAGACCTGCTGGATGATCCCTGGAAGGAGAAAACGAGTAAACTGGACGCAAAATGTCAGAAAACAGCACTCTGGCTGAGCCAAGGGGTGAACTGGTTCCTTAGCAGTGAGGATGTTGCTGTGTTATGGGGGATAAATAGTTACACCTGAAATAATATTCATAGATTTCCAGGCATTGATCCAGGGTGGCTTGCAGGTCTCAGACCTGGGAAATATGCTTGAATGGTTAAAAGGTATAAATCACTTTAAATTAATCATTGATTTAATCCATCCCTCCAGAAGCTGGGATCACCACGTTATTGAATCAGGAATAAGCTGCAGTTGTGCACAGAACTGTATGAGAAATGCAAATATGCAGTACTCCAGCTTCGTGCTCTTTCTGTGAAGCATGTACCATTTCCCACTGAGAGGAGTACGTGTTGTACGGGCCCCAGCAGGGAGCAGAAAATCCCACAGGGAAGTACAAGTGCACTTTGAATCCACCCAGCATCAAATTGCACCCATTCAAACATGCAAAGGAGCCAACAGAAGATTTCTCCCAGGTGAGACAGGGATGGGGGAAGCACTTGCTTCCAATTTTATAAAATGGGGTTAAATATGACAAACACCCAGCTGCATCTGTGATCCATCTGTGCCTGAGGAAGCTGGGAGCAACGCGTGGCGTAGGTAAGGGATCAGCTTCCTGGTGGCCAAGCTGGTGGTAAAAGCCTGGAGACAGAGAAGGTGTGGTTCCCTTGGTAAGGTAGAGCTTGTCAGGAGGATGGAAGCCCTGGAGAAGATGCTGGAGACTGGCTGGTGAGCTGCTTAAGCAGGCACTTTCAAGAAGTACCTCCATTAATTCCATTGGAGGAAAAACGACAGCAAGGTGAAAGCTAGAAAACTTGCTAAATGAGCAGCAAGGAGCAGTAAGGGACACGCTTTAATTATTTAGAGACCATCAGATATAGCAAGTTGTTGAGTTACTGTGCTTAATGAGTTAGCAGTTGTGAGCAAGCTCCTTTCAGCAGTCGATGTGAATGCTCCAGGCCCATCTTGAGTGCAAAGGAAAACACATCAGCTGAAAGTTCTCCCTGAGGTACTTAATGAGGTGCCCCTCGTTAGCTGAATCTCTAGAGCTGGCCTGCTCCGGTAAAAAGACTGTGTGGTGCTGCTCACACAGGTCGGTTCATAATTGGAAGGGGATGGGAGTGTGTGTGGTCTGCAGCTGGTGGCTGGTGAGAGGTTACGCCATGGGCTCATCACTTGTGAACATCCTCCCCAGGTCCTGAGAAAACCAAATCAGTGGGGAAGCCAGTGACAGCCTTTAAGAAGTGGGTCTCTCTGTTGGAGTTAAACTCTCTGTTGGCTGGGCAGAGACTGCAGGGCTGGGGAGTCTAATTAGCAGGTGGTCAGAATCGCAAATGAACGCTAAGCAGGAGCTCTGATCCCCATCCCTTTCACTGAGGAGGCAGGGAAAGACCAGTCCTCGCCTGACCAGAAAGCCAGGGAATGCCTCCATACCCACTGGTAACTGCCTGTCCTTTTTATGAAAAACTAATGATCAATTAAAAAGCACAGGTGAAAGATGAGGAGGAGCCATGTGTTCAAAGGAGACCTTTTTAGTCCTTTCAAACAGTCACAGAAACACTCATCCAAGATCTTTCCAGTTTTTTGGGTTTATTTATTATTCTTTCTACTTCCTTGATCATGTTTGCAGCATCCCAGGCTTTTCAGAAAACAGCTGGTGAATTCATCCTGTATCCAAACACATACCGGTATTTTTGGGGCAGTCTCTCACTTGCTGGGCATGAGAAAATGGTTGCAAATCAGCCCTGGCTTCATTAGGTCCTGCAGATCCTTCCCCAGCAGTTTGCCATCGCGCTAACCACCTCCCCCAGTCAAATCAGTGCTGTTTGGGCTTTCTCTCCTGTTTCTTACCCTCAGCCTGAGCTGCTGCTTTGTTTGCTGTGCACTTTGATCTTCAGGACAATGGATATACACAGACTATTTTTTTTTTTCCTATTTGCTTAAAATAGTGGTGAATAATTCTAGGCACTGCTTCTACTGCCTAAGGAATAGGCGCTGCAAACAGTGACTCCTCACACAGGCAGGTTAAGCGTCCGTTTTTCTTCTTTTGACAAATGATTTAGTGAGAAAAACAGTGAAACCCTTACCTTCTGCAGATCTTAGAGGGACTGAGTGCTCAGTGGATGGCTGCCGGTCCCCTGGGCAGCAGGGTGGGATGTTCACAGCATCTTTGCAGTTGTGCTGCATCTCTGGGTGCTGCGCAAACCCTGGGAAGCCTCTCCTCATTGCCTCCCAGGCTGGGGAAGGCAGGTCTGGACTGTGGGCTTGAGATGGGACTCATTTTGAGGTAGTCTCTGTGCCTCAGTGTCCCACTCTGCCAAATGTGTGTGTGTGACTATTCCTCCATCTTCTTAGAGACAGAAACCTCTTACATCCATGCATTTATGCAGCATCTGACACCTTCAGTCCCTGATCTCTGTGGAAGGGGGGAAATGTAAGTGAATATTACAAAAAAACGTATTGAAAGGTGATGAGGGAAGGCGCATCCGGCTTTGACCACATCTGTGGCACTGGAAAAGTGCTCCTGTAAACCAACTTCTAAGCTTCTAAGACACTTCATGATTTCTCAGCTCTACAAGCTTTGCTAAAGAGGATGTGAGACTTATTCAGAATGTCACATTACCCTGGCAGTGACGATGGCTGAGAGTTCTGTGCTTAATTCTCACCTGGTCTTAGCCCTCAGAGAGACCCTGCTAACTCCTCCACCCAGCAGACTGACCAAGGCAGCTTTTCCCTCTACCTGCACCGTCTGTATGTGGGATGGGGAAAGGGAGATGATAGCGCAATTTCAGTGACTTCTAAAATTAAATAGCACTAAAACCTGTCTACAGAAGCTCTTATCCTGCCCAGTCAGTCGTCCACCCAGCTGTAGTGAGTGAGTAACGCTTTCTCATATCTGCTGGTAGAGGTACAGGCTGGTGGTGCTTGTCTACATCCTACTGCTCTGAACTCATCTACTCCAATTCTGCTGGCATGTGTCTGAAATGGTGTGTCCGCACACACAGAGGAGAGGTACCTTTCCCAATTTACTGGTTTGTGGATCCCATCAGTCTGTGAACGGCATGGTGAAATAGGAACTTCTGTCCTGTGCCTGTTGCTTAAAAGGAAAGATCATTTTCTTGAGGGCAAACACTGGTGGCTGCTCTTGGCAGGAGGTGAAACTTGCTTGACTTGGTGTTCTTCTCCTCTCCCTTCAACTACTGTAAATAGAACTGCAAAGGTTATATGACCGCACTACTGATTTCTACTGAAGATCTCATTCCAAAGCCTACGGAATTAATCATGTGTGGGCTGCTATAATTTTCATGGCACATAATTATTGTGGGATTTTTGTTTTCCTCCTCTGGATCCTGCTACTGAAGGCAAAAAGATGTCTATCACATACAGCTAACCTCACATTTGTGAGAAGCAGTTGCTCCATATGGACCGGTGGGTAGTGACAGGGTCTGGTGTAGGTTATGTGCGTGTCTATGTCTGCTATAGGCAAACGCAGCCCTCTGGTCTATGGTGTCTGAGGGCTGAACTCATCCTGACAGCAGGTTCTTTGAGGGAAAGTAGAACCCGTTCACTGCGTTTGGTGATGACACTGGGAGGGTGGTGTAAGAACTGAGAGGCAGGAAGATTAAGTGTATTAGCAGAGAGGCTTTGCACCAGAGCTAATGAGTTGGAGTCAAGTGTTTTAACCAGCTGCTTCCCCAGGCTCTATGTAAAATAAAACTTGTGCGGGCACAATGATGCTAGGCAATGTTTGACGTGATGACCTTATAATCACTTCATTTAAGGATGTGATTAATGGTCCGTGCTTTGCCATGTTATAACTTGATATCCCATACGGAGGCCCCACACATCTGCTCTCTACCAGAGGGCAAATATGTTTCAGAAGGCAGCATCCTACAGACCTTGTTCACAGCTCACTGAAGTCACTGCAACAACTTTCATGAAGTTTTGTGGGATCTGGCTAAACCACAGAAGGATCTAAATAGTCTGTTTTTTTTATGCACCCTGCAGTTGAGGAGATAGGATGCACATTGAAAATATTTAGAGACCTTCACATAAGGAGTCCCAATTCTGATCTCTAATTTTTACTGGTCTTGCTTATTTTGCTGATCTGAAGAGTTAAGGACTCACCTTGTGAAGTGGCCTACTGTTGTACTGCAGATCGAGCCACAAGGGACACAGGAGTTTTTACAAGCCACAAAAACTTTCAAGAGATCTCATCTGTGCCCAAGGTGTTAGATATTTTGAAGGGTCGTAAACTCCATCCCACTGAAAATGCTTTTCAGCACTGCCTGTATTTCCAGATCTTAATCACCCTTGTAGACTGTGTGTTGCCACGTAAAGCCTCAGACCTTGGGTGATGACTGCTGGGTGAGAAACGAGCATCAGCGCCCTAAGCAGTGACGAACTGATCAAGGACATGTTTCCTTTTCAGACAGAAACACCATCTGTTGATAGTGTTGAGTCTGACATGCCTCAAAGCTAGATTTTCCAGGAATCCAAACTGGCTAATGTGATTTATGTTGATGGTAATTAGTATCTCTTGTGGTCTGGCATGCTACAAGTTGACCATCGGGTGGATATAACAGGCACAAATTAAGTCTCTTGCTGGCTCACAAAGCAACATCAGATCTGTTCCAAAGGTATTTTGGTCTCCATGTCCAGGGACAGGTTGAATGGGAACACCATTGAAAAAAATAAAATTATCAAGAAGTGGAAAGCTATAATCCCTCATTTTACCCATAGTAACTAGCTTAACCTGCTTCCATTGGGTAACAGGTTTTGATAGTCTAAATCACCATGTGGGTGCTTTTGCCCATGAGGATGAGAGAGACAAACACATTTGTACCTAAGGCACCCAAAAGCATGCTTGCAGTTAGCCTTTGGTGTTGCCTGTGGCTCAACTGGGCAGCAGTACCTTGCTCAAGGGGGTATCTGAGTAGCTGGATGGACAGGAAGAAATTGAGGAAGGCCAACTTGGTGGATTTAGTTCCCAAGGCAGAACTAATGTGGTAGGTTACCTGGTGTCAAAAGGTGGCACAGATGGCCATCCTCTTTCTTGTGCTTTGGGCCACCAGAATTGGGTTTAGAGAGGACATGACATTTGGTTATTGTTTCCTTTCAGATACTTTCATTTTCTGGTTTTCTTCATGATCAAAAGCCCAATTCACCTCTGCTGGTTTGTGACACCACCTAAATCCCACCCTCAGAAACATCCTTAAATTCACCTAAGACATACTCCCAACAGAAGAGCGTCAATGCTTTTGGAAGGGCAGTTCCTTGTTCATGTGATGTTTAGTTTATGTGGCTTGACCCTGTATCCATGCACATCATTTGTTCTTGTGAGGTTACTTCTGCTTTATCTGGTGAAGGTACTGACCATAGAAAGTATGTACTTACCTTCAGGGTTGTGAGTAGTCCTGCTGAAGTCCATAGGCCAATCCCTAGAAAAATCTCATATTTAAAGGCTCTACAGGATCAGGACTTCGCTATCGTGAATCCTACCCCATCAAGGCTCTTAACTAACTAACTCTAACTCTTGGCAGCTCAAATGTGGATCAGATGCATTTGTGTATTCCTCCTGGAGGAGAAGGGGAAGATAAGAAAAAATATTAGAATATGTAATATAGAGTATAATATATAGAGTATAAACTATAATATATAATGCACACACTGACTTCAGCTTATGAGGAGCCAACAGCCCTTCAACTAAAATTTCTATCAGCACTTCTTTCAAAAAAGAAGATGTAACACTGAGGTCTCTGCTAAGCTGCATTTGAAATCATGAAGTGGAGCTGCTGATGGGAAAACTACCTGGTTTTGTCTCTTCCAGATCCTTTGACCAGCAGAGAGGACCATAATGTGACAGTGGAGAATGAACTGGGTGTTTGCCTCCTGGTTGAATAAAGCCACAGAACTTCAAGCCTGGTTTTCCAGTGAAGCTGCTTGCTTCTGGCTGCTTGCTGCTGGCTAATTTGCCAGTGGGGACCTTTGAGAATTAAACACAGGATGCATAATCCTCCCTGCAAGGTAATTAAAAATATTTGCCCCTTGCTGATAACTGACCTGCTGATTTCCTCCCGTTTGAGAAAGCTTCATAAAAAATTACTGTACTGTTTGTGTAACAGGACAGCCACTTGCACAGATGTTTCCTGTCTGCTGACTTTCTTCAGCTCAGTATTTTCAGAGGGTGTCATAGGAAGGTGAAACTTGTTTGAACATCTGGAAGCCCTTGGGTTTTTTTTTGTTTGTTTGAAGGGAGAAAAATGATCTCTAGATTATTTTTAAAAATCCACCAAACCACAAAGGTGCTATGGAAGTAGATCACCTGATCAGAGGCAAAGATTTAGTGATGTTGGAAATTGGGCTGTTGACTGCCTAGCTGAGATCCCCCTTCTATCCAGGGCCCAAATCCCAAACAGTGTCATGAAGACAACTCATTATACCTTTCTCTGTCAATCTCCCAGCAGTGTCCTGTTCTCACTTCAGCTTCCTCAGGACTGTGTGCAGAAGTCTTGGCATGAGTGGACTGTGCGTCCATGTCAGGTCACAGCTCTTTGAACGGAGGGGCTTGGTGGGCTCAGCTGAGCTGAGTGCTCTACAGACACATGGTGAAAGCTGCCAGCACCCTGAGGAAATGCAAACTGGTGAGGAAACACAGGCATTCTGCCTACAGTCTTCAGCTAAAATGGTTAATTGGGGGTTAATTGACCTCTGCTCTGAAGGGGATCACTGTATGGCATAAGCAAACATGGGGATGGGAGCAGCTGCTAATGGATCTGGGAGCAGCTGGCCCAGATGCTTTGGATCGTGAAGCCAGTGCTGTGCATGATGAGAATGCTCCCGGGAAGAGCAGAGTAAAAGTAGGAACTATCCCTGCTGCGATGCAGTGAGTACATTGGACATTGCAGTTGTTCTGAGGGAGACCAGGCCTGAAGTGTGGCTGCCAAGCTGCTCTGATTAGAAAAGCTAGTTTTGGTCTACATTCAGAAACAACAAAAGCTTCATCCCTGGATATGAGAATGGTCATCTGTGACCAGGCAAAAATATCTACCTCACCTATTATTCTACCTCAACACCTGTCAATAGCAGAGGCTTAGATCGTGAGGACCGTGGCAAACCTAGAGCAAGCTTTGCCCCTCAGGCCATTCCCAGTGATGGGAAATGCAAGGACATTGAGAGCCAGAAGCTGTAGCTGTTCTGTTGTGTTTGACAGGTCAGGTTGCACCTCTGTTTTGGGACAGAGTGCACTAATGCTGTTGTCCTCCACAGCAGAGTCCTGTGATTTTAATTACACGCTCAGGTGTCTCCTTCATGGGTTTAAATCTCCTGCACAGCAATTTCACAGCTGCCTCTAGAAATGACGAATACTAATTTCTTTTTTACCTCCTCCTTTCTGTACTTGATATTATAGACAGGTGAACACTGGTGCAGAAATAGCCCTTGCCCTCTTCTGAATTGCCAGAACCAGCCCAGAGCCCAGAGCCATGAGACAGAGATGGATCCTGCTGTAGCATAAACTTTCAGAGAGATGTAGTGGCATTTAGAATCGGTTTGGAGCAACAGCAGATTCGGTTTGGCGTTTCCTTCCCTTAAGAGGCAATTAAAATGTAAATGCACCAAGACCTGCCAGTTCCGGAGACCTCGTGGAAATCTGCAGGGGGACATTTCGGCAGTGACCTTTGTCTAATGATCTTATTGGACCATAAACTTCCAGGCGTTCTCTGTCTCCCACACGCTCCTTGTGTGATGGGTATGGTTCAGCAGGCAGCATCACGGGCTGCTGCTTTTTGGTCCTGTTGTGCTGAGTCTGTGGACTGTTGTCAGGCTGCTCTTCTCGTAAGCATGGATGCTTTTCTTTCACTCCAGTGTTAGTCTCAAACAAAATCCTTTGAAACTTCTATGAAAGCATGGATCATCCTTGCCCTTCCCACCTTTTTCCAATTATTCTTGCAGAAAGAAACCCCCCAAAACCAATGTGGTATCTAAGGGCTTCCTATGCGGTGGTCACCATCCTGCCCTGCTTCAGACCAGGAGGTGGTGACACTAAAGCCCAGCCTTTGTGGGTGCAAGAGTGCTTGAGCTCGATTTCTTAGTAATGTAAACCAGAATTGGGAACTGACAGCGGGGAAAGGCAGGCGGGCAATTTTGCCTCTCATTCAGAAATTTCTGACTTCAGCTAATTTCTGAATTCAGCAGAAGCTGGAAACAAACAGCTTCTCCCAGAGGAATATCAGTTCTAGTCAGCTGGAGGCTGGGATCTTGCCTCTAAAAGAAGGCAGGGCTTCCCAGTCCCTGGCGAGTTTGGAGTTAGAAGCCATCAGCTTGGCAAAACCCCCTTGGCAAACCGTGAATGCTCATGAGCTACCAAAGCTCCGCAAGGCCATGAATCTGCTCTGATTTATACCAGTGGGAAATCTAGCCTTTAGTTTGAGTTCTTGAATTCGTAGTTGTTTTAATCATGTGAATGCCGTCTGCCAGGCTGTCAGGGCCACTTATGTGAAACTCAGAATCGTTGCTTCAGTGGAGCCCTAAATATGTAATGTTTCAGTAGTCTTTTTATTGGGTTTATGGGCCATTAAGCAGAAAGTGTGACAGGGAGTCGTGCAGCAGCCAACCTGAAGCGGGCGCAGCCTCTTCATCGCTACCTTCTGCAATTAGGGAACATCTCACAGGTCATTCAGTATTAATTGGGCCCCTTTGGAGCTTGAGCGCTTTATGAATGCTATTATACAATGCAATAGCAGGGGACTTGAATGACCCCAGGGGTCTCTTTCCCTCTGGCAGTCACTGTTCCTAAATAAACATGGCTTATAGGGCTGTTTCCATTGCGCCACACCAGGAACGAGTTCAGCCACTGCAGTTTCTACCCAGCAACAGTCAGCGATCCCTAAACACCAGTTCTGCCACATGTGGTACTGCCTCTCTCAGCTGTGCCATGCTGAGATTTTCTCCAGAAAATCTTCCATCGTGAACTCTCCCATCACTTTTCCGGTAGTGATGAGTGCACTGAGCCATTCTGAACCTTGTGTTACAGGACCAGGGAATCCTTAGTGGAGATGCTGCATCTCTAGCAAGGTCTGCAATGAGATTTCCCATTTATTTCTTTCTAGAAGCCCAGGCAGTCAACATATTTGAGCAGCACTGTTTTTCTGATACCCTCCTGCCCTCTTGTTCAAGTCGTGCAGTGTGCTGTTAGCATTAGCCAAGCTAAGGAGAAAACAGAGTTGTCTTCCTCAGCAGGGGATGGACTCCTTTCTGCAAATCTTGGTTTTGCCTGATTTTCCAGGATGACCTGTAAGGTGAAATGCAATTTAATGCAGTAGAGGATGCTGCTGAATTAAGAATACTCAGGCTGGGGCAGTGCCTGAAGAACAGAGAGAAGTAAGAATTCATTCCTCTTCAACGATTTCTCTCTTTGACCTTTGTTTTTCCCCGTCTCTATGTTACCTTTCTCCTCTCTCTCTCAAGACCATGAAAGCAATCATTTAGAAAAGAGGGGAGCATGATTCATGTTCAATCAGCTCCAGCCCGATTCATACAGAACTCGACTGCAATAAGCTGGAGACATGCCTCTGCTCAGTTGTCACGGGCAGCATCCAGGCTGGTTCCAGCAGTGTGGGCACGGAGAGCAGGCGGGCGCGTGAGAGTGTCAGCACTGCTGAAGCTGCGGATGGATTACCTGCTCTCCATCCAGGGCACAACTTGCAATTTGCCGTTTCCTGTGGTCACCAACTCTGCAAACAGACAGAGATTGGCTTCTTGATACGGGAGCTGAGATCTTGGCCGTGCTTGCAACGGGGTCTAGCATCCTGTTGGCAAGCATTTAAGCGTATCTGAGATCTGATTGCCACGTTAAAACATTAGTTTTGCATCTGAGGGCGTTTTGTTTGTTTGGGGGCTTTTTTTGTTGTTGGTTCTTTTTTTTTTTTTTTTTGCCAGCTCCCACACTCTGAACGTTTTCACCTCTGGGAGGTCCTGTCTCAGCACCCCTCACTGCCGACCACCCAGCGAGGAGCCCCTCCTGCATCCCTCCAGCATCCCAAGGCACCCGGACACCACTCGTATTTTATTTTTTTAAAAAAGGATTATTATTTGTAACCCATGTTTCAAACCTCTTGCGTTTAAGGGCTCCCTGCCTCTCTGCAGCAAGCGGAGCGCCTGCATCTTATTCCTTGGCACTTGGCCGTGATTTTCTCCTCCTCTTTGTTCCCCGCCCCGGGGGTGCCGGAGCGGGGCTGGGGCTGCCCCTCCGCGGGGACTCGCTCCGGGGTTTTTCCCCTCCTAGAGGTTAAAAAGGGGCTGTTCTGCTCCGGCCACCTCTGTCAGCTGAAGGGGGCGGGAGCTGCAGCCTTGAAGTAAGAAAAGGAAGAAGAAAAAAGGAGGCGCGGGGAGAGGGAGAGAACCTGCCGGACAGCGAGGGAGGCGGCGGGGCTGAGCCTTGCTGGGGACCGCGGGCTGGAGGAGGAGGAGGAGGAGGAGGAGGCAGGAGAGGATGCGGCGGGGCAGAGATGCTGCGTCTGAACCCACTTCTGCCTGAGGAGAAGGACATCATTCTCCGAGGGGAAGAAGGAAAGCGGGGAGAAGGCGGCCAAGCTCGCACGGAGCCTGCCGAGCTCTCCCGGGGGCTCGCCTGGCGCCGGAGCAAAGTTTCCCGAGCTCGTCGGAGAGAGGAGAGGTGGCATGTGAGATCCTTCTCCTCCCAGCGCACGGCTGGGCTCCCGGCCCTGCCGGCACTAGGCACGGTTCTGTCATCCCCGACCGAAGGGTGAAGGGGAGACCCGGGACACCCGCTCTCTCCATCCCCCTCCCCGGCTCCACGCTCCTGCCCAGGTGAGTGTCCTCCCCTCCCAGACTCCGAGGCTCTCCCTGGCCCTGCCGGAGAGTTTCCCAGCACTTTGCCCAGGGAAAAAAAAAAGAAAAAAGTCCTGTGCTTCTCCTGACAGCCAAAGGGTGCGTGTGTGAGACTGCCTGTGTGCGGGGGGTGGTTAGAGCTGTCTGACTGCAATTTCTGTTTGCTGATCACTGTCATTATTTCGCTGTGCCATCACACCTCTAGAAAGGAGACTCATCTGGGGTCTGTCAAATATTTTGGCTGTGCTGCTGAGGTGAGACTGTGTGGAAGGATGACAGCTCGATCCCCCTCCCTACAACTAAGAGGGAAGCGTGCTTAGCTGTGCATGTTGCTGGCACTGCTGGTATGGCTTTAAATGATGCTCCTAAAATGCTGGCTGGATATGTCAGTGTCCCCTTCGAGCTTCAGGAACTCTCAGGACTGTGAATTAAAGTCTCTCTTTGTCCCCCTGAGAATATAGGGAGGGGTGGATATTCCCCTGGAAGGAATCTCTACAGCCTCTGGATTTCCATCCCTCTAGCTTGGATATGCAGCTTTGTGTGCGTGTGTGCAGCAGTAATGTGTTTCAAGCTGAAATGTTGCTTGGAGAAGAAACCTAGACTCTTAACTGGTAAGAAAAGAACCTGTTTCACACAGAGAGCCCAAAGAGAACTTTTTTGATGCCTGTTGGAAAGAAAGTTGGTCATTTTTGAACCAAGTAACTTGGCTGAAGTGGAATGTAAAAGCTGCCAGATATCCTCAGGCAGGTAAGCAGTGGGAGCTCACCCACATCAGGGAGTTCTTGTGACTGCAAAGGGGATGGAGAGGGACCCTTCTCCCCACAGCATCAGCCTGTGCTCTAGGAGATGACAGGAGAACAAAGATGCTTGTGTTGTACATGGCAATCAGAATAAAGATGGACTTTGTGTCGTTGCAGAGTCTTACCGGGTAGAGGATCATGTAAGGCATTCTGTGTCTTTGGTTTGGTGGTTTTTTTTGTTTTATTCTCCACTTCTCTGATGGCTTTCTCATCCCCCTTTCACCTGGTTTTCCAACAGGAATCCCCTGTGTCCAATCCCTGTTTTATATGGAGATGAAGGTGAGAGCCAACAGTGATCCACTTTCTAAATGTTCCCAGTCCAAACACAGTGCCTGTTATGTACTGTTGGTTGCCCTGTGGTGTGTGTGCAGGTCATGTCCTAGCCCTATGATGGTGCTGTCTTCCAAGGTCTTCTGTCCTCAAGCAGATGGGAGAGGTCCCCACTCCAGGCAGGGTTCCCCTTAGATTCTCCAATGACTCCACTGCTTTCTGCTGGGAAAGGTCCGTTATCCCATGTAGGTGCTCCAAGCAAAGAGGATGGGAAAGAATTTTTGTCTTGGACATAGCATGGCCAGAACCTTTATGGTGCAGCTACAGAAAGGGTGTGACAACCCCCAGAATTTCTCACACAGTTTAAATGAGATCTCAACCCTGGCTCTCATTTTGACCACTCCAGCTAACTCTTTCCCATGGTTCTAGGTGTATCTCCATGTACATACTGTGAATGAGGCAGATTTGGCTCCCTTGCTTTCTTTGATGCCATCTCAGCAGGTTTGGTGTTTTGAGTTTGGTTTCCTTTCCCTACTATAGATCTGGTCTCCTCTTTTGGGAAGTGGCCATGAATGCCTGGGAAGCTGATGGTGACTGTATCCACCCTGCATTGTTCTCACATGTCATTTATCCTTCTGGAGTGGATCTGTGGTTCTCTTTTACTGGCTGGGGTGAGCTATCCTTGGATGGGCTGCCCTGCCTTATCATTGCCAGTGGTACCTGAACAAGCCCTTTTGTCCCACTCCTCCCCTATTACAGCTTGGGGAGGTCCAGTGAGGATTTTGCCCAAGCTTACTTCCCTGTGCTCATGGAGCTGTAACGATGAATAAAAATTGCCAGGCAGAGAAAATGAGCTGCCGGGGACCATGCTGAGTGACACTGCTGCAGCCCTGAAAGCAGCCAGAAACCAGCATGGTCTCTTTGGATTGCCTACAGGTGACCGCTGACAGATGTGATGGGCAACAGGTTGAAGCTCCTCTGGAAAATCTCAGTGGGAGCATGAACTCTGGTCTCTGCCTTGCTTAGGAGCAGAGGCAGCCGGTTTGGTTTTGCATCCTGCTAGAGCACAACCAGCAGCTGTGATAGATGCCCAGCTCTCCCAGGAGAGGGAATGCTTGCAGGGTGGAAGCAGATAAGTGCTGAGGAGCTGGGAGGGAGAAACCCAGTGGAGTGAATGAGGAATATAATTTAACCACAAGGAGCCACACGGTTTCTTGCTGAGCACTTTGCAGCAGGAAGGTGTAGGGAAAATCAAGGGAAGAGCCACCCTGAGGCATCTACAGTCTCCATGCACCAAAGATTTGGACTGACATGTGTAAGAGCTGGGGTGAGTACACTGTGAATGTGTGTGTATGTGCATGTTGTTAACCAGAAGATGTCTTGCTGCTGGTCCAGGGCTGGTGAAGGAGGCAGAATGAGGGCTCCAGCTCACATCAGTGTGATGGGATTCCCAGGCAGAACAAAAGGACCCTGGTGGAGAAAAGCACATAGATGTTAGCCTAGCCAATGGAGAAAATGTCCTTTCATATCTCACACGTTCTCAGTTCTCCTGAGACATCTTTGCCTGCAGAGAGACTCCTCCCTAGCAAGGCATCCCAGGATGAGAAAGGATTTAATCCTTCCATGTGCCTGCTCCCTGTCAGCTCCAGTTGATGTCTCAGTGAATCGGAACTTCACTGAAAGTTCATTGCTGCACTTCATTCAGGTCTAAACAACTGCTCAAGCCAAGGAAATGAGATATGACACCAGATGGACCAGTAGAGAGCTTTGCCTCAGCTGGAGGTGTGGGAAAATTTTATAACCTAGGAAACACATTGAAAATGCCCGGCTGATCCCACTGGCATGTTTCAGGTTGATGGGTGATGGTTTATTTTTTTTTAATTTAGGGGTTGCAGAGTGTTAATAGCACAACAGTGATTGTTGGCTCTTGCAGCAGAAACATGTGTGGTATCCATTTTCCCCCAGCAACCCTTTTGAAAGTGATTTGACAACAGAAGAGGGAAGAAGCTAGGGAGCCAGGCAGGGGAGTGGGAGAGAGCAGGCTGCTATTGTTTGCAATCTGCCTGGCAAGAGAAATCCTCTCCTGCTTGTAAAATCAAAGGCATCACCAGCAAACTGCTGGCAATTCAGCTTCTGGCAATTTGGCTTCCCAGCAAAGTACAGCGAACACAAAGCCAGCTCTTATCACATCCAATAATCTCCTCCATGGAGAAACTGCTGTTGTCAGTCAGGGTTATGTGTTCCTGCCTTGGGTCCTAGGCAGATCCCCAGGCTCTTTTCCAGCTTCATCATCTCAGTTTCCATGAGCCTTCATCCAGGAACCAGTGTTGCTTTGTGCACGAACCTCGTACAAGTTTGTTTTTACAGTTGCTGAGGCAAACAACCTCACTCTACAGGATCTCATGTGATCACACCGAATGTGGTGTGGGGCCTGGTAGGAAGCATGGTCCAGCAGGCTAAACACCCACACTTGCTCCATTTCATCACAGGCTTCTGTGACTGATGGCAAGTCATTCAGTGTCAGTGGGTGGAGTTTGTCTCATTCAGCATCTAACTCTTAACTGCTCAAGTCATCTCCAAGGTTCCCTCTGCAGTCAGCTCAGCCCCCCATTGTGGACATCTTTTGGGGATGTACTGGATCATCTTCTTTCTGGGACTTTTTATTTGCCACTGGCTAGAAAGGCAACCTGGATGACTACTTTCAGTTACTGGAGAGCTGAGACATGGAACAAAGAGTCCCACTTTCTGTTACAATTTGGGACTTGACCATCCAAGAAGAGATTCTGCTCACATTGCAGTGAGGGGTGTTCAGAGCAGTACTGGGATCTATTGTTATTTTGGGCAGGTGTTGTGGGAGTGATGACAAACAGTGTGAGACCAGCTACTGCCCAAACAGGCAGCAGGAAATACTGCCTGTCCTGAAGAGTGGATGGAATAGAGGGAGTGCCGAGAGATGTATACAGCAGGTCTCAAACCCATGTGAGAAACATCTGAGCTCATGATGTAGGTCTGCCTGTCCAGCCACACTGTTGCAATGCTGCGCTGTGGTTCAGACTCCAGGTAGAGCCAAGAATAGGCTCTGGACTGTCTCATGCTCAGATTCACCTGGGCATTGTCCATCTGGATGGCAAAGAGCATTGAGGACACTGGGTCCAGAGCTCCAGCCTGAGGCAGACTGCATGTGACCACCATGGACAAGAGAGCCCAGACTTGAGAGAAGGTTTGGATTTGTACTTAGTTGTTGGTACCAGGAAATCCAGAGAAGATGCTGGTTACCATGAACAGTGGTAGAAAGGTACCTTTGGTTCATTGCTCTAACGGTTACATGCTTTTCTGTTCCTCTCCAGGGATTTCAAGGCAGCAGGAGACCAGAGCCAATCTTCTCAACACAGTGTGCATCCCATGAAAACTGAAGTGACCTCTGAGACTCATCTCAACATGTTCAGTGAAAAGAGCAGTGCCTCTTCGTCCCAGAAACCCATTCAGAAAAAGACACGACCTCAGGGCCTCCCCTCCCCTGCTCTCTGCTGCGCTTGTGGACTCTGCATCATGCTAGCAGGGATCAACATCACTTTAGTGGGAGCATTTGCCTTTGGGACCTTCCTCCCCATGAACAACCCTCCCATCATCATCGGACCCATCTTGCTGGTGGTGGCCTTCACGTTCTTTGGTGCCTGCTGCATCTGTAGCCGGAGGCCCCCAGCTCACGGGGCCAGGAAATCCAAACCAGGTTCCAACATTGGGCTCATCAAACCTGGCAACACAGCCTTTGAAATTGAAACTAGTGAGCACACGGTGCAGGATACCACCGCCGTCCAGCTGAGCCCCACAAATTCCCCCATGTCCTCAAAAAAGTCCACACCAGTTCATGAGAACGTGAAGACTTGCAAGCTCTTCACCATGGAAGGCAACGGGCCGGTGGCCAAGTACAGCCCAGGAGGAGAAGCGATACAGCTCAACTTGCCCAGGGACCTGGCCGCATCCTAAGGCCGGGCAGAGCTTTTGTTACCAGCCAGCCAGATGCTGCTGCAATGGGTGGGCTGGAAATCCGTGGGTGTGGGGAAGGTGCTTGTGAAAAGCCAGCAGACAGACAGGTCTTTCTGAATCGATTTAAGGGAGGTGGGTGCAATAGCAGAAAAAATTCCTGGATTTTTGCTGAAAGGAACATGCCCATTTCATGGCTTTAAAAAGAAAATTGTTAATGATGTTGCTGTGAAAGGATGACTCTTGGTTCCTGGGAATATACCTGCTTTTTGGGGGAACGGATAGGAAGAGGGGAATGAATTAATTTGTCTAGCACAACGTGGAAATGAGTTGGCTGGAAGGAGGGGCTACGTAGCGCTGACAAATGACAGCTCTTTCTTCTCAGAAGTGAAGCGATTCTTGAACGTGAAAGAAGCAGGAATGTGGTAAATTACAGCTCGCTGCTACTCAGTCACAAGAAGATTTCAGCATTTTTAGTGCCAGGCTTTCTGGCAGCAGGGACAAAGCTATGTGTTTGCTCATGAAAAAGCAGTGTGAAACAACCTCCCCTCCCTTGAAAATCCTTGCCCTATCTTGCCTTCACTTGGGTGGCTTTTCTACCCATTCTAAGGGACAACACATCACAAGGATTGCAATTAGCACTGGTATTTTCCTCTTCTTTTAATCAGGTTGGGCTGCAACTGTGCTGCTCAGGGCAGTAGGTGCATTAGAAGGTCAGCCAGGCTGAAACCTTGGCGACAAGCTCTTGGAATAACCAGAGGTTGGCAGGATCCTTGGGCGGTGATTATGTATGGAGTGCTAGGCAGCTTCCTTTCTATCTTTTTGTAGAAGGCTGGCCCAGGAGACACATCAGGTTGGGACAAGGGGCAAATCACTGTATGGGCTTCAGTTTAGCTGTGCTGGAAGATGGTGACTGTATCTCCTTCCCCCAAGTGGCTGTGAGATCCATTACACACGGTGGGCAACCAGGAGAGAGTGGATTCCTTTGCTGCAGGGAACTGGCCACTCAAAGAACTCGTGGGCTTGCAAAGCAACGGGAAGAGTTTGCAGAAGAGAATTTATCAGGAGCTGTTCAACATGAAGACACCACTTCTGCCTCAGAAAGACCCTGACCTAATGGATCGTTGCTGCAAAGCCTTTGTGGTTCCTGGGTGACCCTGGCTGGGAAGATGGTGTTGTGCTAACAGGCCTTTGCTCTGGCTCCTGTAAAGGTTGTTTACATGTTTTATGAAATACGGGACCTGTGTAGGGAAGGACAGTTGTGCTGGGCAGGAGCAGTATGTGAGGAGGCAGCAGCAGAAGTGTGAGTGTAGATTTTGAGTAGGTTCTCTGTTTATATAAATCCCGTATTTCAAATGGGGCTTTTGGGACTTTGAGTGAATAGGAAGTCATATGGACACAAGAGTGACCATACAAGACCATTCCAAAGGCCCAGCTAGCCCAGCACCCCATTTCAGATGAGGTCAAGACCAAGGTTTGGAGAAGAACATAAAGATAGAGCAAAACCAGGCTGTTGCTTGTCTGGAATGGTCTCCCAGCCTCCGATGTGCTATTGCTTAGGAGTTTCCTGAGCTGGAAGTGGTGCCTGTGTTTAGTAGCCCTGAATGGATTTCTTCTTCAGGAAATAATCCATTTGCACCTTGAACGTCTGTCGGCTTTCATCACTTGTGATTCTGCAGCAGAGAGCTGTAGACTTTAATGAGAGGCTATAAAGTTCTCTATCCTTGGCTTAGTTTCCTCCTGCACCCTACTAATTCCCTTTGACGCCCCAAGTTTCCCAGATTAGAAGGGCCAGAAAACAGCCCATACCCCAAACCACCACTCAGTTTTTTTTTGGGGGGGGACTTTTTTCATGTTTCATAGAATAGTTCATAGTTCAATTTTCCTTTAGTCACCTCCTTCCTGTGGTACTTCACATCTCTTGTAGCCAGATGGAGGTAACGCTTACCATTCAGCCCAGCATCAGTGGTTTGCTAGGCCACTAGCTAGCCAGCAGAAATGGGTGTATGGAGAGGCAGGAGGGCTGAAATGCTGGAGGAGAGGTAGATGTTTTGACATGGCCAAGGCTCCCCTAGGCCACCAGCAGACCTCTGCATGGCCAGGTTGTGAGAGTGGGCTGTGTTAAGTGATGGCACATGGGGTCAATGGGGGAGCTGGAGTGAAAAGCCACGGTGCTCTAGAGTCCATGCATGAGGTGTCCTGGTTGCTCTGGGGAGCTGCTGTGCAGCTGACGGCCCCCTCACGAGCTCGGCTAGGAAGAGGTTGATTTCATTCCTTCATGAGAGGTAACCAAGCACTCTGTCTTAATGTGGGTCCTCTTGAGTGCTCCAGCGTTTTTTCTGCCTTGAGCAGCTTCTTCTACATCAAGGAATTACGTCTGTGATTTTAGCAGGGCTGGTCTGCTGGCTAGGAGGGGCAGAAGGCAGCTCAGGAGAAGGATGTTTGTCTGGGCCTGGGAAGATGTGGGTTCAAGTCTTTTGTACAGCCTCTAAGTCCTGGGAAAAATCATTTAATTGTGCTACTGCTCAGCTCGCTGCTTGTCCAGGTGGGAAAATACCTGCTCCTAACTCCACTTAAAGCTGCTTTAAGGATGAACACATTGCCAAGCACCGCAGTTGGTATTTGCACACCTGAGTTCTGGAGATTGCTTGAAGGCGGATGAGTCTGATGGTCTGATCTCTGCATGATCCCCTCTAGAGCTCATTTTCATGGATGAGCTCTGCTTCCAGCACTGGCTGCCCTTCAGCACACAGGAACTGCTGTACTGAACAAAAGGCTCCTATGATTTTTGCCTGCCGGTGATTGCTGTAGCAATTAAACCAAATAGCTCGCTGATGTAGGCTCGATTCCCAGGTTGCTGGCTCACCAGCCTTTTGGAATAGCACACAACAGGCTGAAAGTCCTTTAGAGGTATTGCCTATGTGAACATGGTTACTATAGCATATTTCCTTGAGCACTTGGAGTCAAAAAAGTAGAAAAATCAAGTGGTAACCATACAACCCCTTCATCTCCTCACTGAAGGCTTGAAAAGCAAGTTTGGTGTGTGCATACTGGGATCACTCCTTACTGCGGCTGCACCGTGAAATGCTACCAGTGATGGATAATGCAATGGCAGATCCCATACGAGTCAAAGGCACAGGTCGCTTGGGCAGGAATGGGGGACTTTGAGGGCCAGCTTGGAGTTCAGTGTGGTTCATGCTTGCGTTGTGACATCACAGTCAATACCATTCGTGGAACTCTGGGAGGTGACATCCCTGGGACCCAAGAGACATGACCAGTAGAGACGGCACGTGGGCAAGTGGAGGTGTAGGGCCAGTGAGATCCCTTGGTGTGGTGGGTCTGTACACCAAGCTGTGACCCCAACCGCTGCCTCCACAGCAAGGTGGGCATGGGAACATCTGCTGCCTTCCAAAGCATGAATGCCCTGCTTTTGCCTTTTTCTGTCTTTCAGGATTTCCATGTCTGTCTGTCTCCGTGATCAGCTGTGACTAATGTTGTTGTGAAACTTGTGCCTCCTTATGTAGCAGGAGACAGGGAGAGTTTCTTGTGCTTCAAGTCAGAGTTTCTACTGTGAGTCTTTTTTTTTTTTAGTTACTATTTACGTGTGTACAATGTGGAACGTGGAAAAGACAGACCCATTAAAATAATTGCACTCTGTGAGTGTTTGGGCCACCTTCTCTTTCTCTCTACCAACCACCCTCTCCCTTACCCCAGGATGGTATGTGCCCCAAGGCTGTCTACATTCATTTTGCCTTGTGCTTCTCACTCTTCTGCTTGATTTTCTAGCCAGTGCAACCAGCTGCAAGGAAAAAGCATCCCTACAAGTTCGTGTTGCTTCTTGAACACCATTGCTCCTTGAAGCCCTGGCTGTCCAAACACTAGTCCCACCCTGGACTCTCACTATCATTGCTTTGGCTAGCACAGGAATAGCCCTTGTTTTTCCTGCACATGTGTGTTAACTCCCAGCTGAGTACCTGAACAGGCCAGATGTGAATTGTGGGCCTCCAGCTCTTTAGGGACATGGGATGAGCAGGTTTGTGGGCTTGGGGTGGCCGAGGACTGTGGGCTGGTCTGAATTCAGCCTCTCCGGTGGTGGAGGAAGGGACTGGATTATTTCAGCTGATCCTCAGCCAGTCCTGGGTACAGATGATATTTAATTTATGATGTGGGGAAGGGGTGGAAGCTGGATCTGGGTGTTTGTGTGTGTCTAGGATTGGTGCCATCACTTTTCCGTGCTCCTTCTGGGCTTAGCCCAACAAGGTCTCTTGGAGATGAGTCAAGGAGGGATAGCACAGTGAGAATAAAGAGGATTTGAGAGCCTTGCAAATTCACCTCGTCAAAGGGCTTCTCTCCCATGTGCAGCCAAGTGATTTGAGACGAGAGGAAATCTCTCTGTTCCAGGCAGGCTGGCTGGTTAAAGACCTGAGAAACGAGCTGGCTAAGAAGGCTCCACTGACAAAGTGTGTAAAATGAAAAGCTGCTCCCTTCAGAAAGGATTTTTTTTTTTTTTT
Organism: Gallinago jamesoni; assembly: GCA_025769975.1. NCBI lineage: Eukaryota > Metazoa > Chordata > Aves > Charadriiformes > Scolopacidae > Gallinago > Gallinago jamesoni. The sequence continues at coordinate 24,254,866 of JAOQGH010000004.1, read as the reverse complement.
TTTGGCCATTAGGAAGAAGTCCCTGGAAGGGTTTTTCTTTAAAAATGGGACCAGAGAGAAAAGCACAGAGGAATGTTTGCTGAGCATCCACTGCTGCCCTCCTGGACTTGCAGCCTGTAGCATTTCTGCCACGGCAGCTGCCCAGCTCTAACCTAGACCATGAACTGAGCTTTTCTCTCTATCTGGAAGAACAAAGCAGAAACATTACATGAAACGTAATTAGCTTTTTCTAATTCCTGGCCCAGATTTATTTGTGGTTAGTTTATGTCCTTTTATCCTCGTACCATCAATGGCTTTTAATCAAGATACCTTTTTGCCTCCTGGAAATGTGTATCCCTGAAACATTTTAGATTTGCTGCAGATTTCCTAGAGCTTCCCTTTCATTAGGCTGAGCTGATAGACCCCTTCCCTCCTGTGAAGTGCTCACCCTTCCTCAGAAGCCCTTACCTCCCTCTCTGACCCATCGCCCTGATTCTGGCTTAGGAGCTTCTTGACTGCTCATGAATTGCCATTTTTTGCAGGACTCCCAAGTCCACAGGAAAGTTACAAACCTTCCAGGCCTCACTTGTGCAAGAAATGGGGCACTTTCCCCTGCACAAGTCCTGGAAGAGGAAAAAAATCCATGAAAGAGTAAAAATATCCACAGAAATGTGAAACTTCAATTTGCAAGGTCCCTTTTTTTTTAAAAAAAAAGCAAAAAAAAGAGCTTTTATGTCATTAGTCTCCAGTGAGTCCATAGCAAATGTGCTCAACTTAGAGGCTGAAAGGCTGGTTTTCTCCAGCTGTCAGATGCTGTCAGCTCAGCTGAGCTTTCAGCATCCATGGGAGAGACCCTTGGACACCACTGGCTGCCCCACTACAACATGCTTGTATATTTATTTTCTAAAACTCCAGACTATCAATCAATCAGACTGATGACCCTAAAGAGCTCCTTCTTTGGGGTGGCCTCAGAGCAACACCCTGCCCATGTCCCCAGGGTGATGTGAAGCCACAGCAGACGCGCATCCTCTGCAGCAGCACCCCTCTCTGTGGACCAAGAATATGGAGCATCTCCTCTGGTGTCGTCCCACACCATTTGCTCTCTCATGTTTCTTAGGGAAGCTGGAAGCTTGACTTTTTAAATTTTAATATCAATTTCAAACTCCTGGTGATAGGATCCATGCAATAGTGGCCAATTTGGGGGCTTCTTCTGTCCCAGCTGCTCCCACTGCTGACCCAGGGAGATCCAGTGAGGGGGATCTCTGTCCCACAGTGAACCACTGGGCTGCAGAAGACAGCTGGACCATCAGGGCTGGTAAGTAAGGATTGCTCCTTACAGGCTCATTTCCATGGCTTTGTTCAGTCTAATTTACAAAGTCTGTGGAGAGAAGATTTTGCCATTTCCAGTGGCAGATCTCCTGCTACTTGTAATCACTCTCAGTCTCTCTGTGGGACCCACACATGCTGATATGGCTTTGAATTCTCAGACCACAGAGGGTGTCAGGGCTGGGAGGATAGACTGTATTTTTCAAGGCATCCTTGCATACAAAGAGTCCCCAGGAGTTTTTCCAGGGAACACATATTCATTGGGAAATTCTGATTTCTTGAAATTGGCCTGTCCTGAGAAGACACTGGTTCTCATGATGCTTTTGCCAGGAAAAAAGCTTCCCAGGTTCCAAATGAAATTTCTGATCCGAACACTTGAGAATTGCTGTATTATTCAATTCTCCAGGCACCCCTAAAATGAGATCTTGCTGGGCTCTGTCTCCACATGAGGACCAAACTTCAAAGGCAGCTTTGGAGCTGCAGTCCCTTACCAGACCCCCTGCTTCCAATCAAGTCCCCAAAGCCAGATCTCTCTGGACCAGTGCTTTTAATAAGCCGTGACTCCTGAGATCTGCTTGCCCTCCCAAAACCATCGCAGGAGCTCCCTCCTGCTGGAATCTTTGCGGGAGTTTCTGGCAGCAGTCTGCTGTAACAGTGAACACAGCTTCGTATGTAGCTCGCTGGCCTGGTGCCAGATGGATATTTGATGAAGTTTGCTACGAAGTCAGACAGAAAAATGATTTTCTTTTGCTGGCACATGGGCAGAAAAGATGCTTCTTTTGGAGACAAATCCTGCTCTGTTGTTATCTCAGTATGAGAAATCATTATGATCTATGGTTCATCTTTTTATCTCCAGCTGAGCAAGGCAAATATGATGCTGCCATTAGGAGCTTATCTTCCCTCTCCCTCTGCAATTTTTTATCTCGTTCGCTCTTTCTGGGGCTCCACACTCTTCATGCAGAGGCAGATTTTGCACATGGAAAGGGCTTGCTGCCAGCAAACCCAAGGGCTCTGGCTTCTGCAGCCTCCTTAGGGGTGGGCACGTCGCTGCTGCCTGCACCCCGTGGTGGTTGTGCAAATAAGCAGCCAGCTTTGGTTTCTGGGCTGGGAACCTTTCATGGGGCCACTGAGTTCACTGGAGGAAAATAACCTTTGGCTGGCAATTACAGCTGCAGCTGGGAGCAGCAGAGCTGTTTGCTCCGGGGAGGTGAACCCAGGTAACAGAGCATGGAGAGTTCCACGAGGTTGTCCTCCCAGTTCCAAGGTGCGAGATGGTCTCCAAATGGCTTTTCCTTCTTATCCTTCATCTGAAAACACCGACCAGCCCCAAAACCAAGGTAAATTTTTGCTGCATCCTTGCTGGATAAACCCTTTTTCATGTGTCCATAAATCCCTGGAAATCCCTCTGAATGTGGTCTTAGACCATGGAGATGTCGAGTGGTCGCATCCACACCTCTGGTGCTTCACTGTGTAGGGGCAAGTAAAGCAGTCTCCGCTCTGGGTAAAGAGAAACACAGCAGGTGAGAAAGGAAACTGAGGCACAGAGCTGAAATGCGACTCAGCTCAGATTAATCTTGGTTTTTTGTAGGAAAAAGGCCCCAACTTTCAGCATCTGTAGCATCCTGGGGCAAGGGCTTCCACTCCTTAACCCTGTGCTGTGTCTAGACTTGTGTGTGCTGGCTTAATTTGAAAAGAGGGAGGAAAAACCTTCTCTTTACTTGATTAAACCTCAAAATGCACCTTTTGGGTGGACCAGATTTGGTCACTCAATAAAAATCCTTAGATTCTCCTGTTCAGGGCAGAGATCTCTGAGGATAAGAGATACAGAGACTGGTTTTCCCTGCAGGGAACTGAGCGATGAACTTACTGAATGATCCTGTTGGCTGTCGTTTTCCTTTACATGATACATTTCTCTGGCATAATGCTAAATTTCCCAGAAGCTCTGGGCTACATGTATTTCCATAGACCCTCATTAAAAACATGGCTTCAGTTCCGAAAATCACATTTGTTCTAAATAAGAGCTGTCTGCTGGGAGAATTAATTCCTCTGACTTAAGTCACCTCCCTGGAAGTGTTGCTGTTGTCTTTGATTTCATGCCTCAGATGATTATGCTTTTCCAACACCCAAGAATAACAAGATTAGGGAATTTGTGGCAAGGAAGGCATAGAGGAGGAACTGGCTAAGAAAAAGGGAAGATAAATTGAATTTTCCCATTAAAAGAAAAGGACATGGTTATTTCACAGAAACAGTTCTGCTTTCGGGAAATAACAGCGGGGAAACCTCTCTGCTTGAACCAAAGTCTCTTATTCTTAAATAGCCTTAAATCTATCAGTCTCGTTGTCACACTCTGTTCATCCGAAAAGCTTTGTGATCCTTAGATATGCTACTTAAAACTAATTTGGGAAGTATTAAGTCCTGTCCTGTGAATTGTAAAGCAGTGGAAAAATGAGAGTAAATTGACAGGAACTGAGACAGAAGCATCCAGAGATGGCAGTTGCCATCCACCCATCAGCGAGGGGTTGGGCATCCCTCTGCCCCTCTGCCACTGTGACGGAAATCCAGGAAAGTGGCTCAAACTGGCACATTTTCCCTGATGATTTAGGTGAGCCCCTGGCGGAGGGGTCCTCCAGGACGCAGGGGAAGTGGGGAGCTGCAGGACTGCGCTGAAACTGAGGATGCCCAGGGTTTGCCGAGTGGGAACGAAGATATTCGGAGATGATAGCTGCAGGACCCCGCGTGGCACAGGGATGTGTGCAAGGTGTGTGCACCCCATGCTCCTACTGTTGCAACCCCAGGGAGCAGCAAGATGACTTTCCTCTGCAGCGCCGGGGACGGGTAGAAAACGCCCCCCTGGGAGGGACAACTGCTGAAGGGAAAGGCTCTTCTTTCGTGACACCAGGAGCACTTCAGCAGGGCTAACACTCGCAACATCATTAGGCTTAATGTTTCTGTTATTTGTGCTGTCAATTCTCTTAATGGCGCTCCAGCAGCATGGAGTGGAGTGAGTCATAAAAGTAATTATTAACTAGGCTATGGCACTGAAAAGGCATTCGAAGTTCAATTCAGCGCCAGCCCTCGTCTATGTGGATGGTGTGCGTTCGTTAATGAGCAAGTGCAAAGTGCGTGTGCTGAGGAGAGAAAAGGAGAAGGACCATTTGGTGTGAAATGTTTTGCCTTATTATCTTCACAGGGAAATACGGAGCAGCAGCCGGAGGCAGTGAATAGCAGTGAGGGCGTGCATCGTGCTCCCTGTATTTTTGAGAGCACTTAAAGCACAGGCACTCTGGGGTTTACTGTATCCGTGCCCCTGTTGACTGGTGGACCCAGCGGTATCAGGAGCTATATGTAAGAGGAACGATAAGGAGCTGTGGCTGCCACCAAGACCTGGGAGCCTGAGTAGAAATAAACAGGAGAAAGGGTGGGAGAAAGGAGTGAACGTTCCCATTTTGGAGGGAGGGGGGGCAGATTCCGTGTAAATTCACCGCATCTTGCTTTTGTGACTTATCCACCAGACCTCCCTTTCACCCAGGTGTGCTTTCTGCTGGAGCCATGCAGTCACCCATTCAGCCAGAATTTTAGCTGTGGTGACAAGGGTAGGTCAACCCCCTTCCAGGCATCCGTCCTTCCTCTGCCTGAGGCTCAGTCCCCACAGGAGGCTCAACCCAGAGCCAGAGCTGGTGCAGTAACACTGAACTGGCAGCTCCTGGAAGTTCCTATCAAGAAAGCAAGTCCCAGCGAGGAGCGGGTATCAGCTGTATTCGTGCTATCGCTGCTGACAACATTTTGGGGGCAGGACAGGTCGTTCCCTGCCAAAAGGTTGTATTTACTCCGTAAGGTTATTGCTTAGCTCCCGCTGGGTAGCTCTGCTGATAATTGTCCAACGGGGAAATGGCAGAGCAAAAGCTCACATCAACAGTGATAAAGTCGAGTCAGCCGCAGTGGGTTTGTGTAGGGCTTTCATATTTTATTGTTTTCCTAGTTGTGTGGAACAGGTTTTGTTTTCTTTGGAGACCAGGAGTGATAAAACACATTTCTGAAGGCAGGAAGATAATATCTGCTGAGATGGGCAGCAGACACCTGGAATAGCAATTACGGACCCTGCAGATGTGACATGGGACTGGGCAGGCGAGAGGATTCAAGGTAACTGGGTTGTATTTTATGAGCGTGGATCTGTGTTAATAAAAGCAGAGATCAGTCTGAGGGTGACAGACTGCCTAGAGGAAAAAAAAAAAAAAAAAGCAGTGATCTATCTTCCTTTATGATCTGTAAGCACAACTGAAGGAAGATGATGGTGATGGGATAGAAGCTCATCTGTATCAAGCCACAGGCAGCTGCCTGATGGACAGACCCCAGCCCCACAACCAGAGGCGTGTGGTGACTGACAGTCTGTGCGTCCCTGAGGGCAGAACTGTGGCAGAGAGCACATGGGTAGGGTTGGACAGCCTTCCCTGGGGCCTCGGGGAGGCTGGACATCCCACCATGGGGCTCTCACACATCCCCTGGCACCCAGGGAGGACCTCAGAGCCCTTCTGCTCCTCCCAACCCAGGACTGATGTGTTTGCCCCTGCACTGCAGTGGCTCAGCTTATCACACCCACATTAAACTCACACTGCATAAAAGACCAAGTTGTTTTCCCCAGGATTAGTGCATTTAGTTGGCTCAGAGAGGGGCCTGTCAGGTACCCTAATCACAGCAAGGGAGGAGATTGGCAGGAGCAGAGGGTTGGAGGAGTGGAGGTGTGGGATCTCTCTTTTGGAAGCAATGGGCAGCAATGAGATGAATATAAAAACCAGAAGACCATTTTTTTCTCTCCAAATAAATCAATGCTGACTTGGAGAGAAAGGCTTCAGAATAACATAAAAGAATTGCAAAGAATATTCAGGGAAAAAAAAAAGTTATTGCTGAGAGGAAGAACCGTCAACAGCTTCATCTAACCTGGGCTGTACTTGCATATCCCACACTATGGTGAGGAGAGGAAAGAAACAGCCATTGTTTTGCATTTGAGGTGTCATCTGCAGACCTCTCCACACAGGTGGATGTGTGGTGATCCCAGCTCACCTTCATGGTGATGCTGTCCCTGGAGCCGCGGTGGGGCAAGGGAGCTTTGGGCCAAGAGAATCCACCATAACAAAGGACTGAAGAGCTGATGTGGTTTTTGTTTCACAAGAGTCTGGAGAACAAGTCCTTTGAGGAGAGGCTGGGGAAAGTGGGCATGTTTAGTTTGGAGAAGAGGAGGCTGAGGGGAGACCTCATTGCCCTCTACAACTACCTGAAAGGAGACTGT
>JAOQGH010000004.1:24217530-24248177 GCA_025769975.1 Gallinago jamesoni | reverse complement strand
ATTAGATATTAGGAAGAATTACTTTACTGAAAGAGTGGTCAGGCACTGGAACAGCCTGCCCAGGGAGGTGGTGGAGTGACCATCTCTGGAGATATTTAAGAAATGTGTAGACATGGCTCTTCAGGGCATACTCTAGTGCCCAAGATTATTGGTTTGTGGTGGGGTGTTGTGTGCGGGGCTGTGGGTGTGGGGTTTAGCTGGTGGGTGCTTTTTTGTGTGGTTTTTCTGGTTTTTGTGTTTTGTTTTGTTTTGTTTCGTTTTGGGTTGTATGTGTGTTTTTGTGTTTGTTTGGGTGGGGTTTTTTTGTTGTTTTTTGTTTTGGTTTTGTGGGTTTGTTTTTTTTTAATGTGGTTGGACTCGATGATCTCAGAGGTCCCTTCCAACCACTAAGATTCTGTGTGATTCTGTGTGAGAGTGAGCCACAAAAATACCTTGGACTTGTCTGGACTGACCATTTTTTGGCCCCTGGAGGCATGAGGGTTTGTGGCATGCAAGAACCAGGGTGTGGGCCTCATGGTGTAGGCATACCAGGACATGCATGGCTTATCCTAGCTCATTCTCATGAGGCTTCAGGCATGTAGCTTTTCTTCTGCTTTCCCCATCTCCCGTCTCCTCTGGCCAGGAATGGAGAGGTAACAGATTTTGTGCCATACAGAGAAAACACCCGGAGGGCTCTGTGCTGGGTTAGAAATGGATGCTGTTTAGCCCTGTGGTGCCTGAGGATGGTTTTAAAGTTCAAGAAAGAACACCAGGGGGTGGCTTTCACTGCTTGACCAGGAAAATGAGCACATCTGCTGGACAGGAACCAGCTCTGCCAGGCTTGCTGGCAGCCTGGGGTCCTCGTGGCTGCCGAGCTCCAGTCAGCAGCTCTCACTTGTGTTTAATCTTTCACCACTAAACAAAGCCGTGCAAAACCTTCTAATAGCCTTCAATCATTTTCCAATTAATTCTCTGCTTCCAGAGCCTTGTTTAAAGCTTATAGGATAAAATCTATTTCCACAAAGATCTTTTCCTTGTCTGGAAGGTGGAAATAGGGAGGCAGCAGTGAGAAAAAGAGCAGTCTTGAGCATGTACTGCCCACTTTGGGTGCCTTACTAAGTCGGGTGGGCAAACCACCATTGATGTTGGTAGAGCTCTATCTCTTTGGGGTATGTAGCTATAATTTACCATCTGTCCAGCTCTGAGCTTGAACTTGTAGGGATAGATGACTTGCAGGGATAGGCTAACTTGAACCTGATTCTGTCCCCATTACATCCAGCCTTAGCCTGGTTTCTTAATTCTTCGAGGCATCTCTATCTGTGGCACCATGTGGATGGTCCACTCCTTCCCTTGGTCCTCACTCAAGCCTTGCTGATAATGTCCCAGAACTCACATGTGAATTGATCTTCAGCAAGGTGCATGTGAGCTACCTCTTATCTTCTGAATGAGGTGAATTTGGCATGTGACAGTGAGTGGGGGATCAGGTCAAATGGCTTAAGTTCTCCAACTTTTGACGCTATGATACGCAGTGGTCTGCCAGAGCTCAGTTTTCTGAAGACCTGGTGACTTTATGCTTAGGCACAGTCCTAACAGCCTGCAGGTAGGTGATAGTGGTATGTTCAAGTCACCTTTCCAAGGTGAGATGCAATCTCTGGGTTAAAGGCAGCTCTGAGGGCTTGGCATCCAAGAAAAATTGAAGATCATTCCTAGCTATAGACTAAACAGACAACACCTGGCTGTTTCTCCAGGAGAAGTAAAATTGTGCTTGCAAATTCTGGAACTCTTCCCCAGATGTAAAACCCTGTACAGATGGGATCAGCTTCCACTACCTGTTCTGAGGCAAAGCTGATGAACTCTTGGTGGTAGCAGCATAAGATGACCCATAGCACAAGCACATCACTAATGACTAGACTCCTTTTGGTTGCAGACTTTCTAATTTCAAAGATATGTCTGAGAAGTGAGATCAGGATGGAAATGCTGACCTGCCTGTCTCCCAAACTGCTTTAAAGCTAGGTCACCTAGTCATCACCTGCTGCGAAAAAAACCCGACAGTAAGACATTTAGTTCTTCAAAAAGAATGTCAGAGGCCCACTTTAGAATAACAATGTTTAGCATATTCCCGAGCAGGAAAAAGATACAGCCTTGTATCTCTGCCCTGCTAATTTCAGAGACCTTTGCTCTCAGCTCCTCATACATTCTTTCTGCTAGGTTCTTGTAGTTTCTTCTGCATATTTTCTGTCCTTGCCTTTCCCCTCTGCATCTGACATCCTAGACCAAGGAAACTCTTGCAGAAAAAATGTAGCGGAAACCAAGGACTTTTGCCAAATATGTTAGTGTCAAGGAGTCAGCGTATTCTAATCAGACCTGCTTTGGTGACAAGTTCTAGACAAGCTCTGTCTAAGGCTTCTCAAGGCTTTACGTCAGCTTCACAGTTTATTGGTACTGCAGCGATAGCTACTGCTTCTAAATGGAAATAACTGTGCGTATGCTCCTCAGATTGTTTCCGTTCAGACTGACGCCTCCAGCTACCCCCAAAAGCCAAGTTCCACAGCAGCAATAAGAGCTTTATTGTTTTGCTTTTAATTAACTCCCTACAGCAAGAGCTACACCGTAGCTGTAACAGGCGAGTGGCTTTCAGATATGCTATTTATCAGCTCCCTAAATGTATTCAGAGCCAGTTTGATCCAATTAGATGGTAACCAGTACAGGATAGTACCGCACAGCCTACATGCAGCAGTGCTCAGAACAAGGAGATGCAATGTTGAAAAACTGTGACCTTCCTCTCTAAGGCACAATGTCATCCTCCCTTCAGTTTCTGTGATTAAAGTGGAAGTCCTTGATTCCTCAGTGTCTAACAAAGGCTGAGCCTGTAATTCTGTTGCCATATGGACTAGCCTAACGTCTCTTCCAATAGGGTTCACGGTGCCAAGACACTGTAATGTACCTGTCCTTTCTGCTCTGAAGAGTAGGCTGGTTCTCTCCTGCCAAGAGCATGATTCCTACCCTTTATGACTTTGAGGACTTATCTGTGGGGCAGCTTGAGAGCTCGGGAGGACTTTCTCTTCCTCAACCAAGACTGCAGTGGACACATGAGACGTTGAAAAGGTCCTGTTGGCACATGGATGGTCCCTGTTGTGGTTTTGTGATGTTCTGCTAATTGTGCTCATGAAGGGACTAGCGAAGCAGCTATTTCCCCTGTTTTCTGTGTGCTCTCCTCTTCAGAGAAATGGATGAGGAGCAGAGGAAGGGATGTGTAATGGTCTGTAAATTGAGACAATCATCTAGATTTAATCGGGTGAAGACTGGGCTCCAAAATGATGTTTCAGGATCTTTTGGAGTTTTCAACTGTGGTTTAATATTAATGGGGATTTATGAAAATGGTCAATGTACCTGGTAAGCTTTTTGTCTGGGCCATAGTATAACTAACTTCAGTGTGTTCCCTATTTCCAGAGAGGCTAAGAACAAGCTTGCTCTGTAAGGGCCCAGCTGTGTGATCCCTCCTGCTGTGACCAGGAGGGAGTTCATCTGCTCACACCAGTAATTTCACCATAATTACAGAAGCTCTGCATTTCCATTGTTGCTAAGAAGCCAGGGCTTAAATGGGACTATTTATGGGCCACCTTCCCTCTGTGAGAGGAGCAGGGCCAGTCAAGCTTGATGAGGCATCCCTCCTTGGCTGTCCAGGCAGCCCTTGCTTTAAGGACCAACAAAGGCCAGGACTTGTCCTGCTAAGTCAGCAGATGTGTCCCTGTGCAGGGCCAGGCACACATCCTTTCATGGCCTCCTGTTCCTCTTCACCAAAACCCCAAAAGGGCACCCTTGAGTGCCTTGGAAGGGGGTCATGCTGTGACTGGAGTGGTGAGGGCTTGAAGAGCTCCACTAGACTTGGTACGAGGCTCTGCTGTGGGCAGAAGCAAAAATTCCAGTCGGGTTTAAATAAAGCACAGGTATCCTGTCTGGATAACCTGGTGGTTACCAGGCCTGCGGCAGCTGTGCTGAAGGCAAGCCCAAGCCTCATGAGCCAGACTACCCATGCAGTTGTCCATGAACTTAGATTTGCCCAAACCCAGAAGATAGATTTGCCCTCTGCTCATTACTGCCGTCTCCATGAGGTTTATTGGCCCTTCACAAAAACGCCTCGGACAGCAGCTGAGTTTCACACTCTATAACCAAGAGGAGATATCCGCCACCCTTACAGGCACCAAACAACACAAGATTTTTCTCTAAGGCAGCATTTTGTTGGGTGGAATGTGTGGGGGCAATGCTGCTGCTGCACAGCCACCGGAACAGCACCCAGCATCACCTGGTGTCATCCCTGAGCATCCATGGTCACCAAACCTGTCAAAACAAAATTTGCTGCAGCAATTATAAGACAGGAAGCCTTGCACTACTCTAGCTCACCTTCCCCTCCTCTTGAAAAGAAATCAGCCACCACAGGCCTGGCTTCTCTTTTTAGTTTGACCTGGAGGAGCTGACTCCATCCTACATGGTTTTGTTGAGCCACATGCAAGCCTTCCCTCCCCCCCCCCCCCCCGACAGGCCTTCCCCATCCTTCCCCAGAGCCACCTGTTTAATGCTGAATTAATTTCCATTTCTTTTATGCACTCATGTTTCCTTCAGCAGACAGGCTATGAATTATTGCCTGATCTGCTTTTCTGTTCAGGAGGTTACAAGGGCCTAGTTAAACAGAAAAGAACATGCAAAATGAAAGATGACTTTCCACTTGAGCAATACTGAAGATCAGAAACACCAGACAGAAAGAAAAGAGCTTTTACATCACTGCCTGCAAAGCTTTTTGCCCTGAGTTCAGTGTTTATACAAAATTATCATCAAGCCATACATTTAAGTGAAAACTGACAATCTGAATGACAGACGTCCCGGCAGTCAGCAGAAACCATTCAGGTATCTGCACCGGTTGTGCATTAGGAGGTGGGTTTTATCCAGAACAGCAGGCTGATTGATGAGGCTGTACCAACACCAAGAGTGTTGCCTGCTTGAGTGATGAGGCACCTGAAGACGGTGGCTTGTGTTTGATGGATGCCAGAGATCAGATCCTGAGCAAGCAGAGCTGGTCAGGTGGGACCCGAGCAAAGAGACACTCCATGCTGCTGGAGGTGCCCTGGAAGAAGAGCCAAGAACCGGTGGGTGCAGCTGAGGGGCTGGAATTGGGGTTGGGGATTAGACCAGAAGGTGACGCAGGCATTGCCTTTGCTGATAAGCTCCTTGGAGTGTTTTCTGCTGCCTTTGATACATCAGGTGGGGAGTGCACCCAGACAGGATAGTGTAGGGTGGGTGCTGCCAAGATTTGCTCTGAGTAGTTCAATCAGAAGTCCAAAGCAGATGCACAGCAGATCAGGGAGACCAGGGTAATTTTGGCACTGGATGCAGTGGTGCTTGTGGCAGCACCTGCGACCACCAGCTGCTGGGAGATGCTGTGATGGCACTGGGGCAGTACAGGCAAACCAGCACCGTGCTGGTGTTTGGTAGGAAGAGCCAGAATTGAACATGGGTCTCATTTCCCACTGAATGGCTGCTTTCCACCAGATAAAACCAGATTAGCGTCCCCGTACCTGCAGCCTGGGCTGCTGTGCTGCCAGCCTGGCTGAGCCTGCACTGGCCACCTCTGCCCCTTCCTGGATGCCCACACCACATCCACGTGTGTCACCTCTTCCTCCACTGTACCCGCTTTGTTCTTCTCCGCCCACAGATCTGAGGACCTGGGATGAGCTTGGGCGCCAGACCACTGCTCTCTGCCTCCTTTTTTTTCCTTTTTTTTTCCCTTTTATTTTCCTTTTTCAGCTGCCTCGGCCAGTCTAATAAAAGATATTGCCTCTCCCTATAAACCTTACCTCTAGAGACTTAACCGCGCTGAGGTTGCTATAACAACAACTGAGCTCTTTGCTGGAGAGAAGGAGAGAAAAAAGGTACTGAGAAGTCCAAGAGAGAGCTCAGCAGAGAGACACCCCCCCATCGCGTTATCCCTGGGAGAGGTAGGATGCGGGACCACCTGGGACAAGGCAGAGGAACGTGAAGAAGGAGCGTCTCCAGGGGAAGGAGGCATTTGAGGCCTGACTCTGCTCAGGACGTGCTGTAGGACCCTCCCCACCATGCACATGGGGCAGATCTCCTGGGTGAACCTTTGCCACGCTCAGGTTAAAAACCACACGTTGCTTCCACACAGAAAGGCACTGGGTGAAGCATCACTTTGTCCCCATTACCAGCCTGCTCCCAGGACTCATTCATGGGGCACAATTCCCATCCTGGCCAAGAAGGAGACAGGTGACAAAGACTCTCATTAGGTGCCAGGGCAAACCAGGGACTTCCAGAGAGTAAATGGATGGCGTAGCCCCCTCCAGCTGCAGCTGGGTGGGAAAGGTCTTCCCCTGCCCCTGGGCACAGTGCAGTTAAGCATCAGGAGAGGGGTTGCTGGGGTTTCTTGGGCTGGAAGGATCTAAGGGAGGGCTCAGGTGAGGGAGAGGAGGTGGAAACTGCTGGCAGGAGCATGCAGACATTTCCATGGGCTGATTGTGCTAGGGAATATTATAAGCAGGAAAAAAGTGGTAGGAGAGCTTATCTTGAGTAGCTATAGATACCTACAGACAGGGACACTCTTCTCTGTCCTTTTCTGTTCTTTTTAGCTGATTGCAAATGCCACCGTGAAGCTCTTCTAACTCCATCAGCTAGGGGTTTATTTGAATCAAATCTTCATTTTTCCCTCCCAAGTTATGGATTAGGGGCTCTGAATTGTTAAACAGCTGAGGATTGCCAAGAATAGAGAGTTTGTTAAGCACTCTGAGAGCTGGGCATTAGAGAAAGTTAAATAATTATTCTCGGATCCACTGCAGAGCTGAATATTTACGGCTCAATCTAGTTTTCCAGAGTCTCATCATTTCTTATGTCAACTGTACTTTCTATAAATGTCCACAGGGAAGGAATTGACTTTTGTCCCAGGCCTAAACTAAACAAGCTCAAGCAGTGATTATTTGGGTTTTGAAACAGTTGGATAATTTAATCTCAACATCTATTGATCTCCTTCTGCACTGGAATCCTATGGCTAAACATCTGCAAGGCAATTAATAGCCTAGAGTACAAATTCATTACAGATTTATCAATAGGTACCGAGTTTTAGACTAGGAAAAAAATTGTTTTTTAATCTGCTTACTTTGGGGTAAAAAAAAATAGAAATGCTAGGCAGCTGAGGGTACATCTGAGGCCATGAGAAAACCACTCCCTGTTGCTGGCATGGTTTAGAATGCTAATGCATTTTGATGTAGTTTATCCAGGTGGAACGTACTTTTAAAAGGTAGGATGTATTTCAGAAGGTAGAATCTCTCACTAAGCAAGAGCAAAGAGCTGTAAAAAGGTTAGAAGGCCTTGTATAACTGGACACATTCAGTCTAAACGGCTCCCAGTTTGCAGGAGACAAGGGTAAATTTTTCAGCGCAATAGCTGGCACTATTTATTTAATAATTAAAATTAAATTTAATTAAAAATTGATAAAATGACAGCAATGTCCAGCATTGCTAACCCTGATCCCTGCCCCGGCCGATGGCTGGGGTGAGGTTTGCGGGTCCTTCCCTGCCTGTGCTCCCCCCCTGGAGGCAGCTGCCTTGGGTGGCTAGTGAAGTGATTCCCATACCAGATAATTAATTGGCACAATCTGTTAATGAGGTTTACCGTGTAGTTTGTGGGCCATCTGGACAAAGGATGATTTGCGAGGATGACTGCAACATGTCCCTGCCTTTTAAGCTTGGTAATGATTAAATATGGACTAATTACAGCGAGGGGGAACAAACCAGTTATAAAGAGCCAGGGCTCACGGTGGTGGATCTATCAGCAATGAACAGGAACTGCAGCAAGCAGGAAAATCTATGCTTTTCTGAGGCGGATGGGGAGAGATGATCCGAGCAGAGTGGCACGGCAGGCCAGACCCTGCAGTCAGCAGGGGGCAAATTTGCCCCACAGGTGGCAGATCTCAGGGAGCAAGAGGGATGCTGAGATGCAGGGCGATCACAGAACTGGGCAACCTGGCTTCAGGTACAGGGGATGCTTGACCTACCTCAGCAGCTTCCTAGGTTCCCCCTGCCACAATTTGAGCCATACTTCGCTGTTGTGGCTGGAAATCTAAAAGGCAGAGGGTTATCAGGTTGAGCATTTGAGCATTGCAATTCATCACATCTTAATACAATAATCAGCAGGTGTCTGGGAGATTATTTTAGTGTATAAAATCAGTATTCCAGCATGGGGAGGGGTTGGGGGGGAGTGAAAAGAGGGAATACCATGCAGCCCCAGAGAAATGTCTTCTCTTTGGCCCCCGTCCTTGTCTCAGCCCCCAAATAATGTGATACTCGTCTCAGCCCCCAAATAACATGATACTCATCTCATCCCCATTCGTCAGAGCTCATTTCCCTTGCAAGGAAATAAAAAGTGCTCAGCTCCAATTTATGCAGCAGGGGGATACCGTGAGTGTCTGGAAGGGAATCAGCTCAGTCAATCATGTACAATGTAAACCCTCTGTGAAAACACCCCAGATCCACTTTGCAAAATGACTCCAATAAATGACAAAACAATATGCTTGCATTCTTAAGGAAGTAAGAGATTAAACAAAGACCTAGAGCTTATAATCATTGCTGCTCTGGGGTAGGAATAATTTACAGGAATAGATACTTGCCTGATGTTCATTTTAGCAGTTTTTGCAAGCTTTTCTCAATTCCCTTTCCTAGTCAGTACTTCAAATATTTTGTACCCAGAATAATTAGGAAAAAACACCCTCTTCTACTTACCAGCACATAAATCTACATCCATAGACCATTAGAGAGCAAATGCCTGCAGAATGATGGCCCTCCAAATTAGCAACTATTTTTTACCTCAACAGCCAAGAAGGCTTCTTCCAAAAAAACTCTGAGCTGGGCAACCTTGTAACCACCAGTAAACACTCCTGGTCGGTACTTATATTGAAAGGTTTTCTGTTTGTTTTTTTTTTTCTTCATTTTAATGTCAAAATACTCATCTGCAGGGAAAGAGACCCAGTAGCCTTTTGTCAGACTGGGTCTGGGAACTGGTATTTGTCAGCAGTAGGAACATTGACTGACCAGACCCACGGACCTGAAGTCTTTGGATCAGTGAGATTACTGTTTCTGGGGGCCCAGCCCCCCAGGAATATCAGTTATGTTAAACCAGTGCCTACAAGGACTAAACCAAATACAAGTGTTTCTTCACCCCTCAAGCTCTGCCTTCGCCTCCCCTCATTTACCAGCTGCACGTCTCCACCACGTGGAGCTTTGTCCAGCACGTGAATGATGAGCTGCAAAGACAAGTTGCCTTACGCTGCCGCTCTAATGCCTATTTTTATCCCCCTAATTCTCACCAGGCTTCCTATTAAAGCAACAGGGATGCTTAATATGGGGCTTAGTAATTCTCCAAGGGGTCGAGCTATTTGAAATGAGCACCCCTCCCTGTGGAAGCAGCCCTTTGAGCTGGTCGCTGCCTCTTCCCACTGCGCTGAGAATGAATGGTGCTTTATTTATAGGCGAGACACAAAGCTGAAGGCCCAGGATGAGAGCTGCCAGCTCCAGAGACAGAAATAATATCTGTGATTGACCTAAATGTCCAAGGCAACCGCTGACAGCCCAAACACAGCACAGGAGAGGAGCCTTTGACGAATAAATGGAAGGAAATTTATACCCAAGGCTGCAAAAGAAGACCTTGGGAAATAAATACCCTCAGCCTTTCAGCAGCAATCACTGAAGGTAGATGACTAGACCACATCCCACTGTTAGGCCGACCTCCCTGAGCACGGCAAAGAGCCTCTGCACCAAAGGCTGTGACTTGACAATTTGCAAACACAAGCAGAGATCCCAAAGTGGCATTTTCGTTCTTAAATTAAAGCCTGCTGGGTCCCAGCGGTGGGAGGCTCTGACCCTGAAGGATGGCCCTGGTAGCTGGCCACAGCACAACGGGGAGATGCCAGGAGTCAGGTGAGTCCTACGCTCAGCAAACAGCCTCTGGTGAGCAATGGGTGATGCCCAGGCACCCAGGGTAGCCCCTCAAAACCCTCATGCATTGGGGTGTGAGTTAAATGCTGCTGGAGGCAGCTTTCTGGAGGCAATTTACCAACAGCAATGCAGATCTGGGATCATCTGGGACTTTCTAGACTCACAGACCAAACCCTGGAGTTTATTTATTCCCCATATCCCATCCTCATCCTTCCAATCCTTCCCCACCCTTGACAAAAAGCAGCACCCTCTGCTGAAACACCCAAACCAGGGTGGTAGATAAACCAGAGCAGCTGGAGCACTTTGCTGTGGCTATGAAATGTGATGGCTGCAGTCACAGAAAAGACCCTGGGGCTGAACAGGGACCCTCAAAGATAAATATACCCTTGGTGAAGAACTGATGGGGCAACCCAAACACGGAGAGCTGTAGGGAACATATATCCTCCACGGGGAGCAAGGCTATATTCATTTTCTGCGCTGCCAGATGAAGCTGATAGCTGTCACCTGCAATAAATACAATCAAAAAAAGGACGTGCCTGTTCAGGTCAGATTTCTGCATCAAGCCTCCACTGCTGGGTTGGAGTGTGCATGTTTGTGTCGTGGTTTCAGCCAAAATCACTGCAACCGGACCAACAGATGGCCCTTCCCCCCCACCACCCAAAAGGGAGGAGAAGAAGAGATAAGGGGAGAGAGAGAGCAGTTTAGAACACTAAACTACTTTAATGAAGAAATAATATTAAAATAAAAAAGAAGAAAACAATGAAATAGATACAATATATACAAACCCATATCAAGCTCCCAGGATGACAGTCCCGTCACTAGCAGGCACTGGGGAAGTCCCAGGCTGGACTCAGCAATGGATGGGCACTGGATTCCAGTTCTGGTGCCAGGCACACACGGATCAGGATCAAAGACAGAGGAACAGACAGGGTCCTCTTTGCACATCGGCCATCCTGGGCTGCCAGGCCCAGCTCCCCACTGGGGCTTCCCTCAGGAAAGGTATCTTCTCCCAGCCAAGCTGCTCCTCTCCCTCAGGGAATGGCACCCTGGCTTCCCACCCGGGGCAGGGGCAGGCCAAGGGAGATGGCAGCTGCTAACGAGCCCATTAAGGGCTAAGTGGGGCCCGGTGGGACCTTGAAGCCAAAGGAGGGGCTGACCCTTTGATCCCTCAGCTTTTATAATGAGCGTGGTACTGAGAAGTAACTGGAATACCCCAGTTGGTCAGGGTTTTACCTCAAACCAGGATAGTTTGGAACAGTACAATATTGGGGGTAAACCCAGATGTTGCAGAAGCCAGGTTAAGCTCATGGCTTAGAGGTGGCCAGGTCCTGTCTCATCTTTGGTTCCCTACTGAAGTTACTGTCCACAAACAGGATTTGCCTGATATTGGCAACGCAGAGAAAGGAAAGGATGGAGGAGAAGGGGAAGGTGGCAATGGGCTCAGAGCAGCAACACCAGCCCTGCATGGCCAGGACAAGCAGATGCGACAGTCATCCTGCAAATTTATCAGAGTTGTGAGCAGCCGCTGATGGAGTAGCTGGTGATCCAGCCCAGCCTGAGCTCAGGTGAGTTAGACCGTGGTATGGCTCGCTTCCAGCTGGTCTTAGTCCACTCTACGGCCAAGAGGATGGTCCTGCCTCTACTGCTCCAGCTGTCCCCTTCTTTGCACCAACACTAGAAACCTGATTTGGCTGAAAAATCCGATCTGATCCACTTCTCAAAAAAAACTTGGTTTCCTGCTGGATCGATCTCCTGCTCTGTTACACAATTGCTATTGCCAGTGACAGGGAGGAGCAGAGAGAGATATGCCACCAGCCATGGGAGATCTTCCCACCTCTGTGAAGACTTCACTCCAGGCAGGAGCATCTTCTTCCTCAGCACCCTGCTACAAAACGATGGGATAATGCAGTGCACACCTATGCAGAGTGATGCTAGAGATAGGGCAATGGGTGTATGGGTGGCTTGGCTGCTGAGCCTCCTTGCTATGGACGTTCAGCAAGGAAAAACCCAGCCCTGAGCTCCACCTCATCTGCCTGGTCATTATTGTTTTGTTTTGTTTTTTTCCCCATGCCATCTCACGAGCTTGGACTTTTGGAGTCTGTGCTCTGATCTGCAGTTATTGCACACAATTTCCCCCTCAACCGCTCTGACAAGTAATAGAATTATCCTCCTTCCCCAGCTCATCGGCTGGGGAAGGCTTTAATTCAGCAATAAATCTTGGCTCCGTGGAGGGAGAAGGGCAAGAAAGGGGGGAGGACGGAGCGGCAGAGCCACAAACAGGGAGCTGATAAATGCTAATGAATTTACAGGGATTACACCAATCCTTCAGCCGACGCCGGAGAGCCACATAGCGACACAGACCCCTGCGATCCGCCTGCGTGTGACTGCAATAAATGATTCAAAGGATGGGCAATTTGCCCTTTTGCTGTAACAGCCAAGGTAAACATGTCACTTGGCTGCAGGTGGACGGACGTGCTGTGACCCCGTGCCAGCTCCAAACCCAGCAAGTGCTTTGGCGGGGCCAGGCTCCCCGGGGCTGATGCTTTGGGGGGCAGCAGGGGCTGGGAGAGGGGGTGCTGGTGGGGGTTGGCTCCCAGTTACTACTGTTTGGCCTGGGAAAAGACTTGGATCAAGCCACAGGACCTGGTTTGTAGGCAGGCTATGAGATGCAGTGGGTTCTGCCACGGTCGCATCTCCCCCCTAGAGCCAGCTAACGTGATTTTTTAAAAATTATTATTTATTTTTCAAAACGATGCAGACAAAAAAGGCTGTCTCTTGCCTGCCGCTAGCAGAGGTTTGGGCAGCAGAGGGAGCTCGCTCCCCTGGTATGAACAATTTCTCCGCTGGAGCTGCGATTTGCCTGTGCTGAGGTTGTGGGTGCTCTGCGCCTGGACGAGCCTGCCGGAGGGAGGGCTGCCAGCTTACCCGTGGCCGGGGCAGATGTGCAACATCTGCCGCATCTTCTCCATTTGGGTAGGTCCCCACCATCTCTGTGTTTAACGGCTGTTTCTTGCGACGTGGTTGTGCTGCCTGCAAACATCTCGCCCCAGTGGGAGTCCCTGCCACAAGGAGCATCCTTCAGGGCTAGAGACATGATGGAGACTTGGCTACCAAAATACCTGTCCCAAATGACAACCTTGACCTCTGCAGGTTAAAAGCCGAGCTCCAAAGGGCCCGACTTATGCATCCCACAGCTGGTGCCCATGTCAGGCAATGGGGATGTCACCGTGACAGGTTCACCCCTGCTCCTGCTGATGCTGGTGCTCTGGAGCCAGATGTGTCAGTGCCAGAGGTGCAGGGTCAGAGGAGTCTTGGTGTCCTCCCTTGGCCATGGAGTCACTGCTCCGCTGAAAAAAACACACTAGGATTCTGAAGAGGGCTGCTCTCCACGGACAGATTTGCAAAGGATAAGAATAACCCAAAAACTTTGTGTGTCAGGTCATCATAAAATGGCTTGAAGTTGAAGGTCAAGATAATCTATTGGGGTTTTTTTCAGCACTTTAGAAGGCTTTTTTACTATATCTATATATATTTAATTTTTTTTTTGATGCATTGACATTAACTTCAAGATGCAAGAAGCACAAAAAAGCAGTTTTCCTTTCTTTCTTCTTCTTTTTTTTTTTTTTTTTTTAAACTCTGCTGTTTTAAGCTGGGATGGAGTTAATTTTCTTCATAAGAGTTTGTATGGGGCTATGTTTTGGGTTTGTGACCAAACCAGTGCTGATAATAGGGATGTGGTAGCTATTGCTGAGCAGTGCTAACACAGCATCAGGGTGTTATTGCTCCTCACCCTGCCCCACCAGCGAGTGGGCTGAGAGTGCACAAGAAGGCAGGAGGGGTCACAGCCAGGACAGCTGCCCCCAACTGACCATAGGGGTATCCCAAACCATACGGAGTCATGCTCAGAAGTAAAAGCTGGAGGAAGGAGGAAAGTGGGATCTTTGGACTTATGGCAGTTATTTTCCCAAGTCCCTGTTATATATGATGAAGCCCTGCTTTCCTGGGGAGGGCTGAACACCTGCCTGCTGATTGGAAGGGGTAAATTAATTCCTTATTTTGCTTGCTTGTGCACACAGCTTTTGTTATTAAGCTGACTTTATCTCAACCCATGGGTTTTCTCACTTTTACCCTTCCAATTCTCTCCCCCATCCCACCAGTGGGGAGCGAGTGAGGGGCTGTGTGGGTCTGAGCTGCCCGTGGAGATTAACCCACAACGTTACCTCACCTACTTCGGCAAACCCAGCCTCCATTCCCGCTATTTTCAGTGTTCCTGAGCATACGTTTGAGTTTTCCCCCTATCTCTACCCACATATGAACACCTGCATCCAGATTTTCAGGCGAAGAGCTCCTGACAGCGGTGCTCCTTCAAGCTCAATTATTTCAGAGCAGTCCCTGGAAGACGCGGTAGATGGCACTGCAGATACGAGATTTTGGGCTTAAAACTCTACTCCTGAAGTTAAACTAAAATTAAAAACCTGGAAAAGTTCAGGAGAGCTTTAAGCCTCTTAATTTAAATACAGAGGCTGAACGTCTGGTGGAAATTCCTGACATCTGAAGCTGCTTTTCCCACCTTGTTCAATGAGAAGGGTCCTTTCCCCAAGTTATCAGCACAGTTTGAGCGCGGGATCCCTGAAGCAGCAGGTAACCAAACACGGGGAGATTTGGGGGAAGGCAAGTGGAGGAAAGGGCATGGCCGATTTTATTATCATTAATAATAATGAATCCTTCTCTCAGAAAACTTCTCACCCCGGAAAAGACCCAGTATAAAGCTCAGTGGAGAAATGGCATTGGATGCGGGTGCTTTTCTGGTGTTTTTCAGCTGTGGCTTGGCTTCAAGGAGGTGCCACATCCCTGACCCATTTTCTTCAGAGCTGCTTGCAGGAGTCCTCTAAACATCTCAGCATTAGACGGCCACTGAGGCTGCTGCTCTGTCCCAGCGGCACCATTGTGGAAATGCAATAGGAGGCACTGCTAATGAGAGAGTTTTGACCAAAAATTAAGTAAATTATGTCTAATTGATTCTTAAATCTTGCTGAGTGGCTGAATGGATCATACAGGTGTATGCAGTCATCTCAGGTGGAGAAACAGCAAGACCCAGAGTCACTGGAGGGTGTAGCTGTTGACTCCAGCAAGAACCTGTTCCCTTTTCCAGTGCCTCTCCAGAAACCCTACCTTTTATTAGTTTCCACTTTTTTCCCCGTGAAATGTAGTGAACTTCATATGTTTCCTACTACATAGATCAAAAGAGTACATCCCACATTTCTGGAGGACAAGAGTTAAAACTACTTATAGATACTCTTTAAAAAGCGACACTTGAGGATTATTATTTTTTAAAGTAAATTAACAAATAAAACAAAAGGCAGCATGTAACTTCTAACTTTTTAGTCTGTTATTGAATTTTTTTATCTCGATGGAGGGGAAAGAAAAATACTACTCTTCTGATAGGATAATACTTATTTTTCCATATTTATTTAGCCTTTCTCTTGCTTGGTGTAAGTAAAAAATGATAAAATACATCAGGCAAAAGGCATAAAATTATACGCTACTAAACTAAAGTCCTCTGAAGGTAGATTTGTCCCAGATAAAGTCCTCCAGGACGCAGGACAGGGAAAAGTCTCTTTGACTCTCAAGGCTGCTTCCTTGTACCTCACTCAGGCTGCATTTTGGGGAACACTTTCAGAAATTTCTGCTCTGGTCTGACATAACCTTGAGCTTAGAGGCACCCAAATCCCTCTGCAAGGCCATGGGAGAAAAGGCATGGGAATGTTTTCTTTTTGTGGATAAACAATATCGTGCTTCAGGAGCTCTCCTTGGGCTCCAGCAGAAGAGGAAAGATGCTGGAAACCACGGGACTGTGTGGCACCTGGAGGCTGGCTGTAGGTAGAACCAGTCGTGACTTTCCTTGGATATAAGATACAGACATTGGCAAAATGGTTTAACTTTTGTAGACAAAAGCCTTCAACACACCTTGAACTCCATGTTTGTCACCACCACTGACCAGAGACCACTCTGGAGACTTTCCTTTGGGTTCACACAGCTCAGGACTGGGCATGAAAAAAACACACAGTCCCTGCCACGCACACACAGGTGCACGCTCACACCTTTTACAGCGTTAACATCTTCGACGTTTCAACAAGCTGAGACCTTCACGGACAAGGAATCAAAGTTTTCATGAAGGAGTTGTCCAGGGGAACATTTATTCCTTGCTTTGTGTGGGATACAGAAGGGAAAAAAAATGTAGGTTTCTGTATATCCACCCGAAACTGGAGCTGTTAAGTCGTAAGGAGAACATACCAGCAACCTTGCTGCAAAGGTTGTGTACAACCTTCAGCTCTGTGCGTGCCTTAGCATGTCTGAGGGAGGCTGGATTATAAATGCCTGTTCTTCACAACACCTCTCAGTGCGTGTCAGTGGCAAAGGCAGTAACAGGACATTTTATATTCTGCAGGTTACGTCCTACTTCAGTGACCCAGGTGCAAGAAACCTGATATTAAGTAAGCTGGGGAACTTGTGTTTTTCTCTTAATGGGATTCTGGCTGTCATTAATCCTTTACCGAGATGTGTGTTACCAGAAGAAGGCATGTGTAATCAGTAAGACTGATGTGCTGGTTTTTGGATGAACTATGTTCAGTTGCCATGGTGTGGAAGGCCCTGCTGGGCTAATTCACTCTGCAAAGCCAGAGTGAGGAGCCATCCCCAGCGTGGAGGGGTCACACAGGGAAGGCAGTGTATTCCCGTGTCCCTTGGCTGGGGCACAGGGGCATGGGTGGGGAAGGTGGCTGGTCAAGGATGCTGTGCCGCAACGGGTCTCAGAGCTCTTCAGTGGCACCACATGGAGACGTCCCACTGTGGGATTCACTTCTGATACGTAGTTTTTAGAAAATTAAGACTCCCAGAACTAAGAAGTGAATATTATTAGGTCTTTTACACCCACTGGGCAGAAAACACAGTGAAATTTTTCCTGCAGGCCCGGAGAGGTCAGGACAAGAAGAGCTAGGCAATGTGTAGGGGAGCAATGTGACTCTGGCTCACTGCTGGCCCCATGCTGTAGCCCATTGGCCAGGAAAAAAGCCTAGCAAAGCAGGGTGCAGGATTCGGCACCTGCACAAGACCTGGCACAAAAACCACAAGGTCTTTCTGGGCATTTGTACAGCACCTTCCAGCCTTGGTCCTCTCTGCAGCAACGGGGAATGTGGCTCAGCCTCATCTCTGTAAAGCAGTTCAGCTTTCCAAGCTGGATTGGAGGATGCTGGTGGGAACCCAGAGGGACAAGGGGTGTCCCACCTCTCCCAGCAGTCCCTCAGATGGTCCCCTCCAGGTTGCATCCATGTAGGATCCCACATTCAGTCATGGTGGTGAACCTGCTGCCCTAGACAATGTCAGAGAGGAGGCATGTAGCTTTTCATCTTCCCTCCTATTTTCTCTCGGAGCCTTGATTTACTGCCAAAATGTCATGGTTGTTTTGGAAGAAAAGGGCCATTTTGCTGAAAACAAAACTGTCCACAGGGGATACGGGCTCTCCAGGACCACCTTTTCTGGAGAAGAGGGTTCCCACCTGAGCAGGAGGAGTGGGTTAACTTGGGGCTGGGGGCCCTCCAGGGGCAGGGGGTGCTGTGTCGGGCGGCAAGGGGAGCTGAAGATGGACCCACCACAGGGGCCCTGAGCCCCCGTCAGGACATCTGCTCAGTGGGTGTCCCTGCTTTTTCCCCCCCATATAAAATTTGCAGAGTCTTGGGGAAAGCAAGAATCTTTCAAAGCTCAGAAAGATTTGCAAGAGCAGAAATCTGTTTCACATCCCTTTTATATGCATCAGCCTTCTCATGGGGGTTGTTTAAGACCTCCCAAAAGCTTCTGTATGGCAGAGTGGCTGCTGAAAAAGCACTGCTATCCAGGAGGGTGACATCTGCACGGAGATGTGCTTACCTCTTCATTGGGTACAACAGAAGGAAATATCTAAATCAAACCCGCAACAAAATACCCAGTCCCATGTATGTGGCAATCAAGGGGAATTTAGGGGCTTGCTGCACCTTAAATAAGGCAATAAACCTATTTATCCTGTATAAAGGTCCTGAATACAAACACAAAATTTGGTGAAATTCTCCTCCAGCACCTGTGTGTTTTAGCCAGTGCTTTAACAAATATTTAACAAGCCTGAAAAAAACAAGACAGAAACAATTAATAGGATTTAAAAAACATCTTTAAGTACTTAAAGAGCAGCTTAAAATCAATTAAAGACCTCATAAACACGAGAACATAAACAACATAAAAAAATTTCTGCATATTATAAAATGATTTGCCGTAGAGTGGCTTGCGTGAAGAGATTAGATATGCTTTACAGCATAAAACATTATTCTGTAAAGGCATTATGTTTCAGCAAACACACCACGCTAATTGTATTAGAGGAAGTTCAGGTGAAGCATAATTCCTGGATTAGAAAATCGAAGACACAGGTTAAACAATATGTGTTGGTCAGACTACTTGAAATTTGCTGGCAGGTTTTAAATGTGATTTTTTTTTTTTTACATTGATTGAACTACTGATCCTTTTTTTTTTTTTTTTTTGCTAGACTCTAAGATCTATTTTTTAAAGGTACTAAAATTTTAAACAACTTTAAGCAATATAATGGAATATATTGTGTATATAAAAGTAGGAAACAGATTCTGTAGTTATTTCAGATATTTAAACAAACCAACTAATTATAGAGTTGAAAGCTGTTTCTAACATTGCTGTTATTCTAAAAATATTCCCCACTGGCAAACTGCTCTAATCCACTAAATTATTTCTCAGATCTGAAAATAATTAACACATACTACAGGGTACATATGCAGAATACAAACAGTATAATAATTCAGGATGTATTTTTGGCCAACAGTAGGTACAGTGCGCAGCTAAATGCCGGAGCCAGGTGATGTTACCCTCGGTGTCGGTGAATTTCTCACGCAGTCGCGTGTGGTGTTTCACACACGTGTGCAGAGTGGGTGTTCGCATGTGCTGGCACTTATCCTTGCTGTTTTTAGATGAGCCACCATTAGCAACCTATAACTTTTTAAAAGAAAGCCCCCGCTGCATCTGCCCTCCTATTGCCAAACTTCCATCTCCAGCCTTCTCAGACGGAGAAGGAATAAAAACCTACAAACACTGTGGAATAATCTCTTTTTATTAAGTTAGCAATCCCGACTGTAGGAGATGCAAAGGAGAAATTAATTCTGGTCCCCCCACTTCTATTTTTTGATGGGAGCACATGCACAAAGACAACACTGAGCATCCTTGCAAAAAAAACCCCAGACTTTGTCTTGTCAAAACGATCCTGATCTGGTTTTGTATGACAGGAACCTACAATAAATAAAAAAAAAGATCAAACATAAGAGAGAGAAGAAAAATGGCAGTCACCCTGGGAGGAAGCTTCCTAGCATATGATAAATTGGAAAATGGACATACAGAACATGCCGACATACATTTTTAATGGCCCAATTGCTCAATTAATTCTTTCCCTTTTCCCTTTTTAATGTGAAAATCGTCATAATTCCTCTCAGATTAGTATAGATACAGGCCGACAGTCTCTCCTGCTCAAGGTATTTGCAGGACATAATTCATTCATAAAGCCGTAATGCACTCATCTATCATCCGAAATATTTTTTTTCTCTTTTTTTCTTTTTTTTTTTCTTTTCCTTTCCCCTTCTCCCGTTTTGTGCTTGGGGCTCTCGCTGAGTCTCTGGGCACTGATGTATTAGCTGGCATATGCAAGCTATGAATTATCAACTGAAAGGAGTCAATTATCCACTCTAAAAATGAGTGTCTGGGCACCAATAGCCTGAGGGGCCTTTTTTGTATTTACGAAATGATTTCATGGCAAGTAGAGGTGTGCGTGGAAGGGGGATTGAGGAGGGGAGGGGGAGAAGGGAAAGGGGTTCTTTTTTTTTTTTCCCCTTTTTCCTTGTGTCCACCCCTTAACCAGGGCAAGGCGAGGCAAAAAAAATAAAATAAAATAAAATAAAAAGCACATTTTGAACTTTTAATGCAATAATCCTTTTTTATATACACTGACTTTTCAGAGTGATTTCAAGCTGGCTAGAAAGGAGGCTCGTCTGGTGGCCATATTGCCTGGGCTTCTCCTCCTCTATCTGGTCTCAGCCCAGCCTTCAATCAAACCCGGAGCCCTGGCTGACTTCAGCCACTAATAGACTGGGTAGGAAATGGGATATTGGATAGTTTCCTGGTCCCCAGTCTCTGGCCGTGTGCCTTGTCATCTCCGCAGACATTGATTTCTCCCTCTCTTCCCCCCCGCCCCACTTCCACCCCCTGCTCTGCTGAGGGGCTGTGGCCCACCAAGAGGTAACACCACATCAGCAAACCTTGCGTTGAGTTACGCTTAGGGAAATGAGGTCATTAGACGGAATTACAGCGGGTTTTGATAGCTCGGTAATAGGTTTTAATGATGGAATTTAACATAGGACCCCCACTAGGGACAAGGCTGATATACATCCAGACAGGTCACTTAATAAACCTCCACTCAGCACTTGAGTTGAGGAATTTAGGAGGCTCTGAAAACACAGCCCTTCTTAACCAAGCCAATACATCACTGGCAAGTAGTCTCTTTGGAAGGCTTTTTATTGTTATTTTTGAGGTATTTGATTGACTTAAAACATGTTGTTTCTTTAAATATGCACATTTATTTTGCCAGACACATTTTTGAGGAGGATTTCTTTAGGCAGCAGATGTTTTTCTTAGACATGAACGGGGCTGTTGTGCTCTTGGATGCTAAAGAGCTCATCTGATGGTGCGGTAAATTGTTTGGAAGTTTGAAGAGCTTAGCTGGCCTTTAATGTATGTGTTACTGACAGGTAAATTGCAGGTTAAGTGCAAAAGCAGCATTAGCTGAGGAGTCCTGGCTTCCACAAATCTACCTTGGCCTCTAATCTGAATACAAAAGGAAGGAAGGAATTAAATTTGACCCCTCGAATATGCTGTTCATTCAATCCCAGACTTATTTAGTAAGCTCCTTTAAGGTGCCCTCTGTTTGTTCTGGCCTCATCTCAAGCAGGTACAGGAATGCCCACAAAAGAGGGCTCTTTACAGGTAGCAGAGTGGATCAAAGCCGGAGCCGTTGCTTTGTATGTCCCAACAATGCCAAAGGGCCAGGCTTGAGGCTTTCTTGAAGGACAGTTCATTCAATTTGTTCTCCAAAGCCTATAATACCATGATAACTGCTGCAGATCTGCATGCTCCTCAAGCACAGGAGTCCCATGAGAGCCACCAAGCCTCACGCCGAGTGTTAAGTCATTTATGTGCTACGTTGGTCCTCGAATCAAGCATGATGGAAGTGCCTGTAGCCACGTTTTCCTGTCCAGGCAGATTAAATTTGAAGTTTACCATAGAGGGACTTCACAGAAGGATGTTGCTAAGTAAAGGACACTGTGGTTGAGCCATGGAGATGATACATGGCTTGTAGCTCTACAATTTGGTCTTTCTTTTTTTTTTTTTGAACCTTAGCTGCAAATCCCAGTGTTAACAACTGCAATGTCCTCTATACATTACAAATGAGGGTCTATTTATTTTGTCTAAATACAAAAGATGAGAAGAAAACATCCAGTAGCTGGGGACAGTCTCCCAGCATGTGGAAGATGAAGATTTTATTGACTGCTCCATCAGCATCTTTGTCTATTGCTCAGCTGAAGGGAATCTTCAAAAAGCAACCAGGTGATCTCCCTATATTGTCTCCATATTTCATAGAAAAGGGGAGAGGCTCTTCCAGAAGGTACTTCAGAACCGGAGTAGATATCTATCCACCAATGTCAATGAGATATAATTTCTTCATGGTGTTTGATGTCCAGTTCAAACTAATTTCTAGGCTTCCTTGGCAACCAAGGAGGCTGTTTTGATGAAAGACTGTGGTGAGCTGATCCAAGCTCACCTTGAAGCATGTGAATATTTCACCAGCAGGGACACTGGTTTAAGATTATCTGCCAATGGGTCTCACCACCCAAAAAACGTCTTCCCTTCAATTATTTGCCTAGCAGTGCTACCATTTCTGGAAGGCATTTCAAGAGTCAGCAGTAGTAGTTAATGTTCTTATTACAAGGCATGTCAGAGACTCAGATATTTCCTATGGGCACCACACTGGAGAACACAGCCCAGGAGGCTGTGGTGCCTCCCCTGGCATGGTGGAGGTTCATGCAGTGGAGATTTTGTTGGAACAGAGGCTGCAAAGATCTCTCATGTGGGCAGTGGGTCCAGGAGCAGAGGACCAGGGCTGGCCTCCCTGTTGAGACGGGCCTGCTCACTGTTCTTCTTTGGCCTTTAGGAACCCCAGCCACAAGAGGATGACAAGTGCTTTCATGGATGTTTTGAATTAACCAAATTTGGCTTTGTCTCTCTTGATGTTACCACCTGCTAGCAAACCCCACCACTGCAGAGACTCTGATCTTCCCTGCAGTTTAACCTTTTTCTTCTTCTTTTTTTCCCGCTTCTCTTGAACAAAGGTGTCATAAGTGATTTGCCAGCTTGGATGATATTTGCTCCAAGTGTGAACTATATGGGCTGTGGAAAGCTGTCTGTTTAATTTTGAAATCCCTGATGAAGCTAAGAAACAAGGCCTGGAACAAAGAAGAATGCCACTTTTTGGCAAGAGTGTGCTGATTTACAAAGGGCATCCTTCAATTATTTAAGGAGCAGTCAGCAGTGCCATAACTTTAAGTATGAATCAAGTGGCATGACTGAAAAATTTGTCACAGTGTGTTAGATCAATGGTAATTACCTTACTGACATGAGTACTGTTATTATTTTACAGGGCTGCAAACAGGATCATGGACGTGAGGAAACACAAACTGCACTGTGATCAATACTCTCTGAAATATGACTCTCCGTGGCCCAAAATGGAGTTTTCGAGCCAGGGAAACCATTATAGACTGATTCTCTCTCTCCCTGCCTTTAGATGGATACCCTGAAGTAAAACACGGTAGCAATTGGTCAACTTGTTTCTGGCTTTGAACAGGCAAATAGTCACTTATTATTTTTAAGGACAACTCTGTGCAAATAAAAAGTCTGTGCAGCCAAACTCTGGGTGAAGAGAGAGCTGTGGAGGGGGCGTGGGGAAGCAGGGCTCTGGCTCATGCGGTGCGTGTTGTTTAAAACCTAAGAATAGCCTCTGCTGCAGTACACATCTAGCATCAAAGGTTTTCAGGTTCTCCCCCACCTCTGATTTCAAAGGGTTTGGGACTCCAGTTGACATCACAGCCAGGTTCTACCGGATGTGAAAGCTTTCCTGTGTTTCCTCTCTGGACACCAATAAGTGTGTCATAGTTTGGGCAAGGTGGTGGGTGCCATGTCCATTGATAGTTAAAGGGAGTCATGCATTTCGCTGCAGTGTTTGATGAGATGTCCATGGCCAAGTGGGGCATCAAGTGTAAGGTGGATGGTCAGTTGAACAGAGGGACACAGATGGTGGAGGTAGGATCTGAAGCTATCACCTCTCTTCAGCCAAGGCCACTAAGGGTTGCATTTCCACTGACTGAGGATACCATGTCTGGCACATCTATGGACATGAACAGCTGTCCATCATACAAAGTGTGTACAGAATCATCAGTGTACAGCCCCAGGAACATGCTGGATCTCTGTTTCGTGCTTTTTTGGGATTGCTTATTAGTATAGTACACACAGCCTTGCCAACAAACACTTAGATACTCTCCTCAGGCATCTTCTAGTAGAAGGTATGAACTTGCCAAATCTATGAATGAGAGCTTGCTCAGTTTACACAAAGGAAATGAAGCGTGCTCAACTTGAGACAAAATGGACATAACACACATGTTATGATGTCGGAGAAGAGAGCTTGCTGAAAGGTCAGCTCTGGTGGTGAAACAGGGAGTACTGCTTTGGCCATACAAGGCAGGCGGCAGGTGGACCACATACCAAACACTGTGAGCAGAAACCACCAGAAAAAGCAGTAAACAACCAAGACCCACCAATGGCAGCTCAGAATTGAAAACACGACCTGAAAATAGCTACTAAGTGAATACAAAGCACTATGTCACCCTGTGAAGACATGGAGGAAGAGAAGAGCAAAAGTGAGGCCACCAGCACAATATGGGAATATTGCATTTAACCCAGGGCTTTCAGCTACACACCTCACCCTGAAACCTTAGCACATGGGAATCTGATAAGAAATGAAAATTCAGTGCTGAGAATTGTCATGCTGCCCAACATCTAAAAGATCATTAATAAGACAATGATAAGTAAGAAAATAAAGAAGGTTACTTGGGAATATCTGAATTTCTGACATTCCTATTCTTTGGCTGCTGTTAGGAAGTCTCGGTCTTTTTAGCTGGAAGGCTAAAACATGTCTTTGGGTTTATTTAGTGCTGTTTTGTCATCTTAGTCTCTCTTGTATGAATTCCAGAACAACTCAAAGAATGAATTTGGTCCAGGAAGGAAAGTTTTATCTCATTAATGTTTTTTCCCTTTTGTGTGTGTGTGTCTGTTGAGAAGACGAAACAGTTGAATGACACACGATGCTAGGACATTATCTGATGAGAAACAAATGTTGAGTTGCATTAGGAAGCAGCAAAAATGAGCAGTGCCTCTTGTGAGGTGAATAGTTCAGAAGTGGCTATGTATTATTTTGGAAAGGGTCACAAATTAAGGTGTAAATTCATGTACACCTTAAGTTGTGACCTCATAAAAATGATCAATGGTTAATGGTGCAGATAACAGGATTCATAAGGGAAATTTATTGGCCACTTTTGTGAAATAAATATATTTATACCATACCAGTGGGAAATAAAAACACATCAATAAATCATATAATATCTACAACTATACTAATAGCATGAGTAGCTGTAGGTATAACCAACATTTTTAGACCTGCAGACACCCCCTCTGGCATGGTACAAATATAATACATGTTAGCAACAAAATGTACTTCAGTAAGAGACAGCCATGTATATCCCACTTGTGAGTTATCTAGACAGGAACCCCTCATGAATTATAGTCCCCCCCCCCCAAAACACGAGCCACAGAACAGAAAAATAGATACTCCACAACCATATAATGCAGGTCAAATACAGAAATGCAGTGGCAGAATGGGCTTGTAATAATAGAATCATAGAATATCTCAAGTTGGAAGGGACCCTTAAGAACCATCGAGTCCAGCTCTCATCAAGTCCAACAGATGGGCCTATCTGGTCAAAGCAAGGTGATCCCTGCATGCTCTAAGCAGGAGCAGACCTAGCACCACTCATTTCACTGCTAAGTTTGCATTGGTTGTTGTTTTCAGCTGGCTACCAGCTAAGGTAAAATTCAAGGTAGGATCTTGCATCATGTCCTACAAAAACGTGCCCTGGACTCTGCACTCTGCTGGGGTGCGATAAGGTGGAAGTTCATTTCTCCTGGGAGCCCTCAGGCAATTTTCCCACGACGTAAGGAGCTGCAAGGTTTCCCTGGCCCTCTCTTTGGCTTTGTCAGGGTCTCCCAACAGTGAGGTTCCCATCACAGGAAGAAATCTCAGCTTTCCCTGCTGACTGCATTCACAAGCCCAGAGCACTGAATTCGCATTCAAGACCAACAAGGGCAGGTTGCACAGTCAAGCCTCCTGCATAAAACCTGTCCTTTGGTTTCAGGCTGGGAGTGCAATGTCCTCACAGCAGACCTACAGAGTCTCCACAAGGTTCCCACCTCAATTTAAAGCTCCTGAAACTCAATTTACCCTTGGCACTAGGTTCTGAGTTGGCTTGGGGTCTGCTGTATGGGTGCAGAAGTCATTCTGCTGCTGGGCTGGGGTGGACATTTGGTTACAGCAATCTCCAACCACCCCAGAAAGGCTCAACCAAGAGGTAAACAAGTGCAATTCCGTGTGGGTCTCACAAAGGCACCTCCTAATCCAACCTCCATTGAAATCCATGGAAAAAAAAAAAGGTATGTATTGCCTTCAGCAGACCCTGGAACAGACCCATTTGGAGAGCTCAGGTCTCTCGTGCCACATTGTTATATCTCTCCCCAGCATCAAATTTGCTTGGAATCAGATCAAATCAAACACTTTTTGTAGCTATCTGCATTTTTCAGTGAATATCAACTTTGGCCATGGTGGTGATAAATTCATGCTCCAATGTGACATTTAGCAGTATGCTGCATTGGCAAGGTGGAGAGATATAGAATAAGAGAAAGCAAATATAGCCTAAATTGTTGGGTTTGTGTGAGTTTGGGAGGCCATTATTCAAACACCAGCATGCTTGACTTTATGAAGGAAAAAAAAAGACTCTCTTTTCACTAGCAGAAAATAATAAATTGTCCTTGAGTTTTTTTACATATTTTCAGCTAAGCTGCCTCCTTTAAAAAAAAGTAGTTATGAATTTGCTTTCCAAATGTATTTTTCATTGTGTATTTTATCATCTTTAGTCCAATAAAATTTTCTTTAGAAACAACACATTATTGTGTCAAAAGGGGAGGGGGGTAAGAATACACCAGGGAGCCTTTTAAAAATGTTTAAGTATTAATTTATTTCATGATGAATTTTCCACTGTCATTTTCTTAATAGCATGCACATGAAATAATCATGTCTTAAAATGCTCCGTAATTGAAGGACATTTTCATTTCCTGATTACTGAGGGAATCCTGCTTTGAACCTTTATGACTTAGGGATGTAAGTACCAGGCTTTCTTTTTTTTTTTTTTTTTTTGTCCTCTTTAAATTTATGGATTTCTTCCCTCTGCTAGTCTGTTGGAACAATTTCATTCAGTGATAATTTTCACACCCACGGACCTTTCCTTTTGGATGAGAGCAAATCCTGGTACATCCCTCACTGATGCAGAGCGAGGACACTGTAGGAGCTGCAGGTCTGACTGATTCTATTTTGGTTTACAGGGGGTTTTGAGGTCACGTATAGGTAGGCTGGTAACAGGGACAGCTTCAACGGCTGGATTTTGGCTGAAGCAGGCAAAAGCTCTGCCTTGTCCTGATGGGGTCTCTGTGGTCACCCACCTGCTGAGTACCATGGGAAACCCCATGGGGTTGTGGACATCAGGATCTGGCTCAGGAGGCAGAGCCAGGTCAGAGCCCTTTTCCCCAGACTATTCTGTCTCTCTCTTGCCCAAGCTCCCACACCAATGGGGTGAGCTGATGGCTGGGCTGACCATCTGGGTGCAGGGTACCCCACTGGAGATATCCACTGGCCCATGTGGGTCTCAGCTAGTCCCCTGCACACGCATGGGGCTGAAGACAAGAGCCATTGAGATGCTCTGAGCTGAAAATGCTGAACACAACCCCCTGCATCCTGCCCCAGAGGCTAAAGGCCAAACCCAGCTCCTGAGAGCTTCTTTGCACCCATGGCTCACCCAGGCTTTGGGGGCTGTGGAGAAAGGGACAACCATCATGACTCCAGAGAAGGGAAACTGAGGCATAAGAATGGGACTGACTTGTCCCCACTCACCCACCAGCCAACAGCACAACTGGACTTAACAAGTCTGGTGGGAGATTTTGCAAGCCCATAGTTCAGGGGTTTTCCCCAGCCAGATCTCTTCCTGACTCAGGGCTCAGCTTGCATCCCCATCGAGCTCCCTGCACCCCGAATTCATCTCTCCTCCCTCTCCCCTCACGCCCGTGGGAGAGGAGGAAAGACGGGGGGCTGGGGGAGGCAGGGGAAGCCCCGCTTGCTGGGAAGAAAAGGAAGATTTATTAGTGTTTATCCAGAAATACCAGCTAGCCTGCTGCTGATCCAACTGAGCCCAGCAGGCTGCAGATTGGGGATTTGCACCGAGCCCGTTCTGCGCCAGGCCATCCATCACGCCCGGGCGGAGCGGGCGCCCCGGGGGGCCAACGGGGGACGGGGGTGCACGGAGGCGGGGGTGCCACTGGCCCCGGTCCCCCCCCCTTCCTGATCTCCCCCCTCCTCCAGCTCGCACCCCGCCAGCATCCCGGGCTGCCGCCTCCCGCCTCCCTCTCCCTCGCTCCCCATCTCCGGCTGGCTCCGGACCGTGCCGCGCAATCATTTTTCTCTCTTGGACTCGCTGAAGCAAGCGAGACATGTCAGTGCCTGATGAAACCCCATTTTCACTGATTAGCTCCCTTAAAAATATTTCATTTATCAGTGCCAAGATTTAAGTACTTCCCACTTGCAGGCAGCCAAGTGTGTCTTGTTGACTATGTAGCACGTCCATTTACATCGGCACTGACAACATTACAGCAAGTGCTAATGTCCCCTCGCCCCCCCGGCTCACCCCCCACTCCGCTTTCCCCCCTCCCCCTTTATCCCCCCCCCCCCGCAGCATCTCCGGGCTGGCAAAGCTTAGACCTGTTTTATTGCAGACCTGTCCTCCTCATCTGCGGGAAGAAGAGAAAATGAGGAGGGAGGGAAGAAGAGGGGGGGCTGGATAAAAAGACACGTCTGATGCGCGTCTCTCTTTTTCTACAGGAGTCATTTGCAAAGTCATAAATTTCAATTTCCTCCTCCCCCGTTCCATTATTACCTGGGCCTCAAACAAGTTTTACACTCATTTATTCCCAAATAGAAATGCAATTTCCTCAGCAAATGATACCTAGCTAGAACTCCATTTGTGTTCCACCAAGACGACGTATTTTCTTCTTCTTTATGTTTTTCCCCTTCCTTCTTTCTTTTAACACCTTCATTTACATCTCACCCCTTGGGATGGTCCCCCTCCTGCTCCCATCCCCTCCCTCGAGGGCACATAAAGGAGACAAGACATTTCACTTTCTTTCCCAACATCTCACCTAAGGTTTCCAGTATTCAGGAGCTGCCAGACCGAAGGAGAGGATTTAGGGCATATATTTTTGTATGTGAATGACAAAAAAAGGTGGAATTTGGGAGAAATAAATGGAATCAAGGCCAGCTGCATTTCCCAGGGTTGCTGGTAGAGCATGTTAATTATTTTTTGGAACCCATCTTGGATGGGAGGCAGCATTTACATCAGGACATTACCTAAGCATTTTCTGTCTCCAGAGTGTCTTCTCCAAGACTTTAGGGCTCCTTTGGGACTTTAGGGGTTCGTGTCTGAAGGGATTATTCAAGATCTTGTTAGAGTCCAGGTCCCAGACTCGAGATCTCTTTGTTTCTTTCTGTTATTAGATATGGGAGCCCAGCAGTCTACCTTGGACAACCCACATCACCTGTGTGGGGTGTCTTAGGGGTTGTAGCATCCAGCTTGGGAGATGTTCTGGATCTTCATGTAACACGTGACAGTTGCCTAACTTCACCCTGTGGCAGTTGGCTCCCAGGCTTGACGGAGATGCTCATTACACAGATTTTGGAGTTGGAGTCACTCCACTGATGTCAGGACATTACCCTGGAGTTATTTCAGCACAAACAAGGGCCAGATCTGGCTTATTCAGAATGACTTGCTGAGGAAGTCTTATTTTCCTGCTAGTACCAAGGTAGTGACGTGGCTGTGAATTCGCCTTTGGCTCTGTCTCTGCTTTCTGCTACCCACCAGCTCAGCAAACTCACACAAGAGCAAAACTTGTTTACCAAAGACCTTCTGGAGCAAGTCTTATTCAGCTTTTATTTTTCTTCTATTTCTTCTATTCTGCACACTGCTGAAAGCAAGCACAAGAAATACCCAGGCTGAGATCCCATCACACTGACATTTTAACTGATGGGGCAAGACCTAAATCCTAGTGCCACTGTTGGTAGAAACACTAGATACATATTCTTTAGTAAATGAATAAAGAAAATCAGCCATCCTTTAACTTCCCTTCTCCAGCACTAGATTTCCCATCCCAAGATTAAGAGCCTAGGAAATATTAAAGGCTAAACGCCAAGGAGATTCCTTTCACTGCCTCATTGGCGTCCTGACATTTCTGCCGAAAACAGAGTGCTCTCATAGAAGAGAACAGAAAATGCCCAAGCCAACACAGCAGGAGTCTGAAAACCAATATAGTCTTATGGCTTTTGGCATGTCACAAGTGACATAGTCAGCCACTTCCCTAATACAGGATAATATTGCTCTATCTGCAAGAACGTACGAGGAAAACATTGCACTTAGCACTGAATTGGCTTCATGCTGGCTCAGCATGGAGAGATAAATCGGTACGGGGGGGATCTCAGCCTCAGGTGCTGTAAAGGGGCTCAGGGGACGTGAGGATTTCACTGTGGAGAAGACCTTCAGCTTTTAAGAGAGGAAGCTGCCCTTCTGCGTTCCTGGGTCTCGGTGCAAGCATTATGTGGAGTGTTGCTGGAGAAGGCAATAAGAGGAGGTGAGGCTTGTAGGTAGAGGTAACATCCTTTATTACACAAATTGTAACTTCATCTGCCTCTGAAGGTGTTGGTTTCTCCAGCAATCTCAACTGAGCTCAGAAATGGGCTGTCCTCATTCTGCAAGCCAGTATCATTTGACTTTTCTGTGATTTGTTCAAATTTTCTCCACGGGAGCTGCATGTGAAGGATTAAAGAGCTTCAAGCCAACTGGAAGGGGGAATAAACAGGCAGGACAAAGGTGCACTGGATATGCTTCTCTGCGCCTGCCTGCAGGACACTGACCCGAACCAAAGTCCGTGTGGGAAGCTCTGGAGCTAAACTTCAGGAGTAAGATTTCCTCATGTAGGGCACAACCCTGGGACTCACCTCATTCCCAGCAGCCCAAAAAGGGAGCAGGACAATTTCACTGAATTTCACTGAATTTCACTGAATTTTTTTTTGGAGTTGGAAGGGACCATAGAGATCATCTAGTCCAA
>JAOQGH010000004.1:24184704-24208311 GCA_025769975.1 Gallinago jamesoni | reverse complement strand
CGGTGTCTCCTGCCAGCTGGACCCGTTAACCCAGTCAGGAGACAAATTGTTCCCCGTGTCAATTTTCCATTTAAAATGCAAACTAGATTTGACAGAGTAAACTGAATAAAGATTTGGATCGGATAATCCAGTAAAAGCTAATTACTAAAACAAAATGAGACACTGAGACGCAATCTCCCTCCTCCCCTCTCTAACGAGGTTCATTTGATGAGTTCTCTGCCTCGAGTATTAGCACTTTCTATCAAGAAACACAAGCTATTAACTCCTTTTAACAATTTATGATGTTCAATAAACTGATTAGGAGTCCATGGTACATAATTTAAAACCATTTGGATGTCCTATGGCCATTAGAGAGAAAGCAATGAGTCTGAACAACCCTGCTAATTATAGGTCTTGATGACTCCTGATTAGAAATCCTAATTAGGTGTCTTAAGTAAATCTTTTCTAAATTTATTGTCTTCATCTCCTCATCTTGTTTATGAGATGATTTTAGGAAAGTTAAAACCACACTTTCCCTAAACTAAAAATTTATTAGCCAAATGGAATAAGGTTCACAGCATCAGCAAGAAAAAATATCTTAACGCAAGCTACCAAATACTCTGAGTTTTATTTTATTCTGAAGTCTAAAACTAGTTACAGATTTTGGCAGGTCAACTTTCTTTTATCTCTCTTTTATTCCCCAGTATATTGCATATGATGAAAAAGCCCCCAAAAGTGAAATTTCAAAAGCTGCTTTTCACCCCCACCTCTTTTTTCATCCAGATTTGAAGCTTCCTTAGAATTTTTAAATAAAAAATAAATTACAGTAAAAATTTCTGATCCGCAGTATTTGTTCAAATGACATTTTCTGATTTCTAATTTTTAGTTCCTTGAAATTTTATACTTTATATGCTATTTTAAACAAATCTAGTCTTTTTCTTATTAATGCTTTTTAGAATAAATAAATAAAATAATTTGGAAAAAAAAAAATCAAAGGTGTGTTTCCCATGTGAAAAATTAAGGAATAACAGCAATCTAAAACTGGCAGCTCAGTTTTCATGTCCAGCCTCTCTGAGCACATTTTTGTGCAATGGGGTGATGTGCAGGGAAGGAGGTACAAGTGGAAAGATGAGCTTGGGTGAACAGAGATATAATGTGGAGGATGCTCTAACAGCAGCTAAAAAATGGTTTTGTTCTTCCACAAAGTCCTGTTCAAATCTGTTTTTCCAGGATCCTCATGGTATGGGTCTGGGCAAACAGAAGGGCTGTGCCACCAAGAAGGGAAACCCAACCTGTTTTGGAAATGTTCATTAATGATTAATCCTCCTCCCTCCTAAAAATCTGCCTTTCATTTCTGCTCTAAATTAATTTGCTTCATCTTCTAGCCATTAGGCTTTGTTCAGCTTTTGTCTGCTAGATTAAAAAGCTGTCTGCTACCAGAACTCTGCTTCCTGGGAAGGTATTTATAGATGAAAATCAAGTCACCATTTAACCTTCTCTTTGTTAACGCAAATAGATGAGCTTAATCTAGCCCTCAGCCAGGAGAACTTTTTGCAATAGCAGAATGATGGGTATGGGTGATGCTATCTTCCTCAGCTTTCAAAAACTGATCTGTCCAGAGGCTTTCCTTAAAATCCCGAATTATAGACCACCAAAGTTAAAGTAACAGAGAAACCAATGGTTTTTCAACAACCAGAAAACACCAAGGGCACATCAACACTGACAGCAAACCTGGCAGTTGGATCCCAGTCCCATTTCCATGCATGATCCTCATCCATCCTGTGCAAACACAGCATGGGACCAGGGATGGGTTTAGCCTATCTTACTGGGGTGGAGAAGCCCAAATTTAGCACAGCTGAGGTGCTCTTGCTCAGGTGATCTGGAGAAACTAAACCAAGAAAGGCCTTGGCAATTAACAGCCCAGTGCCTGAGGAGATACCCTGTCCTCAGCTCCTAAGGGAATACTGAAGCTTTATATGGTTTGATAAATATTAGACAACAGGACAACAAACATGAGACGGCAGCTTAGACTGGTCTTATTCTTTAATTTCTGGCAAGCAATCTGTCGATTGCAGGCACAGATAGATACAAACGTTCATGGACAGACCTTACAGAACTCTTTTCAGTGTAAATATGACAGCCTATAAAAAATCATAGACCCTTCCTCTGTCAAAACTGTTAACTGATCAATAATTTTTGCAGATACTGAAAATTCTGTGCTTTCATTTGCGTTTTTTTAACCAGTTGGCAGCTGACAAAGACGCAAAAGTTTTTGCTGCAAGAATAAAAATAAAAAAGGGAGGAAGTATTTGGGGTTTGAAAAGAAAAAAAAAAGAGAAAGAAGGGAGGGAGAATCCAAAAGTACCATTTGGGGTGGCAAATAGCTGTGATAAAACAGAAATTTCAGATCAAATGTCTCTTGACAAGTATTTGTGAGGGGGATAAAGCGTGGAGAAAGAAAGGAGATAATCTCTGACACCCTTCTATTGGACTGAACTGGAGCCTCTTGCACGGGTCTGGTTCAGGGATAGTATTATTTTCCACAAGTGTCAACCCAGATGATGAGTGCTGAGGTCCTGGAGCATCTCTTGACTGCTGTTTTGAGGAGTAGTACAGTTTATCTTGTCTTCTGCACCTGCTTCATCAGTAGCCCATATAATGATGCCAGGAAGGGTTTCTTGCACCGTCAGATAGCTCCAAACCCACCCATCTTCACCAGATATTATACCTGTCTACAGGAGGGGCAAACTGTTTGTAAAAACTGTATTTGGAGGTCAGGTTTGGCTTAATTTCAGTGGAAATATCACAGAAACACAACAAAAAGTGAAAGTTATGAAGATCCCCATCCAAACAATGTCACTCCCACTGAACCCACTGCTGGCTTGCATCTGCCTCGGGAAAGGTCTCCCAAGGACAGCCCATCTGACACTGCCTGCAGACCTGGCACACTGTGAGCCATCCCATCTC
Source organism: Gallinago jamesoni (assembly GCA_025769975.1). Classification (NCBI taxonomy): domain Eukaryota; kingdom Metazoa; phylum Chordata; class Aves; order Charadriiformes; family Scolopacidae; genus Gallinago; species Gallinago jamesoni. The sequence continues at coordinate 24,205,365 of JAOQGH010000004.1, read as the reverse complement.
TTTTCCAAATTACTGTGCTCCTCCTCATGGCTCCACATCTGATGGCACAGGGACGTGGCTCGGACCTGGTCCTGATCAGCAGTATGGCCACCCCAAATGCAGCCCAGGAGAAAGCTGGTCGGAGCCAAAGGCCTGTCATTTGGATTGGTTTGATGTGCTAGCCAACAGCAACTCCACCCCTGATGGTAAATATCATCACCATGTGATGGGGGAGGCAAAATCTTTTTTTAGGATATGGTGTTCCATTCCATATAAAGCCATCACGTGGGTTTTTAAACTGAAGCTTTGCCCTTTAGCTGTGTTTGCTATGAATTTCACTTTTAATAATACTTATTTAGCATGCAAAGGCATAGGTGTTATCGGTATGATCTCTTTTTTGGGTGATCCACAAGGGAATATTTGACCTTTGCCTCTTTTTAATACCTGACGGAAAGAGGCTGCCTTTCTTCCAGTGAGCTGAGCTGTTCATTTGTTATCTCAATCTGGGATTTAGGAGGATTCAAAGCTGATTAGGTTAGAAAGCGTATGGGCGATGAAAGACATTTTATGTAATGGGTTTACATGTCCAATTTGGTAAACAAACAACCACACTATTCACTCTGAAGAATTAATATTTTTCATGCTTATTATTTTTAGAGCCGAATTTTGCCACTGTGGGATATTTTTCCCCCCAAAGCGTTCATGCTGTGGGACTCTGGCCAATGGATCTCTCCAGGCAAATCAGCATTGATTTCTTTTTTTCTGGTAGAGAGAAACAAAAGAGTTTCATTGGCAACAGTGGCTAGTTGCGAATAACTGAAGTGAGATGTTCCTCTCTACCCCTTTTTTTCACTTTATTAAGCAGTTAGGAAAAACTTATATGATTTCCTGCTGCTCAGGTACCTCCAAATTGGTTTGGGGTGTGTTTGATTTTGGTTTGGTTTGGGTTTTTGTTTTATTTTGTTGTTGTTGTTGTTTGTTTGTTTTGAATTTGTTTTGTTTTGTTTTGTGGTTGGGCTCAATGATCTCAAAGGTCCCTTCCAACCATGAAGATTCTGTGGTTCTGTGTGATTTCTTAGAGAAAAAACAACAACAAACAAATAAACAAATAAAATCTCTCTTCATTTAGATTCCAGACTTGATGAATACAATAGAAACAATTCAGTATTGATGGCATATGATTAACAAATTTAGTCCTCTAAATCATCTACGCAATGAAGTCCCTTACAACCAGTAAGGCTGGGGGCATATTGCTAAAACAATCTTCTTCCTTAGTTCCTATTCTTGTCCTTTAACAGGTGTGGATATAATTTTTGTTCTCTGTAAAACACCAGGGTCAAGGTGGCGAGCGCAGAATCACTGAGACGTGTGTGGAACAATTGCTCTTTCAGACACATGATTTATGAAGTATCTGACTAATGTGGTCATGGGAGCCTGAGAGGAAGGCGAGGAAGCTGGTTAAGAAGCATTTAGCTCCCCTCTCCAGGCCCACATTTGCATCCCATACCCACAGCAGCATTCATCTCGCTTGATAGCGAGATGTTTAAAATTTAGCTGTTTAAAATTTAGGCATTTCATTTAAGCCGGTAGTCAAAGTTCCTTCTCAATCCAGTGGGAAGACCAGCACCTGCAGATGATGATTCACCCCTCCTTTATCAGACACCACCACCACCAGATACCCTGTCCCTTGGTCACAGGAGATACTTAGACGCCTCATTTCTAAAGAGTAAGGTGAGATGAGTCTCCAAGCATCCAATTAACCTAGATAAATCAATTGACCCAAACACATCTGACATTCACATTTACACACGTCTCAGCTCACCACAGTGGATCTGAACAGCCCGATGGGACAGGAGAAGAGCAGCACTGACCTCACACTGGGAGCTGCTTTGCCTCTCACACAACCTTCTACCATGTCTCCAAGGCCATCCACCATTTCATCCCACCCCTTCAGGCCTTGCCAATGACAGGGATGTCCCAGCCTTCTTACCAGTCACCGGGACGGTGCCACCATGGAGGAACTGGCTGTTTCTGCCAGGTGCAAAATCACCAGCTAACACCCTTTACCTCTGATTTAGGAGAAAATTGCCTTTGCTATGCCTACTGCAAAATAGGAGTAATGACCTTTAATTAGCAAGCAGAGTTGGCCTCTTTCTGCTTGGAAAGTGGCCATGGGTTTTAATTAGACTCCCAAGGCACTACCTCAACACCCTGGCCCCAAACCCTACCGCTGCACGAGTTCAATACAAAGCAAGACCTAAGCAGGTCCCATTCTCTGCATGCAGCTCAACAGCTCTCCCTGTTATATTCTTCATCGCCAACAAGTTCTGATTTTTTTGACGTACCTAAGATGAATATTCAAGCTTTTAGCCCAATTTACATATCTGTAATCCGGCAGTGAGAATAAAAGGTTGTCAGGCAAAATAAATGTGTGTCTCAAGGTCAGACCTGGTTGAAACCGATAATGGTGCTTAACAGCCTATGCCATGCCTCCGCAATGATCAGCATTGCTCTAATTGACAAATTAGCTGTCCATATGGGCTCAGAGGCAATCATACATCCATAAATCCCAATAAATACAAACATAATCTGATCTAAGTTGGATCAGCCAAATAAGTTAAAGCTAGATTTAACACCTTAAAGGATTGCATTTAAGGAAAATCACTGTTAGACAAGACTCAGGAGTGGTAGAACCATATGGTCAGAACAGAGGCCACCAGGGTTCATCCCTACAAGGGCTCTCCTCATCTCCTAGCCAAACCCTGTGAGACTACAGCCATTGGACAGCCTCTTCATGACTGGGGGCTGATGTGCTGTGAGTCCCTCCCCCAAAATTTGCATGGGCAGGTTGTTATTGGGCAGGACAAGAGCTGGCTCTGGATTGGCTGCTGCTCCACCAGTAGGGAGGCAGAGGGCAGGAGAGGGTGGAGCCTCATCTTCCTGCAGGCAGCACTGTTGGTTGGGCATTGACCCAGGAGCTCAGAGAAGGTAGGTGAGTCTCAGGATTATCCACCTTATATCATCCTTTCCTCATACCCTGAAGCGGGTGGGGCCACATTGCCCACTGCAACAGGCTTTGAAGAATGCTCAGGGAGACTCTTGTGTTGCTGTAATCAAGCCTGTCCATGATTTCTTGAAAAAGAAATCAATGCAATCAACCAATCTCTCTCTGTGTGCTCATCTGTGTTCTCAGCTCCTTTCCCTCTTTTCCTCCCCCAAATCTCTTCTGAATCCATTGGCAATGTCAACCACATGGACAGAGGTCTCCAAGATGTGCTTTTCCTAGACATCTGGGTAGTGTCAGCAGGTTTCTGGAAAACACATAGCCTGGTAGAGCAGAAAGACCTTGGCTGTTCTTGCAGGAGAGAGAGTTTGGGGCCTTATTAAACATCCCAGACCTCACACAGCTGAGCAGCACTGCAGAGATCTTGCTTTCCAAACAAGCTTCACAGTTCATGGTGTAACAGGGGTTCCCAGGACTACTCGGTCCAGGTAGACTCCTAAAGCCCCATCCAGGTCTCTGTCCTGGAGGAAGCAAGGCTAATGGCTACCCTTATTTAGGACCAAAAGGTGTGGTCCTACTGAAAGCTGAGGATGCTCATGATCTTGCTGAAGGCATTCAGAATAGCAGCAAACCCTTAATGATAATAACACTTCTCTGCATACTTACCCTGGCTGGTCTTTGAAACCAGTTTGGCTTTACCCAGGGACATCATCAAATGCCCCCAGGTCTTTGTATCTATGGGTTTCCCACTAAGGATGGTCTCCTAATGCTGTCTAGGGCTCTGGACTGCTGAGGACTGCTGAGGTTCATAGCCCAGAGGCTTGGAAGGTCTAGTCTCAGGGACAAGATGGAAAGATGGACCTTGAGTCATCCCAGGAACTGGGAAGAATGTGGTTGGCTGAGATAGGGTGGGCCTTATCTTAGACACCTCTCAGTGTGGAGAAGGATAGATATTAAAGACAACAATAACCCATTCCCCTACCTGGCTAGGAAATGTAGGTTGTCCAGGGTACAACATACAGGTTCAGCTCAAGTCAGCTTCAGCAAAAGGAAAATAAGCCGTACTGTCTGCTTCATCTCCGCCTGTGGGCATTTCCTACCAGAGTTTCCCCTCTCTCATGGGACAAGAAGAACTTTTACATTGACTGCTTTGCAGACTTTGGAGCCATGGTAGAGATCAGAACTTCAGGAGGTGGGAGGAGAGATGGAAACATAGGGGCATTGATCAAAATAAAAAATAGTGAACAGCAGGAGACAGAATGTTCATGTCTATAAGTCCCTCCTTCAATAAGTGCTGCTTAAATAGCCTTAGGGGCTGAACTTCTTGGTGTCAACCTCCTGACTTCAATTGACTTTGGATTGAGTTCTGAATTAAGCAGTAAATCACAATGCTCATCCCAGGCACTGGATGGGAGATACAAGATACAGTGATTTATGAGAGATTTGACCCAGAGCCAGCGTGCTCACCTTGAAATATAACCTTCATCCTTCTGGATTGTCAGCATGTGTAAAGAAGCTGAAGTCTCCGGCTTTGCAGCCAGAACTGTTCTTCAGAGGACTTTAGCAGGAAAAAGGGTTATCAGAAACGTTTGTAGAATGGTGCAGCAAGTTTTGGAGGTTCTTTTTGACTCTGTTGTCGCTGCCCAAAAAAGACTGTCAACTGTTCAATGGTTTGAGTGGCAATTTACTTCTGCGCTCTGCTACCCCGTCTGTCACATGCACACAAACACCACTGGATGCTACTCACACCGCACGTGCATCAAGGCTTGCACCATGTCAGTTGGGAATTCAGATGATTGCACCATGTTTTACATCGTTTCTTATTTAGGTGTCCAGATTGCAAGCTCATTATTTAAGCATTTCAAAGAGACAGAAGCAAAATTATATAAGATTCAAGAGACTCTTTGTATTCCTTGCACTCCTGGGAAGACATCTGAAATTGCACTTTTATCCCTACAAAGTGGCAAGAAGCTCAGAGACAGCAAATAAGGGATGTTTGTTCACTGTCTCTTCCGGTACAAGAGGTAGACATAACCTAATGATACTAACAAATGGTGATCCAAGGCATACACAAACTAAGCTTGTAAATACATTATGAAACTCCCCAATAAGCGATATTTCAGGGAGTGTATGTTATGTTAAAATGCAAATGAGCAAATTCATGGAAGAAAAACCAGCGAGGGATGTTCAGTTCCAAGATAGCACCTCTGGCTCCCTAGGTCTGAACAGCAAAATGCCAGCTGGGAAACTGTCTGCTATTTTTCCCTATACCCTCCTTTTTGGGCACTTTAAGAAATAGGATCAGTATTGTTTCCAGCAGGCATTTGGCCTGGCCCTATATGGCCATTCTCGTCGACTTAGGTGTTCTTGTTCCCAGGGAAATACTGCAACGTGGTTGTTCTGTTGAGGTCCATTTGGTCGCTTTGTTGACAAAAAGCTGCCTCATTTGCTTCCAAGGTGTCTGCACTCATGGCCTTCTCCTGGATACAGTCATAACGCAACAGCTGCTATTGGGTAACCCCATTGCTCTCTTCTGTTGCTTACTGCTTGCGTCCAATAGGGTCAGTCTGGTGCAGCAGCTTTCTATATTTTGCGATTAGATTAAGGGATTATTGATGATGATTCCCTAAGCAAACACAGACCATGGCTCTCCTAGCAACAGGCTGATAAACCCCAGTTCCATGTTTTAATTCCTCAAATTCCATTAAAAGAGATTTTTACGGTGTAAGGCATAATATGTTTGTTTTTCCAGACCTAATATGGATTATTAAGCCATGGGCATGCGGTAACTATGTTTGGCATTAAGACCCTTTATATATACTTTTCTGGGCTCACTATCACAAATTTCCTACCCTTCAGATCTTTCAGTCTAAAAGAGAAACACAAAGATAAGAAAAGAAAGAATAAATCTGTGTATGTATGTGCAGGCACATATAAAGCTCTTTTCCCTAACCTAATCTTTTTTCTCTGTTTCCATGTGTGGAAGATTCATTGTCAGATGGGGTTCGAAGGCCTAATCTATGACTCCCATTGACAAAAATGGGCTTTAGCTGAGACTGGCTGAGAAGACAAAGAAAGGGAGCTCTGCAATTGATGGGGTGGAAGATGAGAACAGAAAAAGTAGCCAAGAGACATATGGCAAGAGCACAAAGAGACGCACAGAGACAAGACAAAGCTACAGGGTTTAAGCAAGGCTTCAAGCTTGCCTATCATACACATTTCTCATGAAATGACCCATTTAAATTACCCATTAGCTAATCCTCCCAGCCACTTTCAGGCTTTCAGTGAGCATTAGGGCAGAAGGGTTGTATGGAAAGATCTGAAGCCTGGGCCTCAGCCCAGGTACAAATCTCCCTAAAGTCAGATCAGTCTCAGGTTTAACCGAGAGCCTTTGGAGCGCTATGGATAGTTTTTTGCTGTTGCCAGAAGAATTTAGGAAACAACACCGGAAACATCCTCATGGCAGAAGGGCTCCGAGTCCTTTGATAACATGGGGGGACCCCCTACGAAACACAGGTTAAAAAACAGAGACGGGAATAGCAGCCCTCCATTGGTGTGGTTGTTTTGAAGACCTGCCAACTACAGCAAAAGAGGGTGCCAGATGCCATGGCGGCAGACGTAAGGATGGAAAAATGGCCTCCAACAACAAGAGGAGGCACCTCTCCACAAAGGATAAGTGCTACGAGGGCAGATTTCATTTGGTACCTGTCAAGCTCATTCATATAGGGCTTCAGTTCAGTCAGTCCCATCCTTAGGTTCACCTGAGCTCCAAATCCAGGTCCCTGTGTGAAGGAAAGTCTGGATAAAAGCTGGTTTTGCATAAGGTCCAGCTGTGGGCGCAGCAAACCCTGAAGGATCTCCTGGCACAAGGAGAGGGAAAGGGACTCTTCCAAATCTTCCATAGGAGGACCTTTGTCAGGGTCAGTCCTCAGCACACCTGGGGCACTACGGCCACCAACTGAGGGTGCTCACTGCCAACACGGCTGGTGGGACAAAGATTTCATTGTAGGACATCTATATTTCCATGTTATGGCTCCTGTATTTCGATTCTGACCACTGAGTGCGTGGGGAGGGGGGCAGGGGAGAGGGCTAGGAGAGGAAAAAAATAAAGCCCATAGGGACTGTAAGTAATAAAAGGCTGCAGCAGATTTGTCACACTATTTCATTTCTTATTAAATTGAATGGTCTCAGTAGAGAGGGACATAAAAGGAACCACAGATTCAAATACCTCTGAACTCTGGAAATACTTGGAGATAACTCTAATTCATCATTTATCATCATTATATCTACTAAGGGAAGAAACATATATTTTAATTCCCACCCCAAATTGGTTTTTAAATAGTCTTATATTAAACAAACAGAACTGCTCTAAAACGGTTTTGATTTTCTATAACTATTATTCATATTCTCCCTATTAATTTTATTTTTAAAATGAAATAAATACTTTAATAATAATAAATACTTTAATACAACTTTTTTGGTCTGTGAACATTAAAACCTATAGGTGCTGGAGTTCCCTATATAGGACAGCTGTACTGATTCTCAAGGTTATGTGCATTTTTTGTGATAGAAGGCAAGTGTTTAACTAAAATGAGTAAGAATTAGAAATAGAGGAAATTCAGAGGCTTTTTTATATTAAACTCGAAGACTTTCCCAGAGCTGAGTGTTTCAGGTCAGCTGGAATTTGCCTGAACTCATTTCTGGATTTGAAAGTGATTTTAGAAACCAAAGCCTGAGTGGGGGATGATTTACCAAAGAAATACTCATTTCTGTGCAATATTCTTAGTAATAAGAAGAACTATTTTCTCTTCTTTTTAAATGCCATTAGAAGTAAGATTTCTTACTACCTGTAGTTCCTCCCTGCCCCAAGATCAGCCCCATAAACCCAGCTGTGTTTGCAGCCTGGAGGATGTTGCCACATGAGAACCCAGAGTGCAGCTCCTTGCAAAAAAAGGGTGACATTTCCTAAAAACCAGACCGACAGTCCTTTACAAGGTAGCTGAGCTTGGGCAAGTGAAATACAAAAAAATAAAACCATATAAAACCCCCATAAAACCCGAAAAGCAAAAGAGGCAAAGAAAGCCCTACCAAAACCCATGAAAAACTATACTGGAGTCTCAAAAATGGTCTCTTTCAACGATTATCACATTGGTATTAGCGGCAATTTGCAAAAAACTCTTTTCCACCTGACTCTTGTGCATTCAGGGAGATGTTGTCACTTCACCAGGTGTTGGGCAAATAAATTGGCTGATCCTGACTCTGGGCAAGTCACTGGGACTGGGAGCGGGTGGAACGTCAAGCAGATGTGACAGATGTGACCAATGACCCTTCTTTTTGGAAGCAAATAAACAAAGTCTCCTTTATTTACTCAAGGTTTTAAATAAAAAGCTCGATTTTCGTGGCACCAATTTTGAAAAGAAAAGCTTCTGAAAGATTTTCTTTTTCTACAGGAAAGCACAAGGAATGTGCTTATTTAGCTGAGATAAAATGATAATTCCTAAGAAATCATTGTGGATTAGGGAGCGAAGCGATTAGAGAGAGAGAGAGATGGTATATTTATGAATGTGTGCATAGCCCTGCTGGTTAAAGGGGTATTAATCCCTCTTAGTCTGCAAAAGGACCTTCAGACTGCTCAAGCAAGCAGGGCTTAGGCACTGCAAGCTTCCTAGAAAGTCCTAAATCTTCACATTAGCTCCCTGCGTTTCCTCATCTTAAAGTCTAAGCCGTTTTCTAAAGGATACTTCCATAAACAAGCCCCCTCAGAATCTGCAAGGATTTGGAAATCCGGATCGCTGAAATTTTTTAAATCCAAGGTCCAAGTGGATAGAAGAAGATTAGGTTGCACTTAAAAAGGCCACCTTTAAAGAGACAGCGCTGTCCTAGATCATTATTTAGGGTGAACTGAAAAAGAAAGCGAGGAAAGAAAAGAAGACAAAAGATGAGAGAAAAGGAGAAAGTGTCGCATCTGAGATCCAGCTGACTCAGTGTCCAAAGACCTTTTCGGGGGGAGAAAATATGTGTATCTCTGCCAAAACCAACATTGCATTTCTGGTACGGTATTCAGGTTACTTGTGCCCTTCCCCATGGGGTTCAGCAGGAGTCCCTGTCCTCACTTTGGTGAGGTGTCGCTGGTTGCTACCAAATCACACCTGGATTTCTCCACCGATGGTGTACAGTGCTCATGGTGGGAATAGCAGCTCACATTTGGAAATTGTTGTAAGATTCCTCAGGATAATCAGAGGCATCTTACAGGGAGTTCTTGGGTCATTTTCACTAGACTTTACTTTGTCCAAGAGAGGCTCATGGGTTCCTCCCTCCCCTCCCTCTTATCACCATAAAAGTGTCTGCAGTTACAGGCTCTGCTGCAAAAGAGGAGGGACGGTGAACCTATACAAGAGCCGAGTTCAGCAGAAGACAATGAGCCCTGGCCCACTCTTTGCATTCTCCAACAACAGATTTTCACCACATCTCCATCATATTTAACATATGGTCCTGGTTACTCCACCAAAATGTCCCAAGAGTTGCTAAGGATTAAATGTCATCTCCTTCTCCTGCAGCCTTCATCAAGTGCCATTTCCACTGTCTCTTCCTATTGGTTTCTGTCCTGGCTTTACATTTAATCTTCTCCCCTCTTCTTAAAGTACATTGATAAAACTTATAAGTGTTTTCAAGGCAGAGCCCCTTTTGAGATGTATTCAGCTCGTTATGAGCTTTATGTGGAGTCCACATGTGACCTATCAAAAGACAGAAACACAACTTTAGTGTCTGTCAAGACAATGCAACCCATCATCAAATCAGAACAACACAACATGTGAAATGAGTTTGTTTAACATATTTGTGACTTTTTTTTTTTTTTAATTTGGAAGATGAATGGATTTGTCGTGATGACTAGAGAAAGAGGCTCAGAAGGCTTCAGCTGATTTTCTAGCTCAGTGGGATCCTAGGCTTAACCATGACCAGTTCTGTCCCCCAAATTCAGAAGGAGGATGGCAGTTTTCTTTCCTCTCATTTTCGTGAATCGCTGTAAAGGCTGAGCTTTCTGGGTCAGGAGTTTACCTACATGTACAGCACCAAGCACAAGCAGGGCTGTGACATCGACTGAGCACCGATGAACGATAACCACCAACCACCTCTCTCGATCTCCAAGGACGATTTATAATCATGCTTCCTTCCTTCCTTTCCCCAGTGAGTAGGTTCCTGAGAGCTCCCCTCCTGCTAGCAGATCCCCTGCCTTTAAAAATCTCTTGGTAGGACTTGGATTTTGTGAGTTTAAGCCCTGACACCACCTTCCCCCAGAAAAATTTGCGGAGCCACAAAATCTTTAAAGTATTCCAACAACTCTAGTATCACTTTACAGACTAATGCTAATGAGATCATAAGCAATTGACCAGAAACAAATAAATAATTCAAAATCTACTGCAAGTGTGAAAAGTATTTAAATGCTATTGATAAACTAATCTACAGGCTCCATTAGCAATTCAGTCACACAGCACCTGTATTGATTGGTGAATTTAAGCACACACACAAAAACAAACCCCAAAAATACAGCAAGCAAAAGTTGTTTTGTTTGGCAGTGCTTTAGTAAGCAACTTCATTAATGTTTGGGAGTTTACTGTGTCATTTGCTCTGGGAGGTTTCTTGCCTTGCTGTTTTATAGACAGCAGAAATAGCCTGAATGCTATTTGTATGGAGTAGTTTTTACAAAGCTTATATGTTTATCTGTAATATGGATTAAAAATCATTTGGTCATTGCTCCTTTTAAGGCAGCTACACATTGCTGGATTAGCTAATATCACACCTACCCTGCAAAGCCTGCTTTGGTCTACAGACAGTGTTGCTTCCTGCTTGTTCAGCCTTTTCCCTCGCTGCTGGAAGTGTAACGTGTTGAATTTTCTTCTCAAATATCTTTTTGGGTTATAGGTATAGCTGATGTTCATGCTGTGGACCCTACAGCGTTAGCATGAACTTGGGTGGTGCTGGTGCAGATCCGTGTGTGGATGGGCTCTGCAGGCAGTGGCTGCCGACGAAGCCCTGAGGAAGGGCTCAGCAGACTGGACACATCCACAAGGAGCTATTCAGGGAACCAAATTTCTTTCATCTGCCTCAGGTAGCCCAAAATGTCCCATGTGGCACATCATGATTGCATACCTCTCCACACCCCAGCAGGTGGTCCTCCACCTCCTGCACCCAGCCTCTCCTCCTCGTAGATCCCTCATTTTTAGCCATGGGATGGAGCGAGACTCTCACTTTGCCACCCCAGAGGAGGTGAGGGCTGCTCACCCACCGCTGCAGCAGAGGTGGGGGCTGAACAAAGAGCAGCCATTTCCATGGAAGGGGTTCTCCCCCCCCCCCCCCCGCCCCCTTTCTAATTGCTTAATGCACCAATCTCTTTAACTCAAGGGGCGTTTTGCAGCATCAGCTCATTCCTGAAGACGTTGTTGAAGGCTGGAAAAAAGCATGGGGCTCAGCAGTGGTCCTGACAGATGATATTTGCAGCTAGGCCTCCGTCTCCTCAATCCACCCTTAGGCTCAGCCAGACCTGCCAAAGCTCCCTTCTTTGCTCTTTCCCGCTGTCACCCAGCAGCCTGCATCAGGGCAATTACCAAAACAAATCAATCTTCTCTTGACAGTTCATTTACACTGAATTAATTTGGAATTAGAAACCGTTATTGCAATTGGCAGCTCCTGATATTCCCAATACAACGCAGCATCTGCAGGGAAAACAACTCTAGACCCCGGCGTTTGAATTAAAAAGGACAGTTCTTCCTGATTGAGATATAAAACCAAGAAAGGATTTTTTTTATTTTTTTTTTCCTCCAAGTTCTTGTTAGTTTCAGGCTGCTGGCAGCAAATCCAGACCTGCAGTGTCCTAAATAAAACTTCCTTGTGGTGGTACGATTCTTTCTCACTTGGAGTAGCATTTCCAATACTGCTGCATGGGGATAAAACACCGGAGTCTTAACTTACACTTTTTATAACATGTTGGAGCCCACAGTGCAGGAGCACGTTGGAAGAGATACTCTGAGCAATCCTGTGCCCATTTCACAGATAAGGAAATTGAGACACGGAGAGTTTGAGAAGGAAATTTGCCTCATCTGGTTTTCCCCTCTGAAGGCCACAGTCTGAGCTGCGCCCACCAAAAAAAAAGTCCTGCCTGCCATCTTAAAAAAAAACAAACCACAAAACAAAACAAAAATTAACCCAAAACAAACACCACCACCACCCCAAAACCACATTTTGTAAATAAAAAACAAAGCTTTCCAGCAAACATATCAGAATCCTACAGCTGATCACACATACCATGTTACACCCCTTCAGCGTATATATTTACACCCCTGTCTGAGGAGATTCGACTCCAGAATCTAGGATAACTTTAAATGTAGGACTTGCTTTAGCTTTTAGTCAGCCCTGAAGTGTTCAGGCAGTTGGTCTAGATAATCAACGTTGAAATTCCGACTGAAATTATTCTGTTCTGTCCTATTCTATTCTATTCCAGCCTATAGAAATTCTTCTTTAAATTGTTTACTGATTCACTGGGCTGGAGGAAAGACACACACACAAACGCGGGGGATGAAAGATGCTGGCTGCAAGGTCTTATGCAACCCTGACGGATCCCTACCACCAACCTACCAACGGATCCCTACCAATGTCCTACCAACGGATCCCTACCAACGTCACTGTCGTGTTGCGTGCGGGGCATTGGGAGTCCTTATTAGATGGCCATCATGGGTAAGGTAGGCTGAGAAACATCTTTGGGACCTGATAAGGGGCTCTGAGCTGCTCAGCCAAGGCATGATGGGGGTGCTCCCAGGAGGTCCTGCAGCAGATCTTTTCAGCATCTCGGAATTTTAGCATTGCAAACCAACACACCGAAAAGATTTAAGGAGCACCCAGGGTCAAGCAGGAGCAGGGTGGTGGTTTGGAGGCTTTACAGCTGGACTGAAGGGCTTAACATGGTAATTGTGATCCTATGTCCCTTCGTGGGTCTAATCCCTGATCTGTTTCCTGCTCCACCTTTGCTAGGGCTGGGCATGCACCAGATTTCTTGGTTTCAGTGGGTTATTCTGTAATTCTGGTATGTCCCTCTGCTCTGAAACAGTGCTGAAAAGTGTCCCCAGGAAGGGAAAGAAGGAGGAATAACAATTGTGTGGGTCTTAATATCCTGGTTCCTGCTGCCTTCTGTTGCCCCATCCCACAGCATCTGAGGTGCATGGGATGTATCTGCAACAAATACCCAGGACCTACAGCCAGTTCTTGCACAAAAACTTGTGCTGTATCTCAATAGTTACTTCACCCTGTCAATCATGGTAGAGCAGGAGCCATAGTTAATCACAGAATCATGTGGGGTTGGAAGGGACCTCTGCAGATCATCTAGTCCAACCCCCTTGCCAAGCAGGTCCACCTAGAGCACATTGCACAGGAACTTGTCCAGGCAGGTTTTGAGTGTCTCCAGAGAAGGAGACTCCACCAGCAACCTGGGCAGCCTGTTCCCGTGCTCTGCCACCCTCAAAGTAAAGAAGTTCCTCTTCATGTTTAGGTGGAACTTCTTATATTCAAGTTTGTGCCCATTTCCTCTTGTCCTATCGCTGGGCACCACTGAAAAAAGACTGGCCTCATCCATATATAAGTGTATCTCTGTAAAATTTATCCCTGGTAGAATTCCATTTTACCCTCACTAGCTGCTACAGAAATCTCCATGGTGAATTCCAGCATTCACACCAGCCTCCAGGCAATGGAAAGGAGTGCAGGATCAGGCTCCAAAAGCCTACAGATACCTCCAGCAGCATCCCTTGATGCTCTGAGGTCTCACAGGCAGCCTGGTCTTTTGTGACAGCATTGAGGAGGCTAGGAATACATGGTAAATTTTGGGTGAGGGGCTCATGCCCCAGCTCTAGGATATATTTACTTACATCTCTGCTTGTGCCAGAGCAGCTTCCTTGCGATGCTTAACTCCCAGTGTCTTTGTTGGTATCTAATCACACACATTTCAGCAGATGCCTATACACTGTCTTTAATAGAGATGCTTTGCTGAATAGGGCAGTTGGAAAAGCTTCTGCTTTACACCAGCAGAGGATCTGGCCCACAGGCTATCAGGCATATGGCTAATCACAACAATGCCGAATTAAGCTATTTAAATTGCCTACGGAATGCCAGAGGGTCCACGTGCTTTTTTTCTTTCTTGGTAAAAGTCCTCTTTATTATTATTCTGATGACCAACTTGGGCTGCTTTGCTTTGTCGTTTTTAGTCAGTCCATAAATTCCCTGAGCTATACAATTTATGGTTTTATCACCAGTTCCTAAGCTTTACTACCCCGTCTCTCCTGCATCTCAAATACTTCTCCCCTTTAAATAAACCTGCTTCATTTTTTTTTCATAACTTTCCAAAGCAGATAAAAAATTCTTGAATTTCTGAAACATGCAAACTGATCACTGTGGCATTAAGAAATCTTAAGAAGACTTATTTTAAGGGGTTTTATTAGGGAAATTCCTGCTCTTTAAGATATCTGTACGGTTGTCAAAAGCAGTCACTTTTGCAGATGTTGGGGCTTTTCTTACACTAATCTCCGAGGAAAGCCTGAGCCTCAGAGATCACTTAGCAATTTTTAGATTTAAGGAGATGAGAAGAAAAAGCCAGGGAGCTGGTCCCTCTTAGGGTCAAGTCTTATTTGAATTCAGAGATCTCTTCGTCTAACATGCAACAGTGTCGTTAAGATGACGGCTAATTAATGCAAGATGACTTCAAGAGATTGCATTGAAAAAGGAAAAAAAAAGAAGAAAAAAAAGAAAAGCGAAACCTAAAGAAAAACCAAGCCTGGCCTCTCCCCTAGGAGAAGCAACACCACAAAACTCTGTTTCCACTGGGTCACCAGCAGCAAACCATCACCAAAGCTAAGAGTCTGCAAAAACTAGTCCTTACCCAGATGGAGGGTGGGCTGGATGTAAAATGTTTTCAGATGTGCACCAGCTCTTAGATATTTCTCACTGGCCAGGCTGCTATCTGTGCATCAGTCACAGTAACGCCACCCTTCATTTTTCTCTCTCCATGTAAAGGAATTAGGCAACCATCCTTATTTTGGATCTCTATTAGTTCTGCATTTGTAATTCGGCAAGTCTTTAGCACCTTTTTAAGCTTGAAGAGCACGAAGCCAGCTCTGTTCTTCTCTAATCACATCGGCTTATTTCTGATTTCCAGAAATTACAAGGAACACAGCCAGGGGAAAGGCCAGGGTCTGGTGTAAACAGGCTACGCAGGGCTGTCCCTGTCTCTCTCGCTGCCACCAAACCCTCCCTCCTCACTCCGTCGGGGGGTACCTGCCCTCAGTAGGAGCCGTCCCGGGGAAGGGAATGGCAGCACCTTGCCCCTCTGATCAAAAGCCATATCCAATGCACTTGATACTCAAGGCACTTGGGAATGTCTGCTCCTGACCCAATCCCTGCAAAGAGATGAGCTGCTGAGACTGTCAGATGGCTTACTAACCCCAGCCTCCTCCTCCTCCTCCTCTTTTTTTTTTGCCTTTTAAAGCAGCACAGATTAAAGGAAGCGTGTTTCCATTTGGTATCCATTTGCAAATTAGCCACAGTTCCCTAACATTAGCGTTAATAGGTATTTTTCTTCTGCCTCTTCCTTTTTCCTTCTTAGCCTATCCAATCAGGTTGTCTAAACCACAACAATAATACATACGTATACATAGTAATTATATGTATTTATATGTAACATTTAAAACCAACCCCAAATTATGCCCAAATGTATATTTCTCCCTGTCTCATAAGTCCTTTAATATCTGATTAATGTCTATTTTACTCCTTCCCCCAGAGTATTTAGTATGTGCCTCACTGTATAAATCTGCATATATTTTACAGATCTAGTGGAAGGGCTGAAAAGAGCTGTATTGGTTTGACTGAGAAAACTTGCTCGGAGGAGCCAGGCCAGATGATGGGAGGAGTTTTGCAGTAGAAGGCAGCGATGTGTCCATGTCTGGGGTGCAATCTAAGAATTGATTAATTATAAGTAACGAGTGTATGAATTTTCTGGTGTAACGTTGGCGTATGTATTTTTCTTTCTCTTGGAGCCGGGTAGGATTAGTAGTTCCTCGTGCGGATGTAGCTATGGTACGATTTGGTAGCAGTGCTTTCTTAGGTCAATCCTGATACAGCATGATGGAATTTGTGTAGACAGTGATACCCCTCTACATGATCCAGCGATTTCATGGGGAGGGAAGAAGCACTCAGATGGGTGTGCTGACACGTGAAATAACACACGTCCGTGTGCCTACACTACACTATGGGCTGCAGGGAATTGGATTTTCTCTGGAGGTTGCTGCTTGCAGCGTAGATCTCAAAAAGAAGCTCTGATCTTCGCACTATTGATATTTTCAGTGGCAGCCTTTCATTAAATTATTTGTTCCCTTCAATATTCTTGTCCTGATTCCCTCTGTCTCAGTTTGAAAGGGCCTGATCCAGTGCTCCTGGATCAGAAGAGAGAGAAAAGACTGCTCCTGGCTGCCCTGGACCCTCACATCTCTTTTGAAGATGTTTTGCTCAGCTGCTTATGACCAGAAACGTACACGATTAAAAAAAACAACCACATCAGGTATGAAATAACATCCACACTTGGGGCAGGAGTACAACAAGCTGAGTTACTCTTAAGATTACTGCAAATAATTAACAATCATCCTGTGACAAGCCAGCACTTAATGGTGAACAATAAATCCTCCTTGCACAGCAAAATTTCTTGCCTGATATTAGTTTTTTACTCTTATATCATTGTGATAAGCATAGTTTTAAAAGCCTGCCCTGTAGCAGCTTCTTCAAAATGGAGGATTTTGGAGTCACCAACTCTCGGAAGGTGGATGCTCCCGTTGAGAAAGATTTAGTGCTCACACTATAACATCTGTGCTGTTGCTGCTGGATCTAACCTCATTGTAACTACAAATTTCACATTTCCTTTTTTTAGGGCTGCAGACATTGCTGAACTCCCTGCTTCTCCTACAGAGAAACCTGGTGATTCACAGAGGGTTTTCTTTCAATCAGAGGTCAACAGATGATCAAAATCGTGTGTGTATGAGTGAAGGAAAAATCCTAGGAGCTATTGATGGTAGTAATTATTTCAGTTTTTGGAATAAAATTGTCATTAATCTTCACTGCCTCTGGCATCATCTGTGAGAAAGCCTTCATAACGCTTCCAGGTTCTTCAAATTCGTTATTCTTTGCCACTGAAGATAAGAGATGAATCAAAATGAGCTGAAATGATGTAACCTGGAGCTCCTTATAGGAGAAAGAGCAGTTTGGAGGAAACCTGGGATCAGGCTTCCCATATAAGAGAAGGCTTGGAAGATTAAAATGAGCTCAGCTCTGGATGGAATAGAAGTGGTGGAGAAAAAACTTCAATCCTAGAAATATCATGTGTTCCCATGTAAAACCATGCTGTACACAAACTGGTACATTGACTGTACTTGGCATAGATGAGACCTATATTCTCATTTTTATACAAATGTGAATCAAGATTTCCCTGTATTCATCTGACTCCCAGGCAGGAGGATTTAAGAAAAATACAGATGTTCAGAAAACTCGCAACAAAATCACAAGTGTTGGCAGGCACTAATTCCGTACAAGGAAACTGAACTGTTGCCCTTTTCCTCTTGCTTGTGCTACACCCCAGAATGGGAAATTCTGATTGTCTCCATGACAAATTATGTCTGGCCGTTGTTATTCTGCAGGCGTCTTCTCCTGAGGTGCTTTTCAATGACCTTTATGGTCAGACTCCAGAACACTCTGACCATCGGTAGAGGAAAACTCCACCGCTCTCTAGTCCTTTTCTTCAAAGGCTGAACTCTTGGCAAACATCTGTCTGTAAGTCCCCACAACCCTTCTGCCAAAAGTCTGCAATCAACTTTTTAATACAGGGCAAGGAACAGTCTAGGAATTATCCTCAGACACCCCAAATCCCTTGGCCACTGAACTGCTTCTAGCATGACTTAAAATCTTTAGTCTTTCAATAAATAACTTAATAACAACAAACAAAGAAAACAAACCACCGGAGGTGAGAGAGGTGAAAAGATGTGATGGAGGCTGGTTTTGCCTGTCATTGCCCCAGGTTGGGTGTCAAAGAAGTTAAAGACATACAGAGCACCTAGTAGATGTACAGAGATAAAATGAAAGAGGAGAGAACACAGCACTGTCAGTTCATCTCTGAGCCAGGATAAATATTAACATTATCAGACTACTGTGAAAAATCCCAGAGAGGGATTACAACCAGAGATTCCTTAGAAGAAACGGGGAGGGGGGGGGGGGGAAGGAGATAAATGGACGCCTTTCTGAACACTTCGAAGGCAGTGAGTAACACTTTCTCTCAACACGTTGTCAAGCTCTTTCACAGAGCAAACAGGGCTTTAATTTCACAGCCTCTTCTCCCTACTCAAGGGCCACGGGTGGATCCTGGAAAGAAAAAGGATTTTGGAAACTTGTCAAGTGGCAGGAGGGGTTTTCAATTGGTGTTTGAAAAAGGACTCAGTGAAACTTGATCTTGTGTTATCACAAGCACCACTTTCCTTTCCAGCCCCTGCACCCGTTTGTTCTCTCTTTCGCCTTCCCCCAAGATCTCCTGTCAAAGGGAAGTTCAGGAGAAGTATGTAGGGTGACAGTGTCAGGTTTGGGCACGGCGTTCATAATGGAGTGAACAAGAGGCTCACAGGCTGAGGACAGGAGGCCATGCCCACCAGCAGCTCTCAAGAGGCTTTAGCAGATGTGCACGCAGGTCTTTGACCTGTGTGCCTAAGGACCACTCCACCCTCCAATCCTGAGCACCTCAGCTGGAGACCCACACTCCAGCCTAACCAGCTCCAGAGCTCTAGCCCTGACTTTAGAGCTGTGTTTTGATCGTTTCTGCAGCAAAACTTTCTTCCCCATCCCCCTTGCTACAGTTCACTACCAGCTCAGCTACTACAACTCTTCCTGGGACCAGGGCTGGGAACCAGGTAGTCACATGGGTCCAGGCTAAAAGTTAACCTTGTCCCATAATCCTATGTTGTTATTTACCTAGATCATGTCAAGACGGGGAGGAAAAAATTGGGTGAGGAGGGTAGTTCTTATATATCCTGCAGTCTTCACACTGCAGGATAACTCCACAGTTACATGTGCAAAAATCCAAAATTATTCATCAAACAAACAGCCAGAGACTAGCTGGGCACCCAGGAGATATATTAATATTTGAGCGAGCTACCAACAAAGCACAGATGGCATCTGTATGAGGAACAACTGCAGTGACTGGGTTTCCTCATCTCTGGAAAAGAAATTTTTGAAGAGGGAAGTGATAAAGATAAAATGGGTGGAGGAAGGTAAACAGAGAATAATTGTTCATCTTTTCTCCCAGCAGAAGAACCGGGAGGCAGCTGCTGCAACTTGCAGGTGGCAACTCAGACCAGCTGGAAAAAGAAAAATGATTTTTCACCCAAAGCCTGTTTAGTCTGCGAGCTCCTTGCCACTGGATGTTGTGAATGATCAAAGGCAACTGGAGAAATTAATGGAGAAAATAAATTCATTTTGGTTACTTTGGGAAGTCCTTTGGCCACACATCTGGGGCTTGGGAGAGAATTGTGGTGAAGGATCACTGTGAGTTTATGGTGCAACGTTCCTTCATCAGCATTCACTGCTGGCCATGGCTGGAGACAGGATGCTGAGATGGACCAGCCTTTTTATAGATACATTTATTGGTCTTTGAAATGACCGATGGAAATGTCACTGTCACTTAACGCAGCACTAACAGATAATACATTCATGTCCACAACTGTGCCAAAGTCCAGATTTCTCAGCAGCTATTCTGACTGATACTAAAACTGCCAGGTCCAAGTTTTCAGCTCCATAGTGAGGCCAGCGATGGACGTTGAGAGCCCAACTCCCACGTCCTCCAAATCCACAGCTGGCAATGCGCTTCTCCACTGATAAAGGAAGATCTGGGTTTCCAGCAGCCGCCGTTCTCATACTGATCGTTAATCTGAGCAAAGACCCAGGGCTGATTTTCATAAGTGCTGAGTACAGACGGCCCCTACTTAAGCCAAAAGGAGCTGTGAGCCTTTGGCGTCCAAGAGAACGAGGCTGAACCGTCAAAATCTCCTCTGCTCAGAAGCTCTGCCATACTACAAAGTCAGCTGCCATCGATTTGCTGTCTGGTCGCTGCTGGGGACCTGGGCTGTGCAAAGAGCATGAGCTGGGGCTGGGGTGGGGATGCCCCAGGGGCTGTCAGGACCAGGTACCTCCAAGAAAGGTGGCGATGGAAAGCCACCTATTCCATTGAGGAAATCCTATTCCAATGAGCAACTTCTGGGAAAAGGGGGCTTCTTAGCAAAGGAGGGCTTAGTGAGTGTGGGGACCTGCTTTGAGAACCCCGCAGCCTCACATCTGGGGAGGGTTGTCTCCAGGGTGTAGCATGATGAAAGCCTGTTCCACATCAGGAAGAAGGAAAATATCCCCTCTCTAATTTGTTAGCACTGGATTGGGCAGATCATTAACCCCACAATGCAGCCTCACCTCCAAGCCTCCCACACGCTCCTCCCAGAGAGGAGGGCTGACGGGCATTTTATAAAAATCCCCTCCTTCTGTATTTACTTCCTAACCCAAATGCCAGGAGATGGTCGACAGCTGGCTTAAATCTCTGCAGCTCAGGAGATCAGCCCTCCTCCCCC
>JAOQGH010000004.1:24150820-24184604 GCA_025769975.1 Gallinago jamesoni | reverse complement strand
TTCCTAACCCAAATGCCAGGAGATGGTCGACAGCTGGCTTAAATCTCTGCAGCTCAGGAGATCAGCCCTCCTCCCCCGCCTTTTCTAATAAAAATTAATTTATTATGATCCAGAGAGTTGAAATTAATCTGCCTCCGGAGAGGCTGTGTCTGGCGAGGCCCCGTGAGGAGGGAGGCAGAGGGCTCCGGAGGGCACATTAACAGTATTGTTGTGCTTAATGTTGTGTAGCCGCAACATCTGCTAATTTAATGCACGGGCAGCCAGCTGCCGCCGACAGCTCCTAACAAGAAGTGGGCAGTGGGGAGTGGGGGAGCAAGGGGAGGTTTGCAAGAGGGTGAAGGTGTGAGGGGCCAGGGCTGCTCTCCAAGCAACCCCTCTCCAGGTCCCGTGTGATGGCAGCGGTTGCTGATGTGCCCGTGGTGAAATCTCTGGGGGGTCACGCCAGCGTGGACCTGCTTGTTGCTCCCGCAGGTGGGTGACATCCAAGGTCTGCAAGGTCAACGGTGAAGGGGACGCTGGTGGGACATCTGGTGGGACAAGGAGGGAAGCACGTGCTCTGCTTGGTCCAACTGCACCCAGAGCAAATGGAAAGAGGGATGGACATCAAGCCAAAATGATATGAAGATGGTGTAAGGAAATTCACACCTGTATCAAGCCAAGTTTGGTGTTACTCCCAAGGCTATTTTTGCAAAAGTGATTCTTCTGCTGCCAAGTGAAAGAAGCTTAAAAAGGAAAATAAATCCCAGCCCTCAGACAAGGAGAAAGGTTCCCCACTTATGGGATGATAATCAATGTAAAGTTGTTCAGTCACGTCACAAAAGCAATGTCGTCATCTGGGACTTGTGTGGCTGTCTCTGAGCTGGGTACAGTGACCCTGCATAAATAAATATAGAAATTCACTGGCTGCTCCAGGCTTCGCTTCCTGGACACCCGGGTACACATGGACCCACACTCAGCCCAGGCAGGGACCTCAGAGGCTGCCCTGTGCAGGGCTCAGACCAACACGGGCTGGAGGATGGCTCAGAGGTTTGCACAGGACCCAGGAGTGAAGCAAACTTTAACACGTTGGCACTGCAATGGTCAGGGAGGAGTTTTTCACCCATCACAGCAGTGGGAGAAGGCTGCAAAATTCAGTTGCAAATCTTCCTGTGGGTGAAAAAAAGGCAGAGGGGAAGTTTTGAATCCTCCCATGAGATGAGCTGCTCCAAGAGTGAGTCCAACCTCCTTTCCTGATCACTCCCAGCAATGCCTGTGTCCATGCTACATCTCCATCATCTAGGAAGGGCTGAAGGGTTGACTCTGTGCCTCCCATCACCAGAGAATCCAGCACACATGGGAAGGTATAGGTCACTCGAGAAGAAGCCAAGGTTGGGCAGCAAATCTGATTTCCACTGGTAAATGGAGAAAACCCTAGGAGGTTGAAAGCCAGGAGCAAAGAAGCCAGGGCATGTTCTCTGATACACAGTGGTGTCACACAGGAGACCTGGGAGAGGTTACCTTGCATCAGCTGTTCTGCAGCAGCTGCCTGCGGAGAGGCTCTTAGCCTCAAAAAAGAGTTGATAATTCAAAGTTTCTTGCTATCTTGTGGAGGAGGAATCAGGATTCATATCTAGTACCTGCCGAGAAGCCAGGGCCGTGAGACCCCAAACACTCAGGTTGCTCATACCTGTTATGGTGAACTCCAATAGGAATATGAGGGTTTTGGTCCTTAAAACTACTGGGACACCCGCATGTCCCTTGGGCAGAACAATTTCACGGCCCTGAGAGATCCTGCCTCCAGGCGAACCAAGAGCAACACAAACAGAGTGAGAAGAGATACCACATTGGGCTAAAAGAATATGGTAAACCTCTTAGGGAAGGGAATGAAATGATTTTTCTCAAATAACCAACATAAGGATTTGAAAATGAACATCTCTTAGTATTAATTTAATTAAAGCAGCATGCTGCCATTACTTATAAAGCTAGAAGAATCAGTCTGTTTAATGGGTTCTCAGCTAATCAAAAATTAATTAAGCGTTTAGTGGGGATTCTAAATCCCTGAATTGGATTTAAAGAAGCCTGTTTCCATGTCTTTTTCAAGTGTTGCTTGTTTTACTATAACAGGAGATTGTGCAGACCTCCCATTATCCCTGGCTTGCAGGTGATCAGCCTTGAAATTCATTCTTGTTAGTTGATAGCTGCTCCATTCCCCGAAATGACTGTGACAGAGCATCACTAAGTCTCTGCCAGCCCTAAAAGAGGGCTCAGAGCTTTCCTTTGAGCATTGTGCCAGGCATCTCCTCGCTAGTTCACAGGTGATAAAGAATGAAGGGCAGAGCAGGGCTGAGAATGGGGAAATCTCCCCCTTCTTTCTGAGGCTTTTTGGTGATGCAGTGGGGAGTGGAAGTGCATTAAATGGGTTCCCTCCCTCCCCGTCTCTGCTTGCAGATGTCCTAATGCAGTAAATAATACCTATTGCACCCTTATTGCCCCTCTTGCCCCCTTTCTCACCCCTCTACAAGACAACATCCACCACTGAGTGATGGAAACCACTCATCCGCAGGCAGCAGCTACCATATCCCCATCCTCAGCTGGATGAAGATGACTTTCAACACCACTGTGTCTCAGAAATGCCCTTTACCCCGTCCCTTCTCTCCCTGCCCCTTGCCCCCACCTCTCCCTCTGCCCACCTCCCTCTGTCTCAATGCAGAAAACAACCCCAGGGAGCAGAGCGGGCTGAGAAGCACCCTGTCCGTTGAAAAGCAATAAAATAAAATAAAGTGTATTTTAACTCCTATCAGTTCTGCAGACCATTTCCCAGGGAGAACAGTGGGGAGGGCAGACAGCCCCTGGGAGGCAAAGCTGGTGCAGGGGGAGATGTGGTGCTGCCTGAGCCGGCTGCCTGCAATCACTGCTCGTCAAACTGCACCCCGTGATGGAAACCACGGTCCCAAGCCTGCAGCTGGAGACAGCTCGATTTGCCTTTCATCTTTAGAGATGCTTTTTTTTTTTTTAGCTATTCAGCATGCTGACACTGTAAATAATGCCAATAATAATAAAAAAAAATAATAAAATGCATCAAGTGTCAGGCAGGATGCAAAATTTTCCTGCCTCTTTTTTCGGATGGGGGTAAGGGGTGGAAAGTTAATAATGCTCTACCTGAACCCCTTAAAGCACAACATCTTTGAAGTAGCAAACTGGCAAATACACTCAATCAATTATAAATGAAATAATCTTCTTAAAATATTAGAGATTTGGGTGCTAAGCAATACTGGAAGATTACGGAGAGAAAATCAGTTTTAGAGCTTCCTAAAGTGACAGAAAGAGAATAATCGGAAGAAATGGTGAGAAGTTTAAAACGATTATGTAGATTTGTGTCAGTGAAAATGTCCCAGCAATCCTTAGCCGATCTCTCGTAGGCTGGAAATAGATTACGTTCAATCCTTTCTTAAAGGGGCAGGTTTCTTTCAAGTGTGGGGGTGGTTTAAATTTTTTTTATTTATTTTTCTAAGCACCTTTGTGTTATTTTTAACCTCCAAATGAGGCCAGGCCCAAGGGCACATCTGGGTTTCTTTGCCTTGCTGTCCCAGAGGTGCACACACCGGAGCAGGGTTTGGGGTACGCTGATGGGTACGGTGAGCCCCATCTCCACCTCGCAGCGTGACATTCTGCACAGAGCAGCCACCAGCTGGCAAGAGGTATTGAGCCTGAGATATCCACAGGAGCAGGGCACTCAGTCCTGCATCTGCTGGGGCTGGGCAGATGGGGAGAGATGTCATCAAAACCAACCGGTTTTCCCCACTGGAAAACATCCTTGCAGGGAACAAATGCTTCTTGTCTGGGTCTGGAAAAACTGAAGTACCCAAGTTTGAGCAAGACTACCTCTCTGTCTTCCTGCAGCACAAGGAGCACCAAAAGGGCAGAGCAGAAAGCCACGAAGGGAACACAAGGCAAGAGGACTTGACCATGGTTTTGACAAAAGCAGGGTATAGAGAGTCTACATTGTGTTTCCTTTTGTTGCTGTTGCCATTAAGATCCCATTTGATCCTTTACTGGCTCTGCATTTCACATGTATAACCTCAGTGCAGATTGTTGAATAATTTGGAGTTTACCCTTCACACACTCATAAGCTTTTTAACGCAACCTCCAAATGTATCCCCCAACGCAAAGGACTACATGTCCTGAAAAACAGCTATTCCTTACAATCACCTTCTTTGGTTTCATGGCACCACTTGGGTTTGGGATGAAAGCCCAGGAGACCTCATGCCCCAAGGTGTGATGCTCACATAGGTGTGGGAAGAAAACTCCTGGAGCCAAGAGAGGAGCCAAGGTCAGGAGCCCATCAGGCCCCCAGGACCTCGGTGCTGGGGTTTGCCATCAGACACAAGAGAATAACTCAAAGGAAGAAATTAAAATAGGAAAAAGGCACATCGACATCAGGGCTGCTTTAAAAGATGGTGCAATTAAGCCGAGGGGTTGGTGAGAGCTGTTGTTAATTGATAGCAAGGGAGAGGAGGCTGTCTCCAGGGAGAAGTAGGTAATGTAGGTAATCTTCAGAGAGGATTTGCCTAAAGAGATAGAGGTTTGGGAACAGAAATTCCTGGAGTCAAGCGGGGGTGGAAGAGGAAAACAAGATCAACAGCCAGCAAGGAGATGTGGAGTCACTACAAATCAGCCAGGCTCTCTAAGAAGATACTGCTGCTTTCACTTAGGACCCACACATGAGTTCATCTCTGGAGTCGGATATTTTCAGTAGGGGAGAAAAGTCATTTTTTCCTAAATCAGACACTTTTAATCACACACACAAAAATCATGTTATTGACAAAGTGAATTTTTTTCACTTATAAAAGAAAAATCTTTACTCTGGTGTTTGGGCTTTTTCTCTCTCATCTGCTTATTGCTTTCCCTATCTTTTTTTGCTCTTACTTCTTCCTTTCCTGAGGGCCAACATGAAAGAAAAAAAAAAGATAGAAAAAGAAACCACCAAATCAAAACCTTTCCTAGAGGTGCTTGCAAAAGGTAAAAGTGAAAATCTTTCCTAAAAATGCTTGCAAAACCAAAAAAATGCAAGCACAACACGTAGGACTTTTTAAAAGTCCTATTTTGCAGCACCTCTGAGCACTGGAGGTGTTTTACGTTGGGTTTGGGAGAATTCAGGGGTCATTCCAAGTTATGGCCACTCTCTGTTCTGCTCACCCCCTGGATGCCCGCGGCTCCTGTGATCTCACTGCCTACAGCAGCTTCCCCAGAGAAACTTCACCTAATCCCAGCTCTCCCCAGGGATTCAGACAGTCGGAAATAACAGCCCTTACCTGTCGCCCATGGAGAGGGTAGGCAGAATTAGCTAATGTTTGTAAAGCTCTTAGCAGATGACAGTGCTGTTGTGTGGTACTTCTCCCATATTATAGCTGGATGCTGCTTGATAGTCAGGCATGGAATCAATTTTTGAATAATGGATATTAAAAACGTCAACTATGACACCCAGCCATAATGCCTGCCGCGCGCTGAGTGCCTATATATTGTTTCACACACTTAATATACAGTGGAGGCACTGTAATTACGCCTTGCTAATCCCTACACTCTATAATCTGCCCGCGCATATGAAACCTGGCCGCCTCTCCCCACCTCTCCGCACAGATTTCAGAGCACAAGCTGTACCTAGCTGTCACTGCACTAAGGCACCACTTCTTTTTTTTTTTTTTCCCCAAAAAATATCATGAATTGCCAAGCAAAGATTTACTAATTGCACTTATCCGGATCCCTAGACCTGCTCTCAGCCTGCATCTGTTGCCGGCAGTCACTTAACGCCGGTGGGATGGAACAAGTTGTCTATCCAGAGAGAGAAAGGCAAAGCTTTCTGTGCAGAGACCCTCAAATAAATACCATCAGAAACGATGCAGAGAGGAAATGCGTTTATTTGCAGTGTGAGGTGTGGGAAACGTGAGCACAGAGCACCTGGCCTTGCTTAGAATTAGTCATCTAAGGGATTAAGGGATTGGAGCACCTTCCTTACGAGGAAAGGCTCAAGGAGCTGGGACTCTTTCGCCTGGAAGTGCGAAGGCTGAGGGGAGACCTTATTTATGTTTATAACTCTCTAAAGGGTGGGTTAAAGGATGTTGGAGCCTGACTCTTTTCAGTGGTTTCCAGGGATAGGATAAGGGGCAATGGGCTCAAGCTGGAACATAGGAAATTCCATTCAAATATGAGGAAAAACTTTACGGTGAGGGTGACAGAGCCCTGGAACAGGCTGCCCAGGGGGGTCATGGAGTCCCCTTCTCTGGAGATCTTCAAGACCCACTTGGATGCAGTCCTGAGTGATGTCCTCTGGGCGATCCTGCTTTGGCAGGGGAGTTGGACTGGATGATCTCTAGAGGTCCCTTCCAACTCTGACAATTCCATGATTCCATGATCTGAACTGAACACACAGTCTGAACAAATCTAGGCAAGTTGTTGCGACTTTGTTTATAGGTACTTGGGCTTTGAGCCAACTTCTGCTGTCAGTCTTTCCTGTCAAATTAGGGAGATTCACCCTGTTTCTGCTAGACCCATCCACCAGTATACAGGAGGGGTAGGTGAGGGCAGGACAGAACACCGAGTAGCTGGGAAGTGACCGTGAATATCCCCAGGCTGGAAAAGATGAACATTCTCACCACAGAAATTGTTTGAAACAGTCCTTCCAGTTACAGCAGAAGGGCCTGAAACAGCCAAACTCAGCTTCAGTTAGAGCTTGATGGGACAATGGGAGGGATAACTGAGTCATCTAGATGGGCAGGTATTTGTCCAACCTCTAGTACAGCCTCCTGCTTCAAACAGGGACCACTTTGAGATTAGATCCAACTTCTCTGTTTTATCAGGTTGATCAGAGCCTTGTCCAGATGAGCTTTGAGTATTTCCAAGGATGGAGATCCTGTTGCCTCTCTGGACCCTTTTACAGTGTTGACGACAGACTGCATAACGCAGAGCTTATACACAAAGAGAGGTGCCCAAGAAGCCAGGAGGTCCCAGTCTGTACCTCTGCAGGGCTCCTTCTCCTTCAGAAGCCCAAGTAACTTGATATGGGAGAAGATGGCCAGAAAAGGCACACGGCTATTCAGAAACCCTTCGCTGCCAGCTAGTGCACCCTTCACTGGTGGATGTGGGCTTCCTAAAGCAAGGCTAAGCTGGCCTCAGAGAACAGAGAACAGAGAAAGGAACCTTTTGATGGATTTTTGGACCTTTAGACCTTTATACTAATGAAAGGATGGCAGGGATGGCAGTGGAGGGGGAGGGAAAGGGGAGAAAGCCCAAAATACCAGCCTCCATCTGCTTCTGTGAAGTTCACCTGATACCCCTACTGTGCTGCAGGAAAGGGGTTGTGCATCTGCCACCCCTTTGGAAAAGTCCCCATCTCTCCTTCCAGTCCTCCTCCATCACATCGCCTCCAGGCAGCTGCACAGGCTGCAGAGGGACTGCTATTAGGGAATATAGCTTTATTAATTAGATCCAGCCCCAGTTTTCTCACAGGAGAAGGAAATTACCTGCACTTGAGCTGAGCGGAAAAAGCCTCTTTTCTGCTCTTATTCCACATTTCATCTCCTCTTCCACCTGTGGGTTTTGTGCTGTGTGAGGACCACTGTGTGGACAGATCCTGGCTCGAGTGTGGAGCTGGAGCATCACGACAACCCTGCCCACCTCATGGGACACCACACAGGGGAAATCTTCCCAGAGACAAAATCAAGAGCTGTAGTAACAAAAGGGACTTCCTGACAACAAGGCAGAAGAGGGGGAACTTTGCTGGGATGGTGGCTGGATTTTACCCCTCGAATTCCATCTCAGGCAACTCCCCACTCCTTGAAAGTATTAGGGTTCAAATGAGGTTGGATATGCCACCATAGATCAGGCATAGACACCACGCTGGTGACCTGAGGGCTCAGATATTAAAGAAAGGGGCCTTGAGGTAGTCTTTGCTCACAGCCAGCCTAGATATAAAACCCTGTTTGTTAGAAAACAAGGCTTTAGAAGGTTTTAGGAAACAACCTGCATGGAAGCACCATCTCAAAGCAGATGTTTGCTTGCACATCATAGAGGTAAACTGAGGCATGCTGCAGTGGAGAAAGAATCATAAGTTGGATTTGAAGCCTGAGGCTTCATCTGCAATCTGTTCCCTTTTCTTTTTAGTGGGATTGCTCGGATTTTTGTGTTATATCAGGTAGAGGCTGAGGCCCCAGGATGCTGCATGCTGACACACAGCAGAAAGCCAGTCCCTGCCCAAGTGTCTCTCGTTCCCCAGCCATACTGATGGAGCAGGGGTCAGGGAATAGAGAAATCTTCTGTTTGCAGGAAAGCTACAGATTAAAAAGAAAAGCACGCATTTACAAGCCCTGTGCAAAATGTGGTGCTTCTGCACGTGCTCTGCTCCCTGCGTTCAGCCTTTGCCTCCTTCAAGTCACTTAGGAGGTTAGCCCAGAGTCGCAGCCGACTAACACCACCTACGTCTCGGTCCACAGCCCCCAGGGACCCAACTTGCACCATTTGAAGCCTAGGGAGGGCTGGGGAAGCAGACTGACACCCACCCGCTCGAGACTAAGGGTATGAGCGCCGTGACCGGCCCCGCACACACGGCTCAGCCCCGGCATCGCGGCCCCGGAGCTCAGGGAAGCGAGGGCGACAGGCAGCACGCCAGCCTGAAACGGCTCTGAGCCCAAAACTCGATTATTGCTTAACTTTCCTGCCAAGCCTCTGGGTCCCTCTGTGCTAAATCATTCCCCATCGATCCGTTCCCATTATAAAGCTCCTGTCTCCCCCACGAGCCGGCGACTCCATGCGACTCGACTTCCAGCACAATTGAGCCCGGACCCTAAAAATCAATACTGCAGCAACCCAAGGATCAGAGGCCAATGAGGTCTTTAACAAACGTGTCTGGTGCTCTTGACTTGAGTAGGCTTCAGCCTACTTTGAGGTCCTTTCTGATCCATCATGGGTTTGTTCAAGTTGTCATAAAGCAAATTTGCAGTCATTGATCCAGGCAGAATGAAGTTGTGAATATCAGATGGGGGAAGGAGGGGGGAGAATAACCCTAGAGAAAGAGTTTTAATAGCTTATAGGCAACACATGTCTGAGCCAGAGGAAAGCAAATTAGGAAAATGCAAACGAAATAAGCCTTTTCTATTTTTTTTTTCAGCCTTTCTTCCCTCTGGAGAGGGAAGCTGCCTTGGCTCTTAAGAAAAAGAAAAGGAAACAATAAATATTAGCTATAATAGAGGGCTGGGTTCTTCCTAATGGATGAGGGCTATGGCAATATATCCTTGAGATATTAATGTAGACCATGTTATATAAGGAAAACTTATAAATATATAGAAAATAACAGGCCAGATCTTTCCCTGCCATGAAACCTTGTGGCTCTACTGAAGCCAATTCAGCTCCTGCCAGCAGACAGAACCCAGGGAAACTCATTTCAGAGCAAAATAACTGAAGAGGGAGGAAAGTTGCCTTCCATAGAGTGCGATTCTGATGACAAATGGCCCAACCACCTGCAAAATGTATTAACGAGGCTTCGCTATGCAACAAATTGCACAAAAGCCAATTGAATTTAATATAAGGGTCATTCATCTCTCTGGCTTTTTGTTACTTTTAATTCAGCTCCAAATCTTTTCAAAACTCATTAAATGAAACATAATCAAAATTCACATTTCTGTACCTTTTCTTTTAAGTCCAAACCAGGACCTTAGATCCAAACACTCTCAGCTTGGCTTGGCTCTGCTTTCAGAGCCACCACCCATCCTCTACAAGGGTAAAGATGGTTTGAAGATCACATAGAAATGGGTATCCAGACTGGGATTTCTTGTGCAGGAGATGTCCACTAAACTTTCACGTTACGTAAAACATTGGCATATTCAGAGCAAATACGAGATGTTCACTGAGCTTTTAGTGACATGTCTGGAAAAGGGGATGAAGCAGCCAGCAAACCAGGAGCCCTCAAGAGCAATAAGCCTCCTTTTCTCCAGGCTGAACAACCTCAGTTCCCTCAGCCTCTCCTCATAAGACTTGTTCTCCAGACCCTTCACCCCCAGAGCTCCCCATTCATTTCCAGGTGTGATTCAAAACCATTTGGTACCACAGTGCATCAGGAGCTTGCTCCATCCTCTCGCCTGGTGTCCAACTAGCAGCCTCTGTCTGCCTGCGGTTTTCCCTGTCACTCAAGATTTGTCCATTAAGAATTCCCAGTGAAACTACCCTTGGGTTCAGTCGTCACTGGTTAGGCCCAGAAATCCCAGTCCAAGAAAGCATTTCAACTTTTCTCCCGTCACTCACCCTGGCTGAGGTGTGACAGGATTGTCCCTTTTAAAGGAAAACCCATGATTTCATTTTTCCTGCCAGTCCAAACTGTAATGAAAAAAAAAAAAAAGAGCACTGAAATTTCTCATGCTGATCTTCCCTACTGAGTAAAAGTGAGCTGAGGGGGATGAAATTAAGTTTCCTTTCCAATTTTGTTCATATTTTTCACCAAATGGTTTTGGTTTGATATTGAACAAAACCATGAAAACAGTCTGTTCGGTCACTTGGGTGTTAATGAGACTAAAACACAGTTTCCCCTTCCAAGCGGTTCTTCTCTAAAACCTTTTGTGCTCCTCAAAGCAACATTCTCCAGAAAAACAAACAAACAAACAAACAAAAAAAAAACCAAAAACAAACAAACAAAAAAAACGCTCAGAGAGAAATTTCCAGCTGGGTGCCTTTGCGTCTTTGCATGCTTGGTCATTTCCGGGGAAGTCAATAGGGCAAACGCAGTGATTCAAGCACTTCTCTGGAGCGGAGCCGTGGTACCTGCACTGTCCCCAGCTCTGTTTCAGATTGCAGTGATGAAAGAGCAAGCAAGACCTCCATTCCCGATGAACAGAGAGAATCAAGGTTTGCTTTCACCACCCTCCATCCATTTCACTGAAAACATCCCTCCCTTGAATGCATTCCCCTTTAGAGCCATTTTTCCTCAATTCAAATTGCTCCTTAATTCCTCCTTTTCGAGCACACCTGGCTACAAGCTCTTCCTCATATCCATCAGTTCTAGTGCTCACCATAATGGTCTGCGTGAACGTTTGCTTATATTACTGCTGCTTCCAAGCCATGCTGCCTCCACCTTGCACTCTCTGCTCCATCTCCATCTATCGCTTTACCCCGCTGCCCGTCTGAGAGCGGCTGCACACACTTCTGCAAAGCGTTATCTCATTATTTCAATTCTATCTGCTAAAGCGTTTGGAGAGACACTGTATTAAAGACACTATATAAAAATAAATTGAATCGAGAGGAAATCTATATACCTAAAGTTGTAAAAAGGAATAGTCTCCGGTGATGACTCCATTTCCAGCAACGGCACTGTAACAAGCCGGAGCCCATCTCCCAGCTGAATTTTAAATAGATCTGCTCAAATTGAGCAGAGCTGGCCAGGCTCACAGGGCTGAGGGCTGTGGCTTGGGGACTGGGGGCTCAACGAGGCCTGGGAGAGGGGTACAGGGATCAGGGGACAAGTGCCACAGCCCAGCCTGACCACCTCCCCGGGCTCCTCCAGACCACCAACCCACCAGCACAGCTTGCCCAGCTCAGCTGGGAGATGCAAAGAGGGACATGCTGCATGTCGCTCAGACGGTCACTTGGGCATCATCCCCCCATTCAGCATTCCCTCCATTCCTAAGATAGCTCCACCGTGCAAACCCTGGAAGTGCCCCCATGTTGGTCATCAGGTTATGAAAATACAGCCCAACCTTCTTCCCTTTGCAATCTGCCTCAGCAAAGGAGACAGGTACTGTCCTTATGTTTGGAAAAGCAAGAAAATAGTGGTTTCGGATCCCTCTACAATCACAAGGGACTAAAATGAGTTCACTGTTTGGCTAGATGACTATAAGACAAGAACTTGGGTTGGACAAAGGGTTTCTGGGCCATGCTGCCAATCCAGAGCCACAAGAGATGGATGCAGTTCCTAGATCCATAAGCAGGGAGGCCAGGAGGGGTCTGATTGCTGCATTGCAGAAGAGAACTCTACTGTTGAGCAAAAAGGATCAGAGGTCCCAATAAGGGGACTCAGTAGAAAACAGCTTTGCCCATGGAATCTATGGCAGAGCTGACAAATCCACCCCAGAAATCTTTGGGACACCTTCAAGTAAAATAACCTGTCTTCATAATGCTATGCATCATGGTCTTAACTGAGTTCTGGTCTACAAGAAACCTTTCTAATTCCTGATTGCTGTAACTCGGAACCTTCCTTGGCATCCCTGGGAATCTGGAAGATACAGAAATAGGAAGGCTTTACCCCACTGGTTTGTCCTTCTCACGATGCCGAGATTTTCATCAGTAAGTGATGGGGAAGGAAGAACTATGCCATGAAGTTGTACACTGCAAGAATGGGCCAAGTCACGGTCCAGATACTCCTCAAGACAGGAGGCAATCCATGGGAAAAGCTTTCTGCCAGTCAGTCCCAGAGCCCTTCTCCCTTAATTAATTCATCATTTGTCTATTTGGGGGAATGGCTCAGCTGAAATGACGTCTTTTTCAAGTTAAAAAAAGAAGAGAAAGAAAGGAAATCTGACTTACGTCATGCTCTCCTCCACCCCTCCTGATTCAAAGTGTTCTCCATTCTGTAATCCTCACTTTACAACTTTTTAATGTTAGCATTTGAGCAAATTGAGGGAAACACTTGCCTCCCAGTAATTCAAATTAAAATAGTAAGAAGTAAAGCAGAATTTATCATTACACCTGAACCACGGTAACTACCTCACTTTCTCTGTTCAGGAAGATTTTGGCTTTCATTTTTCTCTTGGTCCTGGTTCAGAATCATGTCTCAAAATAAATAGTCCCAGCTGGAAGAACTATTCCCCCAGCCTTGCACGGTGACCACCAGCACCCATAAAACACTGTTGCAAAGGAGGAAGGACCTATAGTCAACCATGGGATGCTTCCAGCACCTCACTCTACATGAAGCCCTGAAGAGCAATGACTTGACAAGGTCTTCACATCATCATTTACTCTCTCTGGCTTCCCAGGACCTGAAGCTTGGTGCCATAAATATATTTGCTATTCTTTGACTTGTTCAGGGAATAATTGGATGTTACCTGCGTCGCAGGAACGACCCAGTTCGGAGGCTTTGATCAGATGGTGAAATTCAGACCCTTGAATTGCTTAGGACTCCTGTGTTGTTATAGAAATGTTAAATCTTCCAAACTGCAGTGAGGGAACCAGTGGAGTAGGCTATAAAGTGGCAAAGCATCTCTCCCAGAAAAGCAACCTTTTGCAAGTCTGGATCATAGCTATTGCCAAAAAAAAGACAGTAATAACAAACCAAATGTCTGGAGGAATTTCTTCTCCCTATTTTCCTCTCTTTCCAGCTCATTATTTCTTTATAAGGCTCATTACCAGCAGGTCTGAGACTCAGGCACTGACCCACGAAGGCCTGGAGGGTGGAAAGCTTTCAAATTGTGTCAGACACAGCTGGACCAATTGAAGAGAGATGCAGAGAGACAAGAGGGGTGACAACCGAAGGGATGGATTTCCAGGGGCCCTGCAGTGGAAGGGGCAGGATCGGGCTCCACTAGCACATGCCCAGCTCTGCACACCCTCAGCATTTCAGCTCCACTGGAAATATGATTTTCCAGTATGCCAGCCCCTGAATCCAAAGAGGATTTACTGAAATCCTAGTGGAAAAACTTTAAACAAGCAGCATCCAACAAACAACATTGGTCTTTTCTATAATCATTCAACAGCTCGGGAGCAGGCTCTGCACCACCTGAAGCCTATTTATGCCAGGACTGTTGTGCTCTCTTCCCATCCCACCCTACATGTCTGTCCATTCCTGTCCCCTTCCTCATGCTCCTGACATGTGACAAGTTGTGTCATTTCAAGAAGCTGGTCTGGCAGAAAACTAAACTAGGGGGGTGGGGAGGAAATGGGGGAAAAAAGAGAGAGAAATTCTGGAGTTGTTCAAAAGCAAAACACACTTTCACTTGGAAATACCCCTGTATATAACCACCTTGCTTGTTGTTTGGGTTCCTCCTGAGCAACCAAACCCAGGGATGATACTCAGGACCTGTTGATAAGGCACCATGAATCCAACACTGATGGATTCTGCAGGTGTCCCTGCAGGACCACTTCTATGCCCTGACCTGGGATACTGGGATTTTAAGATCTTTCTGGAGGATTTGAAAACTCCCAGAGGACAGCAGTGAGGGTCATCTGTTTGCATCCATATCCATGTAGGAACTGGAAAAGCTCTAACCCTCATTTTGACCGTATAGCCCAAGCTTTTCTGCTGGAGCTTTTGTTTCTTTCCCCAGTTTCCCTCTAGACCCATTACCCTATTTCCTTGGCTGTATTTCCTCCTTGCAACGTGCCCCTACCAGCTTGTTTCAATCTGTGCTGTTGGTTCTCCCTGCAGCAGAGGTTGGATCTGCTTTTTTGCATCCAACAGCATACCCCAGCCCTTCTCGCATCTGCTTTTTGGTTTTGCTAGCAAGTAAGGGGCAACACTTAACTGAGTTTGCAGCTGAGTAAGCCTTTCTACTGTGAAATCTTGGGAGAGAATAGTATCTCCTAGTGGTGTGTGAAATGCCTCAGAGAAGGGACCAGCAACAGGTTGGTGGAAAAACACCGTAATAAATAACATCCCTGATGGTCATAACAGGCAAGTGAGGCCATATGACATAATCAGGGGATAATAAAGAATCTGACCAGGCTTTCAGGAGCGTGGGGCTCAGAGAGACACAGAGCAACAAGCTAACACCACTGCTGGGCTCGTTCCTCACTGCCAGGAGTGAAACAACTTCATTCCAGCCACTGAGAGGTGGCTTGAAAAAGCCTCTGATATATTCACCGGGGAGAAAATTACCTGTCAAAAGAATGATAAAGTCATGGTGTGCTTTGCTACTGGAATCCATTTGTTCTGACTGGTGATGGGGAAGAGCTCATGTTCCTCTGCTAAGTCTTTTGTTGCTGTAAGGTTAAATGCAGGGGAAAGTATTAAAGAGTAGCATCCACATTTGTGGCATGGTGGGATGTGTTATTGAATAGCTCATTTTTTAACAGTATGCAATCCTCTGTACTGCCGTACTTAAGATTAAACCCTCGCACACATCTACAAGCCTGAACCTGCAAGTAGCATGTACTTTGTAGGGACTGACATGGTTCTTGGTGTGGCTGTGACAGGGGAAATGTGCCACAAACACAAAAAAAACCACCAGCAAGTATCACTTGTGCTAGAAAAAAATCAGGGGAAACCATACCCATTTACACCATGCCCAGGAGCAGCTCTGTAGATGACCCTATACATGGCTTTGTAGGCAGTAGGAACTCTCAGAAGTTAGGGTGGAAGGCACTTTAAGAGGTCACTTGTTCCCATGTTTCTCCCCTACTGTAGCCAGTGATGCAGTGCTGATAGATGGATTTTGCCCATCTTTTGGTCTAGATTCTGTTGAATTAGGAGGACTGCAGCAAGGGGATCAAGGGAAGTTATTATTCCCTCTGCTCAGTGTTGGTGAGGCCACAGCTGGAAACATCCAGTCTAGGATCTGTGGGTCAAGAGGGAAAAGGGACCTGGGGCATGTCCTAGAAGGAGAGGTGAGGGGAGCTGAGCTTGTTTAATGTCAGTGAGGTCTGAAGGGGATCTAATGCTGCTTACAGCTAATAGAGGTGGTTAGAAAGACAACAGCAACAAAACATTTCTCAGCAGTGCCAAGCAATGTAACATGGAGCAATATCCACAAAACACAGTTTGGAAAGCTCAAGTTGGACAACAGGAAACAATTAAATACTATGCAGCTGGTGCAGCACTGGGACAGGACAGGTATCTCCATTCTTGGAGGAGGTCAAGTCCTGGCTAGATGCAGCCACAGCCAACCCGACCCAGCACTGGCAACAGCCATGCTCTGGATGGGAGGTGGGCTGGAGACCCCAGAGGTGCCCCAGGACCACCTCAGATTGGCATTAATTGTCTCATTCTCACTGCCAGGCCTGGAACAGCCATCAGTGGTGTGGTACCAGAGGCTCTGCTGCAAGCGGCTGGGGATCCTCTGAGCTCTCCTGTGGAACCTGGGGACAGGGACAGATGGGAAGGGGATTGTGTCACACCTCTAAATCCTCTTCATGATATCTCACTGCTCAGTCACACGTAGGAAATCCTTATCTAATCCATTTCCCTGGACACTAATAAAGTGCTTGAGGACCCTCTGCAGGTCCCATGGGGTCTATTATATGCATATGCTCCTCCATCAGCCTATAGCTTCCCCCCAACCTCCCAGCTATTGAACTGTTTGAGGGAGAGTGGTAAAATGAAACCTTTTGATGCCACATGACATGATTGGAAAATAGCAGTGGGAAAATCAAAGCCAGGGCAAAACTCCTCAGAGCAGACAGTAGGAGAGAAATGAAAATGCTATTATCATTCTTCCACATGAGAAGAGTGACAAAGGAAGACCTCTCTCCCCACCCTTCTGGGTGCTGTCTAGATTTTTCCAGCAAGGTCACAGTAATAAGCAATCAGCTGATTGAAATGCCACATTTCAGCCAACCAGGAGAATAAGCGGGCTTTCTATCAGGATTCTCCACAACGGAGCACTCATTGTGATAAATGAACTGGAGAACAAGACAAATGAATATAACCTACTTCTGTGTAGGGATTCATCAGCCCAGAGAAAGCTTCTGACAGAGAGAGAGGGAAAGAAAAGACAGTGCCCAGGGAGCTTGGGTGGGAGGAGGCACATGGGAAGGTTGCAGTGAGCTTCTAGGAAGCACATGGGTTGAAGAGGAGTCGTCAGCTAAGTGCCCATGCAGAGATGACCACGAGGTTATGGGGGTAAAGTAGGATTCTACTGAGCTGTAGCCACTCAGAACTTGTGTTGAGCAGAAGGGAACTGCACCACTTACGTGACAGCTCCTTGGTGTCTAAATTTTGACTCCCTGATGTGTGCAAGTTGATCAGATCAGCCAAGACAGGG
This sequence comes from Gallinago jamesoni, assembly GCA_025769975.1. Lineage (NCBI taxonomy): Eukaryota > Metazoa > Chordata > Aves > Charadriiformes > Scolopacidae > Gallinago > Gallinago jamesoni. The sequence continues at coordinate 24,167,673 of JAOQGH010000004.1, read as the reverse complement.
TGGTTCTTGAGCATGCATAAACATATGAAAAACCCAAGCAACTTTTCTGCATGATCCTGCTGTTATACAAAGGGAGCTCTAGGATGGCAGCACCTTCATCCACGGATATACCCTTCCTGCTTCCCTCATACCATAGTCAGGACAACAGTCTGTGGTTCCTTCACCTGGTGTAAAGCACCATTTAATCCAGAAGACAAAGACATAACAACATCCAGAGACTGGCAGCTGAAGTCAGCAAGGTTCAAACCAGTAAGAGTAAGAAAATCACTAGCAGGGAAATTAGTCATAGAAATGGGTTACTAAGAACTGGAAGGAATTCTCCATCACTGGCAGGAAAACAGGGGCAAAGGCTTTCTAAAAGAAACAGCCAACCTTGCCCAACAAATGCTGGGCAATGTTCAGGAAGGAGGTGGAAGCCTTTTTTTATTGGGTGACCCTAGAAAATCACAGCAGGCCTTGCTGGCTTTTTACATGGAATGCTGGTGACTTCCATTATGCCATTCTGCAGTGTCCAGCTAAAAAAAAGGAGCTGGCAAGGAGTTGGATTTAACAGGAGAGTATGAGAAGCCAGTGGACTTGCCTCTACTTCAAGGACTAAATTTTTGTCCAATATCTGTGTTTTACAAAGAAATTTAAATTCATATCATTGTAGTTCTTAAGATGATTCCCCCTCCCCTTCTTATGCTGTAAAAATAGCCTGCAATGAGACTTTGTTTAAAGCCATGGAGTTAATTTTCTATAATAATTGTTAACAGTTGGAGTTTTTCTTTCTTTAAGCTCAAGGGAGAAGCACGGACAGATTTATTAATGGTGTCCCCCAGTGTGATTGATGGGCTGTCAAACAGGGAAACTTCACACCTGAAAAAACTTGAAACAAGAACACTTATACCAAAAATAACATCTGTGCTGGGTACCTCTGCAAGTCTCTCTGTACTGACTTGTGGCCGAGCCTTCCCAGGGGCTTCTCTACTCCGGTAGCTCCCCTGTCGGTTCAGTGCTGTGCTCTATTCTTCTGTTGCTATAGAGCTGGATTCGCTCGTGACATCACAAAACCAGTGATGGATGATGGGAGAGAAGAGAGATTGTGTCCCTGAAAGAGTGAGCAGGCAGAGATGAGATTCCCTCATGGGATAATTGTCATAGAAGTGTTTTCTCCTACACCAATGTCCATCAGAGCAAATGGGATTTCCACACACACACATAGTGATGCATGGGTAAATCTTAACTCTTGGTTACACCCCTTTCATCATCATTGGCAACAGGTAGCACCTGATATCAGTCACACTGAGATTTCCCAGTCTCTAGAACAACAGAGCACATCTCTGCTCCAGAAAGCACCAGCAGCTCTGAGGTCAGTTTGGGCGAGTAACAGTATGGAGGCCCTTGTCTTTTTTGCCTGGTGGCCACCAGCTCTCTTCTCTGAAAACATCTGCTGCTTCATTCATTTCCCAAGTCATGTGGATATTGAGTGTGAACACCAAGAATCCCAGGGCAGGCACTGGTGGCTACAAGGTGACTCCGGCAAGTTCAACTAGATCAAAACCTTACAGAAGGGATCTGGAGGTGTTCTGGCAGGATGACTGCGTGGTTCTTAATTCATGTATAAATACCAGCCCTCATGTAGTCCAGAGAAATTAACTTCTGGTATGCTGTTGCGTTGATGAATTCCCAGTGTATATCCTTCCCACAGCAAAGGAAGCCAGGCAGCAGTATGAACAGGCGGGAAATTTGTACAACTGGAGCAGGTCAACAGAAAAAAAGGTATCATCCCATCCCGTACAGAGACTGCACACACATGGACTGACAATCTAGGTTATTCACTGTGCCTCTGCCTCCTTTCCCAGCAGCCATACAAAGACGGATAGAAAACAAGATGACCAGAGTCCCCAAGTAACACCTTGGCCTCAATTTCTGCCATTTGTTCGAGGAGTTCTTTCTGCAGCCATTTGCTGCATTGGTACATTGCTTCCCTGAAATACCAGGCAAACACTTTCTTGATATGGTTGGGATGAAGTTTTCACCTTGGTCAACAAGGTTTTATAGGACACCAACACACCCCCAAGAGAGCTAGGAATGTCTCTAGAGACACCCAGGGAAACTACGGAAAGGCACAAGACCTTGTGAGCTCTCTTGAGTGCAATGAAGAAGCGTTGGGAACCATCTCAGCATGCGAGAGGAGTGAGGAAAATCTCAAGTCTTACCCACTGATCACAACTTCTGCTCCAACGGTAAAAATAATCTGTTTTAATAATCTTAATAATCTTTCTCTAGTATCCTTTGTCCATATGGCTGGTAATCTGGCTGCTTAGGAATGAATTATGAAAAAATCCTCGAATAGGGATCTGATGGCTTAGCTCAGAGAATCAAAGAAATTAGAGGCAGAGAAACCCTATCAGGCCACTTAGTCTTCCTTACTCACCAGGCATCCTTCCATCGGGGGCCTGCTGGGCTGGAGTGGCAGCGTTGGATCAGACTCCCCAGTAGAAACCGCATCCTCTTCCCAGCACTTCTGCAGCCTCCCAGCTCTGTGGGCACTTCTCTCGCTGCCTTATTTCTCCTCCCACATATAAAGACTACATTTTTTTCAGGACAATGACTGTTCCTTACAACAAGTTTGCACACTGCCCAGCAAACAGGGGCCACCATCGAGGACAGATCCTTCACAAGCTGTGCCAATGGAGTACAAAATCCTCCTGCAGGCTCTTCCATGGCTTACCAAACTCTTAGAGAGGATCCTACAAATGTTTCTTCCCACTTTTGCCTTTAGTGGGCAATGAAGGAGTTGATTCAGTTGCCCTCTGGTGCAAATCAGGACAGGACACTAACTTTGCTGACATGGCCCTGGTCTGATGAGAGGATCTGACTGAGGCAGTTGGTGTTGCTAGAAGGAGGAAGCTTGTATCCCATCTATTTTAATTTGTGAAGATTCATCCTGACCAAAGCAGAGTCACCCTGGCAATACTGCCACACAGAAAGCAATACCAGTCTGCAGGATGGGACCCTGTGCGGAAAGCAGGGGCTGCAGGACCCTGGCCTGCTGGTGGTCTGCAATGGGCTTTTAATTTATTTAACCATTAGTAAACAGATGTAATCAACATAACCTTCCCCATCTCCTTTGGCACCACATCAGAGCCACAGGCAAGCTCCGCTGGGGACCGGCCGTCACATCAGGATGAGACGGTGAAGCCTTGAGGTTATGAGACCACTGCTGTGAGTTTTGCCCAAATCTTTACATGCCCAGTTGGTCTCAGCAAGACACCATTAACTTACAGAGGAAGAAGAAAGGAGCCCCATCTGGAGCTTAGAAAGCGCAAATCTGCCATTCTTTCTTCACAGGCTGAGGCCGTCTGAACAGAAGGTAAAGGTTGCAGGGAGATGCTTTCATAGGGAACAATGCATGGGAAACACAGAGACAATACGCTTTTCTCTTTCCACACACACCCCCCCCCCAACTATTTCTCTGCAAGAGCAGGTACCTAAAATCAAGAGCAAAGAAAACTGCAAGTTAGGAACATCGTTTCTGCTTTCAACAATTCTTCCCACGGTCTTCTCTGAGCTAATAAATATTTTGCAGTATTGCACCGGTGCAGCATTACCAAGGCCTCTGATTGAGGAAAATAAAATCTCCCCATGCACTGATTTTACACTGCAGCAGCCAAAACCATAAAACACACGTTGACAATAGTCAGTGCAGGTAGTGAATTACATAGTCTTACTCTTAGGGGAGCTCTGGGTGCAGGATTTTAAAGGATTTTAAAGAAGTAGACTGTCAGAAATGCTGAAATCTGAGTGTTTTCTTTCCTTACAGAAGCTGTCCAAATTGACAATAGAGCTGTTTGTCTGCTCTGCTCTGAATAAATCAGCAAATGAAGTTATTTTCCTCTTTTTTTTTTTTTTTCCTTTGGCCTATTTGCAAATCTCTGCATTCTGTACCTATTTTTGAAGCGTGAAAATTTGCCAGCCAGTTTGGAAAACAAATCAGGTGTGGTAAGTCCTTTTTCTCCGAATCGGCATGTCCGAGGGATCGGTGCCCAAGATGTGTAACAGCTGCCTTTATTCCAAATAAAAAATTTCCTGGCCAGAAGAAGATGCCCTGATTTCTTCAGTTGCTGTAAATCCAGGAGGCCCAGCCACTCCTTGGGCTGGCTTAAGAAGTTTCTGCCACTCCGTCCCCCCATGCTGATCAGCCAATTGATCCAGGCTGAAATCTGTCCTCAAAAAAACCAACACCGAAATGCAAAGAAGGGCATTTTTAAGCTTCATTGTTTTGGTCAGTGAAATAACAGTGGTGTCCCAGTGCTCGACAGGGCAGGCAGAGACAGGAGGGTAGGCAGGGAGGGAGACGACTGCTTCCCAAGTCAATATGGTGCTGGAGAAGAGGTTTCGTTAAACAATGTGTAACTGATGGTGCTTGGGTTTCTGCAGGTCTCTTCCATTATACGTGGTTGGTTATTTCCTCCAAATATTTCCCTTTTGGTTGCAATCTTAGGTAGCTAGGAGTTACCATACTCTGGCTTGCATCTCTGATCCCAGCAAGGAACCAGCACCAGCGACTTTAGCAGAAGGTGCAATGACGCTGCTTCATGGCAAATGGCCCGTGACTACATGGCAATATCCAAACACCTGGAGGTCAGTTTAAACCCTGCAGCATGAAGTTTCATATCCCTTGCAAATCACTGGGAAGCACTAACTGTGGACATCGAGACTGACCATGTAAATGTCCAGGTATCAGCACCGGAGACATATGTCTTATTTTTAATAGCCCATTGCATGGGGGGGAGCAGAGAGAAACCTTGCTACTTATTCTTAATTTTTTTGAAATTCTGACATATCCTTCATTGTAATTATAATTAATGTCACCTGGTTAAAACCTCACCTAGTGCTCTCTAGACAGGTATTGCTATTGACACTTAACAGCATGGGAAAGCTGAGGTGACAGACAGCCACTGACTTGCACACAGCCAGCAAGCACATCAGCAGGATAACACACTGAATAGTGAGCCATGTGGCTTCTCTCTCCCGTAAATAAACCCCAGGAAGCCAAACATAACAGTAAATACAAGCTGGGGTGCTGTAAGCTGTGATTCACCAGAAGAACAGAGGAATTCAAGGATGAGGTGGAAAAAAAATATTGAAGGTCCAGTTGTACATCCAGGAGGGGAAAGAGACCAAAGGGGAAGGGATAATCAGATGGAAGAAAAATCTGAAAGCAAATGCTTTTTAATTATCATCATTTCAAGGGAGCACAGAACGACTCCACATGGTCCCTCATGGTTGTAGAGAAAGACCCAGGTCAGGGCAGAGGGCAAATCCAGGGTCAGATTCTTATTGAAAGCGAAAATTGTTCTTATTGTGCTTAACACCAGCTTTAGGAATATTAAAGAACAATTTGAGTTTTGTCAGTTAATACACTGTGGCCTCTGGTTAATGTGGCACTAAGAGAGAGATTTTTTTTTTTTTTTGCAGGCTATTAATCTAGCAAGATTTTAAAGAGCTCAGCAAATATAATGTGACTCTAACATACTCCATCTAGAAATTACCACCAGCCTCGCTCACTGGTGCAAACATAATGGTTCTGATCGACAGGTCGTGTTCACCGACCGCAGAGAGGTTACAAAGACTTGAGGTAGATCAGCTACCAGTCTCCTTTTTGTTTAAAGGCACTCTAGTTTGGTGGGGTTTTTTTCACTTTTACACCACTGGAAGATGCCCGTGGGATCTTTGAAAGCCTCCAGCCCTCAGCCTCACTTGTGTCTGCGCTCATCATCCTGACCCTTTTTCTGACAATAGCAGATGGCCTTATCAAAGATGCTGTCTCTCCTTAGAAAGGCTGCCCCCTTGTTCAGGACAGTAATTTTACCACTAAATATAGTCCTGTCACATGTTGCTAAAAGGCACCATTAGATGATGGTGGAAGTGTCTAGCATAGTGGAAGGTGTCCCTTCCCATGGCAGGGGGGTTGGAACTAGGGGGATCTTTAAGGTCCCTTCCAACTCTAATATGATTCTATGATTCTCTGGGTCGGTGAGGTCATGAACAAGCTCCTGACCTCACAATTGCATTCTGGTGGAAGTTCTGGTTCAAGATTCCTGGACACGAACCACATTGGTTTAGTCTTTGGGAGCAGGACACACAGCTTTTCCTCTCTATGAAAAACCCAACATCAACCCAGCATAACTATGAAGAAAACCCCTCTGAAACAGAGACAGATCATCAAAAGGGTGCGTTAACAGAGGTTTTGGCTTGAAATTTTACCAAACTGTCAGTTTTCAGGAGAGAGGTACTATCAGAGGCTGATGTCAACACAGGAATCCTCCTGGGACTTCTGTGCAACCCAGCCCAACATTGATTCAGTTTGTGAAAACATGAAAACCAGACCAGAGGGAAACGTGGAGGGCAGCAGTGAATCTCCCCCTGCCCAATGTGCTGGAAACCCATGTCCTGTGGTGGGAACGGTGCCCATGCCTCAGCTGTTCCAGTGCAAAGTCCCACCTTCTGTCTTAAATGATTGCAAAGGGAGAGAAGCGGAGCTGCTAGAGGGCTAAGAGGAAAAGGGATTTGTTTGCAGAGATTTAATTTTGAGATTTCCTCCAGTGGCACATTCCTGGCTTCTCTCTGCCTCTGTGGAGACACCTCACACTCCCAAGATGGGAAGGTTCCCAGAGTCTTTGAAAGCCACTGGAAAAGACTTTCCAAATGACACCCACTTTATGCCATGAAGCGAGAAACAGAGAAAAGCCTGGAGGCATCAGCTCCAGCCCCTCTGCCCACTTACGTGGCATTTGTGCTCCACTTTTTTTCTCTCCTGATATTTCATTTTTCCTATCTTTCCAGTAGCACCCAAACCCTACAGATGAACTCCACTGGCCCCATCCTCAGCTGGGGGAACACACTGAAATTAGGAGGTTGGTGTTACTGGGAACATCGATCCCTTTTTACTTCCCATCTGGCTTTACTGCCAGATTTTTATTGCCACTGCTTTTTGCTAGGGACACACGTCTCCTTATGGCACATCCGAATGGCCTTAGAAATAAAGGAATGAGACCTTTCAGCCAGCAAAAACCTGTAAATAAACAGTTTGGGCTGGCAATCAATGGGCAATCTCTCTAAGCCTTGGGATTGTTCAGTTAGATTAAGCCTTTCTAATGAATTCCTCATTGAGCCACTGAACAGAAATGAAGCCTTGTTAGCTCATTATCTTTCTAATTAACCCATTCTAAACCTGCTCCTTCCTCACCAGGAGGTAGCTGTGCTGTTTGGGTTTCACACTGAGGTTTATCAATGACCCCCTGAGAGCCTTTTGTATCAGTAACTGAGATTTATTTGAAATGACTGAGGAAGGCAGCTTCCAGTTTATTCCCTGTGCCAGATGAAGGTCCGAATACTGTGTTATCCTCGGGCTACAATTTCCCAAGGACAAGCCATGTGTTGTGAGCATCTCCAAGCCCTATTCTGCCGTGATGAATGCTCCCCCCCGCCCGCCCTTGTTTGCATGCAGATCTCTGGGCTCGTTAAGCTGACGAAGGGGGCCTGCCCTCCCTAACAGGGGCATGGGGCTGCACTGTGTCTGCCTGCAGATAGCAAGAGTATTTCACCACTGGCATTGGCTGCTTTCAGCTGGTTTTGTCTTTATAAGCAGGCTCCATTGCCAGACAAACACAGCAACATATCTAATAGATGGAGAGCCCCCTTCCCAAAAGGATGACTGCAGCAACCCCGTTATTTGGGCCGTTTTGAAGGAGACAGACCATATAGTAACATACGGTGGGGATCAATCCTGTGTCAGGAACAGGATGGAGTGATCAGCCTGACCGGTTCAAGCTCGATGTCCTCACAGCCCACGTGGCAGCAATCTTTGCTTCTTGGCTTCTCTCTGGAAAACCCCAACATGCAGTAGCTCATGGGTTTGCGCGCTCAGAGGCCCTGACATCAAGCCCGTCCTTGCACTCGGGCACAGACTCATATCCCACTGCTCTCAGTGCTGTCCCAGGTGTTCTGAGACAGTGTTCACCTTCTCTCACTTCTCTCCCTGAGTATCTGGTGGGGCCTTCTCCCCTTTCTCCCGTTCAACAGCACCTCTCACTTTTGGGCTCTCCCTTGGCCTTGCTCCCACTGGGTTCAGGATCTGGCTGACAACATTCCCTGTTGGATGCCTGAGCTGAAAACACCCTTTTTCATCCCCGACCCACTGACACAGCACCCAAGAGAGCCCACATCCCCCATTAGCATCCCTTGAAGAAGCAAGAGACACAGAAGGATGTGTCCTTTCTCAATCCCTTTCTGTATCTCCACAACACTCACAGGACTTGCTCAGGATGCCATGTCCAGGCACATCCCACTGCATTCAGCCTTCAGCCCAGGTTGGGAGGGACAATCCAAGCCATGAGCTTCCCTGAGCATCACCAGCCTGCAGCTCAGGGACCAGCATTGCCTCCGCTTTCTTCCACACCATCACTTTTCTCACCCTTACCTGGATTGTCTGCCAAATGGCTCTGGCTGACCAGCCACAATCACTGAAGTAACCTAGGTCAAAGCCTGGCACAGTTTGAAGTGCTCAGTGCAGGTTTTGTCAGTAGAACGCTACCAGTCTACAAACTGCCCTTTGGAAACCTTTTCGAAGAAAAAAAAAAAATTAAATTCTTTAGATTTCCTTTTCTTTTGTTATTTTCAATTCCGGTTTCTCCCCTTACCTTCCTCCTCCAACCCATACCCAGCCCGGGGGGAATCTATTACCCCAATCCACCCTGAGAGGTTCATTCAGACCCTGCTTCCAAGAGCAACATTTTAATAACCCGACCAGCCAGGGATCTCTAAATCTCTCCGAGGAAAGGAGGCAGTGAGGATATAAACAAAAATATGCTTTGCCTAATTGTTTCTAACATTGTCACGAGCAATTGAAAACGGCTCCTAGGGCGATATCCATTACATGTTGTAACAAAGGGCTCTAAATGAAGGAAGCCCAGGCGGAACAGCAGAGTCAGAGCTAGAGACAAGCCTGGCATATAAATCTGTGCCAATCTGCCCATCTCCGCCACCCCAAATGCTCCCACAAGACCTGGAAACTGGCACAGCAAGAAAGAAATTCCAGCACGTGCCACGCTGGGATCTCTGTTCCTCTGGATACCCAGCAGCTGGAGAAGCCCCCTTCCCTCGGGGAGGGCAGCACAGCCACCCGCCCACCCATTCAGCCTGTCACACAGTGGCATCCATGTCCCACAGCTTCCTAATGGGCTTTTGCCAGGGCTCCCATTCATCAGTAGGGCTGCGGGCTGGTTCTGGTGTAGAGAGCTGTATGTTGGCAGGGGGGTGACTCAAAAGGGCAATGAGAAGCACCTCTCTGTTTGGCTGTTTAAGGAAATGGTGGGTTAGAGTGCAGGGTATGTCAGGTCACTGCCTGGGTCTCTGAATTTATTTTTTTTTGTATTTAGTATAAAATTCACTTTGTATGTCTTAGTCCATCCTGCCATCAGCATCTCTCCGGAGAGGGCTGAAGTGAGGATCTATTTACAGTCCTGGCATATTTTATTCTATCCTATACATTGGGTATAGCATCAACTGGACTTTAAGAAATCTATTAGTATTGAAACAGTAGAAAATGCAACTATGAGCTCTTCTGCTGAATGGCTTCGTGGAGTAACAGGGAGAAGACAACACAGTGATGTTAGGTGGGCAGACAGAGAATATCAAGCATGCTTTCTGACTGAGATAATTCATTTTTTCAAAGGAATTTCTGAGTTTTAGACTGATTTTTCCTCTTTTTTTTTTTCCCTTACTCCAAGTAGTCCAGCTTTGTGGTTTGAAGACAATATCCCTGCACTGTTGGCCAGTGGATTGGCTCCTGCATGCAGCAGTCTTTACATTTCAGAAGCTGCTTCTAGAGGCTGCTGCCCAGTTCCAGACACAGGCAGACTGTTGCAAAGCAAAGTGATTTTCGTGCTCTTGTGTGCTCTCTCCACCATGGGAACTCAGCTTTTTCTTTCTTAGAAGGACTCTGCTGTAACAAAATCTCTGCTGTGAGCTCTCACGATTTGAATCCTTGGCTCTGGTGTCTTCAAACCCCAGCTCCTGCAAGCCAGGCAGTTGAGCTTGCTTGGGGTCTACCCAAGACAGAGAGGGAGCTCCTTCTCCTTCTCCATCCCCTTCCTCTTTGTTTTACCCATGGTTGTCAAAAAGCCTTGCAAACATGACACGGACACGGGGCAGAGCCTCAGAAGTCAGATGACAAGAAAAAGGAAACCTTACTACACAATATTTTTATAATCGCAAGATTCATTTCATGACAACTCCATGTCATCACCAGCAGCTTTTTCATGAGTTGTTAATATTAGAAGCGGATACAGGTGTTAAAGTGTAAAACTGCTCTTTGTGTATGGAAAAAACCCATCAAAACCTAGAGCTGCCTTTATATTTTCACTCCCAAACATTTAAAGTCCATCAATGCCTTGACAGTGATTTCACGACATTCTTGCATTCTTTAAACATGGGCTTAGGAGAACAAGGAGAGGATCCTGGACCTCCAAAATCAGAAGGACCTTAGTTTTCCATGGGCTACTGCTTTTCTACCATCCCCTGTGGGTACTCCAGGCTGGGTAGAAACAGTATTAAGGGACATTTTTTGATCTCCATCTATTTTTTGGAGACATGCTGATTAACCCTCTTGCAAAAGAAAGTGCCCAGGCCAGGGCTCCACATACAGCTGAGGCAATGTGTATCATTATTTCTGTGCAAGAAATGAGTAAAATTACAATAATGCAGCAGCATACCCAAATGCTGAGCCAGCCCAAGGAAATCAGCACCAGGCTCACTCTGACTGCTCTTACCTTCTCTTCTTCCCCTGCTCCCTTCTCTGCCTGCAGCTCCCCCCCATCCAGCCCCTCCAGACATGTCCAGAGGGATCTTTAAAACTCTATAAAAAACATAAGAAGCTGTTTTCGACTATTAAGAGAGACTGTTGATAACACAGTTCCAATAAAAAAAAGTCTATATATGTGCTTTCTACAGCTTCCCTTGGAAAATAATTCATTTCTCCCTGCATTATATTTCATGGTAACCTAGAGACTCAATATGTTCTGGATTACTGCATCCATTTCTGTTTCTGCTCTAATGGCCCACCAGAGTATGAACCTTCCAACCAGAGTCCCCTAAATCTGGTGACTGGGGAGCTAGTTGTACTTTCTTGTTTTCCACTTGATAACTAGCCCCTTCCAGCATTGCTTTTATGGCAGTAATCTTCCTAGGCTGGTTGCAGATTGCTTGTCCTCGGTTGTTTCTTTTTTTTGCTTGCTTGCTTGCTTTTTTGTTTTTTCTCTTGTCCTCCAGCCACTGGAGCCAATGGTCACTATGGACTATCCATCATGTTGTTTTTTATGTCAAGCTGGAGTTCCCCAGGTCCATTTACTCTTTTTCCCTACCCCCCATCCAAATGCCACCCCAGTCCAGCAATTGCTTGTATCAATGAACTGCCCCTTCCATTTAGGAGGAAGGAATCTAAGAATCTATCAATAGGCTACAGATATCCTGGGTTTAATTTTATGGCTTCGTATTACAAATCATGGGGCAAACCGAGGAGGCTAAGCAAACACCTCTCTCCTCTTACTGCTTTGGAAAGTAAAAGACATTAGAGATAGCACGAAAGGTACGGAGAAAATAAATCAGGCCATGTCCCAGCTGCCCATCAGGTACCGGGAGCCCAGCCCCCTGCAGAAGTCCCGACTGTGCCGTGGAGTCTGGGTGTTGTTCCCGGGACAGCCTCCATCCTACCCCATTTGCATTTGCATCCGAGATCCAGGCACGTACACAGCCGTTTGGTCCTTTTTCTTCATGGCTCTGAAAAGGAGGTCAGGTGGAAAACTTCAGCGCTGTGGAGGGAGTAAATTAGAGATCAGGAAACCAGCCTGAATGAAAAGTAAGGGCTGAACCTTTGTGTATCCCTTCAAGCTCAAATGTGAATACATACATACTTACATTTAAATTTTATGGGTAAAACACTTTGTTCACAAATAAAGAATAAAATAATATCTTAAAATTTCAGAAAATTAACCCAAAAGAATTTTTTTCTCAAAGCCACTTCTAGGAGGATGAGAACTATTCTTTGTACTGATCTTTTTAACCCATGTTTCTTACAACCCTTTGTCAATCACCACACACACACATACACTGTATTTACTTCACTTTTCCTTCCCTGTAATAATTCATATCTGCAATGGTTTCATTCGGTCTTAAGATCCCTTCTAGGGCTTGACTTCTCCAGTCTCTTGGTGTTGGTACTTTTCTTCTTCAGGACACTTGCAACGGAAGTGTTTTCTCTGCCCAATTGCCATTTAACTGTGCCTCTGAGAGAGTGGCAGGGAATCGGCTGAACTCCTCACAGCCTTGCTCCTCTGTCTGCAGATTTGCCTTCAGGTCCTGCCGAGTTAAAGGTGTGACAAAGGCCATTGTGCAGCTCTTCCCAAGGCCAATTCCTAGGTTTAGGCTGATCTCAGCATCCATACCGTGTTTACAGCTTCCATTTTCTAGAACAGGTTGAGTTCATTGGCATTAAAAACTCTCTATAGTGCATCAGTCTTAATCCAATTTTAAAAGGCAAGGCCAACAACTGTGTTAAAGGGATTAACTCTTATTAAATATAGTGTATTTGAGTAAGCCCTAAGGGAAGGACTCCAGTTGCTCCTGTTTGCCTGGATGGAGGCAGTCAGACCAAGTTACATCCTAGGGACCTGGCAGTAAGCTCACGCTATAAATTACACCACGTTACAGAAAAATAATTCTTAAAGGATGGAGGTAATTGGAAAGCAGGCTTTATAAACATTAAGAAGCAAGCTCTTCATCTCCTGTAAATCCACATGGGAGGAAAAGCGGGTGAGAAGTTAACCTGTCATGGCAGAGAAGCTGCTATCCAGGTCTCACAACAGAATGCAGACAGAAGATGTAACATTAGACTGTTGAAAGCAATGGAAAGGGATTGACCTGTGTCCTCCAAACTTTGGATGTAGCCAGGTAACAACTCAAAAAAAAGTGCTATCCAAAACCAGTGGACTCCAGCCCTCAAAGGAAAACGCCAAGATTTCCCTCCCATCTCCCCACAAGCTCCAGGGAAACTGGAGCAAATAGACCAGGGAGGCAGAGCTGAAGCCAGCTGTCCCCAGGTCTTGGTGACTCCTTCTAGTCCATTTGCTATTTACCAGGGGAGTACCAACCTTCCGATGAGGAGGTTCCCCCGAACTGCCCGACCTTGGCCCTGGGAGCTGCCCCACCTGCCTGCAGGTGCCTTTAAGGACTCCTGAAGGGACTAGTTTGCCCAGTCTGTTTTCAGTTCACAACCTGGCACTGAAAAAGCATTAGTAGCTTAGAAAGCCTTGTCCCATCCTTTGCTCCTACAGACCATACTGGCCCTCTCCTGGTGTATCCAAGTCTAGGGATGGAAAACAAATTACGTTGATTTAAAGGCAACGTAACACTGACTAAGAAAAATTGACTTGGCAAACTTGAATGTGTGAGAAGTGCTCTTACCCACCCCACGTGGTGTAAGCTGTACATGGGAACGATGCGTAGCACCTCTAAAACAATGGTGAATTTGAGCCCAACTCACAAATCCCTACTTATTCATTCCTAACAGGAGCAACAGAAGGTATAAGGATTTGTAAATATTTTAACCTAGCTAACAACTGCTGCCAGGGAGTTTCCAAAATCAAGGTCTTGGAGAATGACCTTAATTCTGATTAAAAAAAAAAATATCTCAGATTAAAGAGGAACTTGTCACCAGCTATTCCCTGTAATTAGTTTAATATGATCGGCTCTCTGTGATAACGAAAGACAGCATCGAAGCTGCCCAGAGAGAAACTTCCAGTGGATAATAAATACTGACAGATTTCAACCAGATGGCGTTACCAGGCTGCAACTTTGCAAGTGATTTTGAAGCTCAAACATTAGTGCTTATTACTTAGGATCAGCCAATAGCCAAGAGAGATCAGCAAATGTTTCCAGCTGGGGTTTAAAGGCAACTAAAACATACAGATAAAGACTTTGATTAAGGGGTAAAAGATCATTTTTGAAAATTACTTTCACTGCAGACCCAAAGCCTTGGGAGTATGACACTCTCCTCTTAGAACTGGGGCTTCACCTCTACAGATGGGCTATTAACTGAGCATCCCGTAGGCTGCCAAACCCAGCAAGGGTGAGACAATGCCCAGCAGCACCAGGAAGCACCAGGATGTCAATTCTAAGCACCTTTCCCAGACTGCTTGGTGTTGCCTTCAACCCTGAGGAGGACACCAGGGTGGGCAGAGGAGTGGATGTCTCTGAGATCTTCTTAAGGCAGGGGTCCAGGGGGAAGCACAGTCTCCACGGTGATGCCCTTTGCCTTCGTCCCTATAAGGCTGGACATCCATGTGGACAATCTTGTATCCCTTTAGGGTTGCCAGCAGAAACAGCCTGGAGGTTTGGTATCAGCAGCAGAAGAAAGAAGTATAAGTCCCTGACTCCAAAATCTGGGTATGAGATCAGTCACATTTCCCAAACATGACTGATGAGGGCTTAGTGAGGTTGACCCAAGATGTAGGGCAGGAGACAGGTCCACCTGGACCAGTGGGGAGCTGGGTACCCCAAAAAGGGGGTAGATCCCTCTCCCCTACTCAACCCCAATTTAATACAAACTTCTAATGTTTAAGACCATAAGGTGTCACAGTCCACTAGGACAGGCACCACTGACACCGGCTGCTGGCCAGGGGACATCCAGCCACTTTCCTTCATGGCAATCTTTGGAAATGCATGTTGCTGGTGACCAGAGTGAGGTTTGCAGCCAGGGAACGCCTGCACAACCCATACAATTAAAAAGGCCAAAGGCATCCCCCATTGTGTCCTACCAATACACCTCCAGGCCAGATGAAGGAGATCTCCTGGTGAGCACCAAGCCCGCATCCTCCCTTCCTAACCGCCCTGTGGGGGGACAGTCCCAAGCCACCAGGCACACATGCCACCAGCACCCGCTGTGCCAGAGCAGCGAGATGGATGCAGGGAGGAGGAGGGACACCACAACAAACTATTTTTCGTTGCCTGAGTTCAAAGATACATTTCAGCTGTCTACTTACTGCTCCAGTCGGGTGAAAGCTCCCAGTGTCTGAAGGGGCTTTCTTGCTTCTGTTGGCATTACGGCCAAAATATCATTAAGACTCCTGTAGCTGGAACTGAGCTGTCAGTAAGAGAGAGAACTCGACTGAAGGCATTTTTGCAACCAAGGGATTTTAATTTTTCCCCCTTCTTCTGCCTTATCCAAGAGAAAGAAATATAACAAAAAACCAAGACAGGGATTTTTCAGCTAAATTTATTTCTTCCAGCATTTGCTGCAATGGGGACACGTTTGGGTTTGCTGCTTGCTTGCTTGCTTTTTGCAGGGTTTTTTTATGAGTTATTCACATCAAATGTTAAGAAAAACAATAGAGAGTAGAAAAGGCTGAAGAAGAGAGCTGAGTGCTCTGGGCTCCAGACTCAGAACCTGAGGCTGAAATTCTGCTCCAGGTCACTTCGTTAGGGTAAAAAATAGAAGTGCTATTGCAGTGTTAGTGATACAGTGAACTCCATAGGTTTCAGCCGGGTTCACGTAGACAAGAAAGAATTAGATTTTTACAGCCTTACAAAATATCTCAGCATGCTGAATAATTGCATTAAGTCTCTGAATGTTCCCACCAGGTTGTTCAGTGCTATAGTTCAGTCTGTAGCTTGAACATTTAAGTCAAGAGATAAGAAAGAAAAATAAAGGAAAATATCACACATTTCCCTTCAAGTTTAAGACTTCTAAAATTATACATAGGTCCCTTTCTGCAGCCTGATTAAAAGTCAAAGAGGAGAGTCTAGCACCATCATATGACTTCTGGACCTGGAGATTTAAGGATAGAGGACAAATGGGATTGCTGGCCAGGCTGTAGAATTTTGCAATTTATTTTTCAGGGAACAGATTGATTACCAACAATGAGCCCAAACCAGGTATTCCCAAATCCCACCACTTCTCCCCAAGCAGGAAAAAATATAGTTTCAAATCTAAATCTAGGGAGAAAAATCCCCCACTGTCACTCGCTACACAACTTTTGAAAACAGAGGAGGTGCCCTTAGTCCACCAAATGCTTTTTGGGATAAGCTTTACCCAAAGAAATGTCTTTTTTTTTTTCTTGGTTTTTTTTTTTTTTTGATACAGATCAAACCCCTAAGACAGAGCCCCAGTGCAAATTCCCTGATGCTTGTTTGACTTCATTAGCACAAAAGCAAATGAAGGCGCTTTCCCCATTGTGCTTCTCCAGTGGAAAAGCACTGAAAAGGCAAAGTACCAGTGACCTGTGGCAACTCTCCCAGGCTGCTCCATCAGAGGGACAGAAAACATCCCATTACCTCCACAACTCTCAGTCGAGCTCTTTCAAGCCCCTTTTACCTGCTAACTTCCCATGGCTGTTTTGGGGAAGGCAGAGCCCCCCAGCCTCAGGGCTGCGTCCCCCATGTAACAATCACACTTCTCCCAAATCTTTCCCACACCTTTCCCAAACCTCCCAACTGGGGAGGAGAAGCACATTGGAAAAAAAAAAAAAAAAAAAAAATAGTTATTGCCTTTTAGAATCTTTGTCTGCCTAACACTTGGTCTCCTGGACCTGATCATGGGCTGCAAACCCCAGCCCACTGGCTCATCCCTGTCCTGAAGCATGGGCCAAAGACAGAGCAGGGTGTGTTTGCTCTGGGGATGGTCTGGAGTTCAAAGAGTTAAAGTTTCCCACAGATCATCCTTCTTCTCCACTGGGGTTTCTCTATTCCACATCTTGTACTGAATACACAACAAAATCAGCAGGTGACACAAGATGCTCTAAAATCAACCC
>JAOQGH010000004.1:23886639-24150720 GCA_025769975.1 Gallinago jamesoni | reverse complement strand
AACCCAAGGCTGCTTCTGAAAAATCCCAGCCCTGTGCCAGAACACTTCTGCAGGGTCATTGTTACCTGACGGGAAACCACCGCTGCATGGGTCTGCAAAGGGAAAAACAGGTCTGGCAAAGGCTCCTTGCACGAGCCAAGATGGGGGCTCCTCTCATCACCTGCCATCTCTGCTGTCATCCCTTCCCCTCCACGGCGGCACAGCCACTCTGAAGGGCATCATGAAAAGATCCCACCTCACTTTGCAGGGGAAGAAAAGAAAAGAAAACAGCTTAGCTGTGGAGGGAAAGACAGCTACTATTTGCTATTCAAATCAGGAGCCATTTCTGGGCACAGGTCAATGAGAAAGGGAAACTTTAAGGCTGAAAGGATATGGACTTTGGAGATTTTCATCCAAAAATGGTGTTTACCAGCTTCATGCACCCTCCGTGGGCAAACACACCCCGCAACACCAGGCAGACTTCAAAAGGGCCTTTCAGTGTGGCTGAGCAGAGGGAAGCTGGGGGTCTTGGGGGAGCTTAGCCAAAGATTATACACATCTCTCTAGTCGAGGACAAAGCTCCCACACCCAGGCAGCCAGAAACTACAGGGAAACATGCTCCTCACAGAGGCGCAGTGGGTCAGGTGTGCTCGGTGCAATGCCAGCAGAGGATACCACCAGGTACAGCATCTTGGAGGTCATCGGTGGGTTTCCTCAAAGATGAAAAGGGGTGCATGGCTGTTGGTGCAGGCTGGGATGAGGAGCAGCAGCAGCAAGGAGAGGTTTGGGGCATCCCTCATGAGCTGGGTCCATGGGGAATGCTCTAAATGCCTTGGGCACAACCCTTCCCCATCTGACTGTGATCAGCCAACACGTGTCGAAAACATGTCGTGCTCAACAACATTTCATAATGGGAAAATATCCAAAGAATCTGCCCAGACTCTCTCAGCACACTGAGCATCAAAAGTGCTTCATTTCAGCAAGTTTCCTTGTGGGGGGCAGTTTCCTCACTTTATTTAACTTCTACTTTTATGCTATGTCAAGATATTCCCACAGCTTCGGTTTTATTTAATACCACGTTCGTGCCGTATTAGGTATTTACTCATGTCCTTTGACGTCACAATGCCAAAATTATCCACAGATAATTTTGACTTCCCAGGGAGATTTGCACCAAACCACATTTCAAAGTTCTGGAATTCCCCTGGGGACAGAAATAGTGTTTTGGTTTTTTGCTGCTCCCCAGCCAGCTTGGAGGAAGGATCTGTGATGAGAAAAGGTCCCATCCTTGTTCTGGGGCAGGGTCACAGCATGGGAGTGGACGGGTGGACAACCCTGTCCATCCCTCCCTACCTGCCCAGGTGCACCAAGGGGGTAAAGCCATGATAACGCCCCCTTCCTTGCATCAACAAGGTGTTCAGACTGTACAGGACACCATGGAAAAACGTGGGTGCATATTTTTCCTGCTTCTCCAGAGCAAAGCACAAGTAAGGATGAAATCCTGATGCTGTAACAACCTCACTTTTCATCCTACTCATCCTCCAGGCAGGTGGATGGCTGCCAGGCTAGGCACTGAAAGAAATCCAAAAATCCCCCCCTGCCAAGTGTAGAGATATAAACCAGAAGAAGAAGTCAGTGAGTTTACTGGGTTTCCTGCAGCATCCCTGGGGAGGGACCACTGTGGTTCCCCATGACTCCCCCAAGCCCGGTGTTTTCCCACACCTGAAGTCAAGCAGCACTGAGCCACACGCACACTGAAGCCCCCAGGCCAAGCTGCGACACTCCTCCTACCTTCTGCAATTTTAAAAAGGAAGAAAAAGGCAAGATTTGGTTCAGGTTTGGAGGGAAAGCTTGGCCTGACTGTTTAAAAGCTTGATTACTCCTTGCTACCATACTTACACACACCCGTCCTTAAATTAATAAAGAACTGTCGTTAACGCAGTCAAAGTGGCTTCAGATGTGTGTCACTTCAACAGCCCATTATCAGCATGGTGTTTGTTTTTCCATATTGACTGTGTGTGTAATATAATCCTTGTTTATGATAATTGATTTTCCTTGGGCTGCCTTCCTGGGAATAATATGCACACTTTTTAACTCTCTTTTTAAAGATCAAATGGCATTTAGGCCTGGTGATTTGAATCTGAGTTGGTCAGAGCATTTAATACAATAAGAGTGAGCTTAAAGGAAAGCAGTTAAACCCTGGATATTTTTCTTATTGCATAGCCTGAAAACCCTTGAATTGAGAGGGAAGTTTGCATCTATTTTCTTGTCGTCTATTTTAAAAGCTGTCAGAGTTGGTTAGTCTCTCTTAAAATTAGTCCTTTGGATCATCTTCTTACTAAAAACAAAATCTGAGGTTTTTTTTTTTTAAAGCGATAGCGGATTAGGGCAAGAAGCTTTGTTTAGCTAAAGCGAGGGATTAGAGGAGATTTGCCCCCATAAAGTTGTGGTTTGATGGTGCTTTTATCCCTGGATGTTGCTAAAGCTGTGTTGCTTCAGGATTAGAAGCATACAAAGAGTCTCCTTGTGCTGTTTCACAGTCAAGAGAAAGACGGGGGGGAGAGGGAGAGACAGGGGAACACATGCAACAGAATTGGGAATTCCTTGGTCACACAAATCTGAAAGTTTAAACCCCCCTGACACAAACTTTGCTGGACACGTTGTGAATGTGAGATGGCCAGACCTCTAGTGGGAACGGTGGATGGTGGAGCGGAGGGGGTGAGACCGCCCGAACCACCACCTCCCAGCCTCCCACCGGTGACTTTCCTCCAAAACAAGTGAGATTTGGTTGGGGCGACCAAGAGAAAAATGTAGAGAAGGCAAGACCTCGGTGTGGTTTGGCAGCGTTTCTCCAGGGAGAAACCTGGGCCGTCACCAGCAAACTCTGGTGAGAAGAAGCCACAGTGTTGCTCCAGACATTCAAACACGGGCCAGCCATGCCAGGGGTGCCAGTCCTCAGCCAGCCTTGGGGAAATGCTTAAATGTTGGCATGTGCCAATGAGATGTCCCCTCCGGCCAGAGCCAGGTCCTGGGCCAGCTCTTCCCTGGGTCTGAGATGATACAGAAGAAGTGGAAAAGCCCCATGTAACGATACCCTTGCAAACAGCTTTAAATAAAATAGAAAGAAATCAAGATCAGGACCCAAGGGGAGATGGCAATCATTCTCCTGTCCCCACACTTTCCAAGCATTAGGAGACAGCCTGGGGTTTTTGGCAGAAGGTGGAAAAACCTCCAAAAACCTAAGATTTTGTACATGTGAGAAATTTACCCCTACCCAAATCAAAACACAAAGGGGCTTTGCACTTGCCAACCCCTCCTGCGTGACAAGATCATGTCAAAAGCAGGAAAAAAACCAAACCCCAACTCAAACCCAACACAACTCCTGTCAGGCAGCTTCTTTCCATCTCATGGAAATTTATGTACATCCCCTTGCTTTTTATTTATTTTGGGGGACACAGGATTGTGCCTTGATACCCACAGCCCTTGCAGCAAAGCTCGTGAGAACACACAGGAGGCACCACATCAGGCTGCAGGGTATGGGGGCTCCTCGTCCCGGTGTGTGCGACCCTGCGTAACTGTGACAAAAAAAGAAAGAAGAAACATCTGGGCTTATGTAGAGTGAAGAAGTCAGGGTCTTCTCTTCAAAACAGGAAACTGTATTTCATCAGAAGTGGTAATATGTGTTAAAAAGAATCCTAAAATCCCTCTTTGCACTGGCAGACAATTCTATCAGACTTTTCTGGAAAATCAGTTGAGAGGGTGACTTTATCAAAAGACATCCCAGATTATAAATAATGTTATCTGGAGACTGTAGGTTATACACATGCACTTGTGTATGTATTTAAGCTCTGAGGAGACCCCACCTGGAATACTGCATCCAGCTCTGGAGCCTTCAGCACGTGGACCTGTTGGAGTGGGTCCAGACAAGGGCCACAAAGATGATCAGAGAGGTGGAAAGTCTCGCCTATGAGGATAGGTTGAGAGAGCTGGGGTTGCTTAAACTGGAAAAGAGAAAGCTCTGGAGAGACCTTATTGTGGCCTTTCAATCCTTAAAGGGGGCTTGTAGAAAGATGGGACAGTTTTTAGTAGGGCTTTTTCCAATGAGACAAGGAGTAATGGTTTTAAACTAAAAAAGGGAAGATTTAGACTAGATATAAGGAAGAAATTTTTTACGCTGAGGGTGGTGAGACACTGGAACAGGTTGCCCAGAAAAGCTATGGATGCCCCATCCCTGGAAACATTTACGGCCAGGTTGAACGAGGCTCCAAGCAACCTGATCTATTTGAAGGTGTCACTGCTCATTGCAGGGGAGGTTGGACTAGATGACCTTTAAAGGTCCCTTCCAACCCAAACTAGTCTATGATTCTGTGATTCTATAAAATATATGTGTATGTGAGTCTCCAAGCAAACACCTTTGCTTGCTTGACTTGATACATAATTGAGGGTTGAGAAGTTTGGTTAAAACCAAAGGGATGCTGAGCCCCTGCAGGGAAAACACCATTGATAGCACTTTAACCAAATTATCTTTGTTTAAGCAATTAAGACTAATGGATATAGTCAAAATTTGAGGGGAAAAAAAAACCAAGAACAATATGAGAGTGGTGTTATATGAATAAAACAAGATTTCTCCAAGCCAGGGGAGATGCACCATGGGCTCTCATTAGCCAAGCTCTACCTGACTTGTCACCAATGATGAGACAAGGTCTGTCACTCACCTGTCTGCACCAGCCCCACTCAGCCCTGCCATGAGCCTGCCCCCTTATGCAGAACCTGTTTTTATCTTCTTAACTCCTCAAATGGTCCCCTCACCATTTTGTCTCTCAGGCCTGAAATCAGAAATAACGACAGCAATTTTAGCCAAGTGAGATTCACAAGACCCATCCAAGGGAAACCCAGCTGTTCCAACACTTTTTCAGTCCAAAATAGAGTTAAAGAAACTGGAGATTTCATTTCCTGTAGAATAGCAATTGGAAGGTGGAAGAAGTACACTTTAAAAAGTCAAAACATTTAATTAACAATTAATCAGTGCTCTGAAAATATTTTCTATCTTGTTTTTTTCCTTTGCATTGTCATAGGAAAATTGAACATGAATTTCCATGTATCTCTGATGCACTTGGAGCTTTAGAGCCCGCTTTACCTCTTCTCTAGCTCCTGCTTCCTAGACAAACTGCATTTCCAGTGCTGGACCACAGGTCAGGCAAGTTCCCTTAATGCGTCAAAAAAGTTAAGCGCATATATATAAGCACAATGACATCGGGGAGGTGCAGTCTCTCATAAACACCACACCAGTGTGAGCCCTCACAGCAGAAACACAGCTCTCCAGCAGCAATACTCCACTGGGAAATACGATTTAATTTTCCTTCTCTTGACTGGTAAATACATGTTTTGCAACCACTAAAAAAAAATCCCATGACCTCAAATTCAGAGTGGACCAACCCAAAAATCTGGACCCACCTCTCGTTATAATTTTTTCCAGTGGTGATATTTTAGTCCATATTTACCTTCCCAGAAGGGTGGTATATTTGAGATGCAAACACAAAAATCATCGATCAGTTCTCATTAGCAAGCCCTCCTGCTCCTTTTTGCTCCCTTCAAATGCGCAAGCTGGCGAGTTGCCCAGGGCTTTTCCTTCTGTGGTTTGGGGTGAAACAGAGGTACAAAGTCTCAGTAGCAGCTCACGGACTGGGAGATGCAGATAATACCCTACAATCTTGGAACCTCTTTAAAGCTGGTGTCCTGCTCCTGCTGCTGGAAGGGAGCATGAGGTGGGGATGGGACCTTGAGTGGGCTGGCTGATGACAAAGTGACCACATTACAGGGTGTTGTTGGACCAGCAGTTTGCCGTGTAGCCAGAGGTGGTGGGATGAGTGGGAAGTGCATCCTAGAGTGGGCAAAAGATGCTGGAAGAGCTGCTCCTCTGGAGGAAGGTCTTTCCTCCAGGCACTTGCAGGTCCTTGGCCGCTCCTTCCCACCACTGCGTGGGGAAATGCCCTTCCCCGCATCTCACAGGACCTGACCAGGAGGGTGAATAAAACTCCAGGCTGATATGGGGTATAAATGTCACCTGTTTCTTGCGCACCTGGCGGCTGAGTTTTTATGCAAGCAGCCCTCACCTCCATGGCCAGAGCAATGTCACTTGTTCCCTCCCTCCAAGTCCATCCTCCCAAGCGTCACAACACAGGGACATTTCAGTTCCCTGAGATTATTTCGCTATTTAAATTCTCTATCAGCTACTGCAAGAGGAACCATAAACCTGCAGGATAACAAAACCTTTGTGGTTGGGGAGAAGAGGCAAAAGCCCTTCTCTCCTCTGCGCCAGCCTGGCAGCATTTTCCTTTCCTTGCGGGGCACTTGCCAGCGGCAGAGCGCTGTGACTTAGGGACAAACCCCCTTAAACAACAAGCATTTTCTCTCCAACATCTCTGCATCATATGACCTTCAAAACAAATCAGAAGGTAAAATAAACACATAAAAGCAGCCGGGGTATTTGGCCTGACTGAACTCCATCAGGGCTGCGGAGCTGAAGGAATGCATTATCAGTTCCCAGCAATTTTTGATTTTTCCCCAGTGTGGGACTGCAGAAGTGGCCTTATTGAAAGGCCAGAATCTGCTTCTATTTCAACCAGTGACAGGTACATTTATATTAAGTTGATTCCCCCTTGAAATTACCCAAGTTTAAAGAATTATCTGTCTGCAAGGGGAAAAAAAAAAAGGGGGAAAGAAAACCATGCACTGGCAGTGACTGTTCAGGATGATGTTCTGGGTTTGGAAATTACCTATTTAAGTCAATAAATGGGTTAGGAGGGGGAGAAGGAAAGGAAGGTAGAGTTTGTGGTTCTTAATCATAGCTTCACAGGGTTTAGCTGCTCTCCCACTGTTGAAAAATGTTTCAAAAAGCAAAATAAATGATCTTCTAGTTACTAAAGTATTGATTTTGCCTACATTCAGTAATAAAGAGCAAGTCACCTGTAGGTAAAACTCTTGTAAAATATATTTGATACTATAATAGTCTGGAGATAGAGTTACATGCAGCGGAGAGAGGCAGAGGGATGACAAATCATTTCTAATAAGGCGTTTACCTACCATATTTCATGTCATGTGTTACCCAAACCTAAATTCTGTCCTCCCCTCACAGCAACCCACTGCGGCGGTGGGGTGGCACAGGAGATGGCATCAGGGTGGGTTAGCTTGGCTGGTGCCTGCAGCCAACGCATCCCCACAGCGGGGACCAGTGCAGGGAAACTGGGTTGAAATGCTTCCTCCGGGTGCTCTAAACCCAACCCAAGGGCTGGAGCCACCGTTGCACAAGTGCTGGTGGAGGTGGCCACTGGGCCACGCTCCTGATCTGCAAGGGAGAGTTGCTTTTGCCTGACCCTCTCGTGCCCTTGAAATTTCTCCTGCGGAAAACACGGCTGGCCCAGCTCTCTGCCTGGGAGATGGATTTTATCCCCCAGGAAACATATCTATCATTTTGCTCAGAGGTAGGTACAAAATAAATGCAGTCATGCATTTGAGCATCCGTTACCGAAGGACCGAACTTAGTGCTAAATGATGTAAATCTAGATAAATATCATCACTTTTGAATAAATTACTTTGTATTTACACCAGCAAAACAGATCTGAACTGCATCCAGCCTCTCCGCCAGGACAGGCAGAGCTTGCACTGGTGTCCACGAGACCAATATTTGGACTTATTTCTGAAAAGAAGGTTGATGAGATCCAGTTCTGGATCTGATGTGTTAGGTAAGGGCCAAATCTTTAGTCCCAATGGCAAAGGTTCTCAGTGATGGGACATTGGGATAGCCCAGCTCTCAATACTGAGAGCTTCTCTTAGATGCAACCAGACTCCCAAGTATAAGCAGAATGAGTGCTCTGCAGGAAAAACTACAGCAGACGGTGATACTGGATTCAGAGCATTCCACGGTGCAGAGTTAGAACTCAGATAAGCCAGTGGAGGGCTGGGACAGTGTCTTCAGGGTTCAGGAAAATTAGGGTCAGAAACACCTTCATGGCCTCAAATTTCTTACGTGACCTGAACCCACCCAGACAGGTGCATTGTGTCATTCCCAGAGAAAGCAAGTCCTTTTATGGACTTACCTTGTGCTCTTAAAAACAAACCAGAACCCCCCTGCTAATGGCAGCTGCCTGAACCATGGGGTGCTGCAAAGGCAAGCAAAGCAGAGCCTGAGCTTTCTCTGCTACTCCATGGGATGGGGCTCCAGCTTGAAAAATCAGAGACTCTCCATGCCAAGCCCTTAAGCAAGGCCTGAATTTAAGCAACTTTTTAGAGATTCTGTTCTGCTTGGATAACATTTCCAGCACTCCAGGAGCTGGAGAACCAGCTCCCAGGAGCTGTAACTTCCCTAACACAGCCTTCCTCCAAACCCACATTTCTTTCCACACGTCCCATCAGGGTGTAAGTAACAAACTGGTTTGCAGCAGCCACGTGGAGAGCTCTCCACCTCTCCAAGAAGCGAGGAAAGGCTCTTCTGGCAAGGAAACGCCTGTCAGAAAAGAGGCAGCATCACACCATGCGTCCAACAAATGTGGAGAATATTAAAAATACAGGTGGACATGAGCCATAGAGGACGTCTATGAAGACAGGTGGGTGGATTTGTTCATGCAGGATTTCAGTGTGACCATTGTAAAGCCCCAAGAGATTATTTCGCCCTAAATTAATCCATGGGAGAGATGGCCACAAAAAAAACAAACCCACATTGTCTACCCTTCACAAAGGGACTGTGCAGATCAGACTTCCCCAGTTCCTCCTCTGGCAGCAAAAGAGGGGCTGCACCTTCAGCCTGTGCTCAAGCCTTCCTGAACCATGGGCCTGACCTAACAGAGGAGCATTTTCAGGCATTTCTTTGTATTTTTTTCTGTAAAAAAAGATTCTCAGCAAAATACAAAGGTGAAGGGTCTGGACTGACACAAAATTGTCATTACCCAAGCCTCGTGGGGGAAGATGAACATTTTTCTCAGAAAACCTCAAAACTAAGGAGCTACCAGAGGTCTTTTTTGGCCATGTGGTGGTTGCTGGTCCAGCTTCCTGTTCATGCTCTCCCCGCTACGTTACCTGGGAGATGTCATCTGCCCACAGTGCTCCATCCTCAGAGGAGAAAGGAGATGTCTTGTACCCAGGCCACAAATGCAACACATCACAGCAGTGGAATGGAATCAGAACCACCTGCATTTCTTCCCATGTTGGCTTTTTTTTTTTTCTTTCAGGCTATTTAAATATTTTAAGGGTGGCTTCAAATTCCTGATCAAAACCCAAATCTTCTGTCGGGGGGGCATGTTTTGAACCAGCTCCACTCATTTAGATAACCTTTTTTAAGCAAATGATACATTTTCCCTGGTTTCAGACTGGTGGATAAAAATTGGATGGGGACAAGGAGTAGCTTGGGCAGGGGATGGCTCTAGACCAGCAGAAAGCTGTGGATAAAAGGCTCTGAATCCAAGCCAGGGAATTTCTGGTGCACCAAGTGGGCAAAGAAAATTAATAACATTTTAAACCAAATAGGAATATATCTGGTATATTATTGCAAATTTTCTGTGTTGCCCCTTCTTTCTACTCAGCCTGTGAAAACAAAGGAAGAAAACCACCTGTGCCTTTGCCACAGAGCAGCCTAGGCGTGGGGTGTCCCCATGGGAAATTGGACCCAGAAGGACATCAGGCCATCACTCCCACGAGGGCAGGGACACGGCTGAGTGAGGACTCTCCTCCCAGCTCTGCCCCCGGGGGCTGGAGGTGGTGCTGGGCACATCGCTCCTCTCTTTATTTGCCTTTTCTCATCACCTTTCCCGCTTATCTCTTTTTGCCCTGGCTGCCCTCCTGTTTCTCACTTCATCTGCAGCTCCTGGGCTAGAAAAGGCCCCCGGTTCGGCAGGAGTCTCTGAACACAGCTGGGATTCACAGAATAAATAAATAAGTAGATCTGCCCATCATAACTATACTTTAAATTCCCTGCACGGGAGAGACTTCCCCTTTACATTCTCTCAGCTAACACTTTTACCAGGAACCAGAGGCTGAAAAAATCGATCTCTTTGGCTGTTTTCACCTAATACTCTTGGTAGATTTGATTCCTTACAGGTATTTTTTTTTTTTTTTCAAAAATAGGCTAAACTAAGGAACGGCTTATTACAGTTACAAACTGCAGTTAATAGCAAAAAAAAATAAAATTCCCTTGGCTGCATTAGAGAGAAGGTTGAGGTCAATGAGGGACTATGAAACATTTTTACTCAAACACATAAAACTAGTTATTATCACAATTCAGGAAGAGCGGAAATGGGAGGAGGAGCTGAGCTTGCTCCATATTTAGTGATATTCAGCTCACCTTCTCCTCCAGGGGCAAAATTATAAACCCACATGCCTCTGCAATCAAGGTATAAACTTTAGGTCTAAGATGGAAGAGATTTGTAACTCTTGTCAGAGGAATGAAAGGGTAGATGAAGAATTAGAGGAGGTGTAAGAAAGCAAGGAGGAGAGAGAAGGTGTTAGGTTCCCTTTAAAGCAGGTACCTAAATCTGAGGATTTTTTTTTAAACCCTCTTTAAGATGAAGGTTCTGCTAATAACATGTCCAGAAGATGGCTCCTGGCAAATTGCTTTGTTATTCTTGTCAAAAAAAAAAAGTCCCTTGGAAGCAGTCAATTTTAAACCATATATCAAAATGATTAATTGCCCTTAAATGAGCAGATGTTGAAGTACCCTTGAATGGGGCTAACGCCTTTTTGGATTGCAAACATAATGTATTCATGGACTTGGAAAAATATCATTAGGGCTATTAATTAGCTATAAGCACCAAAAGCTTTGGTGACTCCAAGGTGTTCACTTGCTTCCCCCCCCCCCTTTTTTTTTTTCTTTTTAAGACTTAAGGGGGAACAACTGTTTTTGCTGGAATAAGGTTAGCAGGTATTTTTTTTAAATGCTGCATAGAAAACCTTGCCAAGTAGCTCAAATTGGAAAAAACTGTGGGAAAACACTGGCTGACCTCTAAATATGGGTAGAAACTAACCAGAACAACCAGGACTTAAGGAGAGAGCACAAGTGTAGCGGGGCAAAGAAAGACAAGGGAGGGAATAAAAGAAAGAAACCTGACATTGCAGGAGGCTGCTTGGGATATAACTCTGCTCTCAGCCAAGGGAATATGTGCTAAACCACAAACCTTGGGTGAAGGTTTGGGTCAATCTGTGAGGAAAGGTGTTTTGTGTCCTCCAAATTTGGGGAGAAAGGAACTTTTATTGCACAGTTGACCCCGGAGGAAAAAAAATAATATAAATTCCTCTTCCCACTAATCTCTCTTTCCTCCAAACCTCCAAGAGCAAAAGGAGAAATGTAGCAAGCTGTGGCTTGAGACTTTTTAGTAACAGAAAATCCTTAAAAGTGAGCCTGTTTAGGTCTCTTTTCAAATACTGCATCAAATATATTTTCAATGAATTCATGGAAAAAAAAAAAGGAGGCAGGGAAAAGAAAAAAAAACTTTTAAAATCTGTTTAAGTTTATAAACAAGATTAAAGAAACAATGTCAAGGGTCTTATGGAAATGGTGATAGTGCCCCTTTAAATAAGAGCAAGTGGAGATTTTCTATATCACTGTGCAGTTTAAATCTTTCTTGATGGACCGGACACTAGTCCTCCTTAAATCCTTCAGAAAGCTGCTTTAAGGAAAAAGGCTGCGAGGAATTTCTTCTCGCTTTAATTGCTTAAGAAACGGTTCCCACAATGAGCTGTGGCCTAGATTTGCCTCTCATTTAAGTTCTGATTTTTAAAAGTTCACAAGTTAATCCCCTTTCGGTCTCACACGAATGCGGTTGGCGTCGGGGACAAAGTACTGGACAATGTCTGGAACATTTCAAACCCCCAAAAGATGCCCCATACCAAAAAAAAAAAAAAAAAAAAGAAAGCCCAAAACAAAACCAAGCGAAGTGGGCTTGATTTAGTTAAGTAGCTATTTTAAGACCTTGTTGCCATCATAATTTGAGGCAAGTAGAAATCGTCTTGCACTGTATCTGCCGTAGATCCAGGGGTAAGGACGTTTGTCAGTTTGCAGTTTTCTTCCTTGTCCATCTTGCGAGGATAGGGCTTTATTTCTCTTTATTCCACCTAAAACTAAATGTCTGCATCCCTAGCACAGTTTACTGTCCTGGCAAGAAGTGGGATAAAATTCACGAAAACAAAGAGAGAGAGAGAGAAGGAAGGAGTTAATGCATTAACTGTTTAAAACATAACAAGCTTGGCTTTGATTTTAATTGTTCTGAAGGAAACAGCCACGATTTCTGTGCAAATGCGAACACACAATTCTGTGTGTATGGGGATGGGAACCTTTAAAATACTCAGGACAGGGAAATTACACGCGTTTCTAAATAAAATGAGGAAAGCACAATTTTTGTCCAGTATTATGCCCTGATCGGCCCACTGATTTTTTTACATTTAAAAAAAAAAAAAAAAAAAAAAAAAAAAAAAGAGCAGTTTTCAAATTCAAAGTACCAGCTGTCCTTCCCGTCGTGCAGGTGAGGGTGCTTAAAGCCTAAATGCAAACCTGAAATTCCCGGTCCACTTAGGAAAGATATAAAAAATGGTCTTTGAAGGGGATTTTTGGGTACGTGGATAGACCCAGCCATTTATCCAAAATATTACCGTTAATATCACGGAAACTTAAAAAATCCTTTCTCCTTGGTGAACTAACAAATTCCTCCCACCCCGTCGTGTAGCGCAGGATCAAGTCGGGGCGGCAGATTTATGGATTTTCATATTTCATTTTGTTGGGCGATGCAAAACTTACACCAAAAAAAAATTAAAATTTACCACTTTCTGCTCCTCTTCTCTCCGCCCCCCCCCCTTTTTTTTTTAAAGTAAACTAATGCTACTATTGTTAATATTATTATTTTATCGGCGGGAGTGGATAAAGCCATTTCTCGCCCATCCAAGCCCAGGCTTGTTGTCGGACCCGGTGCCGCCCGCAATTTTGCGGACCCCGGGGCGGCTGGAGGGGGAGCGGGGCCGGGAAGGAATTCGTAGGGGGGGGGGATCATGGAGGGAACCCCCCCCATCACCCCCCGTTGCAAACCGCCCCTTGCCGGGGCTGCTTTCCCTCCCGCTCAGCCCGCATCCCTCCCTCGGCTCCCCGCGTTTTGGAGACGAAACCCCCGTAATCTCCACGCAGCTCGTACCGATTTCCCGCATCGATACCTTGGGGTGGGGAGGGCGGGGGGGGTGGGGGTGTAAATGTGATAAATCAGTTCTGCGGACAAACTGGGGTTACTTTTTGCGAGCTGCGCTGAATGCGCACTTGACTCGTTTCTGCCAAGCCGCGCTGAATTAAGCGCAGTTATTTTATTTATAGGAGCAGAAATCCCGTCGCGGGAGAGCTCGGGAAGATTTTCTGAAGACAGAGAGAAACTCTTATTAAGTCTTTCCGGAGGGGGTGGGGGGGAACTAAAATTAAGGATTTTTCATGCGAGCAATCGCACCATCTCCCGTGCTTAATAGCTCAGGCAGCAGAAAGGCGAGACAATGGTGAAACCGCGGTCGCAGGGGCTGGGATTTTGCGGCGGGGCTACAAGGGACAATTCAGAAACCAGAGAGGAGTCGCGCTGCCCCGACCCCGAGGGGCAGACACCCCCCCCCCCCGCACACAGGGCAGACCCTTCCCCGTTGCATTAAACGAAGGAGCCCTGCGAAGTTCGCTGGCCACTTGAGCAGATTTTTTTGCCCCCCACCCCCTGAGGCTGCGGTTCCTGAGAGCCACAGGTCCGCGGGGCTGCTCTCGGCCAGGCTTCGGGGGGCGAGGGGAGGTTCCCAGGGGGGTGACTGAATTTTGGGAAGCATCGCCTGGCTTCTCCTCGCCGTACCCCGTTTCAACTCGTTGTGATCAGCGGAATAGGGAAGGCGCAGGTTGCAAACTCGGGGCGGGGTGGTGGTGGTGGTGTCTCTTTACAGAATTACCCCCCAAAAAACAAAGGCGGCGATTCCCTGTGGGCTTTGCGGGGTGGTGTCCACAAAAGCCTAGACACAAGACCCCCGAAAAACGCCCCCGAAAATAGCGATAACGGCAATCAAAGCGCCGAGTTTCGCCCAATCGGTTTCTCGGCCAAAAAGCGGGTGGTTATTAATTAGAGGGCGAGGGGGAAAGGCAGGGCGAGGGGCTCCCCTCCTTCCTGGGGAGAAAGAGGGACTTTGGCGGGGCGAGGGCTGGAATAGGTTGGAATAGATTTAAATAGATTCGCCCCCTCCCTCTCTTTCTCGGGACAATCATTTAGTACCCCATAACCTCTGGAAAAAAAAAAATAATACGTATAGAATGAAAATAAATACAACAAAGTGACACTTGGAGCCTTCTGGTGTCCTGAGCCAGACCGACACCCTCTTCTTTTTTTTTTTTTTCTCTTTTTTTTTTTTGTCAGAATTTGTACAAAATATCAAACTCAAATTAGAAGGTCCTCTCCCCCCCCTCCTTCTTATTCTTTCTTGTTCCCTTAATTCCTGTCTAAACGGTTTTGCTCTGGGAGAAGAAATCTTTTCTATAGGAGGGAGAGAGGAAAAAAAAAACCTTCAAGAAGAGAAGGGTATTATTGTTTTAATCCTCTTACCCGCAGTCATTTTAAAACAGGGTGTTTTGGAGCCTGAAATGGCGTCTCGTCTCCCAATCCCATCCTAAATCCTTCTGGGCTGGGAGAGAATCTAAAGGCAAGGAGCTGGCATCTATTAGCAATCTCTCTAAAGGCTTTAAACTGCTCTTTCTGCTGCGAAGGCATGGCAAAGCTGAAAAGCAAACACAACCACCGCTCCAGTTAGTGAGCTCTGCCAGATAACCAGCCCGACCGCTGGACGGGAAGGTACCTGCGAAAATCTTACAGAAAAAGAGAAAGACAAAAAAAAAAAAAAAAAAAGGAAAGGAAAAGGAAAGGAAAAGGAAAGGAAAAGGAAAAGGAAAGGAAAAGGAAAGGAAAAGGAAAGGAAAAGGAAAGGAAAAGGAAAGGAAAATCTGGTTTTCCACTTTTTACATCCTGGAAAAAATATATTTCGGGGGAAGGTATAAAAAAAAAAGGTGAAAAGCGGGGGATGCGTTAACTGGTCGTTTCCTCTCTCCCGAAGCCCCGTGGTCTCCCCTCCTTGCCCTTGCCCTCCCTCTGCCTCCCCTGTTCCCGCACCGCACCGCACCGACAGAGCCGCCCGTGTGCTCCCGGCTGCCGGAGCGGAGCTTTCCCGACGGGGCGGGCTGCGGACCCGCCGCCCTAGCTCCTTCCATTATTCCTAATGTGATCCCTGTATGCCGTGTCCGTGCCCACCCCCACGCTGTTGAAAAAAGCAGGCTAAGGTGGTTCAGGGAGGGGGCCAGGAGGAGGGTGGGGAGGGTTGTGGGGGCTCTGTAATTAACGCTGGGAGATTATCCCCCACCAGCACCTCCACACAGGGGCTATCGGGGAAGAGGGAAACTTCAGGGTCTGCTCCAGAGTGCTGCTGAGCAAGGGGCGCGGGGGGGGGGAGGCATTGCTTCTCTCCCCTATGCCTTACGGACCCCATCACCCCCCGGCCCCCCCTCATCCCGGCCCTGGGTCTAGCCCTCCTCCCTCCACCAGCATCCCATCCACTCCCCGGGATTTAATTAGGCGTTTACACCTCAGCTTGGAGTAAATGACTGGTAAGAAGTGTTTGGGGGGGGGGGGCGGAGGAGTGGGGGGGGGGGGGATGTATCAGCAGCCTCATTTTGATTGACAGGGTGGAGGACCATTGAAAATCTTGCTGGGTAGCTCCCGGCTCGCTATGAAGCTCCTTTTAAAAATCCTTCTTCAATGCAGGCTCCCGGTAGATGGCAGCTCCGCCGGGCGCGGAGGCAGCGCGCAGCCAGCGCGGGCGGATGGAGTAGGGCGGGCCAGGGCGCAGCGCCGCGCTCCCACGCGTGTCACCGCTCCCCACGGCGGGCGGACAGCCTGCGCCGCCGCCCCAGGTAAGAATGCCCCCCTCCCCCCCCCCAAAACGCACACATCCCCACACCCCCTCTCGGGTGGGCTGGGGGATATGGGGGGAAATAAGGCGAGTTTGGGGATTGTTTGCAAAGAGGAGGAATTTCTGCGTGGGGGGAACTCCGCGACCGGCGGAGGAGCCGTCGGTGTGGATGCGCACACCGCGGAGGAGGGGAAGCCAAGCCCGGGCTCCAGCGCAAATCCCATGCCCTTCTCTCTCTCTTATTGTATTATTTTTAGAGGGTTTTTTGCTTTATTTGGAGTATTCTACGCTTTCTGAAAAAGAAAGACATACACCAAAAAAAGAAAAATAGGCAAAATCCCAACTACCTGCCCAAGGGTCTCGTTTACGCGAAACGCGGCGTGGGCTGGGCCCCGTGGGTCCCCTCCGATGTGGGTTGAGGCAGCTTGCGGGGAAAAGTGGGGTGCCACCCGGCTCCAGGGGAAAGCGGAGGGCGCGCATCCCTCAGTCTACCCGGCTCCGAGGGGAAGAGAAGCGCAACTTTCCACCCGCACCCCCCGCTCCCCCCGCATTTACATAATGATGTTTTAATAAGCTACGCAGCCCGGTGAGAGCTCGCCGGGGGCAGCAACCACCCCGAGCGGGGCCAGGAGAGAGGGGGCGGCCGGGGGACGGCCCCCGCTTTGTGGGAAGGGGAGGAGGGGGCGTTGAGATTGGAGTGTTTTGGTTTTGTTTTTTAATTCTTGCTGTGGCGCTAGAAGTTGAGTGCGGAAGGAAAACCTTTCTGGGGGAAAAACACTCTCCCCAACAGCCCTTTGCAAGGTTAGACGGCAAAACGGACGGGAGGGGGGAGAGATGGGGGGGGGGTAAGAGTTTGGGGGCCGGTCCGTGCCGCCCCCTCTCCCCGCTCTCACTCTAGAGGTGGGGGATAAATCCCGGACCTGCGCTGTCAGGCTCGCTTGATGAATTAAGGGCTTCGCAGTCGAAACCTATTTACACCTCCATTAGAGGGCTAACCAAATGGGGATCAGCATGCATATTTTTACCGCGAGAGATCTCATACATCTCCGCCAGAGTCGCCCCTCGGGCCATGGGCTAACAGATAGGGAGGGGGGAAAGAAGCGGGCTATGGGGGGGAGGGAGGTGGTCCGCCGCAGCCAGCACTTGAGCGGAAAGAAGTGCGTGTCGCCCCTGGGTGCCGGCTGCCGGGGGCACCGGGGACCTGTCCCCCCCGCCTTGCAGGGAGAGGGCGAGAGTGACCTCCCCGGGAGGGGTCCCGCCTTGTTAGGGGGACACGGTCTCCTCTAGCCCAACGCGGGGCCCTTGGGAAAGTTTCTCCTCGGAAGAAGATAAGGTTTGACCCGCCATGGCTGCCCCCTTTTATTTTGGGGGGGGGAGGAGTGGAGAGAAAGGAACAAGGGAGCCCCGTGGGACCCCCCATCCGGCGGCTTTCCTCGGCTGCTCTTTTCACTTATTTTCAGGCAAGAACCTCGCGGGGGAAGATGTGGGGAGAGAAAGCAAGGGGTCAGCGCATCCCGGACCGAGTCCTTCGTGTCCCCGGGGGTCGCCTCGGCCAGCCCGGTAGCGGAAAGGGGCGGGGGGGGGCGCCTCATTCCCCGTTTCCCGGTGGGATGCGCGCACCGAGGGCACTCGATCCATTTTCGAAACGAAACACGGGCGGAGCGGAGCGGCATCAACTCCTGGGACCCGGGGAGGGCTCGGCCAAAAATACCCCCGTCCCCGGGGGGACCGTCCGCGGGATTCGCGACCCCGCACCCGGCGTTCCAAGCGGCCGGGCTCCGGCTGCATCCCGCTCTCCGCCTCGGCTTCCAGCGCCGGGGAAAACAAAACAAAAAAAAAGGAATCTTGCCCCCCTTTTCGCCCCATCCCGTCCCCTCCGGCGGCCCCCTCCAGTTCCACTTGGTTAGCTCAAGTTTTCCATGTAAATGACAGTAATAAATATCTAATCATGTCCCGCAGCTATCGGCGGCTCGCCGAGCAGCCCGCATTAATGAGACATCCCGGGGAAGTGGGGGAAAGGAGAGAAAGGGGGGGGAATAATTAAAAAGGAAGAAGGAAAGTTTTCTATGCTCTCCCCAAAACGGTTTTTAAACGCGGGATGAGGGGAAGGATGCGCGGAGCCCCGCGGAGCCCCCCGCTTCCTCCGGAGCCATCGCACCTGTGGGGCGCGCTCGGGGTCAAACCCGTCCCCTCTAATTAACGCTCTCCCCAAAAGCATAACAATTCCCCCTCGGGGTGGGAGGACGGGGACACAAGCGGCGGGGCCGGTCGCATCCCCGGCCCGGAGTGGGGGGGGAGGTGCCCTCCCGAAAGCCCCGCGGAGCTGCGCGTGCCCATCCCCGCCGTGATTCCCAAACAATTAATGGATCTGCAAAGAGCTTTTAATACTGATAGGGCGGGGGGGGCGGGGGGGGGGGGAGAGAGGCTTAACTTAAACCATGAGAGTTGGATTTGTTCGCCTAACGCTAAACAAATGGAGTGATTACCTTCTTTCCAAACGCATCAGTCATACTACATTAAGTAGCAGAGAGCTAATTATCCCAATTAGGAGACTGATTTATAATTAATGGCTTGGACCAAGTGATAATTGGATGTTAATGGATAACAGTT
This sequence comes from Gallinago jamesoni, assembly GCA_025769975.1. Lineage (NCBI taxonomy): Eukaryota > Metazoa > Chordata > Aves > Charadriiformes > Scolopacidae > Gallinago > Gallinago jamesoni. The sequence goes on along the minus strand of JAOQGH010000004.1, from coordinate 24,132,192 downwards.
TTGTCTGAAGGAGCCTCCCGCTTCCCCCAAAGGCGGTGCTGGAGGGTCGGGTTGTGTGGGGGGGGGGTTCTCCCCTCTGCACGGAGCACAAAGCGAACGAGGAGGGAAATCAGCTCTGGGCAGGCTCGGTGGGGACCGATAGGTCCCGGGGACGGAGAGACTCTCTGGCCGGGGTTCAGTGAGGTGAGATGTGGGACTAACTTCTGGCACCCCCCTTTCCCAGCTTTTCAAGCAACCCCTGCTGCGTTTTCCATCCCCTCTCTGCGTTTTCAAGCCGTGGACAGCAGCAGGGTTGTCCCGTGTCCCCAGCTGGTGCTGGGTCCCTCACCCGCCCAACTACAAGGGGTGAGTTGTGTTCCTCGATGGGGGGCACAGGCTGAGTCCCGAGGGGTGCCCCGGTGCAGACGAGGCTGTCCCTCTGTCCTGCTCGTCCTGGGGAGAGCAGGATGTGCTGTTTCACCCCCTCCCTGATCCGTGCTCCCGGTGCAGTTGGGGGCACAGAGTGAACCCGCTCCGGGTTTCTCTCTCGTTACCTGCATCTCGAAACCGGCACGTTGACTGTTTAGCTTTCCCCTTCCCTGCTCACCCACGAGGAAGTTGACGCAAGTCAATCCCGGTTCCTCGTTTGCCCCAGCCAGAGAAACTCAGACCTACAAATCCTTTGGCTTTCGGATCGTGTTTCTAAGTTCAGTTTTTCCATTCTAGCTAAGAACCATAAGGGCAGAAAATTCCTGAAAGGGTAAGAGTGACTTCAACTCCGAGTTACCCCATGACTGATGAGAGGTTGTATTAAATTACACAAGCGCACTCAAATGTAAAAATACATCCAAAAATCAGTACACAGAAAGCCAGTTTAGGTTGGCATTCCAGCTTTCCCTGCTGGTTTAAAAAGATCTTGGTGTCTAAATGGGATGGTCTAGTGCTCACACAAATTAGCAGGCTCCTGCAGTGATATTATTACTGTCTCACAGTTTCATAGAGCCAGGGCAGAAGTTGCTTCTCCTTCGTGTCAGGGTTACTACCTGCATCAAAGAAACAGAGCCAGAGGAGGTTCCCGCAGGTCAGAGGGAAGGGCAGGCTGGCCAGTCAAGTTTTGCACAATATAGTCGTAGAGGGAGTGACTGTGGTGGGTTTTGTTCCCAGTGCCTTTTTCCTTTAAAAGAATGCTTCGCTGAGAAAGAGGAGAATCGGATTAAAAGAAGCCGGAGTGAACAGTTTCTCTCTACTCTGTCATCATCACAACCAGTCCCACCAAAACAAAGGTGCTGCAGAGAAGGACCAGGACTAAGTTCTTCTGATGTGGCTACCTACTGGTTTTGGCTGCTTGGTCCCAAGGTGCTGTGCGCTGGGGGAAAGCCAGCAAGCAAGCAGCATCTCTGCACACTCTTAGGGTGTCTTAGCCCAAGGTGAGTAAATGTGCTTCTGCTGAAGGACCGCGCATCTCCACGCAAAACCCAGCGGACATTTAGCTGCTTTGCCTGTCTTACAGCACACAGCTCTTTAAAGCTCAGCTCACCTGCTGGTGGCCAAAATATATTGCTTACCTTGGCAGCTGCACTTAATTCAGTGTATGGATCCAAATGCTTACGGGAAAGGAAGCGTTACCCGCACCCCAGTGCTCCCCCAGCCCCTGGCCCCTCTGCTGCCAACTCCGGCTTGTGGCCCTCTTTTAAGGTAGCACAGGGTCTTCTCCCCACATTGTAGCAGCCATTGAATTCGAACACCTTTTTTAGTGGTAGGAAGAAAATTAGTGTTATCGCTTGTTAAGAAGGAAACTCAAACTTATATCTTATTGTTTCAAGGTCCTCTTAAAAAAGTGCCCCATAACTGCATGGCTTGCTGGAGCTGCCTTTCAGGATATTTTTTTTTATTATTTTTGACTAAAGTAGGACTTGTCTGTCATGTTGCCTTAGAGGTGATCTTAGGCTGTGCAGAAGCAATTGCCACCATGTGTTTTGTGACTGCAGTTTTGGGTGCTCTAAGCACCATCTGCAGATGCAGCCCTAGCATCCAGCTGTACTTGCAGAAACATCCTGGGTTCAGGGTCTCAGGTTCTTCAAAATTCACTTGTTCTTTAGAGTTCATCAGCTTCAAGCAAAATTGCACTTGGTGTCACAGCCTTGCAGCTTTTCAGCTAATCAGCTGAAAGAGCATCCAGGAAAGTCATCTTGTGCCAAGTGGGTCAAATTCTGATGATGCGGCACAAACCACTGCATTTCACAAAGGTGCATTGCTCTCTCCTCCCTGTGTGCATATCTAACTGCTCCCAGTTTAAAACCCAGAACTTCACAGCTCTAATTTACATTTATTTGATGAATAGTGATGGCGGGTGGAAATTACCCTCCCTCCGTGCCTCATCCCAGTTGCTGCCCTTGGAGCCCAGCATCTCGGCCGAGGCATCGTTCTGGGAGCACCTGGAGGAAGCATGGGTTCCCTTCTGCCAGGCTGGCAGCACCTGAGAGCAGCAGGAGGGAATGTCTTTAACGGCCCCAGCAAATCTTCACAAAGCTTATCTTTATCAGGGCTGACTTCTGACAGCAGTTCCTGCAGCAACAGATGTCTCTCGTTAGGGCTCAGGGTGAGGACGTAAGATCAGTGTTGTGGTTGTGATGCTCCGGACAGACAGAGGTCCTGCTTACTAAATGTTGCAGGGCTTAAAAGCATATTTTGACACAGAATTCTAGTTCCTTGTCTTGTTAATGAGACCATGTCATGGGTAAAATCCTCCAGGATATTGCTCCAGCTTTCAGGGACACTGGAGAATCCTGAAGCCCCATCAGCAGCCTCCAGGGAGCTGCCTTCAAGCCAGTCACTTTGCTCATGTAAGTGATCTGGGCCAAATACACTGGAGGCAAAATTGGTCTGGGGGCAGAAAGCAAGCGGTGAGCCACCCCTTGTGCTGCCAGCAGCACTGAAGGGCAGAGTTTAGGAAGTTGTGATCTCTCCCGTCGCCCAGTTTGGAAAATTCCCTTTGCCAACGTTAAGGCAAACGAAATGATGCTTGTCAAGCAAAGCCCTTTTTTTTTTTTTTTTTTTTTTTCAGAAGTGAAAGGAAGGGCTGGGCCAGAGAAACCACACAGAAATACAGCTAAGCCAGAAACATGCTTGTTTTGGAAAGGGTGAGGTGGGGGAAAGTACATATAAACACCCAAGTTATACAGTTTAAGCTGTTTGCGAATGCAGTGGTTCGATCGCACGGCACCTTAAGGGTACCCCGAGTCCCGAAGCCGGGGCCGGTCGGGAGGCAGAGATGCCCTCGGGTGTCGGGAGGTGAGAGCAGGGGGGCAGCGCGGGTGATGGAGAGCCGGGATGCAGCAACGCCGGCAGAGCCCGGGCTGGAGGTACCCAAACTCCTCGGGGTGGCTCCGGGCTGCAGGGTTGAGTTTCCATTGTGATGTTAATCATAGAAATCTAAAATGTGTAAATTTTTTTTTTTTTTAATCCTTTTTTTGCTGTTGACTGAGCTGGAAGCAGAATGAGATGCTGAAACCAGAACAAAAGCGATGCTCGTATTTAGAGCTTTTCTTATTTACCCGGGAAAATGTTTCTGCTTCAATATAGATTACTAGAGTTCTTACCAAGGTTTGAGCACTGCTCTGGCAGGGAAAAGGGAGGTGTATTTATACTGATTTGATCTGTGAGCACTGATTGTCATGTGTAAATTATGGCAAGCAAGAGATTTAGCACCGCAGTGATGTTTCGCAATCCCAGTCCTGGCTCTACGCTGCAAGTTGCTGGGCTTCAAGCCTTAAAACTTATGCCTGGCTCAAAAGCAGAGACTTTGAGGGTGTCTTTATTTTATTTTATTTTATTTCAGACCTTGCAACACTGCCCTTTGAAGCATGCCTCTGCTGGAAAGTCTTTTGCTGGGAACTGTCTAATCAATCACTCCGTTCTGTTATCTGGAGCTTTGAGGGGGCGGGAAATGACGATTTCACAAAAGCCTTAAATAAAAATCACAGCAACTGATGTGAGTTACCTCTGTCAGCCCGGGGCCTGTTCTCTCAGCCGCTCCCGACCTGGTGTCTGAGTTTGCAGAACCCTACGATAAGACTTCCCCATGTCAGCAGGATGATCTGAGGTTTGTTTTCCAGAACTCACGAACCCTCTCACATCCCATTACGCTCCTGCTACAAATAAACGAGCATTGCAAATACAGTTGTTGTGCTCTTCAGCAACACAAACCCCCGACAGAGGCAATTATTTGACAAGGTCCACCCAAAAACTGCAATGCTATCTCTAACTGGAAGTATTTCCAAATTTCAGCTGCTAGCAAACCTCACGGTTTTAAGAAAAAGATCCTCTTCATTTATACCAAGGTCAGTAGCAGCAGCTGAACGTGAGCTGCGAGAATTGGTGTAATCAGTCGGGTTTTGCTTGTGGTGGGTTGTGATTTGTTCAACTAGACCAGGTCTAATTAAGATCTCACTCTGCACTGAGCAATTAACTGCATTTATATCCAGGGATTTACACAGGTGTAAAAATATTGCAGGAAGATCAGGCATGGGGAAGCTTGATTTTTTTTTTTTTTGAGTGTTGCTCTCAATTCCTTCATTTCAGTTATAAGAAAAGTCCTTTGAAAGCCTGTTTTTATGGTGTGTATTGCTCTCAGACTTTGACGTTTCAATGAGAAAATATGATGTGTTGCAGTATTTCAAATTATTTATATTTCATCCACTACAAAAGTGAGATTGTTTCCTTAGACATTCAGCAATCTCACGTGAGGAACAAAACTGATTTATAACAAGCTGGTTATTATCCTATGTGATTTTGGACCTTTATATATCTTAAAGATTTAGGGATATAGAAAAAAAAAAGATTGAAGAAAAGCTCTTGCAAGGATCATTTATTCAGAACCCCCCAGGTATGTAATTCATTTAGCACCAAATATATTTAAAACTGATGTCTGTGTATAGAGTGAGCCCATTTTCCTGGACTGTCAGATAAGCAGAGACAGAGATTCATTATTTATCTTGCTGATTTAAAGTGTTTCTGAAAAAGGACTCAAAGCATAAAATCATAAAACTGAACAGCTCCAGGAGTGGGGAAGTGGGGAATTTTTTGTTGTGATATTTTTTTTTTTTTGATGTTGTTTCTTTGCCAGCAGTGAGAAGGGGGACGTTGTTAGCACAAACCATTTGCAGTTATTCCCCGTTAGTAACGAACAACGCCTTCCTGGGCTTTGCATAAAGACAAGTAGCAATTTGTACTGCCTGGGCTGGAGAACTACAACTTGCCTTTTTACCTGACAGGGCTGCTCTTGTTTTGTTTTTGTTTGTTTGTTTTTCTGTCACCTGCTGGACCCCAAGCACCAGACTTTTTTTCATGATTTCTTTTTCCCCGATGCTTTTCCCATGTGCCTTCCATCAGGGCATCTCAGTCCTGAGGCGATGCCGGGCTCTTCCAAACTTCAAATGCATCCCTGGCGAATCCCTCTTCATCAGTAATGAACTGTGGTGTTGAGATTCACTTCTGCCAATGAGTTGCCAAAGTTCAGATGTAACTATTTTAGTACATAATTTAGTACATCCCACATAAAGAATCCCTCATACATCCCCCCCCCCATCCCAACTCAGTACACATACTTAATGAAACGATAACGTAACACCCCACAGTTCCCACCAGTAAAAAAGCAGCCTCTGGTATCCTCTTTTGAGGAAAATTTGTCTTTTTAACTCCTAGGTTTTATTACCCCATTCTTCCTGATGGCACCCAAGCATCTTGTGTAGGTCAAGGAATTTAGTCTCTGTACTCTTTTGAGTTTGGGATGACTCCATATTTGGAAAGACCAACTGAAGGGAAAAGAGAAAGTCACCCAAAGTCCCTGCAAAGCTTCGAGTCCTAACTCCGGCCTTAAACTTGTGTGACCCAACAGCGTTTGCTTGAGAGGGGCAAATGTCTTGTCTTGGGCATTGTTTTACTTCTACCTGGGAAAATCGGCCAAAATAAGATATTGTAGAAAAATCCTCCATCTCAACTCAGTTGAGATTTAGCGGAGGGGGAGAGGGAATTTATTACTCCAGAATAACTCACTCGAGCAAAACTACTGTCTTAGTTTAAAATTCTTTCCCTCCAGAGCAGCATCGGCGCGGGGAGCTGCCATGGATGTCCTTATTCAGGACAGCTCAGCGTGGGGACAAGCTCTCCAGCCAGCACTGACATGAGCTCTGTGGCCAGCACAAGTGACATTCGAGTTTGCGGGCTGCAGGGATCGATACATTTCTCCCTTAATGAGTTTTGTCACTTCTGTGTTTTTGTTAAAGGCCTTGTGTGTGTGGTTGACAGGTTTTGATGGGGGGAGTAAGAGGGTGAAATAAGAGAGGACCAGCCAGAAAATGTCCGTGGTCTCAAATTCTTGGGTGCAGTTAACATAGTTCTGTGGTGCCTTTTGTGGTTTTGGATAGTTGGTTTTTTTTTTTTAATTTCTGCTGATAGAAGGGAAAATATGGATGTTTTGTTACAAGGTACTTTTCAGAAAACTTCAATATCTCATTTTCAAAAGGTATTTCATTGGTCCCACTCGTGCACAAACACAAGCCTCTAGGAACAGGAGCTTTCACCTGGTGAGGAAACGTGTGGTTCTCTCCCTTTTCGCATCTTGTCTCAGAACAAAATTACGTGCCTGGATACAAAATTAGTTACCAGTTAAATAGGGAAATGTAAAGCCTTTAACAACAGTTGAGAAGCCAAAGCTGATGATATTAAAACACAGGGCCAAATTTCCTCTATATGCTACACTGTGAGGTGGTGTACAGTATATTGCATCACTCTTGTGCTAGATGACTTCATGGGAACCTGAGGTTTTTTGAGGCTGGTGTTGGGAGGGGGCAGATGGGAGCCACACTGCGGATGGAGAAAGGCAGCTCTGCTCTGGGATAACGGGGTTCCCATTCCCAGCTGGTAAATTGTTTTGCATCAGATTGAACGGCAGCAGCTGAATAGAGAAAGAGTTGTCTACTCTCCAGATTAGTCTGGGGTGGGCAGAGAGCCGCATTGCCTGGCCTCTAAGCAATGCAGAGGATGGAGAAACCTGGGTTTCTCATAGGCAGCAGAAGTTAAAGCTAAGGGGAACCCCTAGTCCTCTCTGTGAGGCTGGACCCTGGCAAGATACAGCCTCTGCAGCCCTGGAAAGAAAAATGAACATAGCATCCATGAGACTTCCGCGGTGGAAACTTAAGTAAGAGGTAAAAGCCATAAGAGAGTTTTGGGGACTGAGGTAGAGATGCTGGGATTGTAAAGCTAGAAGGAGCAGGAACCCCAGCAGGGTCTGGCACGGGGCATGATGTCGAGACCTCACAACCTGGTGTTGTGGAACGTGGGGAGCTGGGAGAGAACAAGGCTTTTGATGGTGGGGGAGTCACTGACATGGCCTTGAGGGGCTGTACAGAAGGAAACCACCTGCCCCAGGAGGTATCAGCCCTGCACAGAGACATCTGTACCCCTGTGCTGAGCAAACGCTGCAGGGTCAGCCCATGGGCTCTCGGCAGGAGCAAACCCAGGCTGGCTTCACCCTCTAGAGATGTTTTCCTCTCATCTATTGTTTTCTTGTGCCTTTCCTCAGCTCCCATCTCCTTTCTCAAGCACTCCCAACTCTTCAAAGATCTCTGATGCGTAAAATCAGGGTGAGGCATCCCCTTTCTTTTGGGATGGATCCTACGGTACCCTCCCAACTGTATCGATGACTGCTCAAGCCCCTACCCTTCCACAAAGCAGGAGCTCACACTTTGCTCTCATCCTCCTCCCAACTGTGACTGTCCCTGAGGCCCTTCAGCCACCCAGAGACATAAAAGATGCATTTGCAGATTTTGAAAATTAAAACCATCTATACAGCCAGTGGGAAGGGATCAGCTTATTTGGTTGCTTAATGAAATATAAAGATTATTTTAACCAGTGTAAGCACTATTCGACAGCTTGTGAAACACAGCAGTGGCTTGATGAATGGCTTTCTCCATTTAAAAAAAATTGCTGCATGATGTCTTTTAAATATTTAATTTATTGAGGTTGGAGTGTGCTCGGAGCTGACAGTCAAACAGGAGCTGTTTGTGGTCTCAGTTAACTTTGCTTATTAGGCTGAACAGTCTCACTCGGTAAATGCAAGATATCTCCTTTTCCCCTCATTTTTTTATACTGAATCTGGGATGATACATTTGCTGCACAAGTGAGTAGGAAGTTCTGCCTGTCGTCTGCACCGCAGCGTGCCAGGCAGTTATCACTGAAACTGTGATTGGTATTGACTCCCGCCCTTAGTCCATAATTATTGTCCCCTGCTTTTTATTTTCTTTATTTTTTTTGACTCACTTTCTTCTAGGCCACCCAGAAGAGCTTGTTCAGACGCACATGTACACACAAAAGCATCTTTTAACAATCAAATAAACTGAAATCTTCCTGGAGCAAGTGTTTCAGTGGAAAGACTGGGCTCCAGACACAACACCATTGACAGTGTCCTCGTAAGACTGCACAGTATGGGAAAATTCCCCTCCTCTCCCTCTCCATTTCTTCCTTAATGTGCCAGCTTGGTGCGCAAACAGCATCATGCAAGGGGCATTAGAACAGAAACAGGCATTTCTGTGAGTTGGGAGTCAAAGACACGTGGCCTCCCATGTATCTCCTGGCAAGGCTGAGCCCTGGTGTGGATTCTCCAACGTCTATTAAGGATGGAGGTGTGCCAGTAGCCCAGGGCAATTAATAGGTTCTGTGTCATCAAGTGGTTTTCATGAAACATGCAGGAACTTAATAAGCTTTGAGACTTCCACCCTGCTGGCCGAAGCTGGTGGAACCGGCCAGCTGGTTCACAAGTTAGGGGGTGGGAAGGGAGGAGGCAAAATGAAGTTGTAAACTTCTGTTTTGCTGCTTGCTTTGGCCAGAACAGCCAGTCCTGCTCTTGGACTGTGAAAATGAAGCAGTGAACGACTTTTGGGCCAGCTGCAACCGTTTCTCTGATGATGGGGACAGGCTGGTCACTGCTGCCTGCCAAGCCGGCGTGGTGTGTGCTGAGCACTGCTGTGCCACAGGTTGGGGTGGGATGATGCTCTTTGGAAAAGAACCATGCCAAGGATGGGGTGAGGATGTGCTACAGGCCTTGCTGGAACCATCTGGGCTACTGTTTGGGTTGGGAACTTGCAGGTCTTCCCAAGGTGATGGGAGATGTTCCCTGTGGCCACATCAACAGCATGCATCACTGGGACATGCACCTGTCCCTCAGCATGTGCCACCAGCAGCAGAGTTGTGCCATCCAGCAAAGCAAAATCCCCACTGGAATTTCGCTGTGAACCCATCGTGGGAAAAATACAAGCACCAAAAATCTGTTGATGTGTGAAGTCTCTCACCTTGATCAGGGAACCGCCAAAGGATTTTGGCATTGCTTATGTCTTCCCTAGGCTCAGCAGACTATGGCATTCTTGTGTTTAGGTCAGCATCTGAACCAAAAATATCAGTTCTCACAGTGGTTCGGCTTAGAATAATGTTGGCTTTCTCTCCTGTTAGAGTGAATAAAACGTTAATAGGGTATAAGTCATCATTTTGTTGTGGGCTTGTCTTTGCTTTTCTGAAAACAAGGCTAAATTTTGAAATAAGACATTTTGAAAATTAATTCAAAAGTAATTGACTGGATGCCATAAAACAAAGCAGATCTGCTTTTTCCTCTGCTTTCCAGAACTTTCTGCAAAGTATGTCTCGGGCACCTTTAATTGGGTTTTTCAGTAGATCAGCTATTCATACAGAAATCATGTCTGTACTTGGAAATAGGAGATAGTGTTTTGTTTTGTTTTGTTTTGTTTTTCTTATATAGGACATAGGAGGAAAAGATGTGACCAGTAACAACCCCCGTGGGCCATAAGGTTGTGGCTGGCATTGCTCAGAGCAAGGATGGATGAGGGTCCCTTCCAACTTGAGAGATTCTATGCTTCCATGTAGGTGCATGGATCTTTTTTGGAATCTAAAGAACTGGAGAGTGAATTCAGAGTGGGGGAACAGGGAGACACGAAGCGGGTGAAGGTGGCATCAGGGTGCATATCAGATCTTTGTAGTGTAACCATACCTGGATCTGTTGCCCTCCACCAGTGCTCTTGACTCTGAAATGATACATACGGTGGCAGAGGAGAAGGGACTTGGGGAAACAGGAATGAGGTTGAGTGCTAAATTCCCAAATTATTGGTTTATAATTACGGCAGCCTCTTTGAGAAGACAATCCCAGAGGCAGCACTCACACATCCCAGAGCAATAAGGACACCATCTGGCTGAGCTGGCAGAGTGTTTGATGGAACTCAGTTGTGTGGCTTCCCTCCTCTGTTCCTGGGCACCGTGAGAGAGAGATGCTTGCAAGGGTGAAGCCATAAAATGCCCCAGGCCATTGCCAGACCCTACAATACAAAATTCAGCTGCTTTTCCTGGGAACTACAGCTTGGTCTCTGGATGTCAAACGAGGTCACTCTGTGTTTGTGCTTCCTACTTCAAGGTGGTTTGGGAGAGAATGGGATTCAGAGCAGGAAGCGTAGAGGGACCAACCAATTTCCATTCCTCCCTCTTCCCTGAGAGTCTGTCCTCCATGGTATATGTCCTCTACAGGGAAAAAACTAAGGCCTTTCAGTACAGAAAAAGTACAGGAAAAAAACCCAACAGATAATTGTTCATCCAAATTTTTGCTGTTCAGTGCATCAGGTTTCTCTGAAAATCATGGGAGTTGAACCACCCCCCTCCAGTGATCAAACTGTTTTCTAAGAGGTTGCCTAGATAACCTCTCCGCTTTCCTTAAGTTAGTCCAGCTGTACCTCTTTCTTTGAATGATGACTTGCTGATGTAAACGGTGTTTTAAAAATTTTCTTTTGTGGCAAATGTTTCACAACTTCCTTGCCAATGTCTTACAAACTACAGAAACAGCATCCTGGAGGCCCTCAGCTGTTTATAACAGGGGTGAATGAAGCATCACTCAGCTTTTGAGATCAATATTAGCTCGGTTTTACAGATGGTCTGTAAGGAAAAACAGCTTGAAGTTTCATGCAGAGCCCACAGTAGAAAAAAAGCCATTAGATTTTTTTGAAATAATTTCCTTGCTATTGAGCTATGAAATGTCAGTATTTATTACAAACCTTAATTCCCTCTTTAGCCATAACATTTTTGTTCCCGTTATGCTACAAATTTATTTTATTTTACACCGCATGCTTTTTTTTTTTTTTTTCCCTTGTATCATTTGTGTTTTATTAAGAAGAAACTTAAGAAAAAACAAATGGAAAAAAAATTACTCACAAGTGGATTCAGATAAGAAAGATTGTTTGACGTTATAGCAATGGGATTAAAGAACTGTAGGCAACGAGAGGGACAAAGCCCCAACTAGTCCTGGGATAGAGCTGGGCTGGTTCATTAAAGTCACTGTAATATGATACATTCTATTATGGTATGTAAAAAAAAAAAATCCTTTCCCATCATGAATGGATTATAGTCAGATACTGGTCTCTAAGCTTGGAAGCCAGACTGGTGTCGCTGGTGCTTTAGGTCTACAGGAGGAATTTTGATTCCTGTCCCAGAACCTGTTGGAAGTTGGAAGTGGGCCTTGCGCGTGGCGGTTTAAGTTCAAGCTCAGCACTTCCAAAGCTCTGCTGAGACCCCGGGACACTGGAATAGCACGTTCCTAAGTGTCTCTCTTCTCTGGCTACTGTTTTTCAGGTTTATGTCACGATGCAGCACTATGGAGTGAATGGTTACTCCCTCCACGCCATGAACTCCCTGAGCGCCATGTACAACCTCCACCAGCAAGCAGCTCAGCAAGCCCAGCACGCCCCCGACTACAGGCCCTCAGTGCATGCCCTCACCCTGGCAGAGAGACTGGCTGGTAAGAACAACTCATGGCTTTTGCTATTCCCTGGGGGAAAAAAAACAAACAAACCAAAAAAAAACCCCAAAAACCCAGAACTTGTTGCTTGTGATGAGTGAAACTCTTCTTCAGGATCTGGAGTGTGGCCAGCTGGCACGGTGTGCTCCTCAGTACTGGCCACGTGGCCAAGCACGGCAGGTGACAGGTGCCCTCCAGTGTTTGTTGCCAGTGGACCACTGCACCTCGTTGCAGACTGGCCTCCGACCGCCGGGGAGCCCAGGGGTGAGAAGAGATGCAGCCCCCCCCTATATGAGACTGAAAAGAGAGAATTAAAAATACTCTGAAATATGTTTTAACAAGTGAACCAAAAATAGCAGAACATTTTACTTTCTTGTTAGTAAATACCGGCAGCAGTGAATTGGATTCCCTCGCCGAGGGGCCTAGGGCTTGCATCCCCTAACAGCCATCTCCTGCCACCCCAGGCCACAGCTTCCTCTTCCACGTTGCCCCTTCCTGCAACTGTTTTTCCATCTCTTGTCCTACCAAACACCTTTCTCTTTGGAAAACAATCTTCATTTGGATATTCTTTGGGTCTCACCTTGGCCTATTTCTTCCTGGGGATCCCAGACCTTGGCTTGGGTGATGCTTTCTTGCAAGTCCTGATGGCTCCCTCTCTGTTGCTTCTGCATCTTGTCTTCCCTAAAAGAGCTTTTTTAGGCTCAAAGAAAGTCACATGTGACTTTACCCAGAGAGTGTTGTTTGCACGGCATTGCAAATAACTGTAACAATGCATTTGTTATAGTGGGACAGTGGGACAGGAGCTGCTGCTCCAGAGCATCCCATCTGTTTTCCTGTGTTCAGCCATGAGTGTAACAGCACGACATTGATACTGTCACTAGAAGGAAGTGCATAGTCCAGACAGCATTTCATGATTTGTTAGGGGAAACTGTTCAAAACTAACCGATGGATACCTGAGAATATTTGGGCAAATACATCTGCTCCACATTTCAGCCTGCCACAAAACACCCAGATCTGGCTGAGATTATCAAAGGCAACACAAATGGTCAATACCTGCAACATTCATGTTTCGGTCAAGGCTTGGATGTGGTGTGGCAGAGCAGACCTGACAACCAGTGTACTGAAGCTAAAGCAAAAAGTTACCAGAGATGTGATTCTAGAGACCTTCCTAGAATGGAACCATCTTCCCAGGCTGTCTGAAAATTACACATCTGCTTTAAGACAGCTTTCTAGTTGTCTGATATTAGAGGAAAAGAAAGAAGGTGGAGTGACTCCTTCCAGCCTAGAGTAGGTAGAAAAAATTATCTACCCAGACAAATTTAGGGGGCTAAATTTGGTATGTGAGCTTAAGCCAAAATAAGGATGAAGAAGTTTCAGGATGGTCCTCCTAGGTTGGTAGTCCATGAAGGCATGGTGGTAAAGGTCTCAAACTCTTTGAATCAGTGAGCCACATCTGACTATCAAATCTTAATTCCAGCAATGTTCCTTTATCCAGCTGTTAGTAGTAAACTCCTTAACATGGTTCCTCAGACCCCTCATTGTGGCCTGTGGGATCTCTGGGGGGCTGTAGAGCAGAGCTTGGAGTTGTCCTCATCAAAAGGGAAACAAAGTGGGATTGAGGAGACCTAGAGTCTTATCCTAGCTCTACTGCTGATCTGCAGAGTGATGACAGGTGGGCACTTTCCTCGTCCTTCTTGTCCATCCCCTCCTTCCCTCATCTTTTCAGCACATAGGTGGTCAAAGGGGAGCAGATGGTCCTAAACTCCACAATGTGCCTTGCGGACCATGGGTTTCAAGGTGCGCCTTTCCTAGATCCAAGGATCTCTTGAAAGATTTTTGTGATAGCCTGTATTTTTTACAGTAGAGCATGGAGGACTGAATGTCTTTGACCCTAACTAGGGTAAGAGCAGAGGGAGATAAAAAAAATACAATAAAAAAACCCCTATTCTCATATCCTTGACCAGGAGATTCAATTGGTTCTCTGACCTCTTATCTTTAAAATTAATAACCCACCTGGAAGACTTTCCAAATTAAATTCTACAGTCCCCTTGTCTGCTTATCATTGGCGGGTTAGGCATTACATAGCTACGAGCCGGTTCCTTTGCAGTTGCTTCACATTCTGTTACTTCGGAATATCTTTCAGTGCAGGGTTATAGATCTCATTTGCCTTCCAGGGACAGTCAAAATAAAGCAGCACAAAAGCAAATGACCTTAAGCCAGAAAACAGAGGTTTCTGATTGTAACTGCAAAGCCTCACCTGCAATTTGTATTCTCCCTCTTGCACAAAGCCTGAAAACATAGTTAAAACATTAAAATAATTGCTGGTTTGCTCTCGTCAGAGTGACCAAGCTTAATGCATGAGCTGCCACCTCCAGGGACCTGGTGGGTCTAACCTCCACTCTAGAAATTCAGGAATATTCCAGCCTGCAGGTAGGGTGTTTAACCAGTGTCCTTTCTGCCCATTCCTTGTACTTGAAACACCAACGTTAGCTTTGTAAAACGTTTCAGGGCGGCTTCCATTTCTTGTCCTGGAACATCCTTTCTCCTTGCCTGGCTGCACCGTGGGCTGTGCCTGAAAGCTTCAAGGGTGCTCTCTGCGCCTCCAAAGCAGGAGCCAGTGTTTTAACTCCCCCAGGAGCCCTGATACCTCAAATACAAAAGCCCCTTGTATGCAACCATCACTATATTGTATTTGGCCGAAGACCTTTAGCCCGATCACGTCTTCCCCAGCTTGCCAAAACCACGCAGCTTTGGCAACGCCCAGAAAGGCACTGCAAATGCTGACCTAGAATGAAACAGCTGGAAGTTTGGGAGAGGAATGTTTCAGTGGTGCAAAGCTGATTTGCTACGCTCGTTAGCCGGCATATTTGGAACCCGGCTGTGTGGTTCTGGGGCTGGCCTGACAGCAGGTTTTGTTTTATTGTTTAGATTCATGCCACGATGCTCGTGACAAAAGCACAAATAAATAGCAACAAGGGCCTTCGTCTGGCTCCTTATCCTTCGTCGTGCTCTGATACTGACAACTTTTCTCCCTGTTAGGTTGTTTTCTAGTGTGTTCATCCTTCCCTTCTACTGGAAGTCACATTCTTAACTGAATTAAGAATGATACCAGACACTGCTCCTGCCGCATTTCCTCTTTGAGAGCAAACCTCTCACCAGGCTATTTCATTCCACCGCTGTAGCACAGCATGTCCCAACTTGCATAATAAAGAGTGGGGGTTGGTTGTTTTTGGGTTTTGGGTTTGGTTTTTTTTTTTTGGTTTTTTGTCTTTATTTTAAAGTAACTTATTTTCATTGAATTAAGATCTTTCTGCTCCCACTAACTGTTATGCAATAATAACGCCTCTGGTAAAATAATAAGCACTTTACTGTGAGCCTCAGCTTCTCCCCGGTCTGAATTTCTTCTCTGCCATCAGTTTTGCAAGCACAGTTTGCAATGTCAGACCATCTGAGTAGCTCCTCTACTGAACAGAGCTCAGCACATGAGCTCTGGGCTTGCAATCAGTGGGGCTGGGCTTGGTTCCTGGCTGATGTTTCCACCCCAGATGCTGGAGAGTGTCCGTGCTCAGTAAAGCACGTGCTTTCAAGCTAAACACACATAAGCACATGAGCTTAAGTGCTTTCCTGAACTGAAGCCCAGAACTGCTCTCCAATATCATGACTTGAAGTCTACAGTGAGCTACATATGAGACACTAAAGAAGAGAGAGCTCAGCCTGGTTTCTGGGAAGATCCATGTCTTCTAAGGCAGCTGCAGCCAACAAAATGAGCTAGAGGCAGCTGTGTTCGAGCTCCATGGACTCTTCCCACCGATCAGCACAGCTCACCGTGGCAGCGTTGAAGCCTACGGAAGCTCTGCCTTTGGCTTCAAGAACGTGACACATAATGTTGGGCCCCTCTCCTGATTACAGCGGTGAATCTCCTCACGTTGTTTGAAATTGTGGTTCTTAATGAAAGAGGCTTATGCCGCAGTGTGGTCTGCGCATCAGCATGTCTGGCCCCACTGATATTGGAGCAGATCAGCTTATTTCCGCCAAATTTAGCATTGGAGTCTCAACAATTTCCACAGCTACCATAGAAAGAGGTTCCCTCTCCAGAATAGGATTTCTAGTCAAAGGTTTTGTCTCCTCAGACACCTCAATTAACCAGCAAAATGTGTGCACGTGCTTTATTAGATCTAGAGCCGTGAAAAACATGTTTTGTAGGTTTGTCTGGTGTTAGTAAGTGCTTTATTCAACTGTCAGCATACAAATTCCAATAATTAAATTGGCCACTTTTCTTGTCTTCCAACGGCTGTACATTTCAAGACATCATTTTGGAGGCACGTTATGGATCCCAGCACCGCAAACAAAGGCGAAGTCGCACGGCCTTCACTGCCCAGCAGCTGGAGGCTCTGGAGAAGACCTTCCAGAAGACTCACTACCCAGATGTGGTGATGAGAGAGCGGCTGGCTATGTGCACAAACCTACCTGAAGCCAGAGTCCAGGTACTCATATTTTGTAGTTTTGTGAGTGGGGATGTTTAAAAGAATATAGTGGGGTTCCCAGAAGATTGACAGCTTCCTTGACCTTTCAAGATTCTTCCCATGTAACCGAAGATTTTAGGGCAGTAAAGTTGTCAAAGGCATAGGCGGCAGAGGAAAGATAAAATCATCCAAAGTCGCACATCTGCTAAAGAAATTCTTAATCCACATGCACATTTTTTAAATTTAGGATTGTCTGAAGTGTACACTGGTTTTCATTTGTTCTTTCATATTTCTTTGGGGGAAATTTTAGAAACATCAACAGAAGTCTACTTATTTATTTATTTGCAAGGCTTTTCTGGCTTTCTCAGAAAAGCAGAAACCCAAGTAATTCCAGCTGCTCTTTTCCACTAGTGTCAATATTCGTAACATCTCAGGCCAAGGTTTGGTTTTGTTGGTGTTTTTTTTACTTTCAACCAGCACAACACGCTTCATAACCTGCTGGTGAGGAGGTTCTTGCATTGCTGGGCTTTAAAAGACTAAGCAGCAAGTTCTTCAGTGTGAAGTGGATAAGTGGTAGAAAAAAATAGTTATTTATATATATGTCAAGACATTTTGATCTTTTTGTTTCCTCACCTAATTAACCAAACAGCACTAACAGGATTTGCAAATATATTTCTTCCAATCTGTGTCTACTGATTTAGGTTAAAAAAATATGGATTCTCTCCTCCTTCCCTAAATTCAAATCCCAGACAACAGCCTATGCCTGTAATGACTTATTTTGAGTGTTGCTGCCATAGTTTTGATACATTTATCACCAAATGCTTTTAGAAACAGAGCACTGTACTGTAAGTCAACATAATGTCATCAGACTCAGCTATAACACGTTCTGGTTGAAAACAACTGCCCAACCAATTTAGAAATAAAACCCCAATAACCAAAAAACCAATACTGGTGGAGTGGCTTAAAGAATCAACATAAAGGCTGGAATTTTTTAAAAACATGTTTGTTGTGCTATTTGTAGAAGCACATGAAAACAGGTAGAGCTCTAAGATCCAACAAAGTGGAATGACATTTGGGCACAGGGGGCTTGCAGTATCTCATTTGTTGGGGTTCCCCTGAAGCTCCCAGGCTGAATGATATCAGCATCATTCATTATTTGGCACTAAGCAGGATTTTCACCATTTTTTCCCCCTTGCTGTTTGTGGCATTGAAGGTTTGGTTCAAGAACCGGAGGGCCAAATTCAGGAAGAAGCAACGTAGCCTGCAGAAGGAGCAGCTGCAGAAGCAGAAGGACTGTGAAGGGAGCCACAGTGAGGGAAAGACAGAGCCACCCATGCTGGAGACTCAGTCCACCACCCCGGACACCGAGAAAGTCCAGAGCCTCCCGAGCGAAGTAGGCACAGATCTCAACCTAACCCTGTCAGAGCAGTCAGCCAGCGAGTCCGCACCCGAGGACCAGACTGACAGAGAGGAGGAATTTAAGAGCACCTTGGATGAAGCTAAAGTGGACAAGAGCCCTGGTGTGGACAGTAAGACTTTGAACTGCAAGAGAGCAAGCCCAAAAGCAGGTGAGGGGCAACATCTTGATGGGGGTTGGTGTCAGGACCTGGCTTAGCAAGGGAGGATGCTGGTGGTTGTGTGTAGTCCCTTATTACCTATGGTGTAGAAAAGTGCAAGTAGGCTGCTGAGGCTTGTCTTCTTATCCCCAGCACTAAACAAGACCCACAGAGGGCACAATGTCTGTTGTAGCAGGAGCACAGAAAGAGCAAAGACCTTCTGCTCAGGTTAGAGCTTGGGGAGAAGAGTGCCCAGTGGCAGCAGGAAAGCCATAGCAAAGAGACTAGCTTCATTTCTAGGAATTAAGATGCTAAGTATGGAAGAGACGTGTTTTGCCTTCCAGAGCTAACACAACCTCTCTCTTTCTCCCTCCTGATACAAAAGAGAAGGCCATGCTTCAGTCTGAACCCTGCTGGCGTGCAGATTAGCCCCTGCTTCTAGCCTGTAGAAATAACCCTCATCTCCTCTGTCTCCTGCTACAGAGTCCCCTATCAGCGCAACGGTGACGCCTTCATCCAGCAGTGGCCTGGCTCAGACTCACTCCTACTCCTCCTCGCCCCTGAGCCTCTTCCGCCTGCAGGAGCAATTCCGCCAGCACATGGCGGCCACCAACAACTTGGTCCATTATTCCTCCTTCGAAATGGGGACACCGTCTGCCATGCCCTACTTGGGTATGAACGTCAACATGGCACCCCTGAGCTCCCTGCACTGTCAGTCGTACTACCAGTCGCTCTCCCACGCTCAGCAGGTCTGGTCCTCACCTATCCTGCAGGCCTCCAGCTCCCTTCCAAGCCTGAACAGTAAAACGACGAGTATTGAGAACCTCAGGCTCCGGGCAAAGCAGCACGCGGCGTCCCTTGGGCTTGACACCCTACCCAACTGACTGCCACATGAGCTACCGTTGCCCACAAGAAGATGCACCAGAGGTTGGCACTAGACATGTCACTCTTTGAACATCCACCCACCCTCATCTCTTCCTGGAGTAAGGTGCTCCCTTTCAGGGAAAACTTTGCCTTTATTAACATCTTATTAGCACCACAATTGCATCAGACATTGCTACTGGCCTGGTCTTCACTAAATATTTAAGGAGGAAGGGGGAGAGGATGTGTGTTTAGACAGACGAACTGTCCTCTGGACTGCCATGAGTTAACGTTCGGGAGGAGCCCCCTTTCCTCACCCCTGCGATAACGTGCCAACTGTGCTATATACACCCTTTTTTGTTGTTGTTGCGTTCTTTGGGAAAAGAAAGAGTCCTGCTTTGTCCTGTATATAGTTTATAATGTTGACAGCGCCCATCACCTGTGTGTTACTGTCAGTGTTACAGAACTGTGACCTCTTTTGCTTTTATTCCCCTTTCCTTCTCAATTTTAGTAGCTAGTATCCCAGTTACGAACCAACCATCCTCCCGACCTCAGCTTGTAGCTAGTTGCTCTTCTTGGGTCAGTGTCCTAAAGGTGTTTGTGACGGAGAAAAACGATTGTTCACTTCACCACTCCGCTTCTCCCTTCTCCGCCAAAGTCAATTTTATAACAGCCGGGAAATGATGCGAAGGTGAATTTCCTGTTTAAGCACTTCCTATACCACAAGGATTTTTTGTTTACTTTTTAATAGCACTTGTTCAAAGAGAGAGGACAAAGTATTGGCCAAATGCTGCTGGCTGGGGAGAAAAATGAAAGCCAAGTTCACAGGATTATTTTTGATCTAGATTGTTTCCTCTTTGATCTTCAGTGAAGTGTAAACTCCTCTATTTACAAATTATGGGGTTTTCTTTTTGGAGAGCATTTTGGTTCAACTCTGACAATAGAGAATAATAAAAACTTTGTATGAACTCCTGGTGTGTTCATACACCATCAATTATATGCTTCTTTGACAAAAACTTGATTAATGTAAGTTGTGTTCAGAAAAACGCTCTGATCACCAAATTCTACCCTCAAGCCCCCCAGCTTCAGAAACTGGTTAACAAGTGAAAATGTAACAAGTGAAAAATGCTGCAATGCTGGAGGCAAACCAGGTGATAAGCAGGGGCTTTATATTCTCTTTATAGTCTCTGGAGCTGAGGGGAAGTAGATAAACTTACCAAAAATGCAGTGTTTGCAAGTAACCAAAATTCACTAGCTTCAAAATTATTTCAGTGAACAATCTCAGCCTTATTTAATTGGGATGACCAGTCATTCAACCGGGGGTGGTTTTCCTGGTTGAGAAGCAATGTTTCTGCCAACTCAAATAATGGGGTTGGGCGCTTTTTTTGCCAAACCAAATAAATCCTTTCAACCCACTGCTGTTATCCTGAGCATTAGGGAGGGATGCTAGCCAGAGCTAATCTATAATATTGCCTAGGACCAAAAAATCCAGACTGACTCTGTGGCAGGTGCTAGGTTTGAATCCCAAGGGTGTCAGCTGGATCTGCCACCAACACACTGGGCAGAGCTGGGCTAATTCACTGCAAATGGTCAGCTGGTCCCTACCTGATTCAACCTTGAAGAGTAGACCCATAGCCTATGGCCCCTCTCACTCCCACCTTGGCTACACACCAGGGCAGAAGCCAAGGGTCAAATTACCTCTTAAAGCACAGGGGAAAGAGTGTTTTCAACTCCTGAAAAAGCATCTAACTCCTTCAAACAGAGATGTAAGAATAGCCAATTTTGGTGGGAAATGATGTTTTATCCCTCACAATGTTGCAGCCAGAGCAGACCTCCGGAGAGGGCAATTCATCGACCGCACCAGCTTCCAAGGAAAAGGCAGCATCTTCCTTAAACGCTCCTTTTGTGCCAAACACTTTAGTTTTAGGGTTTTCTCTCTTGCTTTAGTTTTCCTGACTTTGTCAAATCATCCCTTGTGACCAGCGGAATTCTCCACTTTTTGCCAAAACCAAATGTATTCATAGGAAGTAGATTTTTTGGCTGCTGCTTTCAATGGAATCTGATTAAATTAAAACCACCAAAGTGCATTAACTGTCTCCAAAAAGATCCTTTGAAAGTCCCAGATTTCATTTTTTGGAGTTTGTCACCCAAACCAGGGACACCAGAACAAGGCTTTAATTTTTCTCCTCCCCCTTCCTCAAGAAGCTATATTCACCTTTATTTTTAATGCCTCCTGCTAACCTCAGCACATCTGTAGGCTGTGGAGTTGCAGCAGAGCAACTGCAAATTTAATTAACACTCCTTCTGATGTTGTTCCCTGGTCCCTAGACTAAGCTGATGAAGCAAAGAGTGGTGATCAGCAGCAAGACCAGATGTGGACTTCAGCTCTTCTTTAAGTAATAAAGATGCCCATGAAACTGCAACTCATGTCAGTGGGTGTTGCAGGCAGAGAACAGAGGGTCGTAGTGGCTCTTGTGCCATCCCAGCTAAGACAGGCATCTCTTCTCTGCCCACGTACCACAGGGCTGGAAAGGGTGACATTGGCTTAGATCAGGGCAGACATAGACATATGACGGATACCACAGCATCCACCACAGGGAGGTCAAAACATGTGGATTATGTCCTGCCTACAGGGTGGGGACAGGGAGCGCAGGAGATAAGCTCGCTTGATCCAGCACTAGATTTTCTGTGGTCCTCCAGAGGGAAAGAAGACCTTCCCCACTGAGCTATGGAGGGAAACTCTTCCCCATGCCTTGTTGCAAAAATAGATTTTAACATTCACCAACTTTACACATCTTGACCAACCCCCATGCCTGATCCTCTTCATCCACCGTGGTATCACTGACATCCTCACAGCAGGCTTGGAGCAGCTACCAGGAACTTCCCAGAGGGAGCATATGGCCCAGGACATCAGGATGAGGCCAGCACAACCCAGAAAGCAAACTGGGAGAGGATTGCATTTCCTTCAGTCCCTAGCGAATTTTTCTCAGTGTCCTCCTCATCTGCCTCTGCGTGGTGCAGCAGCTGACCAAGGCGTAGCTGGTCCTGGACCGGGGCATGAGAATATTTCTTACATGGAGATTTCTCCCATTCTGAATCAGGATGAAAATATCTAGAATTTAAAAATAAACAAAAGAAAAAATACATTGCCTAAAATATATACAAGCCCCTTAAGTATTTTATGCCAGCTTGGGGCTTTACCTTCTTATGATCAAAATTAAACATCCATGATAGAAGTAAGCCAACATGTAAGCTAAAAATTGATTTAGAAATGAAAAAAAAGCAAGAATCTAGGCTCCCAGCTTGCAAAAATTTAATAAGGAATTATCTGTCAAAAAATGATTCTGCAAGTTGTTTTAATGCCTCTGGGCTTCTGGGCTTTTTTTTTTTGACAAAAAGAAAATAAAAGAATCCAAAAAACACAGAGAGAAACTCTCCATCCAGTTCAAGCCTGATTACGTAGTGGGAAGACCGAAGGGAGCAATTCTGCATCATTCCTCTGAACTTTACAAACCTGAATATTTTTTCAGGTGGGAAGAACTCCTGCAAATCCCCACTGATTTGCCATAGAGAAGGCGAAGTCTCTTTGTTCCTTCTCCTTACACCAGTCCCAGCGATTTAGGAAAATGGGGTTGTTAATGGAGTCTCAGAAACAAAATGGACTGAGGTTCCCCTCCCTCACTGGCCAGGGAGAAACCTGATGCATTTTAACAAACATTGCAGGTGGATATAACACAATTTCTTCCACCACAGACATAAAATGCCTGGAGTGTAGCCCAGAGATCCTACCCCATCAGACAGACGAACTATTACAGAGCAAAAAAAGAAGCTAGCTATCTTCTTTGGATGCTGCCCCAACCTGGTCCTGGGGCAGGGCATCCGTGGTATAGTTTCAGCCCCAGGGACATAAATGCAAGGAGAGAAACATCATTTTGTGTTTTGTAATGCAGACGATCAAGTTGATTTTTTTTAATCCATAAAAAGAATGTCAAATAAATGCACAGCATGGCATGGAGGCTGGGAAAAGGGTATGTCCAGTCCTTTAAAAACTGTGATGGGGAGCCTAGAAAAAAATCTCCCTAATTCCTGTTTTGAGACAGGTTATGTATCTAGAGATTTCCTCTGCTGGTCTTTTCCCCTTCCTATGGCTTTGCTTACGCTGCCTCTCCTCGGTGAACCAGCTACAGCTCCAAACTCTGCTTACCAAATTATTAAAAGTTTTAACTACCGTCTGTGCAGGATCAGGGACCAGAAGAAAACAGGTCACACAATATTCAGGGTAAAAGTTTGCAGTTAAATTTCTTCTACTTGGCAAGAGAAATCTGGTAGGTGTTAATAAAATAAAGGAGGCATTTAAGCAGTGCAGGAGAAATACTATATACTACCAGTGAGAAAAGGTCCAGTAATAATGCTGGGATGCAGAAAGGGAACATCTTTTTTTTTTCCTCTTTTTCTTCTTTTTTATTTTCCGGCAAACATGTGGAAATATCCTTGATGGTGACTAGGGGAATAAAGAGAGAGATAAGTTTTGCCTATATTTCTTCCACCAAAAATCATCATTTGCCATGTAGGAAACGCAAAAAATGCTGCCAAACATGGAAATAACCATCAACCAGCAGATCCTTCCACATCCCATTTCCCATTTAGGTATTTTACCATGTGAAGAATTTTAACTAGCTCTAGGCTTCTGTTGCCACAGCAGCCAGTCAAAGAGATGCTCATCTTTGCTGAAGAAACACCAAAGTGGGTGGGACACAGAGGAGGGAACTTAAGCTATTTCTGTTCCCATGTGCCACCGGTGGTACTTCCATCCACACGACAATTTTGAGCATCTTCAGGATGCTTGTGAAGAGTTCATACGTACAGGATTAAATAAACCTCTGTAGAAAGGAAATGCAAATTCAAATGCAGCATATCCTATTAGTTTAATTACAGTAGCTATGAAACATAACTCAATTAAGCTTGAAAAAAGTAAATTACAGAATTTCCTGCTGGTTTTTACAAGCTGTGTTGATTTTTCTTTTCCTCCCTCCTTACCCCTCCATGTGCCCCTTGTTGATTTTTTATGAACTGTTTAGAGCAGCACAATACATCTCCTGGGTTTTCTCTTGAGTGAAAAAAAAAAAAAAAGTTATTTCTCTGAGCAGGTCTGCTCTCAGTCCAAATCAAGAGCAGAGGGATAAGAAAAGGTTGCTGCAACAAACAAGCAAACAACAACAAAAAAAAACCTGACAAACAACAAATTTCCAGCAAGCAAGATCAAACAAACAAAAAAATCTTCCACTCTCATGTGTGTGTGCAACTTTCCCACCATGTTGCAAAACAGCCCAGGAATGATCAACGTCCTCTGTTTTCCACAGAATTTGGGGACGTGTTGCCTTGTTCCCAGCTGTATCGAGAGCAGCATCCGTGTTGGTCCCTGCTTTCCCAGGCTGCCTGGGGAAGAGATGCAAAAGCTGAGATGCTGATGATGTCACCTCTTCCATACATGGGCACCTCTCATTAATGCCAACGCTCATAAAGTGAGACCCAGCCACCGCTCTGAACTCCTGGGATGCCTCAGTGGAATAATTGCACTGATTTCAGTGGAGCAATGCCACAGCTAAGGACAAAATTTAGCCCGAGAAGAATTTGTAAAAGAATATTGGATATGTCACATACTAACAAAAACATACAATTATTATTATTTTTTTTAATCATCTGGGCTCCAAGTTCCAAGCCCTTGGCAAAAGCTGTCTGAGAAAGATACAGATTAAACCCATAGCAAGTTAAATAGTGTGTCTGGTGCCCTATGAATGGCCAAAGCCTTTTCTAACTGCTCTACCAACTGAGGAGGGTCATCTCATACCGGAGAAGTTTAGATGTGTCTGTGCAATGGAAAATAACTTTTTGGTTTATTTTCTCATGCCAGGAGGCAATCAATTTATTATTTTTTTTTCCCAGCTTCTGACCCAAGGCATACAGTTAGCTCCAAAGTGTAACCGTGTTTGTGTGTCAAACCTATCTTGCAAAGGAACAAAGGCTTTTAAAGGAGAACAAAAAGGAAATCAAAGTAATATACTGTACAGATTGCTGTAAAATTGAGCTGTAGTGTAAGACCTTGTGCTTTAGAATTCACTATCGAGGAACTCAAATGTGTATCATATTTATTTATTCTGGTAGGTAAAAGAAGAAGAAGAAAAAAGGAGTTTATATTCATTTCTGAAAAGCTGCAGCATGATGCTATGTACCAATTGTGCCAGTCCCGCTTTCTGTAAAATTATTGCCTGTTTTCATACTCCACTAATAAAATAGAAAAAAATAATCAAGGAACATTTATTTTGCGAATCCTTCATTAACAGCTACTCAAGGCTTGTCTCCTTTTCTAGGTCTAGCCATGGTGGGCTGTGCCCAAGAAGATGGCAGAGAAGCTTTTACGCAGTTTGTATCTCTGCTAATCCTTCAGGGTTAGTTTGTGGTTAGTTTGTTCATACCAGATGGTGAAACTTCTGTTTGGGCAAGAGGTTGCTAGCGATGTCAAGGGCTTTCCATCTTGGCTACGGGCCAAATTTGATGCCTGATGAAACTGATAGGAAAAAATACATTTTTCTGAATTTATTGAGATTTTCCTCAAGTCATCTGATAATAAAGTTCTTCAAAAAAAATCAAATTATTCAATTTCAGAATGTCATCCCTCCCCAATATGACTCACTTCCTATTTTCTTATCCCAGGCATAGAAATATTGTAGAGGAAAAAAGATAGTAGGGAGAAAAGTCATTGGGAGGGAAAACCAAGTGCATTTGTAATAATGATTAATAAATTTTCTGACATTCTCAAGAAAAATTACTTTCTCTTAAACCAGGCAGAGAGCCAGGAACAGTGGGAATACAGGCAGAGCCTGGAAACACCCCTCCCTGCAATATTTTTAGTTCTAATTTTTTTGACCTGGTTCCATCAATGCCTTTGAGGACCATTTGAACACATGAACCCAAAATATTAGGCGGCCGCAATTGTCCTAGACTGCAAACATTGCTATTTGTTTCCACAATAAGGGGAATATTAATCACTAGATTTCCTTTTTTGCTTCAGTTACAGATTTGCTTTGAATATTAAAAAGCCTGTGGATGAGGGAAGTTTATGACCTTCAAGGCCACCAAATAACTTGGTCAATTCCTGCCTCCAACAAGCTATGATCATGTCCTCACACGTCGTTATCTGCAATTAACCACAAAACCTGATTTTAACCCTCCCTCAAGGTCAATGAGGTGAAGTCAGCCACCCACTAAAGCCAGAACCTAAACTTGCAGGAAGTTCCAGGTGATGTTTTGGCCTTAAAAGCCATGTCCTAAAGTTATCAGGAGGTTTGTTCCAGAAAAATACAATGTGAAGGGAAAAATAAGATTTGAAAGAGCTCCAGAGCTCAGTATTAACTGCACATGTGGCATTTTGATCCATTTCCATAAAGCATAACATAATATTTGCTAAAGAAGGAGGAGGAGGAAGGGGGGGAAAAAAGACCACAGTTAATATTCTCCTTTGGATCCCCCATTTGCTGATTACTCTGCAAGCTGTGTAATTGGGTGTCTCTGGCAATATGATGAAATGTGCCACAAACATCAAAAAACGGTGCTATATTAAATCTGCTTTTCATAATCTCTTCTCATTTCCCAGACCTGAGACATTTTATTCAATTTCTCCTGACTAAGTTGATATGTAAAGCCATATAAACATATCAATGCAAATAAATACATATATATTTTTCAAATGCTCATCGAAATGCACTCATTACAAAGATTTGCATCAAGGCTCTCTCACATCGCTGCTAGCCAAAGAAACTCATTTTTTTTTAAACGTTGCATTATTTTTAAGAATAGTTTATGGAGCTACAGGCTACTTCTTTGTATTTCATTAACAAGCCCAACTCTATCTATCATGTTTCAGCCTTATCTCACCTGATTAGAAAACCATTTCCCTATTTGCATTAAGGGCAAAAATCTATGCAAAGTCACCGTAATGTTATTCAAGCCCTGGAATAGCAGTGAAGATCCTATTACACACTGGGGCTGGGGCTGTTTTCAAGAGCTGCAAGTCCAGAAGGGACCATGCTGGTCTTTTATTTCATCCTGCTGCAAGGCACATGTCAGAGAAACCTATTTGGCCTTTGACAAAGCAAATATTAATAACATCTATCCGACTTAAATACCTGCAACGTTCGTCCATGTATCACTTGAGGCTTTCGCACGCATTTTACTTGGTGTCTTCAGGATTTCTAGCCCCTTTTTTGGATGGAGGCTGGCTTTTTACTCAGCCCTGGGAAATTCTTCAGCTCCGTTCCTCTGGTCTCTCCCACCACCAGGTAGGGTCAGTCCAGCATCCCCAGGTGAGCGTGGGGTGAAGCCCAGCCATCAGACTGCAGCCAATCCTTTGCCCTTTGCAGCTGATGGAGGGAAATATTTTGATTCCTGTGGTGGCAGGATAGTGCCCAAGTGCAGAAGTGGTCGGACTGCACCTTACCTAAGCTAGGCTTTCCAGATTAGACCCCCGAGCCTGCAAGGTGGTTTGCTGTCTGACTTCCACAGAAACCAACAAGTGTCAGTGACATGGTTTCCTCCAAACCCTCATTCACCAAAGAACTCATCTGGGCAGTCCAGCGATTAGCCCCAGACTCACATCCATGTTGCAGGACTGGGAGCAGGGTGTCTGTATCAGCCCAAATACTGCTTCATTTTTCACAAACCCGAGCCGTTTTCCACCCGGGAGCAGTGCAGCGCTGGGACAAGCCAAGTCTGTTTCTCATCTTTGCTTTTCCTGGAAGCCACCAGACCAGAGGCCGTGGTCCCAGACCTTCGAGCCTTCAGCAGCATCCGCTCTGCAGGGTTTTGCAAATCACCTTCCCAACAAGCTCTGAGCAGGGGAATGCAGGGACCTAAAGCAAACTCGATTCACTTGCACACGGAGGCAAAAAGCGCATCCAGTCCACCAGCAAGGTACGGATTTCCTTCAGCTTGACTTTCTTTCCAACACGTTCTCTCTGCATTCATAAAGCAAAATATCCGCGTTGGATTGCACTGTATTCACAAGAAAACACATGGGCGACCTAATAAACAGGGATGTGAGGTTATTTCAATAAACACAGTGAAAGGCCCAATAGAAGATGACGTTGGTGGGATTTTTCATCTCCTTGCAGATTAAACTTCCTCTTTACACTTTTTATAGGCATCAGAGTGGAAAAACACATCATGCAATGACTGATCTACTCAGGGGCACGACTGAGAAATTTGGGTAGGTTATAATAGCCACCATAAAATGATATAAACTGACTTAAAGTGACGTGTGTTGGTGACACCATCTGCACAGCACTATTTTCCATTCCACCACCCTCTGTGACTGTCCAGCTCCCAGCACAGTTCACCTGCAGTTTGCAAAACCCCAAACCATGGGTTTGTTCCTATTGGGAACATTGGGAGAACTGGAGCATTGAATGAACAAATCCAAGGTCACTCCATCACCTGCAAAGCAAACTAGGGAGGTCCCATTTGCAGAATCCGTCATTAGCTGGGGGAATTAGCTGGAACTTCTTTCCACGGGACATTGGGAGGGTATAAGTTTTATGCTGTTGGACATGACGATGGGATCTGACTTGAGCTCTTCCATACAAAAAGATGCCCATGGGGTGGCCCATGGGGTCCCACTGTCATCAGGAAGCTCAGGTGAGGCACCTGCTGTTCCCAGAGTGACTTTGGAGCTATCATTTTTGCGGAGTCAACTTTACACCACCCCTTATTGCAAAGGCTGCAAGCACAGTTTAATCCCTAGTGCAATATTTATGCTAATTTCCCCATTAGTTCTTTCTTAGGGAGTCAATTAATAGATCATGAGCACCACAAAGGCTCTGTGAGTTAAACCAAGTGGCCTATCTCAGCAGTTTGGTGTCTGAGGCCAGGGTGGCTGTTCGGGACAGGAGACCATCTCTCCAAGGACACAATGAAAAGGAGCAGAGAAAAACAAAGCAGTTCTGAAGCCAGCTTAAAATCTCCATGTGGGTCTCCACAGCTGCCCTGGGAAACATGGGGGAAAAGCTGAAATCCACTGTTACCCTGGAAAAAACCTTTGCTGATGGATTTTCATGTGTATGGTCTCACTGTTCTTTAGTTAAAAAATGAACTTTACTATAACAAGATAAATCACTCGCCTGGTGGAAGCAGCTCAGCTCCCTTCAGCTTGTGGCTGTTGAGGCAAAAAAAAAAACCCACTCAAAAGTTATGTGTCAGCTTCAGTTTTGCTTCATGTCACCAAAAAATAATCTCGTCTGACACCTCACATTGTCCAGTCTCCTCCCTTCCCCAGGTAAAATTGGGATCCATCTAGTAAAAACTTTCTCTGATTTCCCTGTGGAGACCACCAAAGATGAAACTTTTCCCCCGAGAGATTATCTTCTGTAGACAGACCCACGTGTGGAATTAAGGACATATTTATTGCTGTGTCAAGAGAAGAGAGAAGCATCACAGCTTCCTGAAGACCAGCCCCGCTCCTTCCCAGCCCACTCCCCCCAGGTAAACCATCCAACGTGTTTGCCTCACCTCCCCGTAACAGGCACCTTAAAGGAAAAATAAAAAAGGCCTTCTGATCCACTCTGAAACATGAGATATCTCTCAGACCCTCAATAACATCTTAATTTCCTCTCACTGGTCTCCGTGCTGGAGACGATTGCTCAGCCAGGAATGTTTCTGAAGTAAGACAAAAAAAAATTACATTAGTGGGGAACAATGGAGGGGAGACCTGATGGAACAGAAGGAGTGAATTAGTTTTGCCTTCGGAGACACCCACAGAGAAAAGAAAGGTGTCTGAGTTGCCTCAAAGTAATTCCTCTTTGCACAGAGCTCCTCTAACCGGCTTAAGCGAAGAGAGACGAGAGATGTGCTTTTGCTTTCAGCCCCATTTCCCCAATTCTGTTTGTTTGCTTTGCTTCCACCTGTGTTTTTAAGCCCCTCCACCTCCCAGGACGTTTGCAGGGCTCTGTTACCTGCAGGAATGTGTCCCATCTCCATCAGGTCTCAGCACGAGTGTCGGGGCTGGGGGGGAGGGGGGGGCATCACATCTACCCTCCTTCCTGCAGCTTCCAAGCAAAAAGGGAAAGAAAAGAAAAGCATTAATTGAGAAGGAACCGTTGCATTTTCAGAATTGAAATGCGAGGACAAATTAAGCTGAGTTACCCAAAAGCAGCAGAGGAGGCTGCAGGGGTAAGTGAAGTGAAATTGGGAAAGCAGGGAAACGAGAAGAGCTTTTCACATAGGGAATCTGGAAGGGCTGATATCCCAAAGAGCTAGAATTTTACCTAAATACTTTTTAGGTCCAAGCAGATTGTCACATATTTTTCCCCATTTCATTTCTAACGGAAAAAACAAATGTTTCTTCTTAGCAGAACCTTGCTAGTGGAACAATTTTTTTCTTTTTCTTTTCATTTCATACCTGGAAAAATCACTGCGCTCCTGCCAATAAAAAAAAAAAAAACCACAAAAAAAAACCCCAAATCAACCCACTTTTCATTCACCTTTACTGGAAAAAAAATATATGTTGAAGTTAATCCCTTGAAGCCTGAATCAGGATCCCAGCTCAGCCCTTCCAGTTGGCCTTTATCGCTTTTTGGCACGTCTCTGGGGGTGACAAGGGGCTCCGATCTCTGCTGGACTTTCAGACTGTCAGGCCGAACAAAAGCGAGTGCAACTCTCTTTTTTTCTTGAGGGTGAAACGGAACACACACCACCAGCCCGGATGCCTTGGACATTGAAAAATTCCTGTGCTGTCACGCTTAACTAATAAATTGCCAAGCTATGTAAACAGGGCTGGGGATGCTATTTATTTGTTTGTTTGTTTGCTTGTTTGTTTAAAAGGGGGAGGGAAAAAAAAAAAGAAAAAAAAAGCAGCTTGTTGACAGGTTGCTTGCCAAATGCGTGTCAAGCGGGGGCGGGGGGTGGGGGTGGGAGGAGAGGAAGGAAAAATCAACAACAAAAGAATTTAAAGACAAAATACGAAGAACCCCAAATTGGGTGAAAATTGCTTTCTGACAGATATCACCTATTGCGAACGAGACAGAAATACAAGTAATCTTGTAAAATGAAAGCCAAGGACAGACTTGTACCTGCCTTAGATGAATAAGTATCCCATTATCTTGAAGAATGAGGGCCCCGGGCTGTGATTATGCCACTATTGTATTCTAAACAGCATGGTTTGTCAAATGGAATAAATCCTAGCAAAATCAAATAAAAAAGGGATCCAATTTGAAGCCCAGCACACAATTTATTATTTTGTTTAATGTCGCCCTCTCGATGTTACTGATTATTGGGCAAATAGTGCCGTGTTTAAGCATGTGTTTAGAGTTGCCTGTCCCCCTGGCAGGCTCCCAGCCGTCACCCTGACTGTCACCCAGTGCCAGCCAGCTCTTTGCTGCTGCTGGGAGCTGCTGCCGAGCTCTTCAGCCTTAGCCAGCATGCCCATGGTAGAGGCCAGCATCACGGGGAAATAAATTCAATATTTGGGTTTCTGCTTGGCCAAGTCTTGAGTCCAAGCATTCATTCATTGCATCTTTGAGTGATGCAATGAAGAGCACTTCGCACCATATTGCCAGTGCCAAACCAACGAGGAGCTAGCAGCAGAGAGTTGCATCATAAATTTATGAGGTAGAAGCAAATTTCTAACTGGCCTTCTTCTATTTTATGGATTTAGGGTAAGAGCCCATCTCCCAGTGAGTCATGAAAAGGCTTCTCCTCTTCCAAAGGTACCATCCCTTATTTTATCATGTCTCTACCTTGGTTAAAGAAAGAAAGGAGATGAAAATGGCCAAACAGATTATATAGATTATAAGGTGTTATACAGTAAATACTTGATATCACTTTATCTGCTTGTTTCACAGGGTGGGACTGGACATGAAGCTGCCCATGCACAAGGTGGAGGCATTGCTGCAACATTTGGATTATGGGCATTAAGGAGCAGGGTCTAATCCTGCTTTGCATTCGGTTGGCTTCCAGAAGTTGTGTTGCTCTTCTGGAAAATTCCTTGGAGATCTTCTCCCAACATCTCCAGTTACACTTGGCAGTGGGTGTTCAGGAGAAGCTGGTACAACCACAGGCAGAAGCAAAATGGGACCATGCCTGGTCTCGGGCTTGTTGTTAGGGAAGAGTTTGCTGGGGAAGAAGCATTAAGGTGGTTCCCACCTCAATGGAGTTATTCCAGTTTCTTGACATGGCTTTGAAGGTGCTATGAGTTCCTCAAATTTGAGAGGAAGTTAATAACACTGTCTTTAGCCAGCATAATCCATTCATCATGTTTTCATTTGTATAAACCCTTGAGTTACATAAAAAACACTGACCCAGGGGCAGAATGGGAGAAGGAATATGTGAGTGATACACGTGGACGTTGACCCACAGAGCATCTATTGCGCAAACAGCCCTTGTGATACTCCCTTCTGCTCCCATAACCCTGTTCATTTGCATTTGCATTGCACAGGGAGTGATTTTTCATATTCCAGTACTTTAAATGACTGAGGATTTTTGGAAGTGTGAGTTTTAAGTGCAAAAATACAGTGGTTTGTCAGCTCCTTGGGGCAGGAGCTTTTATGGCATGCAAGTAGATTGCCCTCGTGCAACAAGGGTTGATCATAGTGGGGATCAACCTGACAAAGTCTAGGAGTAATAGCAAAGAATGATGGATTTAAAGAGTCAAAAAAAAAAGTGGGCACATTTTATTTAAGCAAAGTTCCAATTGAAATCAATAAGAACTACAGAATGTAGCCTCGTAGTTTGACTTGAAAGAATTATTTGTTAAGGACTATGAAAAACGAAGGAATTTTAAAAATCTAATTCATTTTACATCATTTTGTGAGGGCTATTCAACTTCCCTGAACCTCATTGCTTTTGGAGATGGAAATGTCATTCACTCCCTGTTTCACTCAAGTTTCACAGTATTGCCCGCCATGAGCAACAAAGAAAGTTACTCTCTAGTCCCTAAAATAATTAATGGGATTTTGTCATGTAGATAAGGGACTCCTAGACTTCAGTATCCAACTGTCAAATCTCTGTAAACCACAAGGGAGTTCATGTTCATGTTCACAGGGCTCCAGGAGTTGGGGTGTAACACCTTTGGCTTTCGTCACCCTCACTCTCCGAATATTGCGAACTCTAGGGAAGCAGTTCCTCTTGCTGGATTTCTGTTTCTTCTGCTGAGCCTTTGTTAGTCAACGGGTTTCTTGACAAACTTTTCTTGATGCTTTAAAACAGGCAAGTGCTACAGAAAAATGCAATACCTTGTTACGGGATAGCTACATGTAGTCATGATCCAGAAAGCTAATTTGTTTCTTTCCCCAGCTGTTTTGATCAGCCCAGAAATGATATTACCTGCAAGACTTCCTTTTCCAACGCAAACCAGAAATCATGGCAAGGTTTCTGTTTGCTTTGTGCAGAACAAGTGAAAAACATTCCACACCCACACAGTCTAAATATATTAGTCAAACAAAACCCAGATTTCCCTAAATGAATCTGAATATCTTAGAAGAAACAATTTTTTTCTACTGGAACATATGCGTTAGGGAGGACTCACACAGGTCCATCTGTTTTATCACAGGTTGGGAAAGGTGAGGACACTGGTACCTTCGAAGGTACCAGAAGAAATCTTCTCTATTACAAGGTTCTAACCCATAAAAAAAGACAAAAGCATCCTACAGGTGGAAACACCAAAAGCCGTGTGCCTTTAGCTTTCTGAAATGGGCACACGGGGGAATTTAATACCACGTGATTCCATTGCCCAGGCAAGCTCAGTGTACTTGTATTTTTGTTTTATATGAAAGTAGCTTCAAAAGTTTCCAAAACTTCTCTTTCACAACTATTTTTGCATATGTTGGTTTTTGAAATACACTTTTTTTTTTTCTCTCCTCCTTTCCAAATTCTTCTGCTTTTCTGTGGAACTTCTGTTTCCTATCATCTGCAACATTCAGAAGCAAGCCCCAAATATTTCCATTTAAGTTTCCACCAGGATGCCACCTAAAAAAAAAAAAAAAAAGAAGGAGAAAAAAGAGGAAAACACAGCAACTAAAATGCCCGGAGAAAGCTGTGGAGCCCCATGCAAAAAATAAATAATAATAATAATAAAATAATCAAGAAACTGAGCCTGGGACTTTCAAAAGAGAATACTCTCCCCCTGATGTAGAGGTCTGAAGCTTAAAATCCTCCAGCCACTTCAGCATTAACAACCATTGCCTTTTTTAATTATTATTATTATTATTTATTTTCCCCAGAGCAGGCGGGCTTGCCCACGACACCCACAGCAGCCCCCTGACCCCCTCTCCTCGCCGTGGGGCGAAGCTGGCCAGAGCCCATCTCCCCATTCAGGGGGGCAATTATGCTTTCCCCGCCACGCTGAAAGCCCTGTGCCGAGGGGAGGGAAAGAGGGGAGAAGAATCCAAAGGCATTCTGGCACCCCGGCCCGATAAGAAACTTTAGCCCTATTCAGCGGCTGACAACCGCTTGTAGAATATGATCTTAATCCTGTTTCTAACATTCTTTCGCCCTTCGGCCGCCCTATTCCAGGCTGTATTCTTCTAACCGTCGCTTTAGCAAATCCCCCAAATAGAATTACTGGGGGGAGATAAACATCAAAGGGAAATTCAAGAAATCTACAGTAGGTTCACACAGTGGGGGAAAGAGGGGCAGGTGGGGGCTGGTGGAAAGGGCTGGCTCTCCCCTTGCCCTCCGTCCTTTTTCTGGTCGCATTCCTAAGGGCTGCCTCGCTGGCTCTCCGCGGAGCGGCCCCACAAACCTGCTCAGCAGCGTGCTATTTTTAGTATTTATTTTTTATCCTGCTTGAGAGTTTGGGGTTTTTTTTGTTTTTTTCCTCAGGAGGATGAGAGCCCAGTGGTGCAAAGCGCCGCCCGTAGCCATCGTGTGTAAAAATAATCCTTTCCTTAGAGAGATGCATCACCCAAATGGAGAAGGTGGAGGTAGGGGAAAGAGAGGACATTTTCCTGGTAGGAAGCAGAAATGAGGAGACATCAAGGGACCTGCCCAGCAGCACGCAAGAAGTCTGCTGTAGAAATGAAATGAATGAACATAATTTGGGAGCTTCCAGTAACTCCCATCAGAAGTAGGAACCTTCAGATCTCAGACACATTTAAGGCCCCTTTGCTTGCCCTGAAGAGCTTCCCAACACAGGTTGCCAACTCCTGCATGGAAGGAACCTCCACTGGAGCCCATCAGAAGTGTTTATATTTGTCACACAGGCCCCAGAGCTGTGAGTCTCCTCTGCAGTGTAATTAAAACAGCATCATGCACTACACCTTCAGGGTTATGGAATTGATGGGACTGCGAGGACAATGCCAGTTTCTCCATCCTGCCTCACTTCAGTCCTCTAGAAACCGGGGACTTGCTTGTTGCTTGCTGTATAGTTGATGAAAAACGGTGGGCTCCTGCGAACCCCAATCTCAGATGTTGCCTAGCATGACCAAGGTGAGGTATGGACTAGACGTTCTCCAAAGACCCTTTCCAACCCAAATTATTGCTCTAAATACTGTGATTAAATACTGTAAGGCAGAGGAACTGCTTCGCAAGACACAAGTAATTTGGGTCATTAAAGAGAATGCAGAGAATTCAGAGAGCTGTTATCCCCAACGCTGCAAAAGCATCTCCTGACTTACTCTCCCAGGACCTCCATCTTTCATGCTGCCTTTGCTTTACAGTTGCATTCACACTAGCTCCACCAGCACTTTCTTTCTAGCCCGTTCTAGCAGCCGCAGCAGACAACTCCTTCAAGGAGGACACAAAGACGATGGAGCCAAACTTTTCTTCTACAAGAATATGGCATGACAAGGGACAAAACCCACCTCTTGCAGTTTGAAAGATTTGGAGTGAACATTAGGAATTCCTGCCCATGACGGTGGTCCTGGGGCAGGACACCAGAGGTTGGGGATCTCCATCCTTGGAGGATTTCAAAAGATGGCTAGACACAGACATAACCAATCTGACCTGGTGATGGCAACAACCTTGCTCCAGGTGGGAGGTGGGTGTGAAGAGCCCAGAGATGTTCCATCACCACCCAAGCATGCTTCTCAGTTGCCAAATGTTTCAAAAACAGTTTTATTCTGAAAAAGAAAAAAACAACAAGAAAACCAAAACCACAACAAAACAGCTGTTGTAAGAAGAGTACTGTGAGACTGTGTAGCAGCTTCCCAGAGGTAAAAATCTGATCAGCTACAAAAGAATAGGGAGACCTAAAAATAGAGCTCCCACCACCCACACTAAAGGATAAGCTTTCAGTTAAGAAACAGGGCAGCCTTGACCTTGAGCAAGTCTAAGATGCCTGTCTCGCTGCTGTTGTCTCCTCTGCCCCATTAACGTGTGGTTTGGAGAAAAGGCCTCACATTCTTGGTTCTGGTTTTCCTGTTTGTCAAAGGAGGCTGAATATCCTTGTACGTTCATTGATGCTCTAGATTCGCAGCTCGTCAGGTTTACCTCAAACCTCAGGAGCCCAGCTAGACTGCAATGGATCATCACCCGTTATCGGGGTATGAGCTGTGGTAGAGTCTTTACAGCTCTTTTTTCTTGCAATTATACGTCAAAACTTGTTTTATTCGATGCAGAAAACCTTTGAATATAGCACGGTGATGAAGAGGTCTACCTTACAACAGTTATTTTGTTTTTTTTTTAACTCATTTTGTGGTTTTGGCATCTTGCCTATGCAGAGAAAGCTGCATGGGGGCAGGAGACACATTCCACATTTTCATCACATTCAACAAGAGGAAAAAATCACAAAAGATTGTGCCATTTTCAGCTAACACAACTGCTATCACATATTTTCAGTATAACTGCTTGATTTAAGCCATACGATACCCAGGAGGAACTTTTACAGCCACAGACAACCCTGACAGAGCCCATAGGACATGGGAATATATCTTCTCTCCAATCATATCTTGTTAGACCCCAGATGGAAAACCATGTCTGGTTTTGAGCACCACTTCAAGAAAGATGTGTATTGGCTGGAGGGATTCCAGAGAAAAATAATGAGAATAACTGGAAAACAGCATCCATAAAGAAAAATTAAGACTATTGATGTTGTGTAACCTGGAGAGAGAAAAGCAACGGGAATTTCAGATATATGCCCGCTGTAGCTACATGAAGGGGTGTTAACTCTTCCCTTCACTACATCCTCAGAAAACAGGGCAAGCCCCAGGCTCAGAAATATATTCTTTGAATTTTGCTGATCAGAGTATATATGGGGTTTTGTGCCCTGTGGGAAGTTCCTAGGTCTCATATCTCTTTGGGACACGCTCTCTCTTCCGCATCATTTGATACGTTGGGAATAGTTATTTACTTCTCACACTTTGTGTGGCCTGAGGACTCAGCTGTTGCTAGACTGATCTCCAAACCGCTCTTCCAGCTTCATAATCTAGTCTGTCACCCTGCACATCACAAGCCAAAGGACTTCGCTGAATTAGTTCCCTCTTGAAACAGGGAATCCATCCTCCAGTCTAAAGTCTGCCAACAAGGAGCTACCCCTCACCTCACCTTCAGCAAACAGTTACTGTGGTTAATTACCCTCACAGTCCATGTTAATCTCGCTATGAGATCCTGTCTCATCCTAAGGCTCATACCTCCTTCTCGGGTTGCTTGAGATTTCACCCTTGATTGCTGATGGCATCCATGGTCCTGCTGATTATGAAAAGCGCAGCTAGATCAGTTGCACAGGGAGGCTTAAGTGTTTCCAAGACCATAATGAAAATTCCTTTCTGTAGAAACTGTGACCCAGACATGAAACCCAACCCTCAGCAGGAGACATCTAATTTCATAGGAGACAAAAGCCAAGCACACTGAAAAATTGTCACTCGCTTGGAGAATAGGGATTTATCATTCAGGTGTGAAGTGCTCCATCAGCCTCCACACACTGGTTTACTTAGGGATGTTTTTCTTGGGATTTATTTTAAATCAACAGAATGGGAACACTTTGTGCCTGCCTTGTCTGGACAATGGGACAACCAAAACCTTGGGCAGTTTTCAGCATCCAAGGCTCCTTTCTTGTTTCATCCTGAAAGCATTTATTTGGACTTCCGGACTAGTTTGTTGAAGATTTGGGAGATGGGGTGGTGACCACACATCACTAGCCTAGATAGTGCCTCCAGGCAGGGAAGACCACCGAGGGGAACACATCCTATCCATAGAGATGGGGTGTTCAACCATCTCAACCATTAACTCCATTTGTTGTTAATCTGGTGGCAACTGCATTCACCAGAGACTGCTCTGTATGTCCAAGAAGCAACTCCATGCCTGGATTGATGTCAAGATGAATGAGCCCAGCACCAAAATTTTCATCACATGGAAAAGAGTAAAGAAATCTGGGTATAAATTGTTATTTGATTTCACCCACTACAATGGTAGCTCTGATTTACATTTAAGTAGAAAAACAGTCCCACAAAGCCTGTGCCTAAGGAAATAAACAGCCCGTAGAAATCTTCATCTCCACCCCCATGGGTTACCGTGAGCTTAACAAAGAGCAGGAGAAACCAGAAAAGGGACATGGTGGTCCAGTCCCCATACCAACACCACAGCTTTTTGTCAAGAGTCACAATTCACCTTTTTTCCATGAATTTGCCTAGTGACCTCTCTGCTGTACCCCTTCTCAAGCGGGGCAAGCAAGAATGCATCCATATTCAAAGTGCTGTAGAAATGGATCACGAATTTGGGCATCCACTGTGTCCAACACAAGAGATGCTTTTGTATGGCCAAGCTCAGGACTGGTTCTGCATGTTCACGCTCAGCACGTTCAGGCTGAGCACAGCTTCCATGTCCAGGTGCATCTCAGGGTCCCACCACATTCCTGCTCCCCTTTCCCTAGGGAAAACACTTGAAGGGGAAAGTCAGAGAAGCAGGGTTTGTGGGCTGCAAAGCGCCCACGTGCCGCACAATGTGATCACAGCCGCAAGGACGTCCTCGTGCCGGGGAGGCTCTCACCCTTTGTCCACGCCAGACCATTGCAAAATCAGCTTCTGGGAGGACTCTGCTTCTCATTTATTTCTCCTGGGCCTCTCCATGCTTCCCCCCATTAACCTTGCCAAATTTTAGTTCGTTCTTAAAACAGTTCCAATTAAATGGCTTTTCAATCAGTTTGATCGCAAGTGCTGCTGCCAGAAGTGCGGCACACCCGTGAAATCAGGAATTTCCTGCAGGACAGCTACTTTCTAAAAAAAAAAAAAAGAAAAAAAATTGGATTTTCTCTTGGAAAAATATCAGCTCAAAAACCAGAACTATTCGGCCTCATAGCCAACATTTTCCTCTTTATTTCTTCCAGAATTTGGAGTAGATTCTCCCCCTCCCCCTAAAATTTTGTTCTCCACAAAATATTTCATGGCTAAAAAGCAAACCAAAAGCACTCTGCCCTGGCTTGGAGTTCAAAGAGGCGGGAGTTTTCACACAGCCCAGACCTGGGGCTTGGAAAAGCTCTGGCTTCTTGGCAAAGCCCGTTTGGTAAAGTAACCCAGAGTGCCCACATTTGTCCAAGGCACACCTCCAACCAGTTTAACACTGGGGAGGCTAACCCAGTTCAAACAGTTTCTGGTATAGAACTGCTGAGGCTTTCCTTCCCGGTAAATATTTATCTTTTGTTAGCAGCAACTATCCCAGAGACAGACTTTCATAGGGCTGGCTCCTTCCCCCTCTCTCAGCTTCTTTGAGGACCAAGTCACGATTTTATGTGCGTCGCGTTTTTTTCCCCCGGTTCGACACACACCAGTCCAGAGGATCGCTGTGATTTATTCGAGCAACAAGGGCGCACCCGGTGCTTATTCACCGGACCAGATTGCTGTGAGATAGAAAAGCCGGGCTGCGCTCCCCCCTGCTCCTAATGCCGAGAGATTAGATGGGGAAGCCAGATAGTCTGGCTCTGGAAACAAGCAAATGAGCAACCCTAAATACCTTCCTAGACCTGGTGACCGTAAGTCCTTGGCGGTGACTGGTCCTTGTGGGATAAT
Organism: Gallinago jamesoni; assembly: GCA_025769975.1. Taxonomy (NCBI): domain Eukaryota; kingdom Metazoa; phylum Chordata; class Aves; order Charadriiformes; family Scolopacidae; genus Gallinago; species Gallinago jamesoni. Next base: position 24,092,504 of record JAOQGH010000004.1, on the reverse strand, counting down.
GCCAGGAATAGGCATATTAAGCACATGAATGTCAAGTCCTAATTCATCTCTTTAATGTTGTACAGTAGCAGGACTGTACCCCCCTGCTGGGGTGTAATTTCACGCTGAGGAGTCTGATGGGGCTTCCTGCAGACTGATCCTTTATGGATCAGAAAACTCACTTTCTCTTTGTGTTAGAGGGCCCGGAGATTATCTTATTAACCATCTCCATGCCAGCGCAGATTAAACACCGAGCTCTGCCTCTTCTGAGGACTCACTCCTTTCAGTTCTTCTTTTCCCCTCCTGCTGGTTCATATTACATAGATGAAGAACACTAAAAGCCCAAACCTCTATCAGTGGGTCTCACACTTATGTGAGCAGATGAGCTATTTTATTGGCTCAGATGAGTTTTCAGGCATTGGCTGAAACGTAACTAAGTTTAATCAGGTTGGTGCATCCACATTAGGGCTCCTGTATCCACATTCCAGCTTCGTCCCTCCTCTCCTTTCCCCAAAAGAAGCAATGCTTAAAACTACTTCAGAGCGATGCTCTGCAGGTACCACCAACCCCAGAACTGCTAGCTGAACTGCAAGAGCAAGCCCTCCTCAGGTGCTGCACTCTGTAGCAGCTGGGCAGCACTATCTCAGTCCACCAGACTGCCGCTCACACATTGACTTCACAAACGTCTCCAGAGCTCACCACGGAGACAGCAAGATGCGGCAGTGACACAGAATGTTCCTGTGGCCTCTAAGGGTGTCAGACACTGCACACAGGTCAGGAAAAGGTTGCAGGAGGGAAGGCAGAAACCCAAATGTATTCTTAGACACTCCTTAGGATGGGGGATTTTCCAATCTGAGGAGACAAAAGCCTCCTGCTTTCACCACTAGACCACGGCTGCCTCCCCGAATGATGCCAGAGGGCCACCCTGTAGCCACGTCCCAGCGTGTAACAGGGGATGATAGTTTATAATCTCATTTTCTGGGCTGGCTGCCCTTCTGGTGCCCCTCATGCTCCATGTAAATCATCTGGAGTCTGATTTCTTTGGCTTGCAGGGCTGTTCTTCCCTTGTCTACTTCTAACAGGCTTCTGGCTGAGCAGGGAGCTTGGCACTTAAGACAGTCCCAAGACAGTCCCACCAAAAAAAAACTGCAATTCAGTCTTGATTGGGCAAAATGTTGCAGCCAGGGCCAGGCTCCTGTTCACACACACTTTCGGTGGATTTGGAGCAGCTCTGGCATGTTCCCATCCCCTGTGCAATGTTCATGTCCCTCCCCATCCATCAGCACCGTTTCCTGAATCAGGGTTGTCCTGTCCCTTCGTTGCTTCACCTGATGCACTTAAAAAAAAAAAAAAAGCAGTTCAACACAGCCCCCAGTGGATTTCAATTATTTTTGGGATATTGCTCATGTCTGCTCACGTTGTGTCGAGCTAGACCCGGTGGCATGTTTCGCCGCCACCAACAGCCTTTTTACAGCTAATGAAAAATAACCTGCTTTTTATCTGCAGAAAATAGCATCGCCTGGGTCTTATCACGGCAAATTATTTAATGGGTCTCCAAGCATTAAATAGTCCTTCCTTGTCTATAGAGCTCTGTAAATGTCTCTCCAGCTGCTGTCCTGCCATGTTGCTGAGCACTCCAACTTGCAATAATTACAGCCTCTGCTGTCCCATCTCCCTGAAGCAGTGATCTAGAATGTCCCCTCACTTTGTGAGTGTCACAATGACACTCCATTGCTGGAGGCAGAGAGGGTCATGAGCCCTTCCCCAGGTCTGCCAGCTCTGCAGCCCCGATGCCAGTCACTTGTTCCCTGGAAGGATGCAGGACAGCAGGATTCTGGCTTAGGGAGAAAATTCCTGTAGTCTTGCTTGAGGACACAGCAACATCCCAGTGGGATCCCAGGAGGAAAGGCAGGTTCTGAGCCTGCAGCCCACTTCTGCTGGGAAATGGTGAAGCACAGAAAGCCCCGAGCCCCCAGATTTCCAGCTGTCCACCCCCATTTTGTTTGTACATTGAAACAGAAGAGGGAAAGCTGCTGATCCTGTTTGTGTTACAGCCTCCCTGAAAGGGTCTGTGCTGGGATCCAGGATCTGCATGAGGCCACAGCACCCTTGGGAGAGCACAGGACAGAAGCCCAGCCTGCAGCTGCCTCTGCCTTGGCCACGGTCATTAAAAAAGGGAACAGTCAGAGGGGAATTGCTAAGTCAATCTTTTAATTGTTTTAAGAATTTGATCACTTATAAGGTGTTCAGGTTTTCTTTTCTAGTGCAGGAAGAATAGTGAAGAATTTGTTGTATTAATTGCAATGTTATTCTTGGTTTTATTTGGGTTTTTCCATAAAGGAAGAAACAAACCCTTCTGTTCTACCCCAGCTTCACTTTAAATACAGCAATACGGCAAATGGACAGCAACGAGAAACCTCATCTTAAATACTCCAGGAGGAACTGAACTATTTCTTTTTCTTTTTCTTTTTTTTTTTATAGTAAACAACCTACTTAAGAAACCCCCTGGGGAAAACATGTAACTTGAACCCTTCATTTTTGTGATTACAGTCTGATAGCTTTCTCCTTTGTCCATATGAGCTGGGCCAGGTTTGGCTTGAGGCGCTTTGGCTTTTTCCAGCCAAGCCTGTGAAGGTGATGGGAGAAGGCTTGTGAAGGTGGTGGAGGAAGGCTTTTGAAGGTGGTGGAGGAAGGCTTTTGAGGCTGTGTAGGTCCTGAGGTCCAACTGGACAGGAAGCACAGCTTGCAGGCACAAGGCAGGCTCTCCAACCACAGAAGCAGAGCTGAAGCCATCAATAGCAGCGATTGCAGCAGGTTGTGGTTGAAGCAAACCAAAAGCGGGTCCCCCGAGGACACGTTAGAGTGACCCAGTGCATGCAGAGCTGCTTAGTTGTTGGTGGGCTGGAGCAAAAGCCATCAGACAGCTTTTGCCTCCCTCCCCGGCAGGAGTGGAGCTGCAGGTCCCCGTGTAGCTTCTGCCCAGGCAGCAGTGGGCAGAGTCGAGGGGACAAGTGAGGAAGGCAGCATCCCTGCGGCACGCTCCGGGGAGCGCCAGGACAGGCACCCACCCTCACCCTGCAACGGGCGAGATTTTCAGCCTGAAGAAATGCAAAGCCCCCTATTCCGCCTGGCACAGCGGGTCTCCCTGAGACTCATCCCGTGCCTTAACGAAGGACCCTTTTCCAATCCTCCAGCCGTCAGATCCCGGAGCCAGAAGGGAGGACTGTTTGTTTAGACTTACGTGGGTTAGGCGGCTCAGACTTCATTCTTGCACTTTGATGGGCTCCTAAATGAAAATCCAATAATATTTTAAGCAGAACGAGTTCCCATGAAAGTCATTTCTAAATCGCCTGGCTCATCCTACCTGTCGGCTGGATTCTCCATCCCCACTGGCCTAAGCCGGGCGTAACGTCCCTGCTCCAGCGGCGTTACTCCCGGGAGCCGAGTCCGGCCCCGCCGCCGAGAGCCCCCGCCGCCACCTGCCTTTAATGAACATGTAAATCGAGGGGGGCCTTTGGAGCAGAGCAACCCCGCCAGCCGGGAAGTTCTCCAAAGCAGCTCGGGAGAAATAATAACTTTATTCCTGGCGGTGCAAATAACCGATAGGGACCGGCTAAGAAGGGTTCATGCAAATACTCCTGAATTAAGCCCCGTCTGAAGTTAGAAAGGAAAGATGATAAACACACCCGGCTTTAAAACTGCAAAATATGCTTTGCAGGCATGAAACCGGAGGAGCAACAAAACTATCTGACATCATATTAAACAGCAAAGCATTTCTTATTCTCAGGGCTGCAGTTACCTAAAACCAGAGTCCCATTAAAGAGTCCTAACTATTATTTACATTTCTAAATCTTAAAACCATTAACAAAAGCCACTTAATTCAATTACTTTCCCTGGCCGCCGATGCTATTACATTATTGTCACGAAGCTGAGTTTGGCTTCACGTTTCCCTTTTTTTTCTTTTTTTTTTCTTTAAATTCATTCCTCTTTTCTCCATGCTGAGTGCCTCCCCCCAACCCACCTCCCCGTCTTCCTCTCCCCCGATGTCATTGTGTAGAACTAATGGGGTAAACTGAAATGGTATCTGTCCTCATTGACAGGTTTATGAGAATTTAATAAAGCGTGGCGCGGATAAAATGAGATATTACAAGGCCACACAAAGCTGATTGACTTCTCCACGTCAGCATTTTTATTTGGTTATTTATTTATTTCTTTTCAATGCAGGGGTGATCTCACCAGTTCTTCAGCAGTGCCGGCCTGGGAGAGATGAGAGGGGAAGGAAAAACACAGGTGGCAGGAGGGACCGATCGATCCATCGACTTGCTTGGTGTGAGCATGGGCCACGATGCTTTGTGGCTTTCCGGTCACCCTAGGAAGGGGACATACAGGAGTCATTGAGGACCCTTCCACCGCTGCACTTGTATTTTCATGGCCCTGGTAGCTCCACGGTGCTGGGGTGAGGTCACCAGCAAGAGGTTGCCCACAGGTGGAGGTCCCCACCACTTTGCCATCAGGGAATCTGAACCACGGACTGGTTGCTGGTTGTGCAATTGCTGGTTGAACAGACACTCGGCATGGACAGGGCAGGAGGCACATGGGCATCGCATGAGTTGTGTGTCCTGATAGGGGTGATACCTGAGGTGACGGCCCCCCCATAGCCCACCTGCTGGGCTCACCCCAGACCCAGAGCACAGGGAGGTTTAGACAGACCGACGGAGAGTGCTCACAACCTGCAATAGGGCCCAGGACGCCCTCAAGAATAAAGATGCCACCAACCAGCCCCACCAAGGCATGGGCCTGCTCTGTGCCTCAGTTTCCCATCCTGCCCGATGCCCATCCTGCTTGTGTAAATGTAAATCACAGGTCACTCGGGGGCCGGCACAGATCAAACCTTCCCTCTGGGAAAATCGAAGTGTATATTTAAGTGTGCTTGCTCCCATCCCACGGTGAACAGGGAGAGCTGGAAATCCGGGTTGTGCAGTAAATGGCTGGCTGACTCCCTCTCCTGGTCTGTTCATAAACCAGGGGGCTCAGAACAAACAAACAAACAAAAAAAAAAAAAAAAATCAGGGTTTGTGTGCTTTTTTTCCCCAGGCAAGGAAAACCCCAGTACCAGTGGCCAAGGAAGCCTGGATTCAGCCCAGACACACTCAAGGGCTCAGGACCCTGTTAAAACTCAGGACCCCACTTAAATCTTGACCCCAAGCTATGGAATAACATTGCTTTGGAGGGAGACTGTCAGGATTAAACTTGGGGATTCCCTTGTTAGCCTCAAAACTTGGCCCGTGGGGCTTCAAACACAAATAATGTTAATTGTTTCCCTCTCTGTGCAATGCACAATCAGAGAGGGCGGAAGATGCTCATTCGAAAACGCAGGCAGCCTGCCACAATCCAGGCATGTTCCTGGACACTGCAACAAATCTTGCCCTGCTGGGATGTCCTCCTTGGCAAAAACAGCCAAGTCCAGAGGGAAGAGCAGCAAATCTCCCATCATTTTCTAAGAGCACCTAAAACCACCTGAAATCAAAGCATTGCGCCCCACCAAATCTCAGGCTCTCATTCACCCAAAGAGCCAGAGAAGAGCCCTCTGCTTCATTCAGTGCTCCTCACAAGTTCAGGGTATACGGTTCAGGGTTTTGGGGTGCAAAGCCGCCGAGCGTGAGATTTCTGCCAGGACAGCAGCTCAATCCTGCTCTCTGGTGGCTCACACCCGAAAGGCCAAGCACATCCAGCAGCGATGTCTTCTCTGAGCAGCAAGAGATGCATGATGCTGCCCCACGGGCTGGAAAGCGTTTAATTTTTGTGGTCCTCTTTCTTTATTAATTTAGGTCAAGATACAGCTGGGAAGGCAACTGTGTACAAGAAGATGGGGATGACAAAAGGTTTTAAGGTTCCCTGCTTGAGTAGGGCAGGGGTCCACCACAGGAGGGGAGCCATGAGCTCCATAAAGGGGTTTCAACCCACCACCCTTCCTTTAAAAGCCCCTCCAAATCCTTTGCATCGTGGCAAGCATCCTGCTGCTCTTCACAGATTGGTCACAAACCCTGCAACAGCCTTTCCTGCTGCCCCCCCAGTATCATGTCTCCTTGCTGAAGGGCCACAAGATATGGAGCAAGCTGGAGAGTATTTCTTCCAGGTTTCCTCAACCCATCCCTGCTGAGATGTACCCGCAGTCCCAGCCCCACCGATGTGGCAACACGATGGGCTCGCTTGAAGCGCAGGGCACAAGCACGTGACCCCTGGGGACACCAGCTCTGCTGTTTCCACCACCACCGTCGGTTTCCCAGGGCTGGGCAATCACTGCCTCTGAGCCCAGGAATGGTTTTATCAATTCAACACACCATGAGGCAGGATCCTATAAAGCTTGCGCTCATCCCTTGCTATTCTGAGGAGCATTTAGCCATCTTCTCCATACTGCCTTCACCCTGTAAAGTTTTAAACACAGAGAGGACCCCCTGTTCTTCGCTCTGTAATGCACAATAAAGAAAAAGAAGGGCCAAACTTGTCCACCACCACCCCCAGCTTTGCTGCCCTGACTCTGGTCCCCCCTCCCTGAGCACCAGAGCTGCTCATCGTGTAAATGTATGTAAATCTATGGCAATATATCCACAATAGCCCCCTATCTCCTGCTCTCTTTCTCTCAGCGCTGGAGTAATTACAGTGTAGAGGTGCCAGCACGAGGCATTTCTGCTGATGAATGCACTCAATCTAAGCACAGTTTTATGTATCATTAATTCCTTTAGCGTTCAAAAAAATAAGTTTTTTGATGGCAGATAATACTGTAATCACTCACAATTGCCAATACAATTATCTTCATTCAGCTGTGTAAAACAACTACAGGAGTAATTTTAGCCACTTAAATTTTCTTTCTCTCCTTTTTTTTTTTTTCATCTTATTTTTTAATGTTCACATGAAAGCAAAGCTGTTTGGACTTAGGTTGCTGTAACACAGGCACTACTGGAAATGAGTTCCCACACCCCCATTTCTACAGACAGGAGGTTTTCAGAGCCTGATCCTGGTGCTTGCAAGGTGCACTGTTTGCTTGAGGTGTCTTCAGCAATCTTAGGGATTTCCCAAAGGGTCCTCCCCATTCTGAGGATTCCACTGCTGTGACCTCTTCAACTTTTCCTTACCTTCCCTCAATCCACCACGCAGTAGCTGCCAGCTGCAGAAGGAGCAAAAAGAGCTTGTGCAAGTGCAAGTTGCACGTACTGGTCCTCTTCCAGGTCAGCTCCTCCTCCATGCTCCTGGTGGAGAAAATACCTGAGCACTCCCTAATCTGCCTCAGAGCAGAGTCCACAAATCTGGCACAAGCTATGGGTTCAATCTGCTTACTGTAACTCAGAAACTCCAGTTCGAAGCAGATTAAGGAGCAACCAGCCCTCCCATTAGTAGAGCCCTGGAACACAATCAGTGAGGACAAGCATCTTCTACAGGCAGAGGTGACTACAAAGGGAACAACGAAAGTGTCACCAAGTGAACAACTTGTCTGAAGCATGGAATTTTCTTGCAGGAAATCTTGCAAGAATTCTTGCAAGGAATCACTCCATGACATTGCCTCTTGCCTGAGCTGCTGGACAACCTGCTCCAGAGGTTTTCTCCTCCAGAGTCTCTACATGGTGCTTAGCCTGGACAAATATTCTCTTCATCAGCTCTTTCATGGTCCTGGTGAGCAGCATGAGGCCTGCTGTGGAACTGCACACCAGGATGGAGGCGGAGCAGGGGTTAAACTCCTTCTCTGAGAAGAGCCGCTTCGCCTTCTTGAAGATCCTGTTGTCAAATCTCACTCAAGAGCCAGGAACCTGCAGCGAGAGGAGAAATGAAGCAAGAAGGATCGCTTGCTGCTGTATACAAAGCTTGGATCTTCTTCCAGAGGGCCAGACCCTGGGAGAGGATGACTGGCAGCTGGTGGCAGGAGCAGGTTGTTAACCTCTGGAAAACAGTCCAAAAGCAGCAGGGTGAAATGGGAGAATAGATGTGTGTAAATTTCCAGGTGAAGAGCAAACAACTGCTTATTGTCTCTTCTGAAATAGAGGGCAGCAAAAAAAAAAAACAAACAGCTGAGGGTGGCAAACAGGAGATGTCAACTCCCTGCAGCACATGGATAAACCATGGGTCTCCCTGCTGCAGGACACTGTGAGTGCCAGAATCAGATTGCTTCACACCAGAAATATCCGTATACGTCTGTTAGTCACCAAAATCCAACCCCTGGCTTGAGAAGCCACAGCACTCCAGACGCCAGAAGACAGCATTATGGAAAACATTGCTGTGTGTTTGCCACACTCTTGGCACCTGCTCTGGTGTCAGATGAGCGGGGAGGGGGAGGCAGCTGGTCCTGCAGCCCGGGCTGGTTCAGCTGATCATGTGTGATGTGTCACAGTTGGAAGATGACGCCTTTCTGCCCCTCCTTCAGTAACCACAGCCTTACAGCATCTCTGGGGTGTGGGTGGCACCCACACAGCCGTAGCTCTGTGGACACACGCAGCTCTGTGGACACACAGAGGGTGTGGGCAATGGGGAAGGAAGCCTCCATGGATCCAGCTGATCTTTTGACCCTCCCTTAGCCGCAGGGTCCAGCCCTGACAGGCAGCGTACGAGGTGCAGAGGCAGGATCCATCCTAGTTTCCAGCACCCCAAGATTCAAGCCTCCTTTGCTGCAGCGTATGGGCAGCCCGATGGACATAACAGCAGAAAATCTCCCCTTGCTCATCTGGCAAGGACAGGCCAGTGTCCCAGAGGGATGTCAGGACATCACTCATACCACAAGCCAGCAGCTGGGTCCCACTCCAGTCCATGGGGAGCAAGGCCAGACCCATTTTACCTCTTTTAGGTGACACCAGCCATATCTTCCTGGAGAAGGTTTCCCCAGCTACGACCTGCCTATGCAGGAGGTCCCCTGTCCTCTGCCCTGTTCCATCTCTGCTGGAAGCTGGGTCACAGCAGATAACTGCTGCATCTTGGGGTTTCCCATATGTTGGGTTAACCTCTTGGATCTGGCCAGCCACAGCAGAGATCCAAGCCTTACCACCACCTTGCCCAATGCTTCAACCCCATTTATTCACACACCCCAACATGCTTGGGAGAGGGGAGAAAGGGGGTCTTCAGGGGCAGCTCCTGGAGCCACAGGTGCTCCAGGCATAAAGCTCGTATTTTGTTTTCTTCCTTTTGACAAGCTGAACTGCAAAGTTGAAAATTGTTCCTGCATGTGAGATTTTAAACAGGGTTTTAACTAGGGGGAAGAGATTGGAGAAGTAACTTTCTCTTCCACCAGAACTAGTTTTTAACTTCTGTTGCTCCACAGTTCACCACCCTTCTTGTTTGCTTGTTAGAAGACTTCAGGTGCACCTGCTTTTTTCCCCCACAGGGAAACAGCCCTATTTTGGCATTGTGCTTCCGTGGGATGAGATTAGTGCAACTGAGGAGAGTGTGAAGGCTCCAGAATGAGAAAGGAAGAAGGGGGAGATAAGGATGACAGCATCTGCTTTCATGACCCTTGAGCTGATCCCATCCTCCTGGCTCACTGTCAAGGGCACCCCAACCAACCCTGCTTCCCTCACAGTTTCTTGTGCCCCGAGTAGTCTGCACACATGGAACCGCAGCGCCCTTGGAAGCTGGTATCATCCTCTGAGCCCCTCAGCCTGAAACAGGGGGTGGGGGGAGAAAAAAAGAAGAAGAAAATCCTCACAAAACAGTTGGGGGGGAAAGGCTGTTCTTGCATGTAATTTCCTTGACCCAGATAATAGGGGGATGCTCATCCTCAATTACAGAGCAGGAAGCTGTGAGCCACAAGTTCAGTGAGGGCTGAATATTTCCAAGGCTTCAACACCCTTCAGCAAAGAAAGTCCCAGGACACTGTACGTACAGGGCAGTGTTTCCCTCCAGGGGAGCAGGGCTCCTGTCCAAGCTGCTCAGGTGCTGCCAGAGTAGCCCTGCTGGGCCTTCAGATGGCCTGAAGGTTGATGTAAAGCCAATGGACTGAGCAATAATACCAGGAAAATCAGGTCTGGAGGCATGTGAGCCTTCATGGCATTTTCTAGGTCAGCATCTGCCAGGGGTGGCTTAGGCACAGCTCATCCCACTGGGAGGCAGGGGGAGGGAGAAGACATCCCCAGTCCTTCCTGACAGGTTTTCCACAATCCTGTGGGCAGCATCTAAACTGGACAGCTTGAAATATTTCATAGAATCACAAATGGGTTAGGTTGGAAGGGACCTTAAAGATCATCGAGTTCCAACCCCCCTGCCATGGGCAGGGACACCTCCCACTAGAGCAGNNNNCAGGTTGCTCAAAGCCCCATCCAGCCTGGCCTTGAACACCTCCAGGGATGGGGCTTCCACAACTTCCCTGGGCAACCAGTGCCTCACCACCCTCAGAGTGAAGAATTCCTTCCTGATATCTCATTTAAATCTGCCCTCTTCCAGCTTGAAGCCATTATCCCTCATCCTATCAGTGGTGAAGGGCTTTTAAAGACAGACTCCATGTGGGGCTGGCGACAAAGAAGTTATTTTGGAGTTTCCCTCAAGTGTCCCCACAAGTCTGTTGTCTTCCCTGTCCTGAGCAGGGATGCCAGATTTCTGCTGTTGGAAGCCACAGCACTTCACAAAGAGCAGCCACACCCATGCGCTGCCAGCGATTAAGTGGACTCTCCTGGGCACAGGCTGGGGCATTTATTGTTGGGGTGTTTTGGTTTTTTTTTTTGTTTTGTTTTGTTTTCTCCCCACACACAGCTGCTCGGCGTCAGGAAATGCAAAGGAGCCGGGTATCTTTGGGACTCCCGCCCTGCTGCTTTGATGCTCTTAGCCAAGACTGTCACCCAGAGAGGCTGAAAAATTACAAGGGAGATCAAAGTCTCGCTTGGAGGACGGCAAAATAAATAAACCTTATCAGAAAGAGAGAGAGAGAAACCAACAGCACACTGAGGGGTGAGTTTTCATCCAGGAGTCTTTCTTCCTTCCACATCTCCTCCTTCCCCACCACCACCCCTCCCTCGCCCTGCCGCTCGTAGAGCTGCAAAAGGGTTAAATTTTTTTTTTATTTTTTTTAAATTTTTTTTCAGCGAGTCCAACCCTCTCCCGCCCGTGAATCCTCCCCAGGTTTTGCCTCCCTCTTCCCCACCTCCCCATCGGCGAGAGGTTGCCCTTGGACCGGGCCGGCGGCGGGGGGAGGCGCCGGCAGCGGGGAGGAGCGGGGCGAGCGGGGTTGCCCGGCCGGTTGCCCAGCCCGAGTCCCGTGTCCCCCCCCTCCCCCGCCACCGCCATGCGGGTCCCCCTGCCCGCCCTGCTCTGCTGCTCGGCCGCCAGCCTCCTGCTGCTGCTGCGATGGCGGCGGCGGCGGCGGCTCTGGAAGAAGGTGGAGGTGGCTCGGCAGAGGCAGGAGCGGAGCCTGGTGCGGATGCAGACGGCCGTGCACCGCTTTCGGGAGCAGGTGGGTGCCGAAAAACGCGCTTCTCCCCTCCATTCCCACCCACACCCCCACCCCTTTCGGGGGGGAAGGGATGGGGGAAAGCCGCCTCCGCCCTCCCGGTGGTGGCTCCTCACCCTGGCCCCTTCCCCGTGTCACAGCGCCGGGGGGGGGGGACAAGCGGTGGTGCAAGCCCTTCCTCCGGGCTGCCTGCGAGGCGGCATCCCGGCTCCTCATGCGGAGCTACGGGGGACTGAGTTATATTTTCCTTATACATCCGTGCCCTGCCCGCACCGCCCCGGCCGCGCAGGGCTCCCCTCCGCAAGGGGAGGGATGGGGCGGAGGAGGTGCCTCCCGGGGGCAGCCGGTGCGGCGGGGGATGAAGGGGTGGCGGCGGCGAAGCGGCGGGGAGGAGAGGGAAGATGCCCGCCCCTCTTCTCAAAGCTGCCCGGCTCTCTTCCGCCATGGTGGGAGGCTCAGCCTGCCTGGCTTGAGGAGGCGAGAGGCCGGGTGTGTTACCGGTGGGGGCCGAAGTGCAGCCCCGCAGCCCCGGGAGCGCTGCCCTCGGGGACGGGGGACGGGGGACGGGGTGTGATGCTGCCGTGGCGCGGTGCCCAGAAATCCGGCGTGGCCCCATCACACCACCCCGACCTGTGGTTGGAGTGGACGTCCTCGGGGTCAGAGTCCAGCCTAGGGGGGTGAGGTTTGGTGCTTTTCCCTGTTAAGTGCCACACGCGCACAAAAAATAATAAATAAATCTCTGCCGACCTCAAAATGACCTGCCTGCTGCCAAATGAGGGGGACTCCCTAGTTTGTGCGCTTCCCTGGAGGATACCTTGGCGATGCCAGAAGGAGGTGACACCAGGTCCAGCTCCGTTTCTTGCTGCAGCAATGTCTCTAAGAAGCCATGCTGCCAATTCCCGCTGTAACTCGGCAGAGAAGGTTGCACCGAGCAGCTTCCCCCAGGGCCTGGCCGAGACCTGTCTGAACAAGGCTGCGTGAAAGGCTTTCTCTCAAGCAGCAGGTGCTTGTTGTCTGGGCAGGAAGGCTTTTTTGGAAAGCCTGTGTTGCTACTGGCCTTGCAAGTCTCCCACCAGGCTCACTGGTATCGGGGTAGGAGCAGGATTGCAGTCTTGAGGCAGATACTGCATTTGGCCACTGACCAGCAGATGTTTTTTGGGTAGGCTACAGTGGGCACCAAGGGAAGAGGAGCAGCCCACCAGCTGAAGTAGAGATGTGTCATTGCCTGTTCAACCTTTCCCTTAGCATCCTTCTGTGAACATGGTCTCCATCCTCTCTCTGCCTTTGCCGGAGCTCTGCAAGAAACTGCGGGATGGCTCCCTCCCTCCGGAACATGTCTTCTACTCCTACGTGGGCAAGGTGAGGAGTGAGAGTGGTGGGGCAGCATCTTACCCGTTATGGGGCTGGCTCTCTTGGAAGAAGCCCAGCACAAGGTTCAAATGTTGCTGAGGTGCCACCACTTGCTGGTCAGAGCTGGGCCCTTCCTCAGCTTTCTGTGAGCAAGGAGAGAGCAAGCTCCTGTGGTTCTTGGCTTGGTTTGGAGCAAAGGGGAGCAGCAAGGTCAGCAGCTGGAGAGCCCATACCTTCCCAGGGGAGCCCATACCTTCCCAGGGACAGGCGTAGCAATAGTTGCAGAGTGCTGCTGTTGTCTCCCCTCCATCTCCAAATGGGTTGGTAGACCTCAAAGACTCAGTGTCCACTTTCATCCTCTGCTTTTGCCATAATGCCCTGATCACCTCCTGGGTTCCTACTCTGGGGTTATCATTTTATGCCACCCCAGAAGCAAAATCAAGAGCCTTTGGTATTCTGCTGGGCTGAGTGCCTCTGTCCATCGTGTACCAGCTGGTGCTCTGGCCCCCCTGTGTTCAGGCAACATCTTGGAGTTCAGGATAAAAATACCTTGGAAAGGAAAAGAAAGAGCTGCCCTGATACTGAGATGATATGTCCGGATGGGGAGGTGGAAAAGGGGGAAGAGGCAGGTGTCCTCTGCAAAACAGAAGGCTCTTGTGCAATGTCCTGGACTGTCTCACCTGTGGGCTTTGCCTGCTTTCCCCAAGGCCCTCCAAATTGCCACAGAAACCAACTGCATCACGGAGTATCTGCAGGAAAGTGAGACCCAGATCCAGAAAGCGAAGGTGCCAGAGAAGCTGGGTTTGCTCTACGGGGTGCCTGTCAGCATCAAAGACTCCATCGACTGTGAGGTACCACCAGCCTGATATCACGTGTATCCTGAGATTCCTGTGGTTTGAAGATTGGTGGCAGGGGGAGGTTTGACATCAGTGTCTGGCTGGACTTTGTCATAGCTGGTGTGGGTTGGCCTGTCCTGGCTGGTGACAGGGTTTGCTCCCTGTCTGTCTCATGAGCCAACACAGACCTGCCCAGACTTACTACGAGTACCTTATGTGTATGATGGATGGGTTGTTGGAGGTGCATACACATGCTTATATAGAGAGATAAATATATGAAGGCAGAGGTGATTGCAGTCATCTATTCTGAAACCTCAACGTTATATGTTCCCAGGGCCACGATTCCACATTAGGGTTTATAAAAAACCTCAATAAACCGGCGGCAGAGGACAGCGTGGTGGTGCAGGTGCTCAGGAGACAGGGGGCGATTCCGTTTGTCAAAACCAACGTTCCCCAGTCCCTCATCAGGTAGGTGGGTGCTCCCTTCCCTTGGCATGGCCACAGTCTTCCCACCATCATCTCAAGCGAGGGTTTCCATCAAGTCTAATTCTCATTTCCCTCTTCTTTTTAAATCACAACACCTGATCCCCGACCTTAGTGTCTTTGAAGTTGTACTTAAAAAAGTAAAAAAGTTTACACTAAGGATGAAAATTAACTGTAGTTCCAAATGAAATAAAGATGCAAAAGAGGAGCAGAAGAGGAGAGAAATCGCTGCCCTTCTTTCCTGTGGGGGGTGTTTTTAAATATCTTTTTTTTTTTTTATTAACCCCTCAGAGGTGATTCTGTTAACTGTACAGTGCGAACACATATTCATGGAAGGGGAAGCTAGTTAGCTAGTTAACTAATGACTTAAATTATCCTGCCCCCAAACCTCCTGCTGGCAAGACCACTCGTGATGTCTCTGATGTGGGGTGAGGTCAGGAGTGCTCTGCTGGACAACCACCCTGCTAGTGTCCCAGTGTCATGTCCTGCTGGATGACCTCCAGCAAAGCTCCTTGGTGGATGACTGTTCCCCAGCCCTGTGAAATGCCTTCCTTAAGGCAACACGGCATCGACCAACCATGTTTTAAAAAAGCCACACAAAGAGGTTGCCTTGGGGATTATCAGATTTTGCACCAGTTCCTGGGGGAGTCCGATGCTCAAATATCACTGCAGCTGGCATTTGGCCTGTTCCCAAGCAAGGGCTCAGCAATGGAGCTGAGCTCATTGGAACACAACTGGACCTGCTCCAAGTGGGCTGTTTCAGATGTCCTCTGGCCCTTGGGACCGCCCAAACAGGGAGCCTTTCCAGGAGGTTTGATGTATTTATGCTGCCAGAGGGTCTGTCTGGGAAAGGCTTGACAGCACTGAAATTAGCTGGCAGTGAATCCAGGTCCTGGGACTGCCATGAAAAGGCTGGTGATCTTCATGGGAACTTTGGGAAGCTCTCTCAGACTACGTGATGTCAATATAACAACTAGTGAATTACCTAATATAGCTTCTGAAGATTGTCTGGTAGTGACTGGGGTCCACATCAGCAGATATCTGCATGCCTCTCATTTGCACTATCTCTCTCTCTTTAGCTATGACTGCAAGAACTTAATCTTTGGTCAGACGTTCAACCCTCTGCTCTACACCAGAAGCCCTGGAGGCTCCTCTGGTGGAGAAGGGGCACTTGTAGGAGGAGGTGGGTCCATCCTGGGCATTGGGACAGACGTAGGAGGGAGCCTGCGTTTCCCTGCTGCCTTCTGTGGGATCTGTGCACTCAAACCCACTGGGAACAGACTCAGGTACTACAAATAATGCAGTTATATCTCTGGGTGTTACCACCCTACCCATGCTGTGCTGGGATACTCGTGCGGGCAAGGGAAAACTTGGGAGGAACTGAGAAGGGCTCATTTCTCCCTTCTCCCTGAACGTTTTCTGGGACCTGTATGGAGGGAAACATTGGTTGTCCAGAAAGGAGAAGGGGAAACCTCTCCATCTGGATGCTAAGGGGGTGGTTGTTCCTGACTGACATCAGGAATCATTCTGGGCTAGGTTGGGTCCCTCTTGGGCTTCCCCTTGGCCTGCCCTTCTGCCAACCTCTGCATCCGTAAAGGGAGGGCGGTGTTTTCTTTATTACTGGCTTCTGCTTAAAGCCTTTCCCGTCTGTGAAAACTACTCAGCTGCTGTATTTTGTGTGTCTCTCTTTTTCGCAGTAAAAAAGGAATCATTTCTGGTGTCCTTGGGCAGAAGGCAGGTAGGAATTGATGGCTGTTCCCCAGGGAAGCGCAGTAGGGCAGGGCTGAGAAGGGCACTCAGCTGGTTGTGGGGGACCTTCTCCAACACGTTCAGAGACAGAGAGAGAAGCAGGTTTCCTTTCAGAGACGCTTTAAGAGAGCCACCCCCGTGCCATGATTCCTGAGAAACTGAAATATGCACGAGCCGAGTGGAGCAGTTTGTGTAATGCATGAACCTGAACACACCCTGTAACTCCTGGGTTGCTGTGTTGTCTGCCACTGCTTCATGGGAGCTGGGATTAGTGGTCAAAGGGGGTGTCTTGTGACGTCCTTGTGTCATGATCAACAGAGCTTTTTGTTTAATTTTGTGAATTGTGAAATGGAGACATCGGGGCACGCGTTGATAGCAGCTCTGGGTCCATAATGGTGGGCCTGCTGGTGGGAAGTCACCGGCCCAGTTCTCAAAGACAAACTTGCCAGCACTAGACTAAGTCAAAATGAATCCAAGGGGTCCTGCTTCTGCAAGACATGCCCTTGAAAGACCCTCAGCTCTGAATGCTCTTTTCTGGTCTCTTCCAGTGGTCGCAGCAGTGGGGCCGTTGGCGAAAGATGTGGAGAGCCTGGCGCTGTGCATGCGGGCTCTCCTGTCCGAGGACATGTTCAACCTGGACAGCACAGTGCCCCCCCTTCCCTTCAATGAAGAGGTAAAGAACCTCAAAGGCAGCAAAGGTCTCCCAGAAGAGCTGCTGTTGCTCAGCTTGAAAACACCAGTGGGTCTTGGAAGCCCTCCAGGACCTGTTCCAACCTGCCATACACTGTGGGTGGGCGAGTGAGCCAGACAAGTGCTGCTTTCCAGACTTGCCCTGCAGCACGGGTGTAGTTGGCTCTGGATGCCACTAACATCCTTCCAAGCCGGTGCCGTCTCTTGCTTTGCAGGTATATTCCAGCACGCAGCCCCTCCGAATAGGCTACTATGAAACCGATTTCTTCACCATGCCAAGCCCTGCCATGAGACGCGCCGTTCGGGAGATGAAGCAGCTGTTGGAGGATGCTGGCCACACGGTAGGGTGTTGCATGAACCCAATAGTCATGCTGCATCTATTCTTCCTTCCCTACCACAACTCTGGGACCCGTGTGTGAACATCAAGCAAATTTGGCAGAGGGAGGGGGCATGTAATCCAGCCAGCTTCCCACAGCCTTGGTGAAAGTAGATAGCTACTTCTGGAAAAGATAAATTCTTTGTATTGCAACTTGATTTTTGACTCTCATCAGGATCTCAGCACTCCTTAGGTGATGGCGAACTCATGGGAGTGGGTTCCCCGTTAACACATGCTAGGGAGTAGACACATTGCTGTGTGACTTGTCTGTAGTGTGAGTGTATTTACTCACAACCTGGCTGAGATCCACGTTGCACCAGGTGTTGTACAACCCAGGTCCTCAGGCGGTGCCTGCAGGGAGCTTACAGTCCTGGTGGTGTATGATTATTGTCAGCTCAGCGTGTTTCCAGAGCCTGAAGGACCACCTCTCTTCAGTGGCTCTTATCTCTTGTCCCAGTACTTGTTTAGTCTATTCTCAAGCCGGTTTCACAACTCTTCTGCATCATATCCTTTGGCAAGTACTTCCACAAGTGTTGCATGGAAAGCTACCTGGTTTTGTATCTGGAAACAGGGACCTAAGGAGAAAATAAAAGAACATCTGCAGATGGCAGATCTTTTATAGCCAGGTAGTCCCATATTGACCCAAACCCATTTCTAAGCTCTCAGGTTTCAGGGGTTGTCTCCTTTCTCCTCTCTGCCATTTCAGCAAGTCATCTCCTGTGCTGTACACCTCCCCTTTACTCTCGCTCAAGTACCAGGAGTGAAGCGAGGAGCACAGACCCCTCAGCTCTGTCACTCAGCTAGTTTTGGAGGGACCTTTGTGCCTTGGGGCTGCTTGGACATCAGGGGGCCACGCCCATCCTGTATCTTCAGACTCATCAGTTGTTGCTCAAAGGGAAAATGGTGTTTTCAGGATGGGATGGGAAGGACCTGGTGGCCTCTGATGCTAGGAGCTTTCCTGAGAGCTTGTCAGGAAAACCTCAGCCCAGCTTGACCTGTTGTGAGCCCTTGATGGCTTCTCCCACATAGCTTGCTTGCACTTGTGCCAATGATTCCTCTTCCGTTGTCCTTCCAGCTGGTGCCCTTTGAACTGACAAATGTGGACTACGTGATCTTCAACTTCTGTGTCAGAGGAATGTTTGCAGATGGGGGTGCCTCCTTTCTCAAGAAATTGTAAGTACAGCCTGGTGTGATGGGTGCCTTTCTATGAAAATCCTCCCCAGAGTCTGGCCACTGTCCAGATACAGGTAGCAGATCTACTGGGCATAGGTAGTGGCTGATATGCACTGGGATTTACTGGGGGGCTTACCATCGAGCAATTCGGCCCAACCTTGTGTCTCTCGGAGATTAATACCCGCACGACAGGAAACTGGGTGCTGATATCCATTAAATACTGTGAGAATCAGAGGAGCCCAGAGCAATGGAGCAAACCTCTTTCTGTTGGGGGGGGGGGGTTGGCCTTGTGAAAGCTGATGCACTGTGACTGCTTCCTAACACTGCTCAGCTAAACACCCTTTTTCCCTTTCAGCAAAGGGGAGCTGGAGAAAAGTAGTATGGGACTGTTCTTCTGGTTGGCGAAGTCACCAAGTTGGCTGAAAACTGTCCTCTCCTGGATTGCCAAACCCTTCGTAAGGTCCATTTCTTTCTAGCATAGAAATAGTTAAGCAATAGGTGGTGAATAAGGCTTTGGGACAGAGAAGTCTCTAGGCATTGCTTCCTGGCTGTGCTTAGACACATCTCCAAACGAGAGTGATGCTATTTCTGTTCCCCCTCTCCCCACTTGGGAGAAGGTCCATGAATTCTGCCTGAACACTGAGTCAACAGCTTGTATTTTTGATGGAGTTGTCTTAGAGGACAGGGCTGGGATTAATGTAAATTTTTTCTTTTTTTTTTTTTTTTTTTACTTTCTCAGATGCCTCGATTTTCACATATTATGAGAAATATGAGAGAAAAGTGAGTAAATCTGAGCTTGAGCAAATGTGTGAAGATTTGTGTTTCTCTTTTGGAGAGCAGCAGTGTTTGCTACCGTAGGGATACTGCCCCGGCTGTGGGTCCCTGAGAAAATACAAAGCAGAAAACACAAGGGTGGGAGCAAACAGAGCGGTTCACGTCAACACCAGATGCCTGCAGGGTTTGACAAACTACTGGTACTGAGGATGGGAATGAGGGCAGGGGCTCAGCCTCTTGCATAGGAATTGGGTGAAGCTTGTGGGAACGAAATACGGAGTCAGCTTGAGCACTGGTTAATGCATCCATCATGCCATGAGGTGGGGACCCCATAAAACAGAAGGATGTTAAATGCACAGGGAAGGAGGTTTGCTCTTCCCTCCTGCCATGTCGGTGCTGGGGAGGTAGTGATGAGAAAGTCCCGTAGCAGAGAGGTGTGTGTTTTGTGCTGTGCCTTTGGGGTGTGACGTCTGTCACCACGTCAAAGCATCAGTCCACCTCGCACAGCCTGACCTTTGAGAAGCAATGTGCCTGGGCTTTCACCTCCTCAGCACAGCGGCAGTAACAGGGCTGGACGCTTATCAGGCCAAAGCAGTGCTGCCTTTAGTCTTCAGCCCTCATTCATGGGCAGAAATAAGACCCCCAGCCCTTCAAAGAAAAGCCAGGACTTTGCCAAAGTCCTCTCTCCCCTTGGCTGCAGCTCCAGGAGCAGAGCTAACCTGTGCCTATCGTGCTTTTTGATGCTCTTCTCTGCCCCTGAAGTTGCACTTTGCAACACCTCTTGATGGCTTTCATTGTTTTTTTGTTTCCTTTTTCAGCACTGTGGATGAAGTCTGGAGTCTTCATCATGAAATTGAGGTAAGGTGTTACTATTCAGGATTAGATAGTTCTTTTTGTTTTCTTTCTGTTTGGGAAGAGCCAAATTCAGTACCTACCAAGGTTAGGAGATGACGACGTTGCTAGTGATGTGAGGTAGGAATAGAGCTTACTCCTCTACAGATCTCACTTGGACAGCCAAGTTCTCAGCACATTTAAAGATTAGGGTGACACATTCCTGATCCAGAATCAGACCTGAATTTTTTTTCTCCTACATTTGAAAATGTAGACCATCAGCTGCAGGACACGTCTTTATTTCCATTCTGGTTTCCTCCAGACCCATGCCCGTGTCCCAGTTTGCCACGTGCCTCCACACTCAATCTTTCCCAACCTCGAATTTTAGCAAGGGCTAAAGTTCTTTGTAGCCTGGGAGGGCTCTTGGCCAAGCAGCAAAATGTTGCTGGATTTTAGCAGGATCGGGCCTCATGTGGCCTGATGGCTGCTCCCAGGGAAGGGCCAAGAACCTGGCTGGGCATCCAAGGGGAGACTGAGCCAGCAGCCATGGGACGGTACCTCCACTCCCCTGACCACCAGTGTGTTTCTTCCTCAGGATTTTTGCCACCAGTTCATTGCCCAGTGGAAGAAGCTGAATCTGGATGTCATGCTTTGTCCCATGCTGGGCCCAGCTCTTGGCATCGGCTACCCTGGGAAGCTCTCAGGTAGGACTGCAGATGGGGGACCTTTACCTCCAGCATACTCCTGCTGCAGCACTCCACTAGTATCAATGAGAAGTGTTCCTCCTCCTTTCCTCACATCCCCAAGGCACTGGCTAGTGGTGGGAAGAGCTGGGCTCTTGGGGCAGCTGATGCCCCAGCCCATGGGGTACACCTAGAACAACTCCCCCCGGAGGATGTGGGAGCCAAGGGGCAGGCTTCCATCCTCCAGCCCTTGAGTTCCCAGTGCAAGCACCCTGTTAGCTGGAAGCTGGCAGATGTAGAGGGGGGTGAAAGCTTTCCTTGTGACAGCTGGCGCTGCGAGCTCCCTTTCTCCTCCAGTGGCAGTCAGCTACACCATGCTCTACAATGCCTTGGACTTCCCCACTGGTGTGGTCCCCGTCACGACGGTGACTGACGAGGATGAGCGGGAGCTGAAGGACTACAAGGGGTACTTTAGGGACTGGTGGGACCGGACCCTGGCAAAGGTGAGTGGTGCCAGGTTCCCTGGGGGTGCGAGCATCCCCATCCCTTCCCCCCTGGCCATCCCTCTGCCCTCTCCCCCTCTCTTTGTGCCACAGGCTTTTCGTGGCAGCGTGGGGCTGCCCGTGGCCGTGCAGTGCGTGGCCTTGCCGTGGCAGGAGGAGCTGTGCCTCCGGTTCATGAAGGAGGTGGAGGCACTCGCCCTGAAGAAAAACAGGCTCTTCTGAGTCCCGCGCCCTCACCCGCTGCGGGATCCCCGCTGGAATCGGCGCGAGGCCATCCTTTGGTCCGATGGGCCCACAGGACTCCTCTTCCCTCCCACGAGGACGTGGCGGTGGCTGGGCTGGCTGCTGGCTTTGGGGCACGGGGGGAGAGTGAGGCGGGATCCGCAGTGGTGGAGCGCTTCCAGTCATTGTCCTAATACAGTCTTTTTTGGTTGTTTTTTTTTGTTATCGAAAAGTCTGTTATTTTGAGTTTGTGTCTGGGGTGGGGGGGTTGGGATGGATTTTAATCACCCTCTCAACATGCCCCGGGGCAGCACAAGAATGTGATCTTGCAAACAAACAGGGAAACTGAAGGGCAGGGCTGGGTTTTGCCTGAGAGAGATGTTCAGAACCCTGCTGGAAGTACTGCAGGAAAAGGGATTTTCCCCTCTGTTTCTCAGCTCCCCAAGGACAAAACCCGGTGTTTTCCCTGCAAGCGATCCAAGGTCAAAGCTGAGGCTGCCAGCAGGCCTTGGCAAGTGGGAGGGAGCTGTTGGCAAGCGGGAGGGAGCTGGCCCGCTGCCCGAGCCCCAGGGCTGCTGGCACCCCGCGCCCCAGGGAGGGGGAAGCTGGAGTGACTCCTGGCTCCCTCGGACACCTACTCCTGCTCTTCCCCCAGGCAGAGGGATGAAGCACTTCAGCTCCCAGCGCTGCGTGTGTGAAGCGGTGTGCCAGGGTCAGACGGACAGCTGGACAGCCCGCCCTGCACCCCCTCTCTTCTCCTTTGCTGGGGGTGGCCGTGCCAGGTTTTCCAGTGGGGTTTTCCCGGCCGCTGACAGCTCCAGCTGCTCCCCGGAGGTTTCTGAGGGTGCTCCAGAAAGGGCTATCACAACACAAAAGTGTTTTCCCAACGCGCCAGAGTCACAAGTGGATCGTAACAAAGCTCTGCTAGGATTTATGTTTGTTTTGTCTGTGGTTGGTTTGGTTTGTTTTGTTTTGTTTTTTAATGTGTTATTCTTGTTTAAACTAGAGTCATGCAAAAGCGTGGCGTCCGTTCAAGGGTGAGGCAGAGAGGCTTATCCCAGCCTAGGAGAAAGCACCCCCCAGGACACTGATTCTGTATCAGCAGACTTGGAAAAAAGGAGGGAAGGGGCTGCAGGCACCCCAGGACTGAATGCTAGGCAAAGCCAAGCCCCAGAAGACCTTGAGTAGTGGTTTTCACCAGCTGCAGGTGCTTCCTGCCCGCGCAGAAAATACCGGATGGGGTTTATCTGTTTGTGTTTTAAAGCTGAAGCCTGGAGGAGCTTGTCCCAGGAGAGGCAATGCCACCTGCACCCGTGGTCCTGGGGAGCCAAGCGTTGCATCGCTCTCTTGGTTGAACCGCTCTCTCCCTGGCACAGTCCTAATGACAGAGACACTGCTGGACCTGAAGCCCAGAGTGAAGACTCTGCCCACTGACACGGGCCAGTGCACTGGGCAGGGCCAAAGCTGCTGTATGGCTATTGGGACTTGGGGTTGCCAAAAAAGGCCCCCAGCCTGAGCAGAGGGAGGTCAGTGTGAACGACAGCACTGAAGCTTAAGGCTGGGATGGGGCAATGAAGGCCAGATCCTCATAGTCAGGGGGAAGAGATTGGTGACATCCACATTGAGTTGAGTCTGTCCTGGCTAAACAGAGAGGATCCTCCGCACCTTTCAAGTCATCCACCAATTTCTCTAGGAGGTCTTGCTTCTTCCCCAAGTTCCCTCCCTGTTGCCACAGGAATAATCCCATGGGATGTGTCTGTAACACAGCAAGGTAACACGACAGCAGCACGATTGCTGGCTTTCGACCCCCCCAAACGAGATTTCTCCATCAGAGAGCAACTCTTACCCTGGTTGAAGCCTCCTTGCAAGCTCAGCTTTTCCACTTGGGGCAGAGCCAGCAGCTTTCCAGATACGGCAATGTTGCCTTGCATCTTGGCAATGAATTTTCAGAGATATCTCCTGTTCCTTCCCCACGGGCTTTCAGACCCTTAAGGTCTAAAAGAAACTTCATTTTCTCAGCCCCTCCTTTCTGCACTCCTATGAGTGGGGACCAACATGGCAAGGGGCAGCTCCCCTGGCTGACAAGGCTGCATAGTCCAGCTCCTTTGCTTTGTGCTGGCTGGAAGATGGCTTAGAAAGTAGAGAGCAGATGGGATACTGGCTCCATCAGAGAGGATTTCCCAAAAGTGCTTGCTCCCTGATCTGGCTTGCCAAAATGCTTTTCAAGGGGACTCGGCTTGAAAATGACACAGAGCAGTTGTATTCCTCAAAGACATCTTCAACTAGGTCCTTCTGCACTGCCTTCCTGTATTACCTTCGTGTTCTTGGTTCTCCTGAGTTCCCTCCTGTCCAATAGCTGCAATTTCACCCCTTCCCCAGGAGAAGCAGAGCTGTGTTGTCCCAGGCTCTGAAGGCTGCACACGCTGGTGTCCAGGGCACAGAGACAATGGCTGAGCACCTCTAGTTAATGGGATTAACTCCGAATTGATTATTAGACATGGATATAGTGGGGATAGCCCAGACCTGGGATTTGCAGGCATTCAGCTCTGCGTAGCCGGGTGCAGCAGCAGGCAGTGGCCCGGGGAGACACAGCCTTGGGGGACACCCCTCCCCAGACCCAGTGTGAGCTGAGCACGCTGCTTTGCAGCCCGACCCACAATGCTTCCCGGGCAGGCAGACCCTTTCAAAGTCCACGGGCTAAAAATTCCATTCCTGGACTTTGTTAATGCGGTTCTGCCTCAGAACTGGTCTTGCACAGCAGGCGCAGTCTGCGTTTCATCAGCCCTCCTTAGGAGAAGGTGGGAGACCCAGGTGTCCATAACTTGACCAGAACAGGAAGGACTGAGGGAGAAATCATGATCCAAGAGCGACTGTGGCAGGTCCTAGATACATCCTGGGCAGACCCTCGCACCGTCTCAGCTCTGCTCTGCGGTTCAACTGCAGCCGTTGTGCTACTGAAATGGCTGGGACGTAGGAAGATCCAGCAGAAGATGGAGGAGGCAAGGAGGACGCGGGATCTTGCCCTGGAGCGAATGGAGAGGGCAGCTCGCAGGTTTAAGCAAGAGGTAATTTAGGAAAAAGCATGCGTATGGGGGGGATTGTATTTTGGATAACCAAAGAAAGGAGGAAGTCCTCATCAATCCATCTTTGAATGGTGGTAGAGTGGTTGGATCCAAAATGCATATTTTGGGTCATCACTAATTCTATTGAGGATCATCACTGTCCATTGTTACCCAGCCCGCCCTCAACCCCACTGTAAAGACAGCATAAAAGCAGTATTTCTTAATACAGTCCTGAGGATGAATGATGGATTGGAGTTTGGGACCCTCCAAACGAGATAACCACCTCAGACTTCCCTATGCAATTTTCTCCTCACCCATCTTTACTGCCAAGCCTTCTGCTCCTGTCCTCCTCACCTCTGCCCCTTCACAGGGACCTGTCTGCCCTATTGTCCTCAAAGTACAGGTAGGGGGGCTTCATGTCCTCCAGCATCTGCACATTGATGACCAAAAAGCATTTCTTCCTGCCCACACCCAGGTAAAGGAGCACCTGGATTTTAGGAGGTCAGGTCCTTGGATTTGTTTTTTGTCTTAAAACCTGAATAAATACCTATTGTTATTCTTTTATCGGAAGGGGAGGTTGCAAAAAGCCCACATGCTTTTTTTTTTTCCCCCTGTGTTAATGATAAATTTTGTAAAACTTCAGCTGGCTGAGCTGTTGTTCAACACATTGTCTATGAGTAAGACGGGGGGTGAAGGCCCACGGGAGAGTAAACAAGAGACAGGTCAAACCTCTCTTACAGGTTTTTGCAACTCTCCAGTCAAGAAGCAGTTTTTGCCCGTTTCGGCTCTGTTTTTATGAACCAGGGCTCAGCAAATTTCCCGTCAGCAAATTCCCCACTCCAGCACACGCAGTGCTATGTGGGAGGTCTGCATTTCTACAGGGAATGTCTCCCAAAATTCTGCATACAAGGTCGTTGCTGGGCAGCTGTTAGAATTGGGTACTCGCAGCCTCAACACCAGGCTTTTTCTGTCACTTTCTTCCCTCTGCACCCCGTTTCCTACCCTTTGCAGAACCCAGGCACCCAGACCGCACACATCCTCTCGCTGACCATGGTGGAGCTGGCAGAGAAGCTAAAGGAGGGGTCCCTGTCCCCAGAGAGTGTCCTCTACTCCTACATGGGCAAAGTGAGTGATACCTCCACGGGGGAGATGCTGCAGAGCTCTCCTGCAGTGAGGGTTTTCAAATTAAAAAAAAACACAAAACAAACATCTCTTTGCTGAGAGAACTAACAGTGCTGAGCATCATGATTTGTCAATACTGGGATGGCTGAAGGGTGGTTTATGGGTGAGTGGGTAGGACAGAGATGCAGGGCAGAAAATCATCCCAGCAAGATATTTCTGAAGTTTATAGGTAAGGCCTGAGTAATGAATGTTGGAGGTCTGAGGAGGTTGGATTTTCAGCTTGCAAACTCAATTTAAATGCTGTTTCCTTCCTTCCCTCTGTTAATCTGTCTTGCTGCTCTTTGCCTGACCTCTCTGGAGAGGCTTTGGAGGTGACTCGGGAGGTGAACTGTGTGACAGACTTCATTCATGGCTGTGAGGATCAGCTCCAGAAACTGAAGAAGCAGAAGGAGAAGGGGCTGCTCTATGGCATTCCCGTCAGCATCAAGGACCACATTAACTGCAAGGTACATCCCTAATTCCCCCACCTCCTGGCTTGGGGTTGGGAACAGATCAGGATGCCCAGTCCTGTACTCCTCTGCTGCCACACAAGGGATACAGTTTGTACCTTTTCACCTCATCAGGCCTGGCCAAGAGTTCCCTCAGATAAGGTTGTTTTGGACCAAATATTTGTGGGACCGGCAAACTTGCCTTTCTTCTCATGGAAAATTTTGTTTTCTGCAGAAATATCTAACCTGCTCAGATTTGATTTTCCCTCAGGCAGTCTGATCCTGCTCTGCCTGTGGGAAAAGTTAGGTGGGAACTTTGTTACAGGAAGCATCAGAGCTTAACATTTGTTATTGTCACAGCTCCAAACAGCTTCTTTCCTGGTACCTAAAGAACTTTGCTTCCCATCCCCAAGGGCCACATCTCCTCTGGAGGGATGGTGAACTTTCTGGACCAAGTGATGGAAGAAGACAGCGTCATTGTCCAGGTTCTAAAGAGCCAGGGGGCAATCCCCTTCGTGAAAACCAACATCCCACAGACGATGATAAAGTAATTGTGTTCACCTTCATGAAAATGCTATGAAATGTCACTCTTGCTATCTGAGAGACGTGGACCCACGTGCACAAGCTCCCACCCTTGTGCAAGCTAATCATGCACGTTGAGTTAATTGCCTTCTCATTTCACTATGAAATTATTTCTATTATATTTGATGCCTCTTTCTTGATAAATTCATCTGTCCCAACAAATCTACTTCATGCTCATTCTACCTGCTGGTCCACACTCATCCCTGGGTGGATGCTCTGTGCCCTGTATTTATGGTTTGCACAGACAGAATTACCTCACTCACCTGCTGATCTTCCTCTTCCCAGCTACGACTGCAGCAACCTCATCTTCGGCCAGACACTGAACCCTCTCAACCACCAGAAGAGCCCCGGGGGCTCCTCAGGAGGGGAGGGAGCTCTGATCGCAGGAGGAGGCTCCATCCTGGGCATCGGGTCAGATGTAGCTGGCAGCATCCGCCTGCCGTCCAGCTTCTGCGGGCTGTGTGGGCTCAAACCCACAGGCAACAGGATCAGGTACATCCAAACATCTGTCCTCTTCTTCCACCCACTGTGGAGACTGCAAAGCGTCTGCCACAGTACATTGAACTTTGCAATAGTGTCCGTGATTTCCACCAGGTTTATCCCCTTAACCTGCCTGTTTCCTTGTGTCAGCTAGGGCTAAGGGCCCTGTTAATGACATGGGATCTCCATCCATTAATACAGCAAAGACTTACTTAATTTTTAATATCCTTGGCCAGGAAGCTGAAAGCAAATATTACAGGGTCATCTCCTTTTCAGATGTTTTCCAGCCTTTGCTTTGCTTCTAGGAGTTTTCTCTTTATCAGAGGTAGTTTGCTCACAGACAAGGAATTGGATGGACCAGGGAAAGGAGATGATAAAACACTCTCTAGTCCCTAGCAGCTTACAGGCCATGGAATTCTTCCTCGACTAGAAAGTGTCAAATCTTTGCAGGACCTCTTGACCTCCTAGAAGTTGACTGGTGGAAAATGGAAATTCTGCAACCCAGCACGGTGACCTGCCTTACAGCAAGTGTTCAAGGCCAGGCTGGATGGGGCTTTGAGCAACATGTTCTAGTGGGAGGTGTCCCTGCCCATGGCAGGGGGGTTGGAACTCAATGATCTTTAAGGTGCCTTCTAACCTGAACCATTCAGTGATAGGATTCTATGATTCTACTGATCTGCTTCTCCCATTATGTTCCTAGCAAACTGGGTGTGGTTTCTTCTATCACAGGAATGAAATCAGGTAAGTCCATTCATACAACGCGTTCCTACTGTCAAACCTTTGCTTCATACATCTCCTTCTCCTGCTGCTGAAATTCTAGGAAATGAGCTTGGTCAGCTATGTGTCTCATGACCAGCCCAAACTAATGATCTATCAGACCAGGGCTTGCCTCACATTTGTTCTGTTCTGGATGGTGGTAGGCGTGAGCTGAATCCCAGCAGAATTGAAGCAAGACCCATTCAGGCAATGCAATGCGTAGCAGTAAGAAATGTGAGACCTGCATCCCAATCCCAAAATCCTGGGATATTTCACTGGAGATGCTTGCAGGAGTCTCTGCTGGCTTCAGCTGCTGCCAGGCAGTACTGCTGCTGGCAGAAGAGCTGCAGTCCTTGCTCCTCTTGAGTGAGCCTTGTGCCTGCAGAAGCCTGGCCTAGAAGGTCAGCCTCAGTAAGTTGTCTCTGCTCTGAGACCTACAGATTGTCCCTGCTGGACCTCCTTGCTCGTCTCTTGCACATTACACTCGTTCCCCATTCCTCTTCCCTGGCCTGACTGAAACTCTTCCATGCTGGGTCCCTACCATTAACTATGAGACATCACCAGCCCGTCTGCCTGTGGTGATAGGACCTTTGTGCTTGCAGTGACGGGGATGTTGGGGCCGATGGCGAGGGATGTGGACAGCCTGGCCCTCTGCATGAAGGCGCTGCTCTGCCAGGAGATGTTCCGGCTGGACCCCACCGTGCCACCCCTCCCCTTTGATGAGGAGGTAAGGCTCAGAGGCAATCCTGTGCCTCCATTTGCCCAGCAACAAAGTGAGATCTGGGGAGACTCCTATCTGGTTTCACGTCTCAAGATAATGAAGGACCCAGGGAAGCAAGTGTCCCTCTGAACAGAGGACACCCAGCATGAGCAACCACAAGAAGCAGACAGACAGCAGGGTTGGCAGGCCCCTGTTGGCTCTATTGCTCCCATCATTCCTTCAATCCAGGAGACCTCAGCTGCTGCCTCTCTGAGCCCTGGGAATAGTCCAGTCTTGCAAGTCGCATGTCTGCAAGTGATGTCCTCTTCTCACAGGTTTATACCAGTTCAAAGCCACTTCGGATTGGGTATTATGAAGGAGATGGCTACTTCCAGCCCTCACCCAGCATGAAACGGGCCGTCCAGCAGACAAGAAAGCTCCTCCAGGATGCAGGACATACGGTGGGTTTTCATGCTGGTGGCTGCCTGGAGCTTTTTTCTAGTCCTTTCAGAGTTCGGACAAGCCACTTCCCTTCTCCACTTTTGCTGCCCATAAAACAGGAACCATCCATCCCTGCTGCAAGGATCCCAAAGAGGAAGGCACATGCAAGAGTTTGTTTCCCAAACTGAAGTGATCTTGCTTATGTTCCTGGCCTAGGAGACAGGAGAATCACCTTCAGATATCTCCAAGTTACCCTTTTCTAAAGCACTGGGTTTTTCCATCATGTTTGGTGTTCTTATAAATATCAAACTCACAACAGTTTCCACGATCCTTCAGCTGTTAAGTGCAGTTTACAGATTTCTTGGTGGGTATGTGGGAAGGTGGTTGGAGCATCCCCCTCAGGGGACTCCTTTTAGTCTAAATTATTCTGTGGTTCCACCAATGGGAATTTCTATATGGGAGCTGTTCCAATGATGCAAATTAATTAAAAATACTTGGTGTTTTGAAGCCACTAAAAATTCTTCACTGACATATGGAGGAACAGAGCCTGCGCCAGGTCACAATATGCCCTAATGCCTCGGAGAGGGGAAAGGACAGTGGGCAGATGCCACTAACCCAGGTCCCTTTGAAAATGGGGTCTTGCTGTCCTACAGCAGCCAGGAGGGAAAAAGCTTCCCACCACTTCCCACTCACCTCGCTAGTAGGACAGGCGGGTTCACGGAGGGCTTTATGAATCATTCATCTTTGTTGCCTCTTGAACGGGGATGGTTTTCTTGCAGCTTGTTCCCTTTGCGCCGCCCAAGATTGACTACGTGGTAGACGAGCTGTTCACCAGAGGGATTTTCTCGGATGGTGCTGCTCACCTGGTGGACTGCTTGTGAGTAAAAACCCTCATTTCAGTGTGGGCCATGAGACTTGGGACCGTATGGCCAGTGTGTGCTGCATCCAGAGTGTTTATATTCTTGAGGTCACAACCTGGATAATGAGCAGCAGAGGAGCAACTTCTGGAAGGATGAATTTAGCACGGAGCAGCAGCTAGTCCACAAGAGAAGTTCACACACACGGATAAGGGGGTAGGGTAATGAGATACCATGTGTCAGCAGAGCTGTGGGAACTGGTTTTATGTGTGGGATTAGCCCATGACAAGTGGGAAACATCTCACATTAGAGAACTCCCTGTGGAGGTGTGATGGACTAGCCCTGGCTAGCAGCCAAACGCCCCCCCTCCCAGCCCTCTTCATGCCCAGGGCTGTATGTGGTGCCACCTCTGCAAAGCACTTCAGAGCCTTTACAGCACTGACAACACAGGCAGTAAAGTATTTATTTCTGTATAAATTTTGCAGCGAGCATTTACTCCTGAGCATCTAAACCCCACGTAAGCAGCTCTTGCTCAGTGTTTTGGATCGAAACAGGCAGATTTTGTCTTCTAGCAACCCCTCTAGGACAAACCCTGCTTTGGAAACAGCACCGCTGTTGCTATGTAGCTCTGCCACAGGTGGCTTGTCCTGACTTCTCCTTCACCCTCTGCTCTTCCAGCAAAGGAGACATTGTGGATCCCAACCTGAAATCCCAGTACAATACTTACAGGCTTCCTGCTCTGGTCAAAAGGATCTTGGCTATCATTTTGAAACCCATAGTAAGTGTGTGGACACCTCGGCTGTGTTAGAGGAAATCTGCAGGGTGGGGAAGTTTCCATGTGCAGGGAGATAGGCTGCTCCTCTCTGGGACTGCTTTATTGCTTCTTGTTAATTGCCTGGTGGGCTTCATAGTCTTAAACACAATTAGTCCCTAAACCTGGGCTGAACTTATCAGGTGGGTCTGACAGCCTTTTGTGGGAGTTTTGCATGGGGAGGTCAAAATATGATTAATTCTCAGGAACCCATGAGCCATACAGCTCATCCCAGCAATGGGCTCCGAGAGAATGGATATCAAGAGCAAGGATCTGAACAGCATCCTCACATCCAGAAGATGCTCTCCAGGGCTAGCAGTGTGGTCTAGAACCTTATTGGCATGGGCTGTTATGATTAAATGGATAAATTAATGGGGGAGTAAAACCACTTCATTGGAAACCATGCCTGTTCTTCAGAGGCATTTCTGCTAGGACAAGAAGTGTTCCCAAAATGCAGTCAGATGGTAGCCAGCTATTTCAGCCACATTGCTGTTGACTAATCCCAAGTTTTTCTCTTCTCTCTGAAAGTACCCACGAATCGCTCGGGACCTCAGCGCTCTCTGTGGAGTCGGGTAAGATGCACTGAAGTACCTTTAGAGAAAGGGGATGCACGTGGATGTGCCCAACGCTTCATGCAGGCAGATGCCAGCTCTCTGTGCAAAGCCCTGTCATGGGCCTGTGCAGCACAGGCTGAGCCAGGTGAATATGTGCTGCCTCAACACCATCTGGGATTAGCACAGTGTTATCTAGGGCTATGCAGCCAGGGATTATTTTAAGAGGTCAAGGATCCTCATTGTGGCAGGACTGGGATGCCTCCATGGAGGTCAGCACAGACAAATAGGGGCTACTTTCCCCATCAGGTGGATTCTGGTACCCAGAGCATCCCATGCCAAGTTAGAGCAGAGGTCTCTGTGTGCGGGTGCAGTGTGGTGTGAAGTACCTGTCCCTCCAAGAGAAACACAGATACACCAAACTGGGAGCAAGTGGATTTGGAAGACTGCCATGACCTTTGACTAGATGCTCTGGCATGGTGGTGTGTTTTTAACATAAGTTTTTTGATGTACCTGTAAGCACATATGAACCCAGTGGAATCAGCTGGGTGATCCTACAGCTTGTTCAGAGAAGCACCATGTGGTTTCCATAACAATGGGCTGTCTGTGCCTTTTGTTCATTGTTTTCTGTTGCCACAGTCCCAAAGCTTATTAATTCTGCCACCTTTCCAGGTCTGCCAAAAACCTCTGGGATCAGCATGGAGCGGTGGCGGTAATGTGATTTTTTTTTTTTCTTTTTCCTTACTAAATATAATGAGAGATCCCTAAAGTTTCTAAGCAATTGCTTTGAGCTCTGTGATGGATACAGGGTTGGAAATAGATCTGTGGAAACGAAGCAGCTGGGCTTTTCTTTGAAAGTCAAGCTTTGGAAGAAGTTATAAGAGCTCAAGGTAATAGATGTTTATGTGAAGGTCTTTACTTACTGGAGGACAGGGAAGAAAGATTATCCTTTGGCCTGCATATTCTAAGCAGTAATAGTATAAGAAAAGCCACACTTAGATGAGGGTTCATGTTTTTTTCTTCTTTCTGTCTCGGTGCAAATCCTTGATTTCAGACATTAGGTGCTATTGTCACAAGCTAAGAACATTCTTGAACTATGAAGCAGAGCCCTTAGGAGTCTAACATTGTGGTTGTGAACTCTTTGGCTTCCGTGAATTTCATATGAACTCATTTGGAATAAGGAACATAGGACAGGAAGCATTCTCCTGGACATCTGAGTCCAGTGCTGCCTGCAAACTGATCAGGTTCCTCTTTAAAAACAGTTAAGTTTTATGTTTATGTTAGTTTTTATTGGCTGGCTCCTCTCCTGCCAGCTCTGATGGTTGCAAACCTTCATATTTCCCGTGCTGTTTATTCACTTCCACTTTATCATTTTATTCCTGTCCTTGAGCTTAAATAACATCTCTCCTCTCTGGTATTTTCCACTGCCTCCGTCGTCCTTCATCTATTTATAGAAAGCAATTGTATCCCCTTTCAGCTGGTGTGGTGTTTTGCAAGGCTGCAGAAGCTGAGCTGTTTTGATGTCCTTCCACAAGGCAGGGTTTGTGTTTGCTGGGACACCCTCGTAACCCTCCCTGAGAAGGAACGTGCCCCCAGCCTGCCCCACGCAGCCCCCAGTGATGCTGGGCACTAACAGGAGGTGCAGGTTCACGTGCAGCAGGTCTGACAGATCACAGGGCAGAGGGAAAACTCCTACAAACCTGCCTGGTCACTGGGTTGATGGTTGATGGGAGTGTTTGGAAGGAAATGGGTTTAGATTTTTTTTTTTAGGTGCAAACACATTCTTTCCACACCCCACCCCCCCACCAAAAAAAAAAAAAAAAAAAAGGAAAGAAAAGAAAAGAAAAAAAAAGAAAAAACTACAAAGAAAACTCTCAAAAAGATTTGTCAGGCTCAGAGATATTTTGGACTGTTTTTCTTCACTCAAACCATATTCACTTTTTTTGGTCTACTGCAAACAAGAGCTGATTCAAAACTTTTGGCTGGTGACCAGCTTTTCTCTCAGAAAAAGAAAAAAAAAATTCAGGTTAGTTACACTGACTGTATTTCCTGGAACCCAGCGTATTTGTTGAACTTTCAGCAGGAAGGATCTCAGACTGGAAATTGAGGTCAGACGAAGAAAGCCCCTCGTGGCTGGAGCTTTTGTGAGAGATATGGAAGACCCTTGTGCAGAAAACTTGGAGTGAGAGCGTTGTGCAGAACAGGGGCTGGACCACAGGACAAATGTCACCCTGTAACCAGAATACGGCTGCAGAAGCAGCCGTGGTCCATCCGAGTCTATTTACTAAGACAAAGTGGAACAGCTCATTGAGAATGGATTCATTCATTGCCTGCTGTACAGCAAAGCTGTAGTAAAACCAGACCATAAACCTAGATCTCTCTTGTATCTACAGTACAAGGCAGAAGCTGTGCCTCCTGTGCTGGGCAGGGGGAAGAACTTGGGCTTGTCTAGCTGTCTCTTGTTGCTTCTTTTTCCTACCTGTAGTCTGATGCAGAATGAAAGAAGGTTTTGTGAAAATACTTTGAATTAATATCTTCTAGATTCTTCTACCAAAATAACTAAAGCTTTCAGGAAATTTGACTTTATAGTCAGGTAGAAATAATTCTTCAAACTACTGTTGATCTCCGTTCAATAAAATTCAAAGACAACACTGTTCATAGGAAGGATTGGGTTAACACTTGAAGGAATCGACTCTGAAATGCTCACCTAGCATTAATGTTTATGTCGGGACAGCACATGGTATTCTGATGGGAAACCTAGGAGTGAGAGAAAAAAATCTATTGGCTCTTTCAAAGCACAGCTCTAGTATTGTGTGATTTTTCAGTTGTATCCAAGGAAGGCATTTTTCCTCCTTTTCTCACGCTGTAGGCATTGATCTGCCTCTGCTGTCCAATAGATATATTTTGTCATCTCCTCTGTCTTTCCTTCCAGGTTTACTGCACTGAATTCATTGCCAAGTGGAGGAAGCTGAGGCTGGATGTGATTCTTTGCCCTGCACTGGGACCAGCCTTTAACCACGGCTACGCTGGGAAGCTATTTGGTAATCTCTATTGAAGTGTCTCTGGATGCATCTATGGTGGTGTTTGTGGGCGAGATATTTTGGTCTCTTGGACATTCTCCAAACCATGTGCGGTGCTTGGTCTTCCCTCTGGGGAAGAAAGCAAAGGAGAGGTCTCCTCTGGGTGGGTCTTCTCATGACCTCATCTGGGCTGCAGGCGTTTGGATTATTACGGGGCAGCAATTAGTAGCATATCTGTCTCAGTCATTCATGGGTGAGTTTCCCCTGCGTCATCTGTCCTGTAGAAAGCCCAAGAGCTATTCTTGCAGCAGAGACTGGCTGTGAGGATGGTTGTCAGGAGGGTGGTAGACCTTAGGATAAGGCCAGACTCTTCTGAATATGGCCATTTTACATTGCCCGAGACTTTGAAAATAGCAAAAAGGGTCTTTGCTTGTGACTTGCAGAAAATGGTCATTTTTTATAGCTTCCAGCAATCAGTGAGGGTCCTCCATCTCTCTAGCAACAGCTCTTTGGGATCCAAAATCCCCAAGATGGTGTTACAGAAGTGCGCACCTGGATTATCTTGGAAAAAGAGCTGGGATTTTTTCCCTGAGGTATGGGGGATATAGATACAGACTCAGATCAAATACTTGCATCTGTCTGTCACAGAGCAAATCTAACCTCCACCTGACTGACAGGTGTGTCTCTTTCTGGTCTCATCAGCCATGTGGCCCTTAAACCTCTCCATCAAAAGTCCCTTTGAAAGCAACATGTTTTCATGGTCTCTGCAAGTCCTGCAACGCCGTTCTACAATTCCTGCAACCTAAATTATAATCCAAAAGTCATTGCTGGTTCAGCACGCTAAATTGTGCCATCTTGCATGCTCTGTGATTTTATTTTTTTTTTTCCAGCTGCAACTTCCTATACCAATTTATACAATGTCCTAAACTTCCCTGCCGGGGTGGTGCCGGTCAGCACGGTCACGAGAGCCGACGAAGAAGAACTGAAGCATTACCGAGGGACCTACGGAGACCCTTGGGACAAGAGGCTGAAAGAGGTCAGGAGGGAAAAAAGCTTAAGTCTTAGCAGAAGGTTGTGACTGGCAGAGTGACACCTCTGGCATGTTGTCCCAAGGCTTGTCTGCCTCTTCTGGTGAGAGTGGGAGCCTGTTTAGCAAATACAGTTCACATGCACCGCGTTACTGCCCTGCACGTGGTGCAGCTGGGCTGGTGTACGTCAGCCTGACAGCTGTCCCCTTGCACGTCTTCCTTTGCCTCCTCTTCCTATAACATCAAAAGAGAGCATTCTCTCTTGTGCCTCCCCAGCAGCTCTGGGACTCTGAATCAGCACCACGCTTAGTTTTTGCAGAAAATGCAAGAAGTGTCTTGTTTGCAGGCTGTGGAAGGAGCCGTGGGGCTGCCGGTGGCCGTCCAGTGCGTGGCTCTGCCGTGGCAGGAGGAGCTGTGCCTTCGCTTCATGAAGGAGGTGGAGACACTTACCCATGGCGTGAAGAGAAATGCCTGATTCCTGGCAACCTGCCTCCCCTGTGATGACTTTTCATCCCCTGCCCTTCTCTCCAGCCACCTTCTACCTGATGCACAGTGACCTGCAGACTCTGAACCACTCCTTCACTGAACTGGCAATAAGTGCTCTTTTAAAACAGTCATCAAAAATCTCATCTCTGTTCAAATTGTCCTTTGTTGTTAGAATTAAATTAGGTCAAAAAAAAAAAAAAAACCAACAAAAGAAAGGAGTGAGAGTTAATTCAGGACCAATGGAGTCCAATAACTATAGTGTAATGATATCTGTTGTATGATATGAAACCAAAGACCTGTTTTCCACAATGTTTTTACTTCCAACAGTGGACAGGAGCAGAAGTTTGTGGGAGACTATAACCTGGTAAGTGCAGGATTCCCTCTCTGGCTGTGCCATTGGTTGGCTGGGAGACTTTTTTTGCAAATACTTGCAGTCAGCCATCATTTTTAATAGCTGCCAAGAAAGCTCTTCTTCATGAACTTATTGGGCCCCTTCCTGACCTCATTTACTCTCTTTATCTCCTCACCATCTGGTGGCAGTGGGCTCTGCAGTTTCGTTGTGCAGCGAGTAGTGAAAAAATTCATTTTCTTTAAGAGTAAGCTGTGAGAAATGGTAACTGCTCTATTTTCACTCCTCTTCCTCGTTATTTCTTCCAGTTAAGCAGTGGGAAAAGAAGGTTGGGAATTTCTTACTGCCTATTAGCACTTGAGGGAAACCTGAGTTTAAGCATTTCTGTGGCTACCTTTAAACCATTCACACTGTCTGGTGCTTCCAACCTCACTGTGATAGTTGTGTGCTGTTTCTCAACCCATCCTTCTCTCTCTTAGTGGTGGAGGAAGAGGCTGGAAGGGAAGGTGAAGGATAGAAGACTGAAATGCTTTGAATAAGCAAGTGTGCCTTCAAACAAGGCATTGATGTTAGTGATGGTTCGTGCCTTCTCCAAGCCTGCATATCTCTCCAGGCACTGGAGTGTTTCTCCAAGAGGAGGAGAGAGCTACAGGGCCAAGGGGTGACTCCACTGTTGTTATTCATCTGCCTCCCGGGGGGCTGCACAGAGACACTGCCAACCCCCAGCAGCCTCCCATGGTCACAAGCAGGTCTGAGTCACACAGATGAGTCCTGGCTCCTCAGCCCTGACTCACTATCCTCCGCTCAGCACAGAGAAGGGAGAAGGTCCGTGGCACAGCCGAAGATGGCCTGCAATACTGCTGCTTGGTGGCACCAGCCATGGAGCTCCTGCCTGATAGGGGTCTGCCAGATGACCATGACTATCTCAGGCCGGTGGCAAAGGATTTAGAGCTGTCCTCTCCTAGGGAAGAGATGGGAGCTCACCACTCAACAGGTAACCTGCCCAGGTAGTATTGCTGGCTGGCTCTGGGCGTGCCCAGACCTTGTTTTGCAAGGGAAGGACAGTGTCCTTGGCTCGTGTATCCCTCCATATCTTTGCAAGGCTGGATGAAATGAAAGGGTCCTATTTCTAAAAGGAATTTCCCCCTGCATACTTAGGCTCTGCATTCCAGCTGTTCTTTGTGGGTGGCTCTGGAAGGGATTTACGGTTCCTCCCACTCTCCCCTCTCCTGCCTCCAGCCAGTCATAAGATCTCAGGATCCTGCAGAATTAGCTCCCAGGACCCCACACCCAAAGAGAAGTCCTCACTACAGTCCAACAGACGCTGAAGAAGAGTGCATGGGTGCTCTCAGCCCTGGCTTCTTGGCGCTGAAGTGGATGAGGTAAAGAAAGGTCCAGAAAAAGATGGAATAGGTGTCAGGGAGACAAGATACATGTTTGGACCAGATGTAGAGGTCTGTTCAGGAATTTAAAGAGCAGATAAGTGCCTCAGCTTGACAGAGCACAAAGCACTTTCTGGAGTAAAATTCAGGGTCCTTCTCAAGTCAGGTTGATCATGATATCCATTGGGATTGCTGCAAGAATGTGTGTGGGGGGGAAGTGGAGAGGGTGATGCTCAGAGCAGTCTGGTGAGATCAGACGCTGAAACTCAAGGAGGGAAAGGCCTTTTTAGGGCATGACTTGAGGTTTGCAGGAGAGTTCTTCCTCTAGACCTCACTGGGGCTGGTGAGAAGATGTCAGCTCCTCCTCACAGCCACCGGCGCAGAGCTGCTGTGTTTCAAACCCTTCCGTGACCCCTTCACCATAAGCTGTTGGCTCAGGCTGCTCAGCCCTTGGCTGTCTGCACCCTGTGTTTACAGAGTGCTTGTCCAGCCACCTGGCACTGACTAAAGTCCAGGCTTCGATCTTTCTCAGGGAACTAAGTAGAAATGCTGTTTGGGCTAAAAGGGCTTTGTTTCTACTTGTTTCTCTTATCTCCACCACAATATCCTGGCTGCGGTCCTTGTTTTGATCATTAGTCTTCCTTCCTCCTGATTTTAAGAAGAATTTAAATCTGTTCTCAGCCCATGTTTCATTCTGTGACCAGGTAAGTAACTGAGGGAGGATGAGAGGTTGTCATCAGACAATCCAGCTTTTTTATTTGGTTTTAATTTCCTTTGTAGGGTTTATTTTTAGGTTTCAGGTTAGGCTTTGTACAGCCAGGACATTAGGAGCAAATAAAACCCTTGAGATCTGATATCAGCAGAACATGAGTTGTTAGGACAGGTCAGTTGGCCTCTTACAGCATCCAAATCGAACAGAGCTCTCGAGTGTCACAGAAAGGGGCAGGGGGCATTAATTAGAGACACAAACAGCCATGAAACTTCAAACAAGTTTCAAGGGAGAAGGTAGTTGAAGAAGCTCAAAGTGAACGTTTCAACTACAGGCGAAATGAAACACCTTGACATGGCAAGGCTCACCCTTTAAACAGAAAAATGCAAGAATTAGGTTTGGTACATCTTTCACTCTGAAACAGCTATTAGCTGCACAAATCTTCATCTCTCCAAGCACAGTCTCAACCTGCTTTTTTCTATTCTTTTCTCTCTTTTCTCCTGTTCTCCTACTTTTCACTCAAATCACCTGGCTTCCCCCCTGCCCTGCTTTCCTATGGTGAGACCAGTGAAGAGCCCAGATGTGGAGCAGCTGGGAACATCCCAGTCCTTCACCACCAGTGAAGGGCACTGAAGTCTCTGCTGTCACTTCATGGGGACAGACTTGTGCAAGACACCAGGTGTGATGGAAGAAGTAGGACCGCTCCTGGACTATCTGGTAAGAACTAACAGCTCTCTGCAGCATTTTTGCTGATGGTGCAGAAGTTGTGAGCAGGATCCATACAATCCACTCAGCTATGGAAAGGCCCAAGGAAAAGAGTGCACTACCCATAAAAGATGGAAAAGATGCGGGGATGTTCTGGAGAGAAAGCGGCCCCTGCTGTCAGAGGTGCGAGGGTTGATGTGGGAGGTTTCTCTCCCCATCCTCTCTCAGTTTATTCAACAGGGTCCTGGCTGAGCACCATGAAAAAGAGTTGATAGAAACAGACCCCCATCTCAACTGATGTTCTTGGTTGTCGGAAAGGCATAGTATAAGTAGTGGCAAATTTCTTACCAGCTGTTATGTTCTGTGAGTGTTGGTGGAGCTGGACTGGAATCGAGGAAAGTTTCATGCTTCCAATAGATATTCCAGGGTGAAATGAGTCAGAAACTGGAGAGTTCCCAGAAAACACTTATTTAACCCTCTTAGCCAACTGGAAAAACTTCTCCAAAGGGGACCAGCCCACTTCACTCTCATTTCAGCATTTTGTGAAATGTCTTTAAAATTCTTTCAGAGCAGCATAGTTAACATACCTCATCTTGTAAATTGTTTGGAAAAAGCGCCTCAAGCGCTTGCTTCTAAAAACATGAGCATGAGACACAACTTTCAGGATTTATTCTTTGTTATTCTAATCAAAATGAAGCCAAAGCTGACCTAAAAATTGTCATTACTGATTTAGAGGAAGGACAGTTACAGAAAATTTCAGTCAAAACCCAGAGAGCTTGAGAGTAAATGTGCTGAATAGAGTGTGATGAGAGCACATCAGTGCAGTTTGGCTTTTGCAAAGATGATGTAGCTCTTTCTGGGGACAGGAGTGGACTCTCTGAGTTGGTCTAACTGCCTTTTTTCTGTGATGGTCCAAAGTGAAGGAGATGTCGTGGATGCCACAGTGAAATTTCAAGACAGCTGCTACAGGCTGACTCTTCTTGTGAAAAGGGTCTTGGCTTTATCTTCACTCCACTGGTGAGTTTGACCTTGGACTTGGATCAATTCAAGTGAGAAAAACCCTGGAAAAACATTGCACTTGGCCTTGGTGGTTTAGAGCACACCAGTGCAATGTGGAGGAATGATCACTGACCTGTGAGTCAGGCAGCTCTGTCTCCTCTGAGAGATTTGATTTGGGACATCCCTTAGTTTCTTTGTCTCGGTTTCCCCATGGGGACAGTGTTCTCCTTCTCAGCAGACTTTTCTTCCAAGTACCCATTGCTGTTCCTTTGCCTAGATGTGGGTCCACACAGACACTGTGACCCATCCCAACCACCTCCATGGAGCTGCTCCCCTCTGTGGCTCGGACTCTCCAGTTTCACACAGCACTTGGACTGCCTCAGCAAATCTACTCAGAGGGTGCAAAATGGGCTTGGATTTTGAAACCATCCTAGTCCTGAGGGTGAATTCAAGCTTCACTCCCTCCAGTCTGCAGGCTGTGGTAGGAGCCCTGGGGCTGCCCATGGCCATGCCGTGCGTGGCCTTGAGGTGGCAGGGGAAGTCACACCTCCGGTTCGTGAAGGAGGTGGAGATGCTCACGCAGGGCTTCCTCAGCAGCATCCGGCCATCTGGAAATGTAGCTGCGCCTGCTGATAAATCTGCCCTTTGAAAGGCCAGGCTGGTCAGGACACAGCTGGCTCTGCCTCCGTTAAATATTTGCCGAGTGTCTAAAGGGCACAGGTCCCAGTGTGCAAGTGGATGTAGGAAGCCAATGCCCTGACACTTCCCAGCATGGGGAATAAAATCTCCCGCCTTTGCTCAGCCCATCACAAAGGTTATGTTGCTGTCACATAGGCAAAGAGCCCATTTCTGCCTCAGGAAGTCCTTGCACAGATTCCCGGAGGCTGGGAGAGGTCTGGGTGTGGCTGTGTGCTCACCCTGTTCATATGTGCCTTCTGGAGGCACTTGCTACAGCCAACACCGTGGGGCAGGAGCAGGAGCTGGATGGGCTGCAGGCATCTCTCTTGAGAAACCAGCAGTGCTGAGGAGGCACCCTCTGAGCAGAGGTGCCACCAAAGCTGGTCTTCTACTGTGTTCGCCTTAATTTGTTACTAGATAGCTCCTTGCTGTCAGCTCCAGACTGTTTCTTAGAGGATGCCAAAGTCAATTTTGTTCAGAGTCCTTCATAATTTTCCCCGGTTTAGAACAAGGAGAAGGCATTCCCCACTGACAAGATTGTTACAGAAAACAACTGTGAGCTCTTATGACCACTAAGAATGGACAAGACAATGGATGAAAAATCAATCATTAGAGGACTACCTCGCCCTGATGGGAGAAGGTTATTCACCTTCCTTTCCATATGCAGTTCCACATTCTATTGGCGCAGGATCAGGTTCTGGGCCTCTGGCCAACAGGTGCTACCTTTCAAAGTCTTGTAATGCATAGTGTAGCTACCCAAAAACCTTTTTCAAGTTGGGATCCATAGGAG
This sequence comes from Gallinago jamesoni, assembly GCA_025769975.1. Taxonomy (NCBI): domain Eukaryota; kingdom Metazoa; phylum Chordata; class Aves; order Charadriiformes; family Scolopacidae; genus Gallinago; species Gallinago jamesoni. The sequence goes on along the minus strand of JAOQGH010000004.1, from coordinate 24,051,440 downwards.
GACCCACCATCCAAAACCACCAGAGGAGATCACAAACAGACCACAGCATTGGCTTTAGGGCTGATCTTGGCTGGGTTGTTGCCTTCAGCTTAGCGTATGGTTCTTGCGTGCTTGTAGCAAGAGGCATCTGTGTTGGAAAGACCTCAGACACTAGCTGTCACGATGTCTGTTGGAATCAGTTGGCTTTTGGCCTGCAACCCTGTGGTTTTTTCCACTCCTAAGGCAAGGCCAGTGTGCTCTGTCATGGGGTGGAACAGCCTCTCCTTCCGGTGCACAGAGACATCACAACAGTGCTGAGCCCTGTCTCACAGGCCTCCTGAAACAGCCTCTGGCCACCATGGGAGCAGCATGGGCTTAAGGGATTTGGGAAGTGAGAAGGTACCCCACAGCTATACATCCTCTCGGCATACCATTCCCCATCCCCAGGCAGGAAAGTCTTGTGATTTCAAGCTGTTTTTTCCCCTTCTGCATTGTCCTCTCAGGCTACGCAGGAAATAGAAGAGCAGCTGCTTCCTTGCTTCTTTTGTTCAGCTGATCCCACAGCCCTTCATCCCCGGTGGAAAACTGCCCACAGTCCAGAAAGCCCCTATAAACCCAATGCCCTGAGGTTCACTGGCCAAGCTTCACCTTTTCCATTTCCCAGTTAATCATTCTCCACTTCATGCTCCACTGAAGACAGCTTTGCAGAGGTCAGCTTTGGACTTACAAACTATTTGCTGACCCAAGGCAGAGGTGTTGGGAGGAGTGACAGGTCTGGAGAGGCAGGGAATATCTGCTCCTGCCTTGCTTTTCTTTCTCACTCCATCCCTGGAGACCAGAAGACCACGTCATGATCCAGCTACCACTGAGACAGCTCCTGCCAGAGAGGGAGGTGGATCCTTCTGCTGCCCTCGCCCTGCTCTGCAGCTCAGCAGCAGCCGTGGTGGTCTGGAAATGGCTGGGCAAAAGACAGATCCAGAAGAAAATGGAAGAGGCACGGAGGACCCGGGATGAGGGTTTGAAGAAAATGGCAAAGATTGTCCAGCAGTTCAGGGAGCAGGTAACCCATCCTTCTAGGGGGTCTGAGTCCCACCAGGCTGTCTGCTGATGGTGTTCTTCACCTCCTCCTTCCAGCTTATGCCTCCATAGCTTTTATAATGAGCAGTCCAAGGGAAATGTGCCAGCAGCCCTCAATGAGAGGAAAGGCTGTCTTGGGATGAAGGGAGATCACTGCTCTCCTCAAGCTGGATGAGGTGCAGTGGGAGTCTACAACCAGGGAGATGTGAATTACTCACTGGGAAGAGGTTCTGGACAACACAGGTGATGAAGCACTGGATCTCTATTGATCCAAACCCCAGTTCTTTCAGGATCTAGAAATGTCTGTTGCCTCTAGGTGTAGCAGCAAGAAAGGTTTTTCCTCTTCTTATTCTAAGTTTACACAGTTGTCCACACCCCTATATCTTTGCCTGTAAAACCTGGCCTCTGGATGGCTCTTGGAGAGTCTTCAAAATAGCTCTCAAAATAACTCTCACTAGCAATTAGATATTTGTCCCCAGACTGGGCTGATCCACACTCTCTGTGCCCGTTCTGAGGGGTGAAGGGCCAGCCTGAGTGTTTAGTGCAAGGACTTTGGTACCTTCTGCCCAGGCTGGTGTTTGCTCAGCTGAGAGTACTTCTTGGTCAGTGGGCAAGTCCCACAATGCCAGGAGGAAGGCTCTGATGCCTTGTCCCTTGCTGCAATGGATGCATGAGGGTCTTCTGTACCTTTAGAGACAGCTGGGCTCCTGTCCTTATCATGTTCATGACATCCAGGCTCAGGGTGAAACACTCAGCAGCTCAAGGTCTAACCCCCACAGGCACGGTCTCCCTTTCCAGCAAGCTCTTTTGATAACATTGCCAAAACATAAGAGATATACTCCCACTGAGCCAAAGGCTAACTGGAGCTGCTGTCCTGCATCCCATTCATCTTCCCCTTGCAGGTCCCCAGTGTCCAGACGGATGCCATCCTGTCCCTGCCCCTGCTGGAACTCATTGGGAGACTGCGAGAAGGGTCTCTGTCCCCCAGGACTGTCCTCTACACCTACTTAGAGAAGGTGAGCGACTGTCTGCAGTGCAACGGACAAATCACTTATGTTCTCCATGCCAGGGTGTGTGGGCTCGTGGCTGAGAAGGCTTGTTGAAACTAGTGATTATGACAGGTCTTTAATACAGCAGATATCAGGAGAAAGATGTGAATAGGCAGGGATATCTCTGTCTCTGTGGTGGGTTGGCCCTGCCTGGATGCCAGGTGCCCATCAAAGCTGGACAGAGGAGGGAAAATACAACGGAATGCTCATGATTTGAGATAAGGACAGGGAGAGATCATTCACCAATTACTGTCGCAGGCAAAACAGACTCAACTTGGAGAAATTAGTTGAATTTACTACCAATCATATCAGAGTAGGGTAATGAGAAATGAAAACAAATCTTGAAACACCTTCCCCCCACCCCTATCTTCTTCTGGGGCTTTACTTTTTTCCCGATTTCTCTACCTCCTCCCGACAGCGCCACGGGGGAATGGGGGAACAGGGAATGGGGGCTGCAGTCAGTTCATCCCATGTTGTTTCTGCCACTCCTTCCTCCTCAGGAGGAGGACTCCTCACACTTGCCCTGCTCCAGTGTGGGACCACAGGAGACAGTCATCCACAAACTTCTCCAGCATGAGTCCTTCTCACAGGTGGCAGTTCTTCACAAACTGTTCTGGCATGGGGCTTTCCATGGGGTGCAGGAACAGACTGCTCCAGTGTGGGTTCCCCATGGGGTTACAAGTCCTGCCCGCAAATCTGCTCCAGCACAGGCTTCCCACAGGATCACAGCCTCCTTCAGGCATCCACCTGTTCCGGCATGGGGTCCTCCACAGGATGCAGGTGGATATCTGGTCTACCATGGACCTCCATGGTCTTCAGGGGTAAAACCTGCTTCACCATGGTCTTCTCCATGGGCTGCAGGGGCACCTCTGCTCCAGCTGTTGGAGCACCTCCTCCCCCTCCTTCTTCACTGACCCTGGTGTCTGCAGAGCTGTTTCTCTTATATTCTCACTCCTCTGGCTGCAGTCGCTGTTATGCAGCAACATTTTTCCCCCTCTTAACTATATGATCCCAGAGGTGTTACCATTGTCCTGCATGGGCTTGGGCTTGGGCTTGGCCAGCGGCTGGTCCATCTCAGAGATGGCTGGCACTGGCTTTATTGGACATGGGGAAAGTTTCTAACAGCTTCCCCCATGGGCTGGACCCATGATTGGACAATTCTTTCAGATGACTTGAGCTGGGATGCTCTGGGGAGGGGGTTACCATCTATGCCAAGCCAGTAGCCCTTGGTATGAAGATCCACGCAGCTACTTTATGCAGCTGTGTAACGATGCTGTTCTTAACTAACACCTATTCCTCCATGTGCCCGACAAAGGCCCTGGAAGTCACCCAGCAGACAAACTGCGTGCGACATTTTATCCCAGAGTGTGAGGAGCAGCTTCAGGAAATACAACGGCAGGAGGAGAAAGGTCTGCTCTATGGCATTCCCATCAGCATCAAGGATCACATCGGCCACAAGGTGCTTCCCTTTGTGCCCATTGGGAATTGTCCCATCATGAGCTGGGTTGGGTGGTGAAGCGGTGGGACACAGAGGTTGGGGAAGGGGCTCGATCCCTACTTGCTTACCCTACGGGAAGCCTGGCTGGGTCCCTGCATCTCATTGCAGCTGCAACCCTGGAAGTTATAATGCCCCAGCAGCAAAAAAAAACAACAAGGGGTGAATAGTTATACACCCAAATTATTTCTTTGCTGATACATGAGACAGCACAGGCTGGGCTACATAGTTGTTTGGGTGATAACTCAGACTTCTACTCAGAGGTTTGCACTATCAGGGATAAGAATATAGCTCAGCTTCTAGAAAGTCATTAGCAGCAGGAACTGTAAATCTCAAAGCCCTTTTGTGCTGTAGCCTGGCCACCGAGCCCCCTAGTAAAGAGCCTGTGTATGAGACATACCACAGACCCCCTCGTAGACCAGCCCTGATGAGGACTGACCACACACCCCTGAGCTGAATTTGTTAGGCAGTCTCCTCCATGTTGACTTACCAAGACAGTTGAGAGAGCTCTAAGCCCAAAGCAAGCCCCAGACACCAAGGCTAATGGATAAAGAATCACACCATGTTTCCCTGGGATGGATATTCCTTCCCTGGGAAGTGGTGGTGGCTTCACTTGGAAGGAGGACACTGGGTTTGATCCTAAGCTGGTGCACCTGTGGGGCTCCATCTGGGTCAGGGAAGAGAAATACATGGAAAAGAGTAAGGTCAGCTTCAGGGGAAGCCTTAACCCTATAAGTGCTTGGCAGCCCTCTGCCAAGGATGGAGGGAGAGGGAGAACTTGGCCCTTCATGTAGGGGCTTGCAAGCGAGTGGCTTTATACCTCACCACCACCAAAAGGAACACCAGATTATCCTTCCGAAAACTGGAGGGGAACTGCACTGACCGTGTCCATTGTCACTTCTCCTCTCTGCAGGGGCATCTGTTGACCTGTGGGCTTGTGCAATGCTTGGGCACTGTGGCTCAGGAGGACAGCGTTCTAGTCAAAGTTTTGAAGAAACAGGGGGCCATCCCGTTTGCAATGACCAACGTGCCACAATCCCTCTTCAGGTAACATACAGCATTAGAAATTTTTCCTCTGGTTGTGTCCCTGAAGCTAGAACCCAGCCTGTAGGTCCTGGAATAGGCTCCTTCCTGTCTCCTGAGATGCTTCCTGGGTAAGTCCCTCCTCCATCTGCTGCCAACAATCTCAGCTCACCTGAAAAAAAAACGATCAGATAAGATAAGGAGCAAAAAAAAAAGCTATGAAGACATAAGAGAAATCAAGTGCACTTGTGCATGTGAGGGAGATCAGAGGCTCATGGGAATGAGCCATGTGCCAGGGGATTTTTGGGATGGAAAGATGGGGTTGGCTATTCCTTGCTGCAAGGAAGAGCCAAAAAATTAAGGCATTAGGCTGTTTTCTGACAGCCCGCTCGCTGGTTTTCTTCTCCCCAGCTACGACTGCAGCAATCCCATCTTCGGCCAGACCTTGAACCCCTTCAACCCCCAGAAGAGCCCCGGGGGCTCCTCGGGAGGGGAGGGAGCTCTGATCGCAGGGGGTGGCTCCATCCTGGGCATCGGCTCAGACATCGGTGGCAGCATCCGCCTGCCGTCCAGCTTCTGCGGGCTGTGTGGCCTCAAACCCACCGCTGAAAGGCTCAGGTAGGTGCTGGGGTCCGCTCTGCCCGTCCAGCAAGGAGCCTGCTAATTGTCAAACTCGGCAGAAGGGGCAAGGGACTCTTTTCCCAGGGGGACCAAGGGAGAACTGTTTCTTGAAGGCCAACTTGCTCTGCCCAAAACTGCTCCCAAGAGGCAGCGTTTTTAGGTTTTGTGTGGAAATGGCCATGTTCTCGCTGTAGATCTGGCCTGGAGTTAAAAGGGAAAGGGGGATAAAGTAGTTAAATAATGCCCGAATGGAACATTTTTGGTTAAACCAAAACTAAGATTTGTTGGGGTTTAGGGCTTTTTTCATTTTGAGCAAAATTTTCTGTTTCACGTGACTCAAATCAAATACTTCTAATAATTTCCTTCTGGTTTGGGTCCCGAATGGAAGACCTCACTGTGCTTTTCAAACGCATTGGGAATGTCCTACCATTACTGAAATGACAATACACTCCTTTTTTTCTCTTCCCACAGCCTGTCCGGAGCGAGTGGCCCAGTCAATGGGATCCTGGCAGGTACATGAATTTTTAATTGCTTATCTCTATAAGATGCGAAGAGTCCTATGTCCTCCTCTAGGCCTGAGAAAAGCCTGAGACAACCGAGATCTGTCTGGAGCCCATCTGAAGCATCCCACCTCATTTCCTGGTCAACCCTTGCAGACAACATGGCTGCAACATGCATGCAACATCCCAACATGCATGCAAGGGATGGAGTAGTGTTTGGCATGCCTGTTTGCTTAACGTGGACATGTGCTCTCGTCCCACTCCAGTTCCTTGTGCGTTGGGGCCGATGGCGAGGGACGTGGACAGCCTGGCCCTCTGCATGAAGGCGCTGCTCTGCCAGGAGATGTTCCGGCTGGACCCCACCGTGCCACCCCTTCCCTTTGATGAGGAGGTGAGTCCTGAAGTCAGCAACCCCTGGTTCTCTGGAGGGTGCTGCATGTTTGATGTATGCATTCTTTAAGGGTCCAGCTATCTTTACAGAACTTGTTTCCAGTAACTTGTTAGCTCTCTTTGAGGGCATAATTCATAATTATTAGGAAAAAAAAAGAAAAGTGGGTAGTATTAATAAGTAACTAACAAGCAGTTATCCTTTCTGCCATCTCAGTTGGCTTATCGGATTGACACACCTCAGAAAAGAGTGGGGAGGAAGGCAACACCAGGAGCAAAAAGCTGGGGGTTTTTAGGGGAAGATGAGATAAAATCAGGAACTCCCGCAGCAAATGTCTTGGCCGAGGATATTTCCTTTCCCTCTGCAGCAGATGAACTTCAGGAGGTTTTTCCTTTGTAGCATTGGTTGAATCTGCTGGTCTTGAGTGGCTGTGCTCTGTCTGAAGGGAGGGATGAAGGGGAGGCTGGAGAAAAAGGCAGGGGTGGACATTTGGAAAGGGTAACCTATGGAAACCATAAGAACATTATAGTTACTCCCTAACTTCTGGAGCTTTTGTCCCCTTCTGCAGTGGGCTTCAGCACAGGGGCACTCCTACCCCCAGCTTGACCGGTAGCTCTTTGCTCCAGGTGTACTCCAGTTCTGCTCCTCTGCGGGTCGGGTACTATGACACGGACGGCTACTTCCCCCTGCCCCCCTGCATGCGGCGGGCGCTGAGGGAAACCAGGGGAGCTCTGCAGGCGGCCGGCCACCAGGTGAGCACAACCACCCCACGCTCTTCCTTCCCAAGGTGTCCCCAGCTTGGCTCCTCGCTGCCAAAATCACCTTCCAGAAACCAGACGTAGACCCCAAGACCCACCAGAGGTATGAGATTAAGTTACCACAGTCGTGTAATGCACAGACACGCACCTACCCGGGGCAGCAGTGCTTCTCATGGGGAAACAGCACTAGCAATTAGCAAAATTGTCTCTGCCAGGGGCGTAACGAATCCATCTCTGCTCTCCTGGTGGCTGTGGTCCACACCAGACAGCAGGATCCATGCAGTCATGAGATTGACTCTGGAAGGTTGCCCCAGCATTGCCTAGTTGCCCCAGGTTGCCCCAGCTGGGGTCAGTCCTACCCCAGCGGGGCTCTGAGAGGTGTTTTTGTTTCTCCTTCATGGAGACTTCTTTCCTTCCTGGACCACTGAGGAGAAAAGGCCATGGGGCATGGGATGGGAAATACCTTTCCCTCCATGTAGACCTACCTGTGGAAACATGCAAGTGAGTCCACGTCTGCGAGACGTCAATTCTGCTGGGACAGGCAGGAAAATGGTGCAGGTTCTGGCTCAGTGACTGCCTGGAGCAGGATGGAGCAGGAAACAGCTCTGGAGAGATCTCAGAGCTGAGCCAAACAACTGTTAGGGAGGAATAATAATCCTACAGGGAGATGCCTGGGCTGGTAAAGGATTGAACTGGGTCCTCTGTCAGTGTGTGGAGCCCAGGGAGGTGCTGCTCTGCCTTTGAAGAATATTCACAGTTAAAAATTATTCACACCCCCAGGCTGCCACATAATCTTGTGTTTTGGTGCAGTTGGTGCCCTTTTCTCCACCCCGGATCCACTATGTCATGACTGAACTGTTTCTGAAGACTTTTTTTGCTGATGGAGGCCGTGCTTGGTTGGACGTGTTGTAAGTAGGCTGCAGAGCTGTAAAACACCTCCATCCCCACACTGCTGAGCTCAATGCATGGGCAAAATGAGCCCACCTCTCCCACCCCAAATGGGAGATACTCAGGTTTCTGAGAAAGGGCAAACAGTTTCTGTGGCCTGATCCTCTCCTCTTGTCGTCTCTCAGCACAGGAGATATTGTAGATCCAAGCTTGAAGTCGCAGGTGAATGACTGCAAGATCCCAAGGCTGGGGAAGAAGCTGCTGGCTCTGATTCTGAAACCTCTGGTGAGTCCTTGGCTTCAGGCTCAAAGCAGAGTGGAGTCAGCAAGTCCTTGAGATGCTTGAAAGCATGATGGTACTGAGAGACACCTTGAACGGGAAACACTGGGATTTCAGGTCAGGGCACGTGTTCTCACTTTGGAAGGCCTTTTATAGTCCCCTGCTGGGATTTATCCAGCACAAAGGGAAATGAGAGAAGGACCAGCCAAGAGTTGTTAAAGATTAATGCAGAGCCCACAGCAAGTGGCTCTTCAAATGCTAGACCTAGCAGTGCCCAGCTTCCTACAGACTCATGTGTTGGGATTACTGCAGTGGAGGGACTGGAGGTTAAAGTTCCTCCCTGTTGGAGGCTTCCCAAAGATTACCCTTCATGGGGACCCCTGGTGATTAATAAGGGCTGGCTCTCACTGCGGCCCTTTCACCAGTGGAGCATCCTTTCATAGGGCTTCTCTCCTCCATCCTCCATCTTCCCTTCCCTCTCTCTCCAGTTGGGGTGTTCTCAGCTAACAGGGTCAAAAAGGTAGCAGTGCGCAGGGGGCAGTCAAAGTGCTTGGAGAGTTCTTGTTTCTGTGAGATACCAAGCTAAAAAAAATGTTTGATTTATCAAAAATGATGAAAGATTAAGGTGAGTGCATTCCTCTGTGGGCACTAAATATGGGGCTGTGAGAAATAAATCAGGAATCAACAACCAGAAGCTGGAAGCCAAGTAAATTCAGAACCATGAGGAGCATTTTCAGTCACCATCATTCACCCTCAGTGCAGCATCCCAGGAACAGAGACAGGACAGGACTGGGGGTTTCCTGGGATGGCACAAGTAACTGCACTTGTGTCATATCCCTCACAGGAACCTCTTGCCTTTCCAGTTTCCCCGCCTGGCTGACTATCTGAGCGCCTTGGCTGGAATGAGGTATGGTGGTATTGTCCCCAGGGATGTCCATAAAAATGAACGGTACCTTCTCTAAGTCTCCAGGGTGGGGTGAGGGGGAAGGGATTCTGGACAGGCTCTGATCTGCAGGGGCCGTCCCTCCATCCTGGACGTGGCTTCAGCTTTTAGGAACACATCTCCCCCAGTGCTGCAGTGCCCCTAGTGTTATCCTGAAAGGACTGAGGGACTTGGATAGATAAAAAGTCATACAGGAAACCTGTGGCAGAAATAAGTACTCAGACTCACAAAAGAAACCTTCTCTCTACCACTTCCAGACGTTTGTTGCTCAATTGCTTGGCCAAACACCGAAGGAAGCTTTAGTGAAATTGGGAAAGACGTATTGTTCTAAATAATTGCTAAAATCATCAGGGCTTATCAACCTGGAGGATTATTTAAGCAATTCCTCTTTCTCTTGAAGCTTAGAAATGTTGCTATGCTTTCCACTTGCAGGTCAGTGAAGGAGATGTGGAATCATCACCATGAAATACAGGTATGTTTGGAGGACTTTTCTCTCCAGCATCAGGTCTCAGTTGAGGTTTTATGGAAAATGCCAGGTTGGAGGGTCATCAGTTAGGAAGGATCACATAAAGAGATGCTGAGGAGGAGAGAAGGTGGAGGAAAAAGCACCAAAGAGAACAAAGAATGGGGCAGATGGGCTTTTGGGTCAACCCAGGCAGTTGGGTTGCCCACAGTGCTCATGCCAAATGCCCTTACTTCACGGTCCCAGCAATATGAAGGCTGTCTTGGGGTAGGAACAGCTAAAAAGGGACCTTTCCAAGTCCCAGACACAGTCTGGCCATGTGCTGTGGAGGCAAACACACACTCCCTTACCTCTTCCCTCAAGCACAGCCACCTGCTGCTGTCTCCTTGGCCATGCCAGAGCCTGGTGCATGCCCTGGAGAAGTGATGATGCTCCAGGCATACACATAGCCTCCATGTCATCTCCCCTCTCCTCCCCAAGGCGTACCGCACTGAATTCATCTCCCGGTGGAGGGAACTCCAGCTGGATGTTGTGCTGTGCCCTGTCCTGGGGCCTGCCTTCACCACAGGATACCCTGGGAAACTCCTCAGTAAGTGAGTTTGGGACCTTCCTGGGAGGGCAGAGGACCATTATGGCTGAGACTGGACAGAAATGTCTGCAACCACGGAGCTTCACCACCCACCAAAGTATTTTATGAGCATTAGGAAGGAAAAATAACTACCATAAAGCTAACTGAGGAGATTGAGACAGAGACATGGATGAAGTGATCTGGTGTCAGTTGTTTCTTGCAGTAGAACTCGGACCTGCAGGTGACCAACCTTGTGCAATCTCTCCTCCCAGCAGCAGCTGGTTCCTGGGGGCTTCAGTGGACACATAATGTGCAAGTTTGCAGGAGGGTGTCACTACTTGCATTCTCTCTTCTACTTCTCTCAGCTGCCATCTCCTCCACGATGCTCTACAACGTCTTGAACTTCCCCGCTGGGGTTGTACCTGTCAGTACAGTGACAGAGGCTGATGAGGAAGAGCTAAAGCTTTACCAAGGATACTGTGATGACCGCTGGGACCGGACACTGAAACAGGTATGTGACATGGGAAGTGAAGGAGCTGAGACTGCTGATGGATGTTCAAGTAATAGTTTCACTGAAATGAAATAGTTTCGCTAAATGTCTCCATCAATATGGGCCCACTGCAAAGAGAATCACCTCTTCTTTATATATCCTTTGCAAACCCTTTTTCTCCCAATCCCCAAAACCGTAAGTGACTAAGCTTTGGAGATCTGGGCTAGCACCCCCAGGATGGATTATAGGCTGAAACCAGAAAGGAGCCATGCAGCAAGGCTTCTTTCGAGTAGGTCCTTGTGACAGCCACAGCCCACGGCATCGTGCTGTGCTTCCCTCCTGCTCCGTGATGCCTTCACCAGGCCCAGGCTGTCAGCAGAGCATGGAGCAGGAGTGAGGATGCTGAAGGAAAAGGGATTTGGCTGCAAGACAGAGATGGCCAGGGATGAGCCACGTACCAAAACCAAGTTGCCAAAAGCCACCGGAGGTCCAAGCTCCCCCTGTAACCCCTCACCACTTGTGCCCCCGCTGCAGGCTGTGGCAGGAGCCCGGGGGCTGCCCGTGGCTGTGCAGTGCGTGGCCTTGCCATGGCAGGAGGAGCTGTGTCTCCGACTGATGAAGGAGGTGGAGACCCTCAGCCGCAAGAAGAAAGCAGCATAGCCTCCTCGGTCCCACGCCTGCAGGGCCAGAGGCAGCTGCACGACTTCTCCTTTGCAATCAGAAACACAAAGATCACAGCGACGAGGGAAGGAAGAAGGAAAAGCCATTTCCTGACCCCGCTCCTCGCCAATAAGCACAGATCCTGTAAGGAACCAGGATGCCACGCAGGGGACAGAACCGGCTTAAGCTGGGTTCAAATGACGATAGATCTATGAACTGCACCTTCCTGGAGGGACGGACACGGATGGGGCTCACCCTCATTTTCATCTGTGCTTTCTTTCATCTCCTGAGAGAAAAGGATTACAAAAGCTCATAGTATTTTCTTCCTGGCACTGGCGTAACTTCCTAGGGATGTACCTATGGGCTGCCCTGTAAGGAGTGCAGCCACGTCTACCCTCCCCATCACTGTATTTTGCTCACAAAAATAAAAATGTAGCTAAGCAACTCTCATCATAAACTGGTAATCCTTCACTGATGGCTAGGATTGTATGAATGCAGAGTTATTACTTAAAATCATGCAAACACCTTCCCACTGGATGATAAATGGCACCTAGCATGGGAGCGTTCACACCTTCACTCTCAACCACAGCTTTCCTGTCCGTGAGGGACAGCAACAACCACTGGCACTTCCACAGCAACAAGCTCTTTTCACCACCAGATCTCAAGCATCCCAAGCACATTTCGAACCTCACAGCAGGGGCCATTCTTAAGAACCCCTTATTTCAGGACCTCAGGCCGCTTGTCCTGCAGGTAGGAGATAAGCAGAGACAGATGCAATTCAATTACCCAGACGGTGAGATCTGGGACAGAAAGGCTGAGATCCTCAGATGGTCTCTATTAACCCAAACCTGCTTGTGTAGGATCAAAGCAGTCAGACAGGAGGGAGAGAGCAGCGTCCACACGGGGACATTTACCCCATCCCAAGAGAGATGGATAAATCACTCCCTCTGGTAAGATCTCCTTCTCTTTCCTAGTTTAAAGACCTCAGTCTCAAACAGATAAACATGCAGGAGATTCCACAGCAAATCCTTCCCATTTATTCTCTATCTCTGCAGTAAAAAAGCAACTTCCTCTGGGTCATTTTAAAAAAGAAAAATAAATATAAAGCGGTTTTGCTTTCCCTGGAAATTTGGGGGATTTCCTGGTAGCCCACAGGTACAGTCTGTCGCCCCTTCTACATCCGACGCAATTTGCAGAAGTACATAGGTCCAAAGTTGGCTGTGAGGTGGGGCAGAACAAGCTCCCCCAGACGGCAATCTGAGAAGAAGGAAAACGTGTCCTGGAAGAGTGTCCTGAAGTGGCTCAAGTCCTCCACGTGGATCCTGATGTCATATTGGGCTTCTGCAACTTCTACCGCTCTCTCGATCACGTGCTCATTCTGCAGCGGGGAGATGGAGCACGTAGAATACACCACCTCTCCTCCCGGTTTGGTGGCAAGGATCCCAGCCCTGCAGGCAAGATGAACACACACACTGTCATGGGAAGAAAAGGACTGGGTGGGACACCAGCATTCCCACCCACCGAAACTGGGAAGCCAGCACGTAACTCACAGGAGGCGAGAGAAAAACCTCCTTGAGCTCCACAGGCTCAGCAGCCTCACTGTGTCACTGCAACTGGAGGAACGTTTTAGACCAGAGAAATATGGGTGAAATAGATGCTTAGATTTGATAAAGTAGTTCGCATGGGAGAGACGCTACTGGAGAGCAGCTGGAAGGAGTAATCCTGCGCTCACCTCCAAGGGAATGGGACAAGAGTCCGTAGAGGGGAAGAGGCTCTCACAGCTCGAGCCCTGCCATGGGACTCTCTAAGCTGTTCCCTTATTGCCCCAGCCTGCAGTCACAGGCGATAGGACAAGAAGAAATGGCCTCAAGTTGCACCAGGGGAGTTTCAGACGGGATATCAGGAAAAATTTTTACACTGAAAGGGTTACTAAGCATTGGAATGGGCTGTCCAGGGAAGTGGTTGAGGCACCATCCCTGGAGGTATTTAAAAGACGGGCTGACATAGCGCTTAGTGACATGGTTTAGTGATGTCTTTTTTTTTTTTTTTTAATCAGAGTTAGGTTGAAGGTTGGACTAGATGATCTTAGAAGTCCCTTCCAATCTAGACAATTCTATAATCCTATGTCCTCCCATGATGTGGACACTCAGGAACCTCCCCAGTCTGACTGCCAGAACCCAGGAGATCATCACACTACATGATCTTCACAACACTATACCCATCCTGTTCCTCAAGGAACCCTCCCTACCTCCTATGGCTACTGCTGGAGACAGGAAGGACATTTAATCTGACTGACAACTTTTGCGCCTTCTTATTAAGATTTGATGCATTCAACTTTTGCCATTGCAGAAAACTACCCATGGTTGCCACATTTCCCAGCTGGGGACACAAAGTAAGCAGAGGTTTCAGTCCTGGCAACAGAGAGCTGCAACCGTAACACAAAATAGCACCAAACCAGCATCGAGCTCACTCACATCAGCAGCTGCAGCTGCAGCATGGGCAACATCTGACGCTCCTTGGTTCTCCTCTTGTGGAAGATGTTGTTGTCCTGCTCCATGACAGAGTGCCTGTCCGTCGTGCAGGGCACATCCACCAGGACCTGCGGCAGCAGAGGTCTTGCATCAACCTTGGGCCCAGGCCAAGCTCAGCTAGTCTCCCAGTGCGACCAGCCCCTTGCCCAACCCCTCCAGCCTCCCCAGGCGCCCAGCAGCTCCCAGTGCCCTCCCAGGGTGATGGCGATGGAGCGCAGGTATGCACCCACACCAAACCCCAACTCATCTGGTTGTTTTAAGTGTCAGGAGTGTGTGAACAGACACAGAGATGGCGGATAACATCACGCTCTCACACACATCCTCGTTTAACATTTCCACACCTCCCCTGCAGGCGTTACTGCAGCACCTGCAGCTGCAACCACGCACGGCCAGAGCTCCTGCAGTGACTGGGGTAACTGTTACCCCCCTCCTGGGGTAACCCCCAGGTAACTGTTGCCCCCCTCCTGGGGTAACAGACCCAGCTCCCGCGCTGCTGGACATGGCTGAGAAACAACAATTATCCAACCTTTACACGTAACCCCTTCCAGGTGATAGATTAGAGCAGGATTTTTAAGGGGTATTACACAGGTAACTACCGGTATGACTGCAGATGCCCACACACACCAGATCACAGGAAATATTGCTCCATATGTGGAAAACCACACAATTACACTGCAGGATAAGCTGCTGTCTTCCTCTGAAACAGGAGGAAACTCAACTAGACGGGTTTATCTACACCCGTTCCCCATCACCTACCTTGTGGAAAGTGCCACCTTCCAGCTGCCCCCAGTCCCGTCCGTCACAGGACGTGACGCTCACAGCTTCCCTGACTTCTCTGGGAACGTAGCTTTGGAGAATCTGGTACAGCCTCTTTGTGCGGGAGATGGAGACGTCGTTGGCTGCCAGATGCCCTGAGAGGACGAAAAAGCCACACGGGGAATGTCACTCTTGCAAAGCCACACCTGATTCCCAACTCGTACAAGCAGAGACGATTAACGGTCAGATATTAATGGGCCATTTAACATCTAAAACACACTCCTTGCCCTGCTTTATGCACGGGGACAAGGAACACCCACCGCCACTTACCACAAAGCCCAGTCTGCAGCAGAGCCAGAGTCTTGCCACCCGGAGCCGCACAGAGGTCGAGGACAAAGTCATCCGGCTGCACGTTGAGCGCCAGGACGGGCAGGAGAGATGCGGCGTCCATGAGATAATAGTCAAGGAGACCCAGGGTGTCCGGCCTGGAAACCACCAGTTTGCGTCAAATTAAAAGCAAACGTGCAAGGGCAAAAGAGAAGAGCAAGTTGGAGGTGAGGACAAGGAGAAGCAGCAGGTGCTGACCCACATGCAGCCCCCAGGAGGGTGGCAGTGACAGCCGGTGGTCTTGTCCCAGGGATGTCTCACCGTGCAGGGCGAAAGCGCGTGATGTCGCCCCTGGGGAAGGTGTAGCACTTGATGTTGGAGGTGATGAAGGCACGAAGAGGTGGTGACGTCTCTGCCTGCGTCACCGTCCTGCCCTTGCCAGACCCCTCCTGGGACACGCTCTCCCCTCTCCCCGCTTCCCCCGCAGCTGTGCCCCGCTGCCACAGCTGCGCCTTTTGGGGGGCTTTGGAAACAAAATCGGTGGCATTGAGGAGCTCCAGCTCTTGGGTGACGTGGTGGACAGCAGAGAAGTTGTTGAGGAGGGCGCCGTACTTCTGCTCGCAGAGGAGGCTGGCACGGACCGAGGGCCACTGGTCCTTCAGCTGCAGGCTGTAGGTCATGTCGAAGTGGTGCAGGGCCAGCCGCGTGGGCGGGATGCGGGGTGCCGTGGCAGCCTTTTTGGGGGAAAAAAATACCAGAAATGTTAAAAGACAAAATACCTCGACATCCCAGTCCCCTCTTCCCCAGCCTCAAGGGTTTTTTTTGGGGACAATCCAGCGCCAGGTCCTGCGCTGCCTAAAGCCCCCGGGGACTTTCTGCAGACCCGGAAAGTGACTGTACCACCAACACCTGGGGGATGGTGGTCTCCTGGGGGGGTTGTTCAGGACAGGGAATGGCTGAATGGGGCTGGGGGCATGGGGTGGGCACGGGAGGAGGAGAACGGCTGAGTATGGAGTGGTGTAACAGGGGTGCAGTGGGTGAGGGGGTGCAACGAGAGGTGCGAGGGGGTGAGATGAGGAGATTAGAGGGGTGCGATGGGAAGGTAAACTGGAGTAAAAAAGGGGAGGGAGAAAGGGTGCAACGAGGAGTGGGATGGGGACAGGAGGAGGCATAAGGAAGGTGGGATAGGGGAGAGAGGAGATAGGAAGGGGGGGTGCAATGGAGGCGTAAGGGGGAAAGAGGCGACAGAAGGAGGTGTCACAGCGGGGGAACGACAGAAATAAAGCAGGAGGGGGTGAGAGGGGAGAAAGGGGGTGTGGGAAGGGCAGGCAGGGCAGCCCCCACGGCAAGGACCCGCTCACCCACTTCTCTTTGTACCGGTACCGGCGCGGTCCCGGTCCCAGCCCCGGTGGCGGCGGCCGCCCCCGCCGCAGGATCATCCCCATGGCCGCCATCGCCGCCGCCATCGCCTTCCGGGGCGGGACCGGCACCGGCACCGCCCCCGAGGGGGCAACCCCCGCCAGGGCTCCCCCCGGTGCCGGGGGCTGAGGAACCGGCTGCAAGTACCGGCTGCTGGAAAGAACCCGGCGACAAAAGGGGCCCCGCGGCGGTAGAACAGCTCGCAGCCCGGCCGCCATCCCAGCCCGGAGCCTTCTTTCCAGACCCTGCGCTACAAAAAAAAAAAAACCCACCCCAAAACCGCGAATATTAACAGGCTACATAGGGTACATTTACCTTAATAAACCTCCGTTCCAACCCACGAGGGATTGAGCTCAAAATCCACCAGCAAAAAGATGAGAGACAGCTGTATCGACAAAGAACAGCCAAATTAAAAAGGTGGCGTTTTTTCACCTTGAAGAACAGCCCTGTAAAACACCCATTTTCCTGCTGTTAAACATTCTACTGGGAAGGAAAACAGGCGGAGGATAAACTTGACCCCTCCACAGGTCAGCAGAAGGGGCTGGTGGCTCTCACAGAGAGGTATCGGTTCCCCCAGGTGGCCCTTCAGGCTCTGCTCAGGGTTTGAGGAGGTAGCACCACCACTGTGCCCACGTGGTTGGTCGCTTTGGGCAAGAACCCAAAGCCAACCGCAGCCAGGCTCTTCCAGCCGCTGGAAGGTGACAGTGAGGGACAGCTGACAGTCTTCCCCCCAAACTTCCTGTGTGAACAATACTGATCTTATGGGGCTTGGATGTAACCTTTGTGGCTCCAGCAGACAAATTCCTCCCTGGGGGATCGCACTCCAGCTGCACAAAAAGGGACATTCCCACAAGTGAGGCACAGCCACCCCCCACAAGCTGGGCTCTGACCCCTGCTAATTTCATCTTAATCCAGTACAAAAACCAGGGAACAAACGGAGGGTATTTCCATGGGAACTTTAAACGTTTAATATGGAAAATTACAGAACATCAACATGGCTTCTGTGGCTGCTGCACATCTTCCGCGAGGAGAGACGCAGTGACACGCTGAGGCTCAGTCGCTGCCGGGAAGCTGTTTCGTTTGTACTTGTCATGGAGAATGAAGAGGTGGGAATCAGGACTATGGATCCAGGAACCCCCGCCACCGGCTGCGGAAGCAGATGGACAATCGCGCCCGCCCTTCACTTCAGGCTCTTAAAGAGTTTGTGAGCAACCTGGAAAGAGACAAAAGTGCTCAGTAACTCCTAGGTGAGGGTGGTGTTACGACCCGCCTCTTGGTTTTCTGGGAGGCTAACACACGGTCCCACAGCCCTCCCCTCTTCTTATTGTTTTGCCACAAGCTGAGATTTCTTACAAAGTTTCACCTCAGATGAAAAAGGTTTAACTTTAAAATGGCAAACACAACACTGAAAAGGCAAAGTGTCGTTTGCAGGGCAGAAACAACGTGTCTGACTTATCTAATTGTTTAATAACCTACTAAATGCCACCCGGAACTGTTGTAACAAGGAGGAACCAAACATTTAACAAGAAAAAGCACCAAGGCACACAGTTCTTCAGAGCTCACTGTGACTGAACAGCTACAGCGTCTCACACTTGAACTGTCTGCGCTCTCAGAAGCGCAGCTAAAGGCAGTTCTGCTCCCAACACCAGCAGGGACATTGCATCCACGGGTGCTCCACTTACACAGTGGTCCCTGGCGTGCAGGAAGTCAAAAAGCTCCTCTGTGCACTGCTCTTCTGTCTGGGACCTAGAGGACACCCGGGCATCGCACAGCTCCAGCTGCTCCCGCGCCTTCACGCATTTCTCCAACTGCTCACAGTGTTCACGAATGGTGGTTAAAGGATCCTGCAGAGACAAGACTACTCTAAGAACAGGGATACCCCGAAACACCCCTTTCCCCCGCGGCCCTTGCTTTAACAGAGAGCCATATATCCCGTGTGTCTTCCCCCGGGAGCAACCATTCGTCGCGGAAGCCACAGGCTTCCCCCGCCGCCGCCGGGGCCTGCCAGCTCCCCGGGCAGGGGAGGCCCAGGCCCCCTCTTCCCTGCTCCGCCTCTTACCACCAGCTCTTCCTCCTCCTCCTGGGGAAAAGAAAAGAAAGCACAGCCGTTACCGACCGATCCACGGTCCAACCGCTCGCCCGCATGACTCCGTCCCCTCCCGGCTCACCTCAGGCTCCCCAGCGTGAACGACATTATCCCGCAGCCCCATGGCTCCGCTCCCGCCCCACAGAAGGACTCGCCAGGGTCACCCGCCGGAAGTGCCGCTGCCCGCCCCGGAACCGGAAGCGCGCCCGCTGCAGCGCTGGGTCCGCTCCCCCCCCCCCGGGCGATGCCTCACACCTGGGTCCTTCCCTTCCAAACATGGCAGCCGGCGCCGGCGGTCGCCTCAAGATGGAAAAAACTGTGCTGTTCCCGTTCTTCTTTTTTTTTTTCTCTCCTTCCTGGGGATCCCATCCTTGCAGCCGGCTTAGCGTAGTTGCCACTGCCGGCCCCGCTCTACGCGACCTCCCCAACATGGCCGCCCGCTCCCGCCTCCCCCCCAATATGGCGGCGGTGGCGGCGCGCGGTTGGGAGAGGGGGTTGTCCTTCCCCAAGATGGCAGCGGCGCGGCGGCGCTGAGCGGCGGGGACGATGGCGGCGGAGGGAGGTCCGGGCAGCCTGTTGGCGCTGAGCGCGGCGGCGGTGAGCCGCAGCATGGGGGCCCTGGAGCGGGACGTCTGGGGTAAGGCGGGGGCGGCGTGGGGGGTGGCGGGGCGGCGGGGCCCGGGGCCTGCCCGCATCCTGCCGCTCTCTCCCTCTGGCTCTCCGCAGCGCTGCCCGGGCACCTCCTGCGGGGGCTCCTGCCGCTTCTCACCGTCTTCCGACTCGAGCGGGCCGAGGGCGCCGCGCGGAGAGCAGGTGACACCCGCGGGCCCGGCGACAAACCCTTGGGATGCGGGTGGGAGGAAGAAGCCCCCCAAAACTGAAGGGGGTGGACAAAATCCCCCCCCACACACACGCACACTGCGGGGGGGTACTCCCGACCTAGAGAGGGACCCCACACCAGAGAGACCCCCAGCTGGAGAGAGGAACCCACGCGGGAGGGGCAGCTGCCCCGGGCTGGAAATGGGAGGGTGTGAACCCCTTTTCTAAGGAAGCGACAGCCCCCGGAGCGCAGTCACCAGCATCAGATATGGCCTGGCCACCCCCCAACATCCAAACCCTCCAGCCCCATCCCGTACCTGGGTAGGGTTCACACAGTGGCATGGGCCCTGCTGTGAGTGTTCATTTTGAGGACAAACAAAACCTGCCATTTTTTATCTCCCATCCCTTAAAAGGCGGTGCTCTCCCCCCTTTGCCACAAAGCACCCTCCTTTTGCCGCAGGGGTCTGGGACTGTCCCCCAACAAGGGCTGCCCCTCATCTGCCCCACTCCCCTGCAAGCTCTGGGATGGGGAGAAGGGGGGAAAGTGCCTGGCTGATGAATTTTCATTCCCAGGCCTCTCGACGCAGCCCATCTGGCGCAAGCTGTGGGATGACGTGATGAAAACCAGGCCACCCAACTCAGAGGTGAGGAAACGCTGCCAGTGGGACAAGGGGGAACAACCCCAGGTTTCTTCTGTGAGGTTTCCTTTTGAAGCCTGACGGTGGTGCCGACCACCTCCGAGCGATTGCCGGTGCTTGGGTATAAACGTTCATAGAGCTCCGGGCCAAGGCATGACCCTGCGGTTACAATCATTTTGGGAAATGGGGCTCATAGGAGGAAGCGTAGTGTACAGCCACACCCTCCATCTCACAACAGCAAGCTGGTGAAAGGATAAATGCTGTCTTTAGAGATGTAACTCTTAGGGAAACAGGATAAAAACAGAATCTTACGTCATGCTTACACCTACGCTGGCAAAAAATGTGCTGATGTCTTAGAAAGTACTAGAAAAATATTTAAGAGAGGGAGTTTGGAAGAATGGTTTTACATGGGAAAACTGGAGCAGCTGCATTGATTCAGTATCGCAAAAGAATTCGTTATCAGGCAACTTAATCACAGCCTATAAATAGACGCTTGGGAAGAAAACTCCTGATGATGTGGTTTGTAACAGGCAAAAATGTAGCTGAGCTTCAGACCACTGAATGTGCTTTAATTAGGCCAAAAGCAGGATGAAAAGATAACGATGAGAGTAACTTGTTTTTTCAACAAATATAATGAGGAAGGATGCTGAGACCTAGGAAGGGAGTCTCAGTTGCACTAACAGTAGGTGGTTTTGGACACCATGTTTACCAACTTAGCAATAATTTAACTTAAAAAGTACGTGAAAAATTGTGGCTGGCTTTTTGTTAACATAGCCCTGTTGAATGGTTTTTACCCTGGTTGACTCTAAGGTAATTTAATTGCAGAATATAACCTGTTGGAGGAAGAAGTTTCTTGAAACGTTCTTCTCAAACGTTCTTCACGGTGTCTTGGATGTTTCCTCTGACTGGCGTCTCAACGACCGGCACTTTTCACCACTGCTCCACAGCTCCCCACACGTTTCCCAGCTTACCCTCTGCAACGTGCTGCAGGGCGCGGTGGAGCTCACGGCCGAGCACAACCAGAAAGTGCTTGAAAATCTGGCTGTCTCCCTGCGGGTCCTGAAGTTCCAGCACCTCCTCTCCTCTGACCAGTCCATCAGGCGGTCACTGGTTCTACTTCTCCACCGACTGATTCACCACGGCTCCGTCAGCCAAGTGTCCATGTATTCCTGGCCTGTTCCTGACACGGTTCTGCTCGTTCTCATTTTGAGCATGAGTGCTGGGTTCTGGCGCGCGGGAAACGCCCTGGCGTATCACAGCAGCCCGTGTGGCCTTTGCAGAGAGGAGGACAAAGCTCAAAGCCAGGGGTCAGCAGAAGAGCGAGCAGAGAGGGGACATTGCAACAAGAGGGAGCAGAGCGATGGTGAGGACCAGAAGGGATCCCCCAGGGCCCCGCAGGAGGATGATGCAGAGGTCAACGGATGTAGGGCCAACGTTTGCGTGAACTCTGTCTTCTCTGGACCGAGAAGTCCTCTGCAAAACCAAGCGTGTGAGGAGTCAAGCAGCAAGGTGCCTTGTAACCACAGCAGCATTCAGGGAGGGTCTTCTCCTCGTTGCATCTCAGAGCAGCTGTCCCGTCACCCCGTTCTTCGAAAGACACGCAGACGGCTGAAATCTGCGGTGGGGAGGAAACGTCGCTGCCTCAGACGAAGCAGGGGACCCCATGCTGACCCAGAAGACCTGTATGATTTTGTTTTTACTGTCGCTAGAGAGGATAATTCCAGGTTACTTGACAAAAACACCACAGAGGGAGAAAACACTGAGAACTGGACTGGTTCCTTCCCAGGATCTCCATGTACTGGCCATGCTGGCTGTAAGAAAAGAGGAGGATCTGCTGGGATCTTTTCTCTGAAAGCTGCTCACCGCTTCCGAAGTGTGTCGACTCTGGAATTGTTCTCCATTCCTTTGACTGGGGAGACATGTCGGACTCTGAGTAACCTGCTGAGCTCCTGGGTGTCTTTAGAGAACTTGGTTCTGTCTTACAACGGTTAGTGGTATGAACAGGTTGCTCTCTTCCAGCCTTGGTCTAATGGTCTGACTTACTGCTCAGGTTTACTCTGATTTTTACTGGAATGGGTATTGTTAAGAGTATCGGTACCTGATCTTGAGAATGGCATCGGTATCGACAGTTAATGAGTGTGAGGACTTGTTTGAGGGAGAGAATGGGGCCCTCCTGCTCCAGAACAGCCCCTGGCCTTGTGCTTAAATGCCATCCAGAGGGTGAAGGGAAGAGCGAGATCTCAATCCCCTTTGTACACTGTCAGTGCTGTAGCTTAAGAACGTGTGGATGTAGCAGACTGGGAGTTTGGCAAGACCTGAACAGGCTGGAGAGCTGGGCAGAGAGGAACCTGATGAACTTCAATAAAGGCAAGTGTAGGGTGCTGCACCTGGGGAGAAATAACTCCATGCGCCAATACAGGTTGGGGACTAACTTGCTGGAGAGCAGCTCTGTGGAGGAAGACCCAAGAGTCCTGGTGGATAATAGGATGACCATGAGCCAGCAATGTGCCCTTGTGGCCAAGAAGGTCAATGGCATCCTGGAGTGCATCAGGAAGAGTGTGGCCAGCAGGTCGACGGAGGTCATCCTGCCCCTCTACTCTGCCCTGGTGAGGTCCCACCTGGAGTCCTGTGTCCTATTCTGGGCTCACCAGTTCAGGAAGGACAGGGAACTGCTGGAGAGGGTACAGCAGAGGACTATAAGATGATTAAGGGCCTGGAGCATCTCCCTTATGAGGAGAGGCTGAGGCACTTGGGTGTTTTTAGTCTGGAGAAGAGAAGGTTGAGGGGGGGATCTGATCAATGCTCATAAATACTTAAAGAGTGGGTGTCAAGAGGATGGGGCCAGTCTTTTTTTCAGTGGTGCCCACAGATAGGACAAGAGAAAACGGGCACAAACTTGAATATAAGAAATTCTACCTAAACATGAGGAGAAACTTCTTTACTTTGAGAGTGGGAGAGCACTGGAACAGGCTGCCTAGGGAGGTGGTGGAGTCTCCTTCTCTGGAGACATTCAGAACCCACCTGGACAAGTTCCTGTGCAACCTGCTCTAGGTGGACCTGCTTTGGCAGGGGGGTTGGACTAGATCATCTCCAGAGGTCTCTTCCAACCCCACATGATTCTGTGCTTAGCCTTTGGCGTGGGTTGTTTGGCCATTGGTGGAGCTCCAGCTGAGTGTGCGGTGGTGCCTGTACAGGCATATCTAACACCTTTCTCTACAAATGTTCCAGGCCTGGGTGCTAACATCTTCTGCATCCTCTCGGGGCTCCGGACCCTTTCCCGCCACTCTGACTGCCACCTCCGCGTGGTGCGTGTGAGCGACGTCTTCTCCCACATGCCTTGCATGGAGCTTGTTCGCTGCATCCTGAGCGCCTTTCCCCAGCTCCACACGCTCTCAGTCAGCTTTGACCTCAAAAACCAGCTGGAAGGCAACAGGCCAGAGGGGAATCCAGGCTGCAGCGAGGCAGAAATCCCAGGTAGGAATCATCATTCTCAGCGATGACCAGGACATGGCAGGCAGATAGAGACATTTAAGCTTGGCAAGCAGATTTGGACTCTGTTCTGTTACAGTGTAATCAAGCAATTACAGCCTCACCTTTCTGATTTAGATGGTGTTGCAGTTTGTCATTTCTAGTTTGTGACGTGCTCTGTGGAGGCTGAGTCTTGGACAAAGTGTTTCATTGCTGTACCCCAATCTGCTGCAACATCAGCTTTGTACAGGGCCAGTGACTGGCCACGCAGCCCGCAGGAGTGTATCCCACCAGATCTGTAGATTGCTCGGGAGCTTCTGCTTTGTCCATTCTGTTGTCTCTGAGGCTCTAAGCTTTAGATGGACCCTTCAGCATAGGAAAAGCATCTCTTGATCATCACAACAGCCCAGGTGATGGCAAAGCAGTGCCCAAAGCCCTGGATTACACTCTGGGAGCTACAGCAGCAGCTTCTCAGCTGACAGGTCTCATTGCCCTTGAATGACCAGAAAGGCAGTAAGCAAGGCTTGAGCAGGTACAGAGTGGGGTCAGTGAAGAGCTGTGCTCTGGGAAGACACTGACTGGTTTGTGCGTAAACCTTTGTGCTTGACCTTTTCTCAAGCATTGTTTCAGCGCTAGGACGCAGTAGAAACTGGTGGTCCTGTGGTCTGGCAGGAGTCCTGAAAGGAGCCTTAAATGGTCTGTGTTACCATAGGTCTGAGTTGCTGCAGAGCTCTGTGAGGCAGGGTGTGTCGCATAGGCACTTTCTGCCAACCTAAATGATAGTCCTGTCAGACACATGGACTTCCTGCTTGCTCCAAGACCTAGCTCCAAACCAAGTTCTTTCCTTGTTCTTTGTTTTTCTTCCCTTAGAGAGCTGCCTGGAGCAGCTGGAGATCCGATTCCCCAGGGAACCTCTGCACACCATGTTTCTGCTGCCCGTGCTCAAGGCGTCAAAGTCCCTCCAGCAGTTGTCCCTTGACAGTGCCACACTGCCCTGTTCTCAGGAGCTCAGGCTTCTTTTGGAGGCGCTCAAAGGTACTCTGCTAACCTGTAGGTAGCATCACTGTGACACACAGAGTAGCTTCCTTGCTGTGATCTTCCATCCTTTAGCATGAAGCCAGCTCAGGTGGGTCAGTTTCTTCAGTGTGGACAACCTGAA
The DNA here is from genome assembly GCA_025769975.1 of Gallinago jamesoni. Lineage (NCBI taxonomy): Eukaryota > Metazoa > Chordata > Aves > Charadriiformes > Scolopacidae > Gallinago > Gallinago jamesoni. Next base: position 24,027,056 of record JAOQGH010000004.1, on the reverse strand, counting down.
ATCTCCCAAGAAAAGGAAATGGGTGTCAGCCATCCCACTTTTCATGCTGAGCATGTGAATGGTCCTGTACAGCAGGTTGGTTCCTTTTTAATTATCCACAATCCAGCACAAATTACCCACAGTTCAACTCAGTTTCTGGGCGTTAGCTGGTAGTTGGGTCGGGGTCTTTTTATCCCAAGGCGGAACAGTACTTTAACTGAGAACTTGTTTTGCTTTTAGAGTATAATCCAAATTTGAAGAAACTGAGTTTTCATGATATGAACCTCGCTGAGCACCAGAAAGAAGTTCTGCTTTTGCTTCAGGATCCTGCCCTGCAAGGTACAGCAGACTCCTGGGTGCTGTTGCTTGGAAAGGTGCTGTGGGTGGCTGCTTTTGGCTGATGTTTAAGAGGTGATCGTCAAGTGTGTAAGGTTTAGCCAAGTGTCACTGTCCCTGGAGCAGATCTGTAGGTGTTGGCAGAGTGGGAATGTGTCTGGTTCTTTGTGCCAGCAGGGCAGGGAGAGGAGCATAGTCTTGGCTATAAAACAAAGATTTTTAACCTGCAGAACACATCAGCCTTTAACCGGGTCAGCTGGCAAAGCCACTTCCCTGGTGTCATCTCTGCTCTCTTCCTGTGACAGAGCTGTGGTGCTGTTGTATGCAATCCACCACTGGGGAAGCTTTGTTCTTGTGTATGGATTAGGGGCTGGAGCTGTCTGCAGGATGTAATTATGGAGTAATGAAGCATGTAGGCAGTACTAACACGTACTGTCAATCCATTTCTTCTGCAGAAATCACATTTTCCTTCTGCCGGCTGTTTGAAAGCTCTACTACTGAGTTTTTGTCAGAAATAATCAATACAGTGAAAAGAAATTCGTCTCTGAAGAGCCTAAAACTGCCTGGGAATCGCCTTGGTGCGTACTGTGATTGTTGCTGTGGGACTTTGACCTTAGACCACCTCTCTTGGAGATAACTTTGGGGTTGGAGTTAGGACTGTTGCTAGCCGGTGACCTTCGTGCTGAACTTGAACACGTGTGTGAACAGAGCAGATTTAGATCACAAATTAATGAGCACCGAGTTCATTTTTGAAAGGTAGAATTTCAGTTGCGTTCAGCAATGTACCAAGAGCCCAGGTGCTGCGCGGGCATTACGGTTGCTTTTCTCTGCAGCAAAAGCAAGTATCAGCGGGACTAGATTTCACTGAACACTGATCTGCTTCTTCAGATCCTTTAACAGGATCAGATCCAGCAGCAGATGCACTGCCTCTTATTCAGAGGCACAGGTTTTGCCCAAGTTTGGGCATTTTGTGCCTTAAAAGCTGTTGGCAGTCGCTGGAGGGATGGGAACAACTAAAGGAAGGGTTTGTGTCGAAGCGGAACTGCATTTACAGAAATTATAGGCTTTTAGGATCACAGGCCAAGTAGAAGTGTTTGAGAAATGAATTTCAGGTAAATCCAGAATATTCTTTTCCATTCTTTTAACAAAATGAAAGAGGAAAGCTTTGGATCACCGGCAATACACTTAATTTCTAAGAGGTTTGTGTTTAACCCTGTCTTTTGGCCATTTTTAAAACAAAGCTCTGCATGCTGACTGCTCAAAACAAAAGCAGGATTTTTTTTAGTGAAACAACTTGCCCTATCAGCAAATGTTTCCATTGCCTTAAACGCTGTGTTCAGGGGGGTGAACTTGCTCTAGGCCACTGAGGGTGCAGAGATGAACTCTTTTGCTGCGTGCACATGCTTACAGCCTCCTTTCTGCACTATTATCCCAGCCCTGGGGCCATGTAAATATTTAACGACAGTTCCCAGTTTGCATCTAACACCCGCATTTCTCCCCTCTTAGGGAATCACAGGCTGGTTGCCCTTGCGGACATTTTCTCTGAAGATTCCTCCTCTTCTCTGTGCCAGCTGGATGTCAGGTATTCTGCTGCTCTGAACACACTGAATTTCTTGTTTTGGGAGGGCCAGAGCTGAACTGGACTGGGACAGCAGGAGAAGCCTGAGCATGGTTTTGTTCCTTCCTTAAGGAAACCTGTGCCCAAGAAAAGCTTAGACAATACTGCAGCGGGCACATACAGCCTCAGGGACCTCCAGCATCTCTGAGGGATCTCACTGTCCCTTTTATAAATGCGTCAAGCTCTGTCTTAAAAGTAGCTTTGGTTTGCTGCTCCCTTGGGAGGCTGCTGCAAGCCCTTCCTGCGCTGTAGGTTAGAACTAACATCCTTACGTGCTGATTCATAGGGATCAGCTTGAATAGCTTTGTTCCCACTGCCCTGGAATAGGGAGAGAATGCTGTCGTTGCTCCTCTCAGATCTTGTGAATGCCTCTGTATTCTTTTCTATCATCTTTGGTCTTCAACCTGAACTGCTGCTCTCTTCTTGAGCATGAATGGCCATAAAGACAGGCAGTGACCTTCATGAAGTACATGGAGGGTGACATTTCTGCACTACTACTGCTGACTCTTGATTTTGACCCCCCTCCTAAGGACTCAGTTTGTTGAGAGTACACAGGTTTGACAGCTTATTTAACCACGGCCACTCCTTCAGCAGCCTTGAGTCCTGAATCTGTACATAACCATGTGAGAGGTACAGTACCAGTTAAGTCCACTATGCAACTTAATATTTATTCACACATCTACACAGGGAAAATGACGTTTTAATCTCCTAGAAATCCTGGGGGCCTGACCTGTTCTCCTGCTTTTCTCAGAAGGAAGAGGTAAATGGTCACTGCCGAGGACTGCATTGGGCCAACCACGTTTTAAGCCACATCTAGGTATACACAAGTCACTAGTAAGGAAGCCAGAAGAAGGAATTTAACTTGTCATTGGTTACCAGCATAGTTTTAAAAAGCTTCCAGCTCTTCATACTGCTGCAATTCAGTTTTATTTTTCATCAAACTAACAGACTATTCCCGTTTTGTATTGCTAAAGGAAGTTGTGCTTTGCATTGAAAAACCCTCAACTACCTGCCCAGGCATCTATTAGAAGGAACAGTAATTTAAATTGCTCAAATTATAGCCTAGACTCTTAATGACTTTTTTTTTTTTTGTTCTTCCTGTCCCTGGAAAGCTCAAATTGCATCAAACCTGATGGGCTCCTGGAGTTCACAAAGAAGCTGGAAGGCCACATCCAGCAGAGAGGGGGACAGATTCAATTCACACACCTCCGCCTCTTCCAAAATTGGCTGGACCAGGATGCTGAAACAGCTCAGGAAGCACTTCGGCGTCTCAAAGCTGTGTGCAGCGTGGTAAATGACTCCTGGGACTCATCCCAGGCCTTTGCCGACTACATCAGTGTCATGTGATGGACACAGGAGCAGGAGAAAACCCATCAGCTTGAACTAAGCAGTCCCTGGCCAGTAAGATTTATTTCACGGCACAGGTGGGGTTTTCTTCCCCTGATTCAAGCAGGGTACTGTTGGTTGTGTCACTTTTCTATTCATTTGAAGGAGTACCACCATGAAGTGACACACAAGACCATGTGGGTCAAGGGTTGTGTTTCCAGGTCATCTAATTCTACCGTCTTCTCAGTTTGAAGATTTTAAGTGAGACAGATACCAAAAGAACTTCTGTGACTGGCTGCAGATCTCTAGACAAGCAGTTATTTATTTCACTAGGTGGTGTTACAAATGTCATGTTGTTTCAGCCACTATCTCATCAGTAACTATCTCCATCACTAGAGAGACTCAAAAGTTGTCTGGTTGTGGTCCTTGGCAGCCAGCTCTAGGTGACCTTGCTTTTGAGCAGGAGTGTTGGACAATATGACCTTGAGGTCTCTTCCAACTTCAACCATTCTGTGAAATCAGAACACCTCCCTCCACTCAAAGGGAGTAGAAAACAAGCTAAAAAAGGCCCCAGCCTTGACCTTTTGTATTTGGAAAGTTTTACTTTATATAAAAAAAATAAAATAATTCTTTATGTACCAAGTAGCCTGCTGTTTATTTACAATCATTTATCAAGGCATTTGGGACAAGAATTCTTCTCACCCTTCTCCAATATCTGTAGTCATTTTCCAGGGGTTTTGAATAGTTTCTTTTATAACATTTTTATAATAAAAATATAATTAAGACCCATAATGTACTTAAGTGTGAATTTTATTACTGGCTTGTAGTATGATCCAGTTAAAACACTGCTAGATGAGGGGATCCTGCCCATAACAAAGCAAGTGGTTTTAGAAATGGAGTTACCTTACTAGAGCCTGATTCCTACTGTATCCATGATCTTTCAGGCCAGATGTTCAGCATAATAGCTGAATTATTTTTTTCCCTTGTACAAATCCTCTTTTTCCTGAGTAATCAGCAAGGTGCACATTTCATAACAGAAATGGATCCTCCAAGTTTCTGTTCAGCAGCTGTAAGCCATAGCTGTCAAGGAAAAAAACATGACTCTGCACATCAAGTGCTATAAAACTGTAGGCTTAACTTAAACCTGGAGACAAAACCTGGCTGAGTAGAAGGCACAGACACCAGCAGCATGAGAACCAGCACTGACTGATGAAGCACACAAGGTCCAGCTACTCTCATTTCCCAAAGGGCTGTTTTTCAGGCACACAATAAAACACCAGACAAAAAGCCACTGACATCTTGCTGTTGCAGTCGACTGACCTCTCAGAAACCACGCTGCTCTGCTATTCCACAACCACGCAGCAATCCAGCATGTACAGCTGCCCACCGCCCCTTTCCTTGAAAGGGATTAACTGGGGGTGGGCCACCAGGGCAGCCTACCCTTGCCCCCACAGGGGACAGTAACCTGCTAGGGAATCCCTCGCTGCTCCTCATGGGAGTGGTGGTGAAAAGCAAAGGTGACAGCAGCATCCCATGCAGCCTTCAGCACGGAGTCCTGCAGCCCCCGCTTGTCGGCACAGTGGTTCCACTGGGAGAGGTCAGAGGTGCAGTCAGAGCCTTCAGGAGGGGGCCGAACCTGGTGGCCATTCACACAGCGACGGCACTTGATCCTGGAACAGAGCGAGTGCAAGATCAGTGCCAGGTTCCTCCACTTCTTTAGTGTATACGGGTTGTTTAAAAACCCAGCCGTTTGGATTAACTCCCCTTCACCTGCAACACTGGCAACTGGATTTTCAGGCAGGATTAATTACTCCCACATTTCATGTAAACACAACCACCTTTGGCATGTGCAACATAAGAAACGAGTCTCACATTTTGGAAACCCTGAGGTTCTGTTTCTAATGGTGCTCACCCTCCATGTTTAGCCATGTAGGAATGGTCCAGCAGGACCCAGGGGAAGTTCAGGAGGAGTTTCCCCTGGAAGGTGAGGGATGTTGCTTACAGCAGATCTTGAGTAAACCCCCCCCACTGCTAACACACTCTTAGCACTGCGTCAGGCTTTCTGAGTTCAAGAGAGCACACCATACTCCAAACTGCTCTATCCTGGCTTCCACCATGGCCACCAGGTTGTGTTCAGGCTGTTTTGGAGACGCCCTACCAAGCTGCCACATAAGGAGACAAAGAGCAGCAGCAGCCCTGCCAGCAAAGCTTGTTGCCATGCAGACAAGATACCTACAGAGAGCTAAACTTTGAGTCAGCTTAAAACTAATCCTCCTCACTTCTTGCCTGAACTAAGAGTCTTAACTTTCACAGTGAAGCATTTTCCTGCACTCCCTGTTCTCCTGCTGGCTACAATACCACAGGTCTCAGGGGTGGGGGAGAAGGGCAGGCAATGGAGAAGAGGATTCTTTTAGTCTCCAGAACAGCACTTGGATTGACCTCATGAATTCTTCACAGATATAGAAGCCCTGGCAATAAAAGCAGCTCAAGTTTGTGTGGAGACCACAAACCGCCAGGAAGACAGCAGCAAGGAAGGACCAAGTTGGGCTCCACCAATTTGAACAGCTCTGATCAATTTTTCTCTCTTCGTTAGCTGCAATATTTCACAGCCTCCAAACACAGGCAGCACCAAGATAGTTTGCTCGCTTCTCCAGTCAGCACAGCTTTTTTAAAGACAACAGAAAGGAAGGACAGCAAGGATGTGCTCATCTCCAGATGGTTAATAGCTTCAGAAGCAGAGACACTTGAGGTTCTCTCTTTCTGAGCTTTCTCCTGCTGCCTGAGGAACCCCTGAATTAGTAGACCAAACTGTGGAGGATTTTTTTTGCTGACCCCATCCATTAAGTCAATCAATGTACTCACTTGTCATGGGTGTCACTGGTGGTGGTCTCATTCAGTGTGAAGAGCTCCTTCAGCTCCCCGAGTGAGAAATGCCTTTCTACATCCTGTTCTTCATCCACTACGCAGCTGCTGAGGGCCTTCTTGTGGGTCTGGCGTTGGAATATCTTCTCCTCTATGGTCCCCGTCTAGAGGAGAGAGAGTCAGAGATGAAGCACAGTTGGGACACTGGTGTTAAAGGAGCGCTACATTGGGACAGTGTAGCAGATCAAATGGCAGTAAGCTGTCAGGAGCATTTAGTGCCTTGCCAGAACAGTACAGACGACAGGCAAGTGTCATCTCCAACCATGTCCCATTTGGTTGTTGATCTAACCCAACTCTGCTTGTCTTTCATTGTGGCTACAGGAGTGGATCCAACTGAGATACGGATGAGGAAGAGGTGGACCTGCCACTCGTATGTGAGGTGGAGCTCACACACCGTGCCAGGTTGTGCTGACAGGAAGGAAAGGAGCTGAGCAGCTATAGCCACTCCCTGCCAAAATAACAACCCAAACACAACCTCTCCCAAAAACCAGCAACAAGGGCTAGCCCTGCGTGACACCAGCATCAGCAGCATTTGCTGGTTCACCCACACACAGATCAATCCCACCCACTGTCTGGAGGGAGACAACTACTTCTAGAACAGATGTGCAGAAAGCCCAGTATGCTGCACTTTTATGGCAAAAAATCTAAGAGCAAAATGTCTGTATTACATTTGCGTGCAAAACAAAGGAGGGTGCTGATTAGTCATGTTCTGCAGACCCGTTTGGTTTGCTTGTTTTAAAAGCCAAGGGCTTCCCTGCTTCCAGGTGCAGCCGCGTCAGAGAAGTGGAAAGAACATCTGTTTTGTCAAAGTAAAATAATCGCTGATAAAGGAACACAAGCTTACCAAAAAACCTCAGAAAAAAAAATCCACACAATAACAAATGAACAACAAAAAAAACAACACAAACCCCACAGTCTGAACTAATGAGGTGAAGGGAGCAAGGGCCAAGAGGGGACATTTCTAAGCAATAATCACCACCAGCACTGCTGGACAAAGCATTACAGTAGCCTAAAAAGACAAGTCTGCTTTGTTCTTTTCCTTTACAGAGCAGCTACCCCACCTGCTAACTGGTAGCCCTGTTCCAAAAGCTGCTGTAATTCTGGGAACATACTTGCTGTTTATTAAGTACACATACACCCAACCAAAACAGACTGCAGCCAGACAAAATCAGACGCCCTACAAAATCAAAGAAGTCAGATGACTAAATGACTTCAAAGGAAAATCTTATCTGGAAAGCCACAGCTATTTCTATTTCTCAGACACAAGTCACCATTAGAAGCCAAGGCTTGCAGCAATGACCCTCCAGATTGAACCTTCATGGTTTTCCACAGCAACCCATCTAAGGGTAGGAAACAATTATGTTCCAATCCATTCTGGTCACTGACACAAAAAGGAACTCCCCTTCTGGTCCCAATCACAGCAGCTGGCACCAAGAACTCCATGTTGAGGAGGTGAGAGGAGTAAGACTCACTGAAAGCAATCGATAGATGTAGCACGTCTTCTTCTGTCCATCACGCCACACGCGAGCCATGGCCTGCTCATCATTAGCTGGATTCCAGTCCGGGTCGAACATAACCAGTCTGTTAGCCCCAATCAAATTCAAACCACAGCCACCCGCTTTGCTGCTTAACATGAAGATAAACTCAGGGCTCTGTGAAAAAAGGCAGGCTTGGATTAAACTACAGAGGCAGCCATACTTTTACTGGCAGGAGAGCTGTTCACATCTGACAAGTTCTACTCACCGAGGCGCTGTTGAATCGCTCCACAACCTTTGCTCTCTTTTTAATGGACATGGTGCCATCCAGCCGGACATATAAGTACCTAGAATATACAGGGTTTACTACAGTCAGACTGCTGTGACCTTTAGAGCATCCTACTTAAAAGCAAAAATCTCTCACAAACAGCCTTGTAAAAAGAGCCTGGGCTTAAGGAGCCTTTGCAGAGGTACAGAGCTTTTCTGCTGAGTGACCCCAGTAGCCAAAGCACAAGCCACATTAGTTCCAACTCAGGAACATCTAAGGTAAAAGAGAAGAACACAAGTTCCTGGTGACAGAAACTTTAAAAATAGTTTCTTTTACAGCGTAAGCTGCAAGTACAGTCTTGCAGGATTAAACAAATGAAACCCAGAGACAAACCTCCTGTTCCTGCAGAGCTTTTCAAACAGGTCCAGTGTCTGAGTGTAGTTAGACACTAAAACCACCTTGTCGTTACTGGTGCTTTTTGTAACAGCAAGAATGTAATCCAAAACCAGCATCTTTCCTGTATAAAAAGGAAAGAAAGAAGAAAGCTAAAGCAGAATTTCCCACATTCCAGACCTTGGAGAGGCACTTGGTAAGATACAGTCTCAAGTGCCTGTCTTAAGCAGCACATTTGTGCCGTTGAGTTCCACAGTACCTGAAAGCTGGGGTTCCACAGATTTGGTGCTGTAGCCAGCAGGGAACAAGTCCAGGGCTCCCATGAAACCTTCTTCCTCTTCCACACACTTATCATAGATAAGAGCAGGGTCTGGAGAACAAACAGAGCTCAGACTGTGGAGTTCATAAGGGAAACCAAAAAAGTCCCCCCACCAATAGTGCAAAACCCAAACTTATTGCATGAGTGGAACTACTCACGATTGCAGAGCTTCTTCAGGGAAGTGATGGAAGAGAGAGATGACACACTGATTTTGCCCTCCTTCAGCTCCTCCACAGGCTTGGCTTGCTTCAGGAAGTTCTTATACAGCTCAGCCTGCAGAGGCGTCAGCCTGAAACAGAACAAGTGCTCTGCAGTCTCAGCTTGCCCCCAAACCAACCCCATCCTTCCTCCTCCATCTACACATTGTGTTCCATTTATCTCCAGTGCTCAATTCTTAGCTACAGCACAGACAGCCTAGAACTACCTCCTAATCTAATGGGTAGAACTCCAATATTTCAGCCCAGAGCTAGAAGAAGAGAGCCTTGCAGATACTCTGCGCTGCCCAGGGCTCTGCTGTACACAGCTGCCCAGAGCACACCAGTTGGCTGGCAGAACCACTGGTTATGCGTTGCCCCTCCCTGCTTCAGAAGGAAAAACAACATATTGCCAATGGCTGCAATCTCTTTCCTAGAGGGAAGCAGTCACCATAAGCACTGAAGTGATTCTTGCAACTTTTTAGTCCTTCCTATTGCTCCTCCCTTTTCCCAGGCACTGTACAAGCTTTTGGGCTTTTTGGTACCTGCAGCAGACCACCTGCTCTATCTTCACTGGCAGGTATTTGGAGAGGATGTCTGAAGTTCTTCGGATTAAACACCTGCAGAGAAAGAAATTAAAATCAGATGCTGGGATGACATCAAGACCCTGTTTTATCTCTATTATTCCTCACCACAAATCCCTTTGATATCTAATCTCCAAAGGCTGTGACAGTCTAACACACGGCAAAGGCCAGACATCCACCATCCACACTAAGCCATGCTAAGAGGTTCTGCCGGCCCATGCTACAGAACCCAATATAACTCCTTGTCTTTGTGAGGCTTCCAAATTTGGTTCATGAGATCAGACATGATCTCACCTAAAAGAGTCCAATCTCTTATGGGAGAAACTCAGCTCTTCCTCAGACTACCAACAGCATTCTCAACTTCAGCCACAACAGATCAATGGCACAGACAGCAAAGAAGCACAGCATTTAACTACCACACAGTATGGACATAGTCCAAAGTACAAGCATGAAGCTCCCCAAGTAATAACTTAATAGCCACCCTCAGCCAAGATAGCTTCATTGTGTGGCCCAAGATTTCAGCCAAGGGCGTATACCCTTTGGGGCTCTAGAAATGCCCTACAGAGCAGTTCTACAACACTTTAGAAAAGGGATGGACTAGAAAAAAGTGCTGAACTGAGAAACCAGAATAAGAAAGAGGTGGAGAAACCCAGTTCTGCCAGGAAACATTGAAAATATGTTGTTAGGAAACCTAGAGAAGAAAGACAGCAGGGATATATGTCAGGCCCAAAATCTGTCAAAGGCTGCTAAAGAAAGGAATAATCTGGTCTCCAAACCCATAAGCAGTAGGATGAAAAGTAACAGGCTTAAACTGCAGTAAGGAAGATTTATGTTACACATTAAGAGCATTTTCTAACTGCAAAGACAGTGGTGCCCTGGAAAAGGTGTCCTGGGGAATTTGTTTTCAGGGCTGAGCGGGGGTTAAGTAAGGGATGATTTAAGTCTAACACCTTCTACCTTGGGACAGCAAGATGGATTAGACACCTTCTCCAGGGCCCTTCCAGCCTTACACCTATGATTCCACACATCTTTGCATCGCTGCTTCATTTGTAATTCCTATCAAATTCAACTGATTCATCTGTTACTACTTATGTGCTTCACCTTCCCTATTTATGTATCGTGACTGTTACACAATATAGGACACAGCCAGGCACAAGCATTCCTGAAAACACGTTTTACACCTCTTTTCCATCAACTATAAAAAGAAATAAATCTACTTCAAGGAGGAATAAGCTCTTTCCCTCCCATTCCTTTCTCTCAGACTTCTGCAAACTGACCTGAGTCAAGGTCAGGGCTGTCTCTATAGAGCAGCTGTACTCAGTGCGAAATTCGATTTACCATGACTATGAAACTGCAGGATCGTATTTGTGATGGTTGCAGAAGTTCAGATTAGGAAAAAGAAGTGAAGATACCAGCAATGCTGAGAATTCGAAAGAGTGTCTAATAAGAGTTCTTATAGAGAGACAAGTGATTGCCAGCAGGTGCAATGAATTGGTTGTATTCACAAACAGAAAAGAAACCAGGTTTAAATAAATAGCAAAAATCAACCAAAGAGAGGTAAACCAGCATTTTTTGTCACAGAGGTGCTTCTTCGGATCAAAAGTCACATCTCTGACGTTAGTAGTCTAATCCCATTAGCCCTACAGAGCCAACACAGCTATGGAAGTGTGAGCCGGGCTCCTTTATGACTTGGGCAACCAACAGCAGAACTAAACAACACTCCTTATACTCATTCTGTCTGCCACTCAACATCTGGGCTGGACGGATCTCAAGTCTGACATAGTCTACACTGTAGTTATGTTAACACAAACAAAAGGATGCTGCCTCACTCTTCAGTTCCCAGGAGAAAACAGAAACATAAGAGTCAAACAATGATTCAGTATCTGAGTGCATTTACTTGGAAGTGGCTGCAGCTGATTGTGCCATGTCAATGTGCTATTTTTCAGACTAAAGCTACATGTTATGTAGATTTCTTAGGCAATAAATACTTGCTGAACTCCTGCTGAACAGATGTAACCGGCAAAAGAATTCACTACAGCTATAACTGTAATTTGGAAGGATACCAGTGTATGCCAGGGGTTTATGCAAAAGCTTTGCAAAGAGAAGAGGGATGAAGTTCACCTGTTCACGATGCTGATCAGCTCTTTAAGCCTCTCTTCTCCTTTGTGGCGCTCAGCTTCGCTTGCATCTGCATCTCTGCCTTTCAAGATGGGAATTTCAAAGTGTCTTTTAAATTCTTGTGCAGTACCTGTACAAAACAGAAGTGAAAAGGTGACAATTACTACCAAATAAGCTTTGATCAGTACCCCACAACCCCAGTTGCAATACCAAAAGCACAGGGCCCAGCAGATAAAACAAATTCTTGCCCTGTCAGTATGATTTGTTTTCCTTTCTGGCCAGGAAAGATTCAAACACAAGGTAGGCAAATCTAGACAACAGAAAATCATTTTGTACTCCAACAACAGTGCACTGCCAAAGGTCATACAATTTTAGTTAAACCCGAGTCCAGTCAGGCACGCAGTGTTTATGCTTACATTCCAGATATACTTTTACTCCCGGATTTTGCCCTTGCAAACAGCAGCACAGGAATTAGGTGTGCCTGTTCCAAAATTATCTGTAAGCAGTTGCTTATTACTGGTCACAGGCTGAAAGTGGAAAAAGTGACTAATGCACGCAGCTTTGTTGGCATAGTTACAGTATCAACTTCATCTCAGAGAGAACGAACTGGAAGTACAGGGAGACTACTCTTGCCCAAAGTACAGGTCAAGACAGCAGGGGAAATCACATCAGCTCCCTGCACTAACTACCCAAAATTGAAGCACGTGGAAAAAGCAAACATAGAACATCTACCATCGCTTCCCATCCATTCCTTAAGAAATGCTGGGGGCAGAACAGCTGAACAGAGTAAGACACAGCTCAAATGATGCTTGTAAGACTAAGAATCTGATGAATGGTGTTTAACTAGGGTTGTGTGTGCCCTAGAATTAATGAGAAACCTCTTGGACTGGATGCCCAACAATCTGAGACAAACACAGGTGACAAGTTACAGCAACAAGGAAATGATTTACAGATTGATTTATTTTTGCTCCTTGACAGAAAAAAATGACCTCTCTTGACAAAGACAAGCTGTTCCGCACTGGAAATCAGCAGACCCGCTCCTAACCAAGTGATGCAGGAGAGGATGCAAAGACTACTTTGCTTTTAAAACAAAAGCAGAGCTTGCAGATGTAAGTAGAGCATACGAGCCAGAGACAGAACACTCTAATCTGCTACACCACCAGTTGTAGCAGGTGTTTGATCCTGAAAACTCACACTAACCGGTGCCTCTCCTCCAGACTCTTTTCTTTCTGTCTCAGGTGAGGTTAACTCCATATACACAGGCCTCCCTTGCCTTAAAAAACATGAGCAGTCCTTAACTACAAATGCTAAACATCACTCTCAGCTTTCTCTCAGATTATCTGAAAGTGGGCTGCAGACTGCTAGAAATTCAGGCTTTGTTGATTAACTCTGACTATATAACCCTGAGTTTTGTACCTTAATAATGAATTCCCCTTCCATAACACCTGTCAGAAGACCGGTCTACTTTAAATTACAATCTTCTTGAAACAGAGCTCTTATGACATACAGCTTCTAGAACAGGGAACCCTGATCTAGCCTCTAGATACAAACTGAAGGAGAGCAAGTCTGCAGCTTCTACATGACCCTTCCTCTCATTAATGTCTTAGTCGCTGCTTTCACTGGCATGGGCAGCTAGGGGAGGCCTTGCCAGCAGCTTCCCCCCCACCCTCATACCTCTCACACATTCATATCTTACCTAGGATGCCTGAATTGACGAAGTGCACCAGGCTGAAATATTCAAGGAGGTCATTCTGAATGGGGGTGCCTGAGATAAGGACTCGTCGAGGTGTATTTAAGCTGTTGAGAGCCTGGTATGTTTGGTTTTCAGAGTTCTTCAGTCTATGGCCCTTTGAAAACAAGAAAAAAGGAATGAAGCTGATAAATCCAGGGGCCTTGATGGGAAGCAGCCTGAAGATCCTCATCAAGACTGACATGCTGGATCTTCTACAACCCATATCACTACTTTCCCCACTTCTGGTAGTGGACTAAGTGTAACGTGTATTCAACTGTTGTGACACACTTCTTTCAAAGGTAAGAATCTAGTGAGAAGCCATTGTGTGAGGAAACGTGATGTTACAAGCTTCCCAGACCAGGAACATCCGAGTCAGACCCAGGCAAGAAGGCCTACCATGAAAATAACAACCACCACACAGTCTAACTTGAAGAACTGCTTCCTGTTCAAAGATGGGGACATCTTCAGCTGAAGTCTGGTCCAGTAACAGTGCATCACCCAATATCAAGATCACAAGCCATTCAGACCACCTGTGTCCACGATTGCCTTGCCTTCACACACATCTTAGAGGGGTAATCTGAATACAGGCCCTATTTCCCATGCCTGGGAATAGCAACTTTATCAGCACCCGAGTGCTACACCTGTAGGACAAAACATAAGTGATGAGATGCTTTTTACAAGTGTCAGCCCACTGCAGAGCAGAGTATTTACTGGGAACATATGGAAGACACAAGGACAAGGACCCACATTCCCAGCATCCGTAGCTGCTGGCCCCATCCCAGGGGCACTGAGAGGTGTGGGCAGTCCCGGATTCAGATGATAAAAGGTGGATGGGAGTTATACTTGAGAGGATGCCTCCTCTTTTTAAGCTCCTCTCAGCAAATACAAACCCAAACCACTGGGTGGCACCACTATTTAACAAATTTCCTCTAAAACTGGCAGCAGAGGAAACCTCAACAGTGGCTGAGGCCCCCAGATTAATTGTTTCGAGAAGTCAGAGGGTATTTGTTTTATTTTGTCCTTCAGACCATCTTTGGCTCTCACTGCCTATAATCACGAATACAGGACAATAAATGAAAAACCAACTCCATATCAGCCATGTGAAGGCAGAGGTTGACCACCCAGGGTCAACAAAGCTAGATCCAGCAGTCAGCAAGCAGAAAGTCAAGGCAGGCCTGTCTCTTCTTGAAAAGTGGCACATGAGGTAACTCCTCTCCCAGCTCTCCTACCTCTGCCCCAAACAAGAGGCTGCAGAAGGGGAAAGAGAGTCCTACCATGGGAGAGCCCTTCAAACTCCCCCACGAGCACAGAATAAGATGGCCAGATAAAACAGCTGACAGCAGACAACACTACACACAAGAGGATGCTGAATCACAGAATCATTGAGGTCAGGACAGACCTCAGGAGTTTCTAGCCCAATCTCTTGCTCAGAACAAAGATGAGTTAAAAATTACTGGGCAGAACTTAAGGCCAGGCCAAACAGAAAGTCACTTCTCACTTTAGCAAAGACAGACACAAACAGATGAAAAACAGATCAGTGAGCCAGGCACAACCATCCCAACAGAGTAAGGCCTCTTTCAGAGTCAAAGGCAGGCAGTGGACTTCCTTTCTGCTACATATTTGACATTGAGAAGACCCTAACAGATGCCCCGACCCTGCTAGGGACCTACAAAGTGGCCATCGCCTGGATTTTCTTTGTATCTCAGCTCCTGAAAGCACGCCCTCTCGCTCAGGCTCACCCAGTACAGATGAGCCAATTGCCCAGAGCCTCTCAAACACCAGAATTGGTGCTGTTTACAGCTAAACCTTGTTTCCCACTGAGCTCCCCTCTTTTAAGAAAACGGAGACATTTTTGCCTAGATCTCAAGAACATATTAGGAACAGATTCTCCTTAAAGATTCCCCAGTACCTCATCACATATGACCAGCCCAACACTGCCCTTCTGTAATGCCTCGGCGTGGAGTCGGAAGGTCTCATAGGAGATGATCAGGATGGGTGAAGGCACTCGCAAGCCACGCTGGTTCATAAAGGCAACTGCAGATGAAAAGGGGAAAAAGGTAAAAAAAGAATGAGGAAAACTGGTAGAAAAAGGGTTCAAGCCCTGTAATCAAAAATTCTGCCTTAAAAATCTAGGAAAACCTGACTGTTTCAATTACTCTGCAGCATCCCTTCCACCCACGTATACCCATGCTCCCTTCTCCACGACTCTCCCAATTTCCATCCCCCTCCCATCTCTGCCCATTCCTTTCCTGAGGTCTGGCTGGAGCAAAAAAGAGGCACAGGGACATCCCTAACTTCAGCACATGACTGCACTTCATTATTCCAAAAGATTAACTATTACCAAATGTGCAAAGGCCTGATCTAAACACAGTAGTGGAGAGACTTTCATCAGTCTCCAGAGCTCTAATGACAGTTCAGATGTTCACATCAGCTGCTGCAGTCTTCTTCCAATGCAAGATTTTGACCTAAGACAGCCAACCACATCATTTGCAAACATTTCTGTACCTAGTTTACGGTCAATTTCTTCTTTGGAGCCTCCATCAATGGCCAGCGGCTGGATCCTTCCCCCCAGCCATTTCTCTACTTCATTGTACCAGTTTCTCACCAGGCTGGAGGGAGACACCACCATGGCTTTCTCTATTTCAGGCTTGCAGTCTGGACTTTGCCGGAGAAGCGTCCACATGAGCGTAATGCACTGCAGGGTTTTGCCCAGCCCCATTTCGTCTGCCATGATACAGCCATGACTGCCAGGGATCCGCCGGCTTGTCACACAGTCCCAGAGGAATTTCACTCCCTGCCAAAAAATTGTTCTCTCAGAGCAAGACGGGGACATCAGCAGAATGACAACTTCATTACAGCTTCATTACCACAATGCAAAGGAACTGATAGTACAACAAACTGTGTAGTACATCCCTGGGGACATGCAGTGTTCTAATGAGACAGAGGGAAATCACCCAAGACGCAGCTAAAATGCAGCCGCATCTGTTTTGGAACAACATTATGGTGCCAACACCTACCTCATAACGTGCACAAAATCTTACTACATTTTAACTGTACAATTATAACTAGCTTCCTGACATGAACTCCCAGAAATTTCTACCCTTGGCTGCATTAGATAGGCCCAGGCCAGCAGCTAACCTGCATCAATCGCTGCAAACAGGTTAATCATTGCAACAGCACCCAATTAGGTAGTTTTTAAAACACAGAATCAAACAGTGAGGAGAGTTGTTCCTGCTGCCTGATTAACTGCCAGAATACCCTCAGCAGCCTTCATCGCTTCTGCCTAGAAGCACAATGACTCACCTGGGTACTCAAGGTCCAAAGCAGATTTAATTTCAGAGAAGACAGAGGGCTGAGGTTATAGCCCACGTCACATGGAGGGAAAAGAGCTCAGCCCTGCATTTGGCTCTGACACATCACCAAGACAGATTAAAGTAAAAAAAAGGGGAGAGAGAGACAGACTCTGCAAAATGTTCTTGTATCATGTGATGACAGTCAGAGAAAACCAGGGCATTGCGCTGGGAATGTACAAGCTCCTTGCATTGTGTCAACAGAGATTCACCTCTCCGTGCTCCATTATTTAGTACTGGAAGATGAAGCACCTTCACTAGCGTTCTCAATTGCTTCTCTTTCTTCACTGTGCCCTTAACATCAGGTTAATGAAGTTTATTTAAGCCAGTTGAACAATTATGAAACACATTACTGACTAAAAGAGTGCATCTGGCTGGGGATCCAGCTGGGTAACCTTCCAGTAACGGGGCAAAAGGCAAGAAAAATACAGTGAAGCTGTACAGCAGTCTGGGAGCATCACCTGAACAAAGCAGCATGGGACTCTTAGCAGGCCAAGACTTATTGGCCAAACTAGAACACAGACTTCTTTATCAGAGATATCTAGCTGCAAAAAAATCAGACATTGTGCCCAGGACACCAACGTAACTATCATTACTTGACAAAAGCACCAGTAGGCAGTATCTTACCCAAAACCAGAGTGCTTCCAGCTATTTAGCACGAGACGAGTATTGCACTGGGTCACAGGTTCAGTACCAACTCTGAGATAAAAGTACAAGGTCTGAGCAGCCTGCAGCACTCTTAGAGCCATCTGAAGATCCCCTATGCAGGGACACATTCAGCTTGACCTGCTTAACCTTCAAGATCAGCAATCACAGCTTCCATCTGAACTGCCTCTAGCCTTAAATGGTATTATACTGCATCTGTGATGAACTTCATACTGTCCAGATACCGATGTTAGATATTTGGAGATTAGTACACACTGCTTCAATATTGTGATGTTGCACATATTTATGACATAAAATATTTTTCAACTCTCTCCCACTGGCAAATTCCAAGTCTACATAGGTCATGGACAGCTCACACCTATGAAGAGGAGCCTCTGACTAAAACACAATGAAGTAGGAATCTACTCCACACTGAGCTGGGAACCATGGTACCATAAAGAACTTCAGTGTTTCCTGGCTCAAAGTCTGTGGATCCAATTGATTCCGCTGACCAGCAAAACACAGTAGTGGACAGTCTGCCCTGCCTAACACAAGACTGGGGTTCAACATAATTTATTGCAATCACATCCCATCACATTCCACAACGAGTCCCACTCAGCAGAACTACACCTCCAGACTTCAAGATAAGTAAAGGCTGGACTTTAAGCCCTGACTCTGTGAGATCCCATCTCCCTGCAGAATCCGCTCTTTTCCTAAGGTATAACTGGTGACACAGAAGTCTGCCAATGTGCTTCCCTAGACCTATGCAACCAGCCCACAATGAAGAAACTCCCCCAGTTTCCACTATCAGCTGGCCTACAAACACAGAGAACACACCTGTGCATTAGGCAGCATCATTTTTAGGCTGGGAGTGCTCTGGTCCTGCTAGATCAGAGGAAAGAGAAAGTTCTTACCCATAAGAAAGCAGTAAATTTTCAGATTTTTAAGGACAGAGGACTGTCACAATACTCCCAGCATGTCCTCTTGCTTAACATGGGACAGCGAGTATTTGCAGCATTCAGGCCTCTAAGAGGATGGTTAAAACAAATGTTTCACTTTGCATTTCCAACAGGCTAGAGCCTGTTAAGACTGTCACAGACTGTTAGTCCGTGAGGTCTATGTAGACCTCACAGCTGGTGGGTAACAATTCCAGCAGAGGAACTGCACTTTTTTGAAAGGCTGTAAGTCCTCCAGCCATACTCTCAGGTCCCGATGGAAAACTTACTTCTCTCTGATGGGGCCGTAAAACACGGCTGAGGACAGGATCCACCACAACATGGACAGGTGCTTTGTCCCTGCAGGAGGCAGTCAAGGAAGAAGACAGTGTGATTAATGAACTCGGCACAGCATATGTTTAGTTTTTTTCAAATCTCACTGCTATACTGAACACTCCCGAGTGGCACAAGGGAAGCAACTGCCAACAAGCAAGAGAAAAATGGATTAATCCAGTTTTAAGAATGAAGTCACAGGGGCCTGATTTACAATCTAAAACATCAGTGAAACCATGTATTTGGGCTTTGGTTAAAACAAGGGCAGAATGTGGTTCAGAGACACAGTTAAAAAGTCATTATTTTCTTTGTTTCAATAACAATATTGTAACTGCATTACTGGATAGAGGAATCTCCTTATCTGTCCATGAAAATTCAGCTGACAACCCTTTTAAGTTATAACAACAGCATGAAAGGAACTACTTCAGAATAAAAACTATAAAAACTTATATTTGACTACTATTTGACTGTCAGTCATCTCCTTTTGCTTGTCCCTAGATGCTGATGTTTCCTGACTAGTGACAAAGCATTAAGATTTTCTAAGCAGCTTCTCCATGTGTGCATCCTCATTCCCTGCAACAGGTTTAAGTTATTGAAGAGTGAAAGATGAAACAGCCCGTGGAAAAATACAAACAATCCAGCATGGGTACAGTCCTCCTTCAATTGCTACCATACCTGGAACAATTCAGGGGCAGAATACTTGGGGCCAAACTTCCCTTGAAGTTCAGACCCCAGCTCAGACACATTTGGGAAGAAAGCACACAAACCTACATGTACAAGGAGGTCAGAGCTGAAGCATTTGTGCCAGGTGATGACTCACTTGTCTATTTTCAGCTGGTCGTGGGCACTCAGCAGCGGGGGCTCGTACAGAACCAGAGCTCCTTCCTCAAAAGGGTCATGAAGCGGACTCCTCAGCCCTGCCCGCTTGATACCCAGAGCACGCAAGCCCAGTGGCCCTAAAAGCAAACAAAGGCACAACTCAAAGAACAACTTCTTCCTGGAAGAAAGCAGAGCCCTGCAGAAGAGTCTGATTACATTTAGGAACAGTGAATTAATTGGGTGCTGGAGAGGAGAGATGCAGGCACAGCTGGTGCAGACAGCAAACCCACACGCAGTGGTTGTTTGGCAGCATTCTGCCAGCACACAGAGGGTAGCTCTGCAGCAAGAAAGAATACAACAAAGGGAGCAGAGGCAAAGATGGAGCAATGGCACTGCCCACCACACTGGGTGCACCAAAATAGGCATGACTGGGTGCAGCAGATGCCATGCTGGTACACAACACTATAAGCTGTCTTGCAAGGTGACTGACTGCTTCATCCCAGATCTGTGCCACCAGCATCCAACCATAAACAGGCACAATGTCTCCCTCAGATATCTCTGGGCAACAGAGCTACTCCTAGTACCTGAAAGGGGTTGTTCCCATTTTCTAAAAGACAAGCAGGATTCCAGAACGTACACCTCAGCAGAACCATAAATACATTCCAACATACATAGCAAATACCCGGTCAAATCCTCTTTTTGGATCACCTAACCAAGACTTAGCCAGAGTTGTATCTTTTATGCAAAGTCCAGAAGTGATCTTTAACACTGATCAAGTTTCACCATATCATAGTTAGCACCATGCTGCCATTAATTACCTACTCTAGTGTATTATTTTCTCTCTGCTGAGCAATAGTAGATGTTTGGCCTTAGAGGCAATTTCTGTGAAAAGCAGAAAACAAAGATGAGTCCCTTTTCCAATTATTATATTTTAAAGTCACAGTTTTAGAATGGGGATGAATACAAAAAGAACACGAGTAGAAATCCCTTTCCCCACCAAAACTTGGGCAACTGTGCAGGATTGGTTTTGCTTGGGAAAGATTCAAGCAGGGTCA
This sequence comes from Gallinago jamesoni, assembly GCA_025769975.1. Lineage (NCBI taxonomy): Eukaryota > Metazoa > Chordata > Aves > Charadriiformes > Scolopacidae > Gallinago > Gallinago jamesoni. The sequence continues at coordinate 24,006,655 of JAOQGH010000004.1, read as the reverse complement.
ACTTGCCCCCTGCTTGCTAAAGCTCCTTGCAGAATGACAGTGTATCACAAGCTGAGACAACATTATGTGCACACCAAGAAAAGAGCACACAAAACAGCCTCATCTCCCAATTAAAAGAGAAAGATAACAGCCACAGAAAGCAGCTTCACCAGCTACAGTTCTGTTTCAGCCTCCTGACAAATCTGCTTTTAAACCCGCCAACTTTGTCAAACTCTTTGGGGGCTTGTCATTTCGTAGTCAGTGTCTGCCTACAGACCTACTTTTATAACTGAAGTTTGAATGAAACTGGCTGACCTGTGTTTGAATTTTTCAGCTGGGGGGTAAAGGGGAGGAAGGGGACACGAGCAGGCCCATTTGTTTCTGAGCTCTTGTGTTTCACTGATTCAAACCAGCTGAGGCTTTGAACTTCAAAACTACCTTGCTTTGAAGATCACCTTGAGACTCAACAAACCAAGCCAAGTAGAAAGAAAACTGGCACATACTATCTTTTTCACCTATAGCCTTGTCTGTTAGTACCATTAGGGTATTATTTAGATGATAAGCCTTCATTGCTTGGAATTCATCTTGCTTTTGTATTTGCAATACTGTGCACAATCTTCTGGCACTACATCAAATACATAGCAGTAAGAACACAAAATCCAATTCTGAAGTGCAGGATTATCCAAACTAAACACTAGTAAGAAATATGAAGACTTTGTTAATGTGCCAGTATTTTTCTTTCGGAATTAAGTCAGGATTTCTGGAACGTATGCATCAGTGCAAAAAACAATAATCCCCACAGATATATTTGACAGGCCCAAGTATCATCTGTTTTTCCCCAGTTAGTCAACACAGACAACCCTTAAACCTCCTCATCTTACCTTTATAATTTGGAATGGGGACTTTGAAGGGTTTGGACAAAATGCTGCGGATAAAAGCCTCCTAGGAATTCAGAAAGAAAACACGGTTAAGAAGTCTGAAATCAGAGATTGCTCAGGAAGGCAAGCCTAGAACGTTTTTTGAGAGCCCAATTTTGCCAAGTGCTTAGAGTCATTCCATTTAATCTATCCAAGCTTCAACTCCAACTATTTTCAAAAGTATCCAAAAGGAAGAAAGTTACAAACCAGCACAATTCCCCCCACCAATTCTGTTTTTCAAAACTATTTTCCCTTGCGTTTTCTAATGCGTGAAATTGATTTTTCAAAACTCTCATCTTCTAAAATCCACTGGCATTATTCACTTCTTTAAATACTCTTCCTTCCCCCACGCTGGTAATTCAGTCAGGCAATTCATTTCCTGTAAAGGAGCTGGGTTGCCATTGTGGGAACATCCGTGCTGGATCAGCAAGCACCCAGCCTGTCCAGCACCTGGTCTCCAGGAGTGGAAGCCCAGACAGAACTGGCAAGCAGACAGCACTTGAGCCATCTGTGTGGAAAGCTACCCGGATCCCTGAGCGCTTCCTTCAATAAGAACTCTCTTATTCAGAATTTCCATTATAGAAAGTTCCCACACACACACCTTCAAAATTAAATGGTTGGAATTAGAAAAAGGTGTCTCCTAAAGACTCTGTGTGTGGCACTTCCATAACACTTGTGATTAAACACGATACATGGAGGCATTTGGATTCCCTTCACAAATGAGCTGCTATTGTGTACCACCAGTAACACCTACTTACATGCTGACTGCTATCCAGGCAGTGAGGTCTATTGGTCAACTGAGCCAAGGGTTTCCGGAAAGGTGACCTGTAACATTCTCCACTCTCTGTCTCGCTGACTGGCTTCTGTCTCTTCCGAGCCTGAAAAATAGAATCAAAGCAAAACAACTCAGGGGCATCTGGTGAGACCAGAAGATAAATGCATCACTGTCACACTCAGTAAGCACCTAACCACCCAGCCAATCCACCCAGCCAGCTGAGCATCTCTGAACAGACCCAATCATTACTCACCTCTACTGCCAAAGAAGAGAGCCAACAACATCACCAAGGTCACCATGACCTAAAGTTTAGCCTGCATGAGGACTAATTTTATTTACTCTTCTAATTACAAAAATAGCTACCATGCTCCAACACATGCTTGTCCAAACTAAGATTCATGCTCCCCTTCCCCCCCCCCCAAAAAAAAAAAGCAAAAGAGAAAACAGAAGGGTCAACAGCACAGAACAAACTACAGGAAAGTCCCCAGAGGCTCCCACAGCATCTGCTTTTACGCAGGTGATAGGCCTCGCACTGAAACTGAAATTTCAGACGCTTAGCAAAACATGATGATAAACAAGTCATTGATCTGTTTCCCGATTTAACACAACCTCCAGATCGAGGCACGGTTTTAATCACCCACTGGCATAGAAAAAGAGATTTGACACAGAAAACAGTATGTCAGACTCTTTGCCCTGATGCAACACAGCATCATAATACTCTGGTTTGGCTTAAATGCTTATCTATTCCTAGCTACCATCCCTCTCACAAACCACCTGGAAGCTCTCTCCCAGGGATAGTTTTTCCATACCCAGGAAGCATCAGGTGTACACAACGAAGTCCTTCCGCTAACTGCATGCTCAGACACGAGTTTTCTCCCCAACTGCTGAAAACAGCATAAACCTGGGGCCTGACCCTCAACTCCCAGCAGATCGGGGCGGTAACAACCTCCCATCAGGGACTGACCAGCCACCGCATCCCCCCCCACCCCCCGCCCCAATGTCTAGAGAGGCTCCGGGCGTCCCACCGGGCCGAGGCCGCCATGTCCCAGGGCCCCCTCACTCACCATCGAGGGGTGCCAGTCCCCATCTTTCTCCTCCTCCTCCTCCTCCTCCTCGCCCGCCTTCCTCTTGGCCAGCTGGCTGGGGGCCAGGCTCCTCCTCTGGAAGAGGGGAACAACACACACTCTGAGGGGGTGGCAGGGCCTGGGGGGACCCGGTGAACCCCCGTCCAGTCCCGTCCCGTCCCGTCCCGTCCCCCACTCACCATCGCCTCACGGGGAAGGGGAGGGGGAGGCGAGGGGTAACGTCCCGCGCACCGAGCGGTTCGCGCGCGCCGAGCAGCGGGAAACGCTCCGCCCCGCCTACTTCTCCGAGGCAACAGGCGCGGCCAAGCGAGCGCCGAGCGCGTATCGACCCGCTCGGGGCTCCGTTGAGGGACGGGGCGGACAGACAGGCTGTCCAGCAGCGGGGTGAGGAGGTATGGCGCCTCCAATGGGGCTGATCCCCCACCTCTGGGCTGCTGGAGCTGCTCCCCAACCGCCAGGCCGCGGGCAGAGGCCTCCCTGCAGACCCCTATCTGTAGCCCTCCCCCCCCGGTACCTCAGAGCCTGCTCCCCCCTCCCCCCTCCGTGGGTCAGGCAGGAGGATCGGTGTCGTCTGCGCACAAAGGTGCGAGGAGGAGAGGCTGAGCCTTAAAATGAAGGGAATGAGGCTGGTTCTGAAGGCAGAGCCCCCATGGCTGTGGGGAGGGCCGGTAACAGCAATGGAGGTTGGTGGGTGATGCGAGAGAAGCAGGCGGGTGACCCTTCAGGCAGAGGAAAGGGAGCTGTGGAGAGGGAGCTGCCTTCCCTCTACAGTGCTGTTTCAAAACAGACTTGATGCTTTTGCACAATTTTATGTTGTTTTACATACTTATCTCCTCTTCAGAGAATGGCCCACCCTAAAGCCCTGATGATGGACCAGCATCTGTCTGTGCACCCACAGAACAACAAGACAATCCCTTTGGTACATCCTGGAGGGTATTTGGGGAAGTTCAGGGTGAAAAGCAAACTCAGAGTGGTAGCAATTTGAGCATAGATTTGTTTTCCTTGGAAGAGAAGTGCGGGCTAGTCCTCAGGAAAGAGCGAGGCTGTTCCTCTTCCATGGATCGGAGCTGGCATGATAAATGAGGACTAGTGCTCACCAAGCAATTTAAAGGGCAGACTTTTTACAAATTGCAAAACCACAGCATTCTGGAGACACCCACCTAAATTCTCCCTCTGGCTACACAAGGGAAACCCCAAACAGCTCCATGAAATAAGCCAAGTCTTCTGATCCGTGCTGCTAACCCATCAGCAGGCAGGGAAGGCACCTTCAAGATCAGATTCCCATGCAGTTTGTCATACATGATGGGCCTCTCTCAGGCCTCAAAGCGTATCCTCTGGAGCCTGTGGGTTCCTGGAGTCCTCAGCGGCCAACAGCGTTAATAGATCTTGAGAAACATGGCAAATCACCAGATGGCATTAGTGGAACACCCGGGGGCGGGCAGGGAGGGAAAACGTGGCCTTCAGTGCAGTCCAGCAGAGCAAACAAGTCAATGTGCAATGCCCTGCAGCTATTAATAGGACTTTGTCTTTCCTTCTTCCTCCAAGGAGAGAAAGGAGAAACGGAAGGATGGATTTCCCCTTTGTTGGTTGCTTCCTTGGTAAATCTGGGAAATAAATTAAATGCAAACCCTTACTTCAGTCACTTGCAGTTGCACATCTGACCTTAGACATCAAGAAATGCTAAAAGTCCCTTTGGCAGTATCCCCACCTCAAGTTACATACTATTTATTCAGTTTATTAAACATCTGCATTAATACAGTTACGCACCTTTAAAACATGGGCAATAAAATAGAGTGGGTATAAGACAAAGCCAAATTCTTGCATATATAGGACGTGAGGTGTAAGTGGGCATAGATTCCCTGCAGCCATTTACACCTCCTGAATATCTAGTACCTTAACTTCACTTTTTTCCCTGTCTTTTAAGTCCAAATCCATTTGTCACTATTTTATTCCCAAAGTGCTTTCAGAGCTCAGTGACGAGTGTTAGATGTTGCAATTACTGGCTCACTGGGCAGAGAGTGGTTCTATAGGAAGGTAATTGGCTATTTTTCTTGGCATGAATAATATTCGCATTAATAGCCTCCTTCACCACGGCTTTGAAAGCAATTCTGCTGTGTGCATTTTTTGCCTGCCATGGGAACAGACACATTTTCTGGCCCAGGCAGGGCTGGGTCAATAATAAGAGGAAGAGGAGGCAAAATGGTCTTTTCCTGCTCCATGTAAAACGACAAGAAAGATCTTAGTCATCTTATACCCAACACAGAACCACTGAGGACTCCATCCTGCGACAGCTTTTCTCTTCTAACCATTCGTGACAAGTCCCGAAGGGAAATTCGGGGTGATGCTAACACCTGAGTGTAACCAACCATGCTGCAAGCCTGGGACAAGGTGGACATGCATGAGAGAGATCCCCTTTCTTCCCAAAGAAACTGCCTGAGAGGTACAGCAGAAAGAATTATTTTGTTCATTCTCCAGAGGGCAAGATCAAAGGGCTTGCCCAAGGTGGCAGGAGCAGCCAGAGACAAGGTCAGCGATGGCCCTTTCTGCTGCTGTGGGTCTCAGCAAGGACCCTGCTCAGCCTTCTCTTTTCCGCTCTGCTCTCCAAACTGGCACCTTCTGGCAGAGGTTAAGTCCTCCCCTCTTCCCCCTTTCTAATTACACAATTTAGTCCTTTTCTAGCTGTAATCAGCTCCCATTTATACAGCCCTGAGAGATCACAGGATAATCACCATGGGGAATAATCCTGTGATTTCCCTTGTCATCTCTGCAGGATGCTGAGTCCCTCCAGTACCAGCAAGGAGAGGGGAGGATGCCAAACATCTTCCTCAGGGCTCTACAGGATTAGGCCAAAAATGGAGTAAAAAAAATATATTAAAAATTAAAATTCATCAAACAGAGCCTGTCTTCCACTACGGTATGAACTCATGGCACTCCCTCAGTGTCAGCCACCACTGCACTTCAGTGGGAGCTGGTGGACACAGTGGCTCTCCAGTGACCTCTCTGATTTGTGGGATCTCCCTTTTTTTACACCCTTTTTTTTGTTTTTCGAAACCTCTGTGGAGTGCAGGTCCTCCTCAGCTCCCCACAGAAACTTTCAAGAAACACGTTGCAGGAATTGGGGCCTCGTATCCAGCTTTTTGTAGGCAGGAATAAGGACAGGTCCTACCCAAGAAAGCTTGTGACCTTTGTAGCAGCCACAAAGCAGCATGAGGGAGAGATAATGTGAGAAAATGTCTCCTGATGGAAGGACACCTCAGACCTTGTCTAACAGCTTCAGCCATTCTGCAACGAGAGTGAAGGTGAAAAGCTGTAATCACAATAACAAGGGCAGAGCTACAGCTTTAACAAAATTCAGTAGTGCCACCTGCATCTTCTCAGGTGAAGCTCTGAAAGGACCAGGACTCCAGGATGAAGACCACTGCACACCAGTATAGTTTGGCCATATTCAGTTGGGAAACTAATTAGTTAAATATCCTTCCAGTTAATTCCTTTGCAAACCACGAGAGGGAAACTGAGTACGATCAGACCAAGTTGCTGTCAGTTGGAGTTGTGATCCCATTTCATCACTGCCAGAGACAGCTCGGCTGCCCTTCCACCAAAGCCACTTATCGAGAGAGGAAACATTAAGTGCTTTAAAAATATTAACTTCAAGGAGAAAAATCTTTTTCCTTTCTGCAGGTCAGGTGCCATTCAACACGCCGGACGGAGGGAGAGCTTCAGCAGCGAGGATCCTGGTGCTGCCGCTGCTTTTGGCACGTTTGCACAGATGTCACCCACAAGAGAACTGAGTCATGAGCCCCAGACTGATGCGAGTCAGGCAGCTGACACAATTCCCACCCCCAGTCGTCTGGCTGCTGAGCTGCCACCGTGCTCCAGCACTTACCGCTGTGGCCCAGAAGCGGAGGGCTGTGGCTCAGGGGATGACCCACATCCCACCCCCCATCCCTGTGGTACCCATCATCTCAGCCTTACAGCACCCGCTCACTTCAGCCGGAACCCCGCTCTGTGGTGAGCACACCCAAAGGCACAGTTCTTGTGTCCCACAGCGGGGTGGCACAGCTGGGTGACCGCTGTCCGCTTTGGTCTTGGAGCTCTTTGCCATCACGCATTACATATTAGATTTCACAGCTTCTTTTGATTCTTTTATGACTGCTCTCCCTTTTGGCCCCAGTGGTACCTAATCCTTATTACTGTTAGAAGAGCAAAGAATAAATCTTTGCTAATCTTGTTTATTTAAAAAAAAAAAAAAAAGACTCACAAAATCTTATTTCCTTAAAGCAGCAAAGGCAAAAGCAGCAGGGAAAAATCTCCACAGCTGCTATTCCAGTGAGTTTTGAGCCCCAGAAATGCTGCAGAGCTACCTGCTTCCTTGTGGATTTGATGCCTCCCTCTCCAAATATGTCCTTTTCCCTGTGTTAGAAATCAAGATGACCTCCCCTTGAAGCCAGAGGCCTCTGCACCATGCTGAGTCACAAGCCATGGGTTGAAAGCCATGAGGTGGCGAAGGGACCTGTGGCACAGAGGCAGGAGGAGGACATGGGATGAGCAGGGAAGTAGGAAGATGGGTGGCCTCCAGCTAACGCAACAGTCTCCTCAAGACACTAAGCCCTGGGCTTTCTCCTTCAACTTTATTGCTGCATCCAGTACTTAACTACAGTTTCCCTGTCCCTAATTTGACATTAAGCAGCTGATTCCTTTTCAGGCTCCTGGCACGGCTGAAGAGTATCTGGAAGCAGAGACCACCCACCAGCCTGGGTTCAGCATCACTCAGTCATAAAGCGATATCCTCCCCACTCCGAGAAAACCATCAGCAATCTGAGTGCTTCAGCAGCTTCCCACTCCATGGGACGGCTTTCAAGAGCCAGCCCTTCATTCAGGGGGGCTGCCCCCACGGGGTATTTCCCCCTACACCACCTTTGTTTCTAATTTAATTTTTTTGCCAAAATGTTTTTAAACATGCATGAGTCTGACTCAGCAACCCAAAACATTTCATTAGATGCAAAGCAAAATGTTCTGGTTTGTTTACAAGCTAATTAGCCAGTCTTATCTCCCTCACCTTTATAAGCACAGGCAAGCCAACAACAACCTGCAAACATTAAAAAGCCTGGTTTTTGGAAACATCAGAGTCAAGCTGTGTTGGCACTTCCAAAAACACATCCCTCGTTTCTTAAGGGGAGGAGGGAAGCCCAAACTGACTTCCCAAATTCAGCTTGATGTTGCAAATTGGTTTAGTCCTGCTGAAAGTCCATTTTTGCAAGAAATTTACAATCAGTTGCAATTTTCCTTGCCAGGCTCAGGCATGTGCAGAGCACTCAGAGAGCTGCAGAACAAATCCAAGGGCAGATCACAGCTTTCTGGACCAAGGGCAGCCCCTGATCCCGCTGGGTCCCCACCACTCACCGAGCACCACCTGCAGGAGCAGGGCTGAAATAAATAGGATTGCAAGCACCTTCCCATAACAGCTACCTCCATCATGTCGTTTTTATGATCTACGGAGAGACACCCACCATAGTCTGTCTGGGTGTGAAAGCTGAATATATAATATATATATATATACACACACACACTTACTTTCTAAGCAGTTAATCTACCAGGCACCCTCCACCACATTTAAAAATGTTTGCTTATCAGTTTGCATGACCAAGAAAGACTTTTCTGCAAACTTTTCTTTTTTTTTCCAGGGCAGGAGGAATTGCTTCCCTCCCTGCTGCCCGAGTCTGCAGAGACCAAGCACATGCTCCCTCTGGAGAAGTTTGGCCCCTGCATATGATTTTTGTGATTTATACAAGCTCCAAGGGCCAGGAGCAAGGCTAGCTGGCAGCAGAGGTGCTCTTTACACTGAGATCTGAGTTTGAGGAAACCATCTTGATGGTTGCTGGTGGTGCATCCCCTGGAAGACATAACCTGAAGCATGCATGGTCCCCAAACAATTCAGCTCCTCCGTTTCAAGGGAGGCTAGAAGGGATTGAGTATAAAACACAGGCAACAAGGTTTTCAAATTATTTTTTGCAGGAGTATCTGGTCCTTCCTAAGCCTTCCCGCTATGGTACCAAGTTGCCCCAGATCCTGTATGGCTCCAGTGAGTTCCAGGACCAGCTTGGGAACTCACAGCATGGACCATGCAACCTTAAACACACCTGGTCTCACTGAGTGGGCAGACCATCATATTGCTGAGCTAATTAGAGCTGTCACCCCAAGCGAGTGTGAGTGCTCTCCCCAACCACTTTGTCTTTGCTTAGAGAAGTCCTTCTTTTGGCAGGCGGTAAAATGTTATTCTCTCTGCACCTGATTAAATCTCAGTAGAAAAAAAAATATCTGGCTCCTGTAAGTAATGGCTCAGGACAGAGGAAACATCATTTCATTGGGGCAATTAGCACAGTCTAATTAAACCCTAGCCTTCTGATCGGGCTCAGCTGATTAAGTGGGTTGCAGACACTCTGGATTATATTAACGAAATGAATCAGTTAATTACATGACAATCAATAAGAAGCAAAAAGTAGGACAAGCAATTTGCCTTTAAATGACCATCTAAATTCATCAACATGATACACGTTGTAAGTGTTAAGGGAAGGGGTGGACATGACAGATCTCTTAGGCACTAAGATAATCATTTCTGATAGCTGCAATTCATGAAAAGCAGATAACTTCCAGCATATCCCTGGAAAAAAAAATATGTTTTTTTTGTAATAATTTACAAAAAAAGCAGGGCACCAGCCACCTCAGCTACTTGGGGGCTGGGTGGGTGGGGGAAGAGGGGGAAAAAAACCCACCTTCAAAAATGTAGCACTTTAATAAATGGAAAGTCTGACTTTGGAGTTGTAACCTAAAATGGCCAGCATTGCTTTGAACCAGAGACGTTGTGGTCTTGAATGATTATCTGACTTAGAGCTCCCATCCAAATTGAAAACCATGGTGAAGTGGGAGCTGGAAAATGACATTGTTAAAGAGGCAATTTTTGCCCTGAAAAGCTTACAGCCTGAATGGAAGGACTTAAAAAAAATAAAGGGGGGAAACTGTTTTGTGAAAAATACAGAAATATCTGTTGTTCTCTTTTTGCAGGGTTCAAAAGAGGCAGACCATGAGGGATTTTCAGCATTTGTAATGAGTGTTTTTAATAGTTTGGGGATATATTTTAAAAAAAACCAACAACAACCAAACAGAAATCATTATCAAAATGGCTATTGAGAATTTCTCCTCTCTGAAAGCAAGCTTTTCAATCAAGCAAAAAAGCAATGACATTTTCAAGAAAAAAAATTCAGTGAAAATGTCATAAAAAATGAAATGTCTGACAAGCACAACAATCTTCCCAGCCCTGAAAAAAGGGACTGGGTATTTTACTTTTGACTTTCTGCTTTATGATTTTGGCTGTCCGGATAATGCAGAATTCAGAAGGTGACTTTTCTTTCTTTGAGAAATGGAGGCCTGAGGACCAGAAAGATGAGTCTTATCCCAAACTATGCCTGCAATCACAGACTCATTTAGGTGAGGAGGGTCCTCTGGAGGTGTCTGGTCCAATCCCATGCTCCAAGCAGGGCCAACTTGAAAGATTAAATCAGTTTGCTTCGGGCTTTTTCTGGTTGAGCTTTGAATGTCTCTGAGGATGGACTCTCCATCCCAGTCACAGAGAAATTGCACCCAAGTTCTTATCCTCCATGTTCACTGCCCTGATGGAAAAATGTCCTAATGCCCCTTACTGCCCTGGGATTGTCATGGAAGAAACCCAGGAGGGTTGGCATATGCAGTGGCATCTACAGGCACAGGGGAAAGAGCCTCAAAATGAAAGATGGGTGGGCCAGAGCTTTTTGAGACCTCCAGGTTCTGTCCACAGCCTTCAGTAAGGACATGAGTAATCGAGTGTGGGTGCTTTCCAGACCAGCCTCATCCAAACCAGCCATGCTTAGACACTCAGCCCCACCACAAGGCAGCCTCCAAGCCGTACTCCAAAGCTGTGATACCTGGTTCGTCATCCCTGGTTGTTTTGTCCCTCTTTCAGTCTGCTAGCAGTTGCATTTGTGGGGGCACAGTGCTCATTTATGAGCCTCTGCAGCAACAAAGCAAGAAGGAAGAACCACAATGCCACAACCCAGCCTGCCAGGCCAGGAATTATTCACTTGCCATTTGTTGGCAATCGTTTGCCATCTTGCACGGGAAGTGGATCAAGCTACTGGGGGATTTGCAGCTCCAAAAACCACTAGAAAAAAACCTGAAACTGCCAAGAAGCAGAGGAGAGCGGGTTGCAGTGAGGCAGCTTGGCTGTCCCAGCAGCAGGTTTTACTGACGCTAAGAGCTCCAGGCTCCTGGAATTGCTTTCCCAGAGTCTCTCCAGCTGGCTGCTGAGAGTCGAGGTAAGTACCTTTCATCTTTTTTAAGCTTTATTTCTGAAGGAAGCAGAATTATGTCACCGTTCTCTCTCTCTTTTTTTTTTTTTTTTTCCCCTAATAACTTTTAAATCCTTTGGCTGCATGCACCAAATTTTTCACAGGGGAACCAAATGTGCAGTTCTGACAAGTCTGGAGTAAACACGCAGCTGGGGAGAGGAGAGGAAAACTCTGCTAAATGCCTCTCGTCGACGGTCACCCCAGAGCATGAAACATCTCATTTACCGGCCACCATGGAGTCCAAGCAGAGCTTGGCCTCCAGGAATAACTCCGTGGGAAATGGGCTGCACCAGTTCAGCCCGTCTGTCTCCCAACTAAGTTGTTCTGCTTTATGGCAGTTTGCTCTCAGCAATGCTCAAGCCAGGCTGGTCTGCAAGCAGCCACAGAGAGTTGATTTCTGGCATGGAAGGAGGTCGTGCTCAGGGTTTTTTCAGTCCTGAGCTGCTGGAGCCACCCCCTGAAGAGCTCTGCTGCATCATCAGGCATCAAGGCATCCCTTCTTTCCACTCAGCTGCAACACCGTGCCCAGTTGGTGGGTACCCAGTCTCAGTGTGTCAGCAGGTGGGAAGAGTGAAGGTGTCAGCGTTATCAGAGCCCTCAAAAACAGGAAGCATAGAAAGGGACTGAAAAAGACAGTGATTGCTTTAGTCTCAGGAAAGAGAAATAGGAGACCAATCTGCAAATTTGCAAAACGTTCATGTGAAGAAGGGAGCCTTCTCTGTGATCACAACAGGTAGGGAAGGAAGTGGCAGGCTTCAGCTGCAGCCCAAGAGGATATAGGTTAGAAATTAAGGAAAAGCTTGCCAAGAGGAAAAATAATCCTATCTGGGCAGGGATGGCATTCCACTCTTGTAATTTTTAAGAGCAAGCAATACACCTTTCAGCTGGGTAGTGCTTGGTGCGGAGGTGACCTCTAGACTCCCCTCCTGCCCTGATTTCTAGTTTTCCCTATGGAAGCCACCACCACTGAGGAGACCACGGGCCGCTTGATGCACTGCCTGAAATAGATGGGCAGGATAGAAACCTTAGAAGAGAGGACGACAGTTTGTTAGCTTGCCTGGTGTGCTCGGTGCTGCATAAAGAGCAAGGACAACTCCTGCCCCATTGCCCTGGACAATAAAGATGCTGTGAATTCCAGATTATTGTTCATGCCTGAATTTCCTACCTGTATTCAGGAAAATCTTGGGGCTTCCCTCCATGCCACTACTAAACTACAGTGAATTAGCATTTTAAAAGCTCTGCTGAATCTATATTTGGTAAGAACAATGCAACTGTTACTAATTTAAGTTTGGCCAAACACCTATCCTACTAAATAGCGGAGAATTTCAGTCTGGATCTGGACTTTGCCACTTCTGTCCAGGACAACTGACTATCTGGTGTAAGTCAGCACTTTCAGCTGCACTCACGTAGGAAGCACCTATCACACATTCCAAAAATCTCCCTGCTTGCCCGAGCAAATAGGACACTGCACATATCCAAAATCTGCGTGCGATGCATATGGATGCACGTGTTGGACACTACCAGGGGTCCTCTGAACATTGGGAAGAAGCCTTTTCCTCTTCAAAGGCAGCCTTTATTATTGTTCTTCTTGGAGAGCCTCTTTTGAAGACACAAGGACCGTTAAGTCAGACGATTGTGCTACACACAGTCTAATCAGCAAACCTGGCATGTTTGTGTGCAGAAAAGGGGAAAAAAAATCCCCCATTGATCACTATTTGCCTTTTACCTTAACCAAGCCTGCCTTGATCTCAGGAAACCCAGGGTGCTTGGAGTACAGAGGCACAAGTTCAAAGACACAGCAAGAATTTAATCTGCAAGCAAAAGGTGCTCTTCAGGCAGGCGGGAAGAAGTAATTAGAAAGCACAGCTATTCCAAAGCTTCGATAAATGACATCAAGGCAGCCATTATACACTCATTAAAGCATGAGGGTCCTCCACTCTTGTCAATCAAGAAAAAAATCAAGACTGTAGACATATGGGCCAGATTGTAAAGGCAGGAGCAGGAGGGCTCCTCAACACCAACCTGAGGAGCAGAAGACAGAGGTTCTGCAGGTGAGGCAGGAAACAAGCAGCTTCAGGAGGCCCACATCTGTTAAGGCTTTCTTCTATTGTTTAGTTGTGCCCCTTCCATCCCCTCCACCATCAGCATCTACAGTGCTCCATGAGCTCCATGGAGCTTCATGAGCTTTAGCTTTCCAGATGCAATGTCCCATTTTGGTGTTACCCATCCAAAACATAGTGACTTTTTAGTTCAGCATTTTGGTTATTATTTCATTTCACCTTCAAAAACTACACCCCGGCCCACTCCAGTCCTGGGAAGCCTGATGACAAATCAGAGGGCAGTTATGCTTCTGTATCTCCCAGCACCAGGCAAATGTAACGCTGGATTCAGGATCCTGTTGCTTCAAAACTGCAGATGCAGAAGGAGATTCCTTTCTGTGTAATTTTTCCATCTCCATCTTCTCATCTGTAAAATGCAGCTAATCATTGTGCAGCTTTTGTCTGTTTAGGCTGTAAGCTCTGAGGGGCTATCCAAGGACACCGCGTGCGAGGAGCCCCTCCATCAGACAAACAGAAGATGACTTGCATGAGCTGAATGCAGGCAAGGTTGGCAGTGAGAGATGGCATCTCTTATCAGAAAAATTGATTCACAAAAGCCAAGAGGAGCAGTTTTCTCTCCAGCAAGCAACATCAATACACGCATATAGATCCAGAGCTAGTGTTTTCCTCACAGCATTTCACCACCTCTCTTTTCAACATCCCTCTCTACCCCTGTCCCGTAGGAGCATGGCAACTGCTCCCAGACTCGGGTTTTTCACATCAGAGAGGCCTGAATCCCACATAGTGGTGATGCAAACACAAACCCCCTCTCCCACGCCAGATGTGTGCCAGCTGTAGCTGAGCAGCACGAGCTGTGACCCCCTGCTTGGCTGCCCCAAAGGAGCAGGCGGAGGTTGTGGTACCCAGTTGCTGCCGGGGGGCAGGAAGGGAAGGGGTGACACTGAGCAGCACAGCATGTCCCTTCTGCAGACCAGCGTCTCCCCTCTCCTTCTCCCCCAAGCCCAGGAGGCAGCAGCCACATCGTGCAGCGTGATGCTGCTTCTGATCTTCGAAGGCTTGGAGAATCGCCTGGACACTGAGCAGGCTCCCGCTTGAGCTTGGAAGATGCCCGTGTGAGTGTGTGATCCCTGCTGCCACCCTCCACTGTCAGCTCTGCTCCAGGCAGATCTCCATAAGCCTCCCAAACCGCTGAGGAGCTGGGGCTGCTGGCAACAGTAGGAGCCCTTTCCCCTGCTGCAAGTGCTGATCCCTCCTAAAACCTGAAGCGATTGCATTAATCACTTTGCTTCGAAGTAGGCCATGCTGAATGTGTTTGAGCCTGGCTGATAAAATGGGGAGAGGAAGAAGTGCAAGGAGATTAGAAAAGAATCGTGCTTAATTTGGGAATGTCTCTGAAGATTTATTCCAAAGCATAAAAGCCATGGAGAACGCTCCCGCCCAGAGATTAAAGATGCTCTGAGTCACATCTCAGAGGCCTGACAATAGCTTATTCAGGAGATCTGCCTGCAGCCACGAGACAGAGGATACAGTTTTCCCAAAGCACTTCAATTTTCAGGAGAAAAAAAAAGAAAAAGACTAGACTCCATTAGTTTCACCAAATAACATGAGATGACATGGTCCCCATCTTTCCTAAAGCTGGCTATAGATCCCTGCATTTTGTTGGCCTGCGGAAAACCACAGCCAGCAGTTGGTGACAACTTCTGAGTCGTCACTTTCTGGCATTTCCTATTGCATTTGACCTCCAAACAAAAACAGAGCTAAGAAGTCAGTGGAAGGCCCTTGCTGATCAGGGAAGAATGCAGCAACCATTGCCTCTTTTCAGCCGTGTCCCTTCATGTCCACTTCCACAGAAGTGAAATCCAGGGGCTAAAGGTGTTCGGCTATTTTCTCGTGTTGGCCTCTCCTGGACCACCTGGTGCTCCCTGCTGCACGGCCAACTTTGTGAGCATCATACCACCCCCAAGCAGTTGTCCCCATTCTGCGATCCTGTTGGTGGCCACAAGCATTGGGCTTGTGGATGGTGCCAGGATCTCAACATCTCTTTCCCCACAAGCTCATGATGGGCCCACTCTTCATGCCAACTCCAGATGAGCCTCCAAAGGAAAGAAGACAGCACCTGCAAGAGGGTGCATGTAGGACTGGTCTTCCATTTTCTGCTTCACTCCTCCATGCAGGACCCTGTATGAGGCTGCACACCAGCAGCTCAGGGGACAGGGGGACCAGAGCGCAGGAGAGCAGCCACAGCACTGTGTGGCCAATGCATGAGAAGTTCCTTTGCATCACTGTGCAGAAGATCATCTTCGATACTAACATTACAGACGGTCCTTTCTGAGCAGCTGCCACCAATGCTCCTTGTTCTGTTCTCCAAGATAGCTGGAGCAGAGACAAGCCCAGCCCCATAAGAGGCTGTGCGGGGTTTGTTTTGATCTTCCTGCTGATGGGGAAGGACAGCCAGAGCCTGCTGAACAGAAAAGGCTGTGTACCAGCTCTCTGCGTCCAGGTAATTGTACTCATCTCCTATCCATCATCCCGGGTACAGCAGGCTCTGCTGCCAGACCTAATGCCCTTTATGCCATTTCTTTCATGGAACTGGCTTGAAATTGATTTTGAAACAGAAGCAAGAGGCTCTATCAATTTTCCCCTTGGAGGTGTGACAGTGTGTCTGCTTTCTGCCAGGTTAGGTTATTTTTGTTCTGTGCTGTATATGTGTGTGTGTTTCCCTGGCTCTATTCACTGAGACAGGTAGAAAGGATCCCATCTTTTGGAAGTCAGGCTGGTGGGGCAGAGGAGATGACTGATAGCGTGATGCAGCAGAATGACAGCCACCCCCACACTTCATGCTGTGTCCATCACCTGCACCTCCACTGGCTTTGTTTGCCAGGGGAAGGGTTCTAGGAAGAGATCTGAGGCAGATTCATTTTCTGCATCTCAGTCAGCCCTTTTCAAATCATGAGGTTCACCTCCCAGGCTGTGGAAGAAAACTGAGGTTGAAGGCTAATGCAAAAAGTTTCCTCACCTGTGGCAAGTGGATCCCATTAAAAGCCACCCCTACATCTCTAAGTAGTGCAAGGTCATAGGATAGCTTTTTGATGTTTTTCTTGAGGTTCCTGCTTTACAATTGGTCTCTCTAACTAGAACCTGTAACACTAAGAACATTGAAAGAGGTGAGAGCCATGCCCATGGATCCCACTGCTCTTATGCAGCCATGCAGCAAGATTATGATATCCTCTGGCTGGAAGTGGTTTTGGAGATGGGATCCAAAATCGGAAGGAGGATGGGTTTTGGTTTTTGTTTGGATTGTTTTTCCTGATTCACATTAATATTAAATACTAACAGAGCAGTTAAGATTTCCCCCATTCTTAAGCAGGAAACTTGTAGCACCATCTGATCTTGAAGATTCCTGTTAACAGCAGAGTGCCATTCAGCAAACACATCTGCCAGATCTGGTCCGGTGGCAGTTTGAGATATTGCCAGCTGGAATGGACATAAACCTGGTGTGATTATAGTCCTCTCAGCCCCAGCCAGGATCCAGGCAAAGCTGGAGAAGCCTTTTCAAGGTTAGTCCATCATCCTAAATCAGTCTGAAAATATATTTGCTCAACTTGTCCTTTAAAACCTCCACAGAATTCCAGTCACAGAATGGTTGAGGTTGGCAGGGACCTAGAGCTGGTTTTCCAGGACCATGTCCAGTCAGCTTTTGAGAATTTCCAAGGATGGAGACTCTCTACAGCCTCTCTGGAAAAGCTGTTCCAGTGTTCAGTCACCACAATGTACTGTTGGTGTCTGGCATAGTTCTTCTCAGGTGCAGGACCTTGCATTTCCCCTTGCAGAACTTCATGAGGCTCCTGTCAGCCCATTTCTCCAGCCTGCTGAGGTCCCTCTGGATGGCAGCAGGACCCTCTGGCGTATCAGTCACTGCTCCCAGTTTTGCTTCACCAGCAAACTTGCTGAGAGTACACTCTTTCTCATTGTTCAGATCATTAATAAAGATGTTGGACAAGGCTGGGACCAATATTGACCACTGGGATACACCGCTAGCTACTGGCCTCCAACTAGACTTCATGCTGTTGATCACTGCCCCCTGGGCATGGCTATTCAGCCAATTTTCAGTGCACCTCACTGTTTGTTCATTTCTGGCAACAGAGAGGTCTTGCTTTTGCCTGCAAATCTGTTGTCATTTTTCACTATGCTCTCTCTTGGGAGATTTTCTCTTTTCTTTTTTCTTCCTCACTGCCTTTTGAAGCTTTTAAACAGTTCCTCCTTGCACCTGGCTAAACCTTGGTGCCACGTACAGAGGAAAGTGGGGACAGATGCTGCTTCTCATGATTTGCTCTGTCACTGAAGGGAATAGCCCTGGCGCGTAGCACAGGCTCCTTCAGCGGCGTCTCCTGTCTATGTGTATGAACCTCTTGTTTCCAGATTACTCTGGGGCTGGTTTTATTAGTGGCTGATTGAGTGGTCTCAGCATGGCTCTTGTGGAATACCCACATCTTCTGTTCACCGCGGAGCAGATGGAAATGTTCTCAGTGAGACACTCATGCATATGCAATACCTACAGAGGACAACATCTCCGCTCTTATTGCTGCTGCCAACGATGCCGCCTGTCAGCTTCTGGGTGAACTCGACTGATATTTATTTGGGCAGTATCAGAAAGGAGCATTGGCAGAAAGCTCCCTAAGTCATGTAAAAATGCCACTGATGCTTCTGGTGGAAAATCTGTAAATGCTGTAAATACCCTATTGAAATTGCTTTTTTTTTTGTCACTGAGTGTTGAAATCTTGACAAAATGCTTGAAAAAAAATAATATCCTTTGGAATGGTTTGCCCACCTTTTCAAAGACAGTGCGATTAATAAAGGGCTTCTTTCCACTTGAGCAGCCCTTTATACCTGCTGGAGTCTTCTGGGTGAATGAGATTAAGGTATGAAAGACTTCAAGAAGCAAAACCACAAATAGATTTGGAAAGGACAGAGCATAAAAAAGAGTGCCAGACACTAGCATTTAGGGATATTCTGGAATTGACATTAAGCCATTTTTGTGCGGTCCAGGGGTTATATGGCTAAAAAAGGACATACGAAGCAATCCTATGATTAGAGAGTCACAAATTTGGCACCCTCATGTTAGGAGGAACAAGGGATTGAGGAAACAAAAGGAACCGCTCTCTCACCAGCTGGAGATGGACACTGTGGCTCATGCACCTGCACAGCATAAACACGTATGGATTTATACGTGTGGCTGAGTGAATTACAACCCAGCTTATTCCTGCTTGTCTGTAACACAATAGACCAGCTCTCCTCTCCGACTTGCCATTCTTAATTATTGGATTGCTGCCTTTTAAAATATTAGAAAAAGGAATGTTTGTCATCAGCCATGTCAATTCTGTAACCATGATCCTGCGTCCAGACTCTTCTTCCACTGACCACAGATATCCTACAGTCAAACCCCTGGTGTTCTCAGCAAGACCCAAAAGCCATAAATGTTTTGTTTCAGCAGAAATTGAGATTTTCTTGATCTGCCACATGCAGAGACAAGTTTTTGTAAATGCCCTCCTGAAGGCTGTGAAATGCTGAATGGCCGAACAGTAAGGCACCGGGCTCAGGCGGTGCTTGCATTGATTAGCTGAGCCCTGATTGATGTGTGGATGCTTTATGCTTTGTTCTCTAATGCACTTTCAGCAGCGCTAATAAAATTTCCTTTGAACAAGTGGGAACAGGTGATCACACAATTATGTGTGTCTTGTCTGTCAGGATGATTCAGCCTCATGTTGTTGTCATAGCAGCATGTCCCCATCGTGGGCTCACACGTTGCGGTAGGGTTCTTTTGTATGTGCTGGTTTGTGATTTGCAAATAATAAACAAAACCCAGTGCCCTGCGTTGATAGAACAGTTGCTCTGTTGTTGGAACTGTAACTGCATTTAAATGTGGGAGGAAAAGTGGAGCTGATTGTCAACACCCTTAGGACACCTCTGTAAGGATTTCCAAGGATGAAAATGCAGCCTAGATTTGACTTTGATTTGGGGAGTCAAAGGAAAGAGCTGTTAAATTTGTTTCTATATCCTCTGGAGTGAGAGCTGGGTTCCCTCTCCTTCCAAAGGAAGCGTACTCTATGGCAGGGCTGTGCCATTACTCATCTGGTATGACCCAAAGAGCAGGACTTTGGTTATTTAACCAGTCCTGGCACAGAGTTCTCTCCAGCCCCTGAGCCACAGGTCCATACCTTGCTCCGAGTTTGTGCTGACCACCAGTCATCCTGCACAGGCACTGGGATCACTGCCTGGATCCTAAGTGAGATGCAAGGCTGTGGGGTGGGATGTCACACACACACAGAATCACACACAGAATCTTAGTGGTTTGAAGGGACCTCTGAGATCATCGAGTCCAACCACATTAAAAAAAAAAGAAAAGCCAAAAAACCCCACAAAAACAAAACAAAAAAACCACCCAAACAAACAGAAAAACACACGCACAACCCAAAACAAAACAAAACAAAAAACACAAAACCCAGAAAAAACACACAAAAAAAGCACCCACCAACTAAACCCCACACCCACAACCCCACATACAACACCCCACCACAAACTAATAATCTTGGGCACTAGAGCATGCCCTGAAGAGCCACGTCTACACGTTTCTTAAATACCTCCAGAGATGGTGACTCCACCACCTCCTTGGGCAGGCTGCCGTTCCAGTGCCTGACCACTCTTTCAGTGTCACATAATGCTGCCCTGATCACACTCCAGCCTGTTGGCTACTTAAATTTGCTCTTTGTCATGCTGGCCACATAGGGAGCCACACTGGTATGGAAGGGCTCTTCCCTGTCTTCATGTATCACCACAGCCCACAGGTTTCTAGAGAAGACCTCAAACAGTAGGGTGCCAGTGATCCATGACAAAACATGCCTCAAGAACTGAGCCTGCTGAAAAGACACAACATTTCTAGCCTTAGTTGTAGAAGTAGCCAAATCTGAAGCCTGCAACTCTTCCATTGTTTTCCATGTACACATAGGTTAATAGTCAGTGGGGCATTAACTATCTGGAGATGTTCAGAGATGAAGGAAGCCTACCTGCAGTGCCACAGCAACAACCCTTGCAGAACAGACCAACTGTA
This sequence comes from Gallinago jamesoni, assembly GCA_025769975.1. NCBI lineage: Eukaryota > Metazoa > Chordata > Aves > Charadriiformes > Scolopacidae > Gallinago > Gallinago jamesoni. The sequence continues at coordinate 23,986,356 of JAOQGH010000004.1, read as the reverse complement.
ACCCATAGGAAAGTCCCACAGTGACGGGAGGGTTGTTCCAGCCCCGGCTGGGACATGGCACCGGGCTGTCATAGTGCATGGAAGACTAAAGTATCACACTCACATCCTGAGAGCCAGGAGGTCCCTGGGGAGGCAGGGGGAGCACCTCTGCTAGGCATAGGCTGGTTGTCAACACCCTTAGGACACTCCTGTAATCCTGATAATGCTTTCGAAGAGGCATCTCTCCTTGCATCTGATCCTTGTGGCTTCCTGCAAGTTCAAATTGACATCCATGGGGGCTGATCCTCAATCAAGGTGGATCACCGTCTGACTAATTCAACTTGCGCCATACAGAGAGGGCCTGAGCAGCTGCAACTCCATTTGAAGTTGATTTGAGCTGGTTGTGGTTTGGGGCTATGTGTTAAAACAACAGAAAAAAGCTGACACACACAGTCAGAATGGTTAAGGAAGAGGAGAGTGGAGATCCTAAAAGAACCCTACATCCAGGAGCAATCTGAGTGTCACTGATTTTCCTTCTTTGTTTGCCCTGACAGACAGAGCCCAACATGAATCAGGTGTCTAAGGAAATTTTCAATCATATTTAAAAAGAGAGAGAGAGGATACTAGAAAATGGGATAGGATTGCACTGTGATGCTGTGACCTGTCTGTGCCCAGAGCTCTGCCTTAAATTGGAAGAAAAGTGCCAATTAATCTGACACCGAGGAAGGCATAGGCAACAAAACCATTTCATGTCTGCTCATTTCCCCCCATGACATGTAGTCTTCTCCACCTTGCTAATCGGAGAAAGCTTGCTAACAGCTCTCTGATGTGGGTTTAATTAAATACCTTTCGAATGCCCCTGAGCGGTGGGAAAAGACGGTGGAATCATTCCAAGTCTGACACACTGAGGGACGGCTTCAAATCTGGGGCTTCTCGTTTCATTGCCAAAAAAATGCAGGCGCTGTGGGAGCAGTGGAGGATCTCTAATAGCGACGGAGCCAGAAACTAAAGGCTGCCAACATCTGGCTGTGGAAAGGAGGATCTTTCATATCCCAGCAGTTCTTATAATCCTGCAGAGAAGATTCTTGGTCATCCTACAGCAAAGGAAGGGCTCTGAGGGAGGGGAGACACACCTGCAAGGGATATATGTGAGGCGAGGATGCTGCTGTTGTGCCCCAAGAAGAAGGGCTGCAGGTCCTTAAAGGGGGTGGAGCAGCAAAGTGTAGAGGAGAAGAGAGGAAGAAAATGTGCTCTGGGTGGAGGCGGTACAAGAGAGGAGGAGCAAGCACCAGGTGTGTTGGAACACAGCTGTGTTCCAAGCCCACAAGAGACACTTCAGTAGGTCACTTCTGTTTGGTGGGTATACACAGGTCTTGGTGCGTTGTCTAAAGAGACGTGTTCCTGCCTGGGAATCAGGGCTCCCATGTGCTGGGACCATTTGTGCTCTAAATAGGACAAAGCATAATTGGTTTTATGAGCTTTGGCATGTGGAGGTGGAGGGGGAGCACGCCATGGGCACCAGGTGGATGGTGGGTCACGTAGATGCCCTTGCAGCAAAGCCAGACCTTAAGCCAAAGCATCAGCTGTGACACAACTTTCCCCATTTCTTTAAAACACCCATTTCCCCCCCTCCCCATCCCAGGAGGAGGCTGGGAGTGCAGGGTACAGGCTGAGCGCTGCAGGAGAGAGCTGGCAAATAATCTGAGAGCAAGAGAAAAAATTTCAACGAGACTTTGAAAGAGTCTATTTAGCTTATCAGAAAGGAGGTCAAGAGGTGATTTGATTACAGAGCATAAGTGCCGTCAGCGGAAGAAAACACCAGTTTCTAAAGAGCTTTTTAATCTATCAGAGAAAGCCGGAACAAGAACCAATGGCTGAGAGATGAAGCCAGACAAATGCAAATAAGACATGGGGAGTATATCTTTAGCAGGGAGGGAGATAAATGAAAAGAACAAACTCAAGGAGAACAGCACTCAATATCTCTGGGTACCTTCAACTGGGAGCTGGATGACAAGCTTAAGCAGGAGAGGGGCTGGGTTTGTTCCAAGGTGTCCTTTAGGAGCCCGTGGTATATGGACATATGTATAAAGTGGTCTGGTGCTTCTTTGCCTCTTAAACGTGAGAAAATCTGAGTTCCTTGACCTTGTGGGAGCAGAAAAATGTCTGAGCACAGGCTTCGGGCAAACCTGGTTCAGTCATCAGGAAGAGCTCAGCAAAAGGTTTGTGGTTTCTAAGTCAAAACTGTACCTTGGGGGCCTGGGCTTGCAGAGGCTTGGTGGCCTGAGCCTGTTTGGTGTTCCTCCTGGCAACACACCGGCCATGTCCTGGTGAGAAATTCCAGCCTAGTGGAAGGAAAAGCTCTGCTATGGGTAGGAATTAAGGAATTGCCAATTAAGAGCATAAATAAAGGTATACCAGAAGTCCATCCCATCATATACCTGTGTCTGTCACTGGTAGGGAAGCCCAGCAGAGGGTTGGGGGGGGGGGGGAACAAGTCTGGAGTGATCCTTACCTGGAATTTCTTCCTTGTTTCCAGCAGTTTGTGGCTGATGGACTCCTGAAGTGGAGGCTGACAGACAGGTATTAACAGACCCTGAAGGATGCTTCGCCCATGAAATTGTCAGGCTGCTTTTGGATCTATTACACTTTTGCCTGGAGCAATAACATTCATAATTTAGTAACTCAATGTGTGAAAAAGTACATCTTTTTGCTTGTTTCAAATCCTCTGATCCTCTCGCTGGTACTTTGTTGTTGTTGTTGTGAGGAGCACAATATACTTACTAATTGCCATTTTTTTGTGCTATTCAAGTTTGTTGAGGCTTCTCTCCCTCCCTCATGGATATTTAGGGCAGGGTATCCTGATGGAGTCAGTCTCCTCCTGTGGTAAAAGTGACATCCACTGCTATCAGTAGATGTGTCACAGCCAACCCACCAAGGTGTTGGTCACCACCAGAGGCCCAAAAGAGACACATGCTAGAGCCATCCTGCACGGCTGGATTACCAAGGGTGAGGAGAGTATATACAAATGGTATGCCAGAAAATACAGCTTATCTTGAGTTGGCCAGGAACATTCTTATTTTTAATTTGCCCTATTTCTAACCCCAGCATCTCTGGGAGAATGAACACTAAGCAAAAGAACTTCTCAGCACTAATTTCTGTGTTTCTCATTCGAATCCCTCCTGTTTGATGATAAGAGAGGGTTTCTAAGCCTGCATCCTCCAGGGATGTCTGGGCAGCTACCTCTTTGTTATTGCTGTGTTTTCACCTTTTTCTCTGTACAGCTGTGTTCAATAAAGGAAAACTTTTAACAAATAAACCAAGCAAACCCTTTTCAGCCCAGGGGCTATTTGCTGATGAAACCAGAATTTAAATATTTACCACTTGGATGTGAACAGAATTCCTGGGTTGTGCTGCCTGGCAAGTAAAGAAGCTTATTCAGCATTGAGGTAAAGTCCTAGTGAAGTCTTGGAAATCATTTCATATCAGCAATGGGTGTTTACAAGTGAGTAGGTAAATTCTGCCTCAACTGAACACATCGTCATTCTCCTCCACTCCATGGGCTGATGTAGTGAGGGTCCATAGGTAGGAAAAGTGTCAAAAGTGGGTTGCCCTTCCAAATGTTTGCCAACTGAAAGCAGGTATCTTGACTCAAACAAACAAAAAAACACTAACACTCTGAGTCAGTCACATTCTTTTTGTTTTTAATGGTTGTAAAAATAAAAAAAAATCCCCTTTCATACATCAGCAGTTTTCTATTTAAATGTTTAATCTTTTTAATTCAATTAATTTAATTTATAAACTATAAGTTCAAATAAAGGTTAACTAGCTAAAAAGAAAATAAACCACATCAGCGTATCTAAAGGAAATATACTATGTGACCCACGCTGAGAGTTAAGTAATTTGGGAGTGCAACAAAAGTCAATGTTGAGCTTTCCAGTCCAGCCCATGCTTGGAAAGATTTTTCAGCTCTTGAAAGGTATGTCGGTTGGGACAGCTGTTTCCTGTATTTGTTTGGGTGGGAAACTGCAGTGAATAATCCCGACTGTTCATGTCATTAGGAATGTATGGGAAATTTCTTTACTGTTTGTTACGAAACAGCATGTGCTGATTTTCCATCTGAAAATCAGGCCACCAATTCCCAGCTGGACAAACCAGGAGATAGTCTTGACGTGGAGGAGTTTGCGGTGTAAATACACAGACCACAGATTGTTAGTCCTCTTTTACCAAGTGCATAATAAAGCCCAGAGCCTTACAAACTGGAATTTAATTATTTCGGTAAGGGCTAGAGAGTCTGTACAGAACTTAGCTTTGATTTTTTTTTGACTCTGCATCTACTTTCAAGTAGGTCATCCTTTCTCCAAGAAGGAAAAAAACTTGCCCAAAACATCACTTGACATAATGGACTTTTTCCTGAAGTACCTACTTAGAGGTGAAGGAAACACAATGTTAAATGTGTCTCCTCCACAGTTGTGTTTAATCGCTCTTATTCCTTGGAAGCCACATGAGGCTGTAAGCACGCAGCAGCAGCCATCTGGAGATGATCCTGGTCCAGCTGGACTGTCCCCAATCCCACTCCTGCTCACAGACGTGCCACCCATCCTGTGCACGCGGCAGGGGCAGAGCAGGGTCCTGAGCGTGTGTTGGATTCGTGCCTGTCGAGATCCACATCAGCTTGTTTGGTCAGCACCACCAGCGCTGCCTTTCTGGAAAGCAGGAGTGACAAAGCCTGGCTTTGTATGCGTTCATGTCATCCTGGCCTCATGGTGCTCATGCCATGGTGACCATCCCTGTGGGCAGCAACAAGTCCATTAAAGAATCATAGAATCATAGAATGGTTAGAGTTCAAAGGGACCTTAAAGGCCATTGAGTTCCAACCCCCCTGCCATGGGCAGGGACACCTCCCACTAAAGCAGGTTGCTCAAAGCCCCATCCAGCCTGGCCTTGAACACTTCCAGGAATGGGGCTTCCACAACTTCTCTGGGCAACCTCTTCCAGTGTCTCACCATCCTTACAGTAAAGAATTTCTTCCTGATATCTAATCTAAATCTCCCTCTTTCAGATTAAAACTATTAACCCTCATCCTATTGCTACAGTCCCTGATAAAAAGTCCCCCCCCCATCTCTCCTGTAGCCTCCTTTAGGTACTGGAAGGGGCTATAAGGTCTCCCTGGAGCCTTCTCTTCTCCAGCCTGAACTCTCAGCCTGTCTTCACAGGAGAGGTGCTCCAACACTCTGATCATCTTCGTGGCCCTCTGCTGCACCCCCAAGATACAGGCTTCTCTTGCTCAGGGTAAAGGAACAACCAGTCTTGAGTTTCTTCCCTTTCCTCACCCCAAAGAATAAATTTCAGTGGTTCAAAAAAACATGTGCCTGGCTTCAAAACATAATAATCCACTTTGCTTCAGTGTTTTTTTCCTCCGAGCCTTTCAGTGTCATCCAACCTTATTTCCCAGACTGGGGCTTCATCCCCCCGTCACGGTGGAGCTGTAAAAACCAAAGTAGAAAGGCAAGGTAGGATTCTCAGCTCATCCCGTGACTGCCCCAGGCTTTACCCGAAGCACCAGTTTTCATGAGACTCATGCTACAGCTCTCAAGGAAGACAGTGCCAGCAGCCATGACACGACAGCATCCAAACGCCATTCATCAAGCCAGTGTGGTTTGCTTTCGGCTGCTTTTAATCTTTCCCAGACTCTCTCAGGGAACAGCTTGGATCCTCCTGTGAATTGGAGAGTTCAGTCTCCCTCAGCAGACCCCAGACACAGGCAGTTAACAGCAACAGGCTTTTCAGCAAGCACAAAATAAAGGGCTGGATTATTTCTTTTTTTTTTTTAAATAGATGCTATTAGTGTTCTGGGAAGAACCAGGACTCGTACTCATTAAGTCTGCAGTCTCCAAAGTATTTACAGAGAGGAAAAGAGCATAACTCGCTGAAATTCTTATTGTTGTAGCAAATGATCAATGCACTTATTCGCAGAGCCGTAGTGTCTGTGATTAATTCATAGTCAGAAATAATAGCGGAGTACCTGCTGCGTTGCTATTACCTTATCTCTGCCTCGCTGGCTGATTCTCAGGTACAAGCAAAACCAACCCTTAATTACTTGGTTAAAAACCCGCCGGCTGCCAGGGAACAAATGGAATGATATGGCCACCTCCACTGCTGCATTTTACAGCTCCCAGAGATAATTGAATGGAAGGAAACGCACTTCAAAGTCCCCAAGAGCCAGCACTGGCAGTAAACGCCTGGATGTGCCCCAAGGAATGGTCAAGGAGTGGGGAACAGCCAGCTGGGGGGTGCGACCTGCATCGGGAGCAAACTTCACACACTGGTGGAGAGTTGGGTTATTTCTATCCTTCTGTCAGGAGGACCTTTACCATCCTGTTCAGATGCCTCTCACCTGTTTTACACTTATCTGTGCTGTTCTCCGTTTTTCAGAGAGAACCTGCTGCCTTGAGACACTCCTGCCGTGCCTGGCCTGAAGCAAGAGGACCACTGTTTTCAGGCAATTGTCCCTGTAACCCTGCCTGGTGCTGCTATGCAACCTGCTTGCCCTCCAGACAAGGGAGCAGGCAGTGTTGTTGCCTACAGCCCAGGCAGCCAAGCCCAGCGGCAGCTGGCCAGCCATCACTGGAACTGGCTAGGGAGGCTACAAACATTCCATGGCCTCAGCCAAGCAGATTCAATGACAGCTCTGAAGTCCTCTGAAGTATGGTACTACATGGGAGCTCCCGGCAGGCACAGGAAAACTCTCACCCTCTCTCTCTAGTGGGATGTATGCACCAGTGGGACACTGGGGAAAATATTCTTAGATGTCCTCCAATTGTGGACAGCCTGGACCTTTAACACCAGGACTGTATCCCTCAGTCTTGCTGGTGTCAGGCCCAGGTGTGACTTGTTCATCAGGTCACAGAATAATTTGGGTTGGAAGGAACCTCTCTGGAAGTCTCTGATCCAACACTCCTCAAAGCAGAGCCAGCTTAGATCAGATTGCCACAGGTATTCGTCCAGCCAAGTCTTGAATATCTCTAAGGACTGAGATTCCCCACCTCTCTGGGCCCCTCAGAGAGTGTCTGGCCATCCTGAGGGTGATTTTTTTTCCTAGTGTCTAATTGGAATTTCACTTTTCACAACTTTCACCCATTGCTCTCTTCCTTTCACTTGGCATCTCCAAGAAGAGCTTGGCTCCACCTTCTCAGAACCTTCCCACCTCAGTCAGTAGCTGAATCCTCAAAATTCATTTTCATTCTCCCCTTCCCTTGCTGCCTTGCTGTCTCTGCCAACACCAGAACAGCTATCTCATATGGAGATGTCCCTGCACAGGGGTTCTTCAGGTGGGTTAGGGCATCCATTTAGACCCCAGGCTTTCAGGGCTCTGTAATTATGGAGAAGACATTGACATGTCCTTGACAAGCCAAGCAGCCAGGCTTGTTCAAGCTGCAGCGGGACACCACTGCGGGATGGAAGTGATTGCTTCTGAGGCACTCTCTTTAAGGACACAGGCAAATAAAAATGCAGGAGAAAATCAGCCGTGTTACATAGTCATGCTTTTAATTGCCTTGGCTAAATGGGAAATGAAACGCTGGAAACTTCAAGTCCTGTTTGATGTTTAGCATCCGTGCTCCAAAAGGATGGGTTCTCCGGGCACGGCTTTGGTACGCCCAGGAAGCGTGAAATCACTCCCAAATTGCTCGACGTGTAAGGTAATTGGCCTCCATTGCCTGAAATGCTCTGGCTGCAGACTCGGAGAACAGACAACATCTCCCAAGTGGAACAAACTCTGATCAGAGACACCATGAGGGCTGTTTGCGTGGCACCCGTGTGCCTGGCATTGAGGGCTCCTTGTCTGACTGTTCCAGAGACCATCTAACACTTCTGTGGAGGAGCTCAGTGCCTGGCCAGGTTGGGGCAGGAGAGATATTCCCTATGCCACATACTTTCCATGACGGGTTGAACGTGGCACTTCTGGCAGAGCAGCACAAGCTCGCAAAGACTGCCATGCTTGGAGCTCTTCTCCTCCCACGTGGGAATTTTTGTTCTCTGAAATGGGATCCACGATAACATCCCACCTGCCAGTTTTGTTTGTCTGTGGCCATTTCTACACTTTCCAACTCTGCGATGACAATCTTCTGCTCGTCTCCAATGATAACGCCATGGACTCAGCACATCTGTTGAGAACGATGGTGACAGGGTCAGCCAGAATGTGACCACCATGTGCAGCAAAGATGCTTGAAGGCCAAACAGTTCTTTATACAGTCACATCGCACACTGGTAGCCATTGTTGTTACCTCTCTTCTCTTAGTTCTGCCATGCCTTTGGAGATGGAGGACTTTGAGGGTGGGGGTGAAACACGGTCTTCTAGATTCATGTTCATGGATTTATACAGTGGCTCAGAGACATTCCCTGTTGTCTTCTTATGTCCTTCCCTAATAACTTCTTGCAGCAACAGGAGAGGTCATAAGAGAGCTTTGCAAACATATACGACTCCCCCAGGGCCACAGTGCAGGGCTGAGATCCAGTTCCAAGCTCACGGGCCTAACTTCAGCAGAAATCCCCTCCTCACATGTTTTCAGGACCATCTCCTCACAGCTTCTGTAATCTCCAGAAGCCCAGAATCCCCCAGGGAAGGTGCAGCAACTCCCATCCTTCCACACTTCTCAAAGCTGTTTCATTATCAATGTTCCTGGCTGTGATCTGCTGCCAGACTGCAGGAGCTCTTGGCAAGCTCATGGGATGTCAGGGCTTGGGAATCAGCACAACGGTCCCCGTCGACACACCTTACCCCTATAGCATGATGCTGTTGGCCTCTCCTTAATTTTCACTCTCCAAATATTCGTTTAGATGAATTAGGACCAGAGGATAAGAAGACAACCTGCAAGACCCAACCACTGCTGTGAGTCTTTTGGCAGGAGAAAGGCGCTGGTTTTCTTGAGAGGAGTTGTTCTTCCTCAGCTGAAGAAAAGAGAAAAAATGATGTGTGCAATCTTGGGTATTTTTTTTCTTTATTTTTTCTTTCATGCTGGATACAAAAGGGTAGACTTTGGTGTAAATGTCTGGAGATACATTAAAACCTGTTTATAGCTGTTGAAAAAACTCAAGTCATCAAATTAATTTTTTTTTAATGGTTGATCATGATTACATCAGTCATTAGGAGAACAGGGGAAGGATCTTTGTATCAGCACACTGAAGAAAGCAAGAGGGAATGGCATCCTGAGAGATCACCTAACCACCCTTCCGTGGTGTGCTCTCCTGGCTTGTCCTTGATGCATAAATCCACCTCTCTGGGGCAGAATTATTCACTTTTCTGTTCTCACTACTCCCTTCAGTGGTCTCTTTACGTCCCTGCTCCTTGGGATTCATTCTCTAAGCAGCCTTCCTCAAGAAGGAAGCACCTTGCCACTGGGCTGAGAGGAGGAATGAGCAGAAGGAGGGGAAGATTTCATCCACCTCCCACCCCCACTGCCTCTGGGCAAGCAGAGCTGTCCCCCACCAGCCCCAGCCTGGGGGGATGTTCCTTTCCTCATGCGCCCAGTTGGAAAGAGAGCTGGAGTCAGGGCGATATGCCTTCTGGTTTACCTAGTCCCGACATCAAACTGTAAAACCTAGGGACCTGCAACAGATGGCTAGAACATCTCCTGCCCTTTAGCAGGACCCTGCTCCACTCTGGGCACACCCAGTGGCAGTGTGTCTAATATCCCTTCTCCAAAACTTTTCGAGAAGACATATTTGCCCTACCCCCAGGAGATAGGAGGCGTCAGCAATCACCACGCTGGTGGGAAAATACAGGTTAACAGCAGGCAGCCTGGACTTGGCAGGTAAAACCCAGCCACCAGGGGAAGGAGCCGGCAGCAGGAGGGAGGTATCAGGAGCAGGGATGCACAGCACCTCCGGCAGGTAAGATGCGATGGAGGCAGCAGGGTTTGCCCAGCCCTTCCCCTCCACCGCGGATCACCCCAGCCGGTTTCAGCAGCGATAAAAATCACCTCATCATCTCCAACAAAGGCGATGCAATTACAGAGTGTCTCTGATCAGAGTGGCGATAATCAACAACGTGAGCTCACCTCCTCCACTTGTTTATTTTGGAGGTTTCTTAATACACCAAGAGCCAGTGAAACTAGTGCTAATCCACCCTCCAGCAGCATCTTGGCCAGGAAAGAGGAGCTGTCACTACCACCACATCCTTCCAGACAGACACTACAGAGATCAACAGCTTTGATATTGCAAGGAAACTCCCGACAACCTCTCCTGGAATCAGTGCCTCCTGCCTGCCCCTCCCTGCAGTCTTGGTCCTCATTCTGCTCCCTGTAACCAAATGGTCACCCTCCACAGAGTAAAATGATCTCCATGTCCCATACAAATACCTCCTCAGGGCTATAGAATCTGGCAGAGAAAGGGGCTACAAGGACCACATTCAAAGTCAGAGAAATGTAAATGTGACCAGAATATTGGGGTTTTTCTTCCCCTAGTATGAATCAACCTCTGAAACAACATGTCCAGGAGAGCAGTGGGGCTTCCGATTTTTGATGGCTTCAAATCACAGACAGATGCTTTTATTTTTTCTGAGGGATGTTATTCAAATAACCGGTGGGAGAGATGAAACCTCCTGCTCAGACAATCTCTCCAGCCTCACAGGCTTGTCACCTGCTTTCACCAGGAGGCTAGCACCTAAGGAGGATGGGACCTGCTCACAGCCAACAGGAACTTAGCTGGTCATGCTGCTGTGGGGGTCTCAGCTCCACCATGGAAAGGGCTCTTCTGCTGTAGCTGTTTTTCCCACAGCCCCTGCTGTGTCACCAGTGTGGACCAGATGAACTGCCAGAATGAAGTCTACCTTGTTATTGGGCCATGCTGGTTTTCCCAGGGACCCCTGAGAAATCCTCCACTGGGTTACAGGTAGGTATGTTGGGTTTGGGCATCTCTGGCTCTTCAGCGCTCCAGCTTGCCCAAAGCAATTCCTCAACATGAAACCCTCCTTATCTTTCAGCATCTCCTCACATGCCAAGTCAACAATGAGGGCTTCATCCTCCTGTTCACACTCTCAACCCCTAAAGACCAGCCCTGGATGGGAGAGGACTGAGCCACACAGAGGGGTGGCTTCACAACCAGCTGCTCCTGCCAAAGGCACCTGTGTAACATCATCATTAAGAGATCATCACAGCCAGTGAAAGGCTCTGACACTTGGCACAGACCCCTTTGGGTTCTCATCAGCAGGGATGGGCATCTGCAGGGTTAAGGTTATTGCTGAGAAATTCTGCTGAGCTGGGTACTTTTCTAAGCATGAATGCAGGGAGGAGGGAAAGGCCCTGTAGGATACATCCTGGGTATTTCCTTCATGTCCAAGGACTAATTCATCATGCTCTGTCATGGCTCTGGTTTCTTTTCTGAGGCCTCTGGATTTATTTGGTTGGATCAGTTTATTTAGACCAGGCAGAATGAGTCGTATTTTCATCATATCAAAGACCAGAGCTGGGAAGAGAAGTCTCAATCAAGTTGTGAATTAACCCCCGGGAGAAATACCTATGGAGACTACAGCAGAGCTCTCCGATGTAGGGATGGGTGGGGAGGGATGGAAGAGACTTATTTGCCGTGGTGGCTGGAGAAAGTTCTGTTCTCCTTTCCAGTGGCTGGACCCACCTCTTGCCCGTCATGTGTGAGCTGAGCCCTGCCCACTCCCGTCAGCCACATGCCTGGAGCCCCCCAAGGACTGGCAGGTCCTGCAAGGGCTCTGGTGACACTGGTGTTTAGTGCTTTCCTCTCCACCCCTTCTGCCCTCTCCTCCCAACCTGAATCCTTTCAAGAGGTGGGTGAATCTTCCCAAAGCCCCCAGGATTTGTACAGCTGGTCCAGCACACAGCTGGCAGGGGGCATGTCCATCACAAATTTCCAAAAGCCCACTGAGTTTTTCTTCTCCTTGCTTTCTTCCTCCTCCTCCCTTTATTTTTTGTGGTCTCAGCTGAACACAGAATATTTCAAAGAGATCTCTGTGAACACCAAAGCTTTGAAGCCAGCTGGTGGAGCAACCTCAGATGACATCGAAAAGGAGTGGGGCCTGGCTGGGTGTCTTCCCAGGAGAATGGAATCAAAGCCAGAAGAAATGACAGCACAAGCTGATCTGACTCACTCTGGTTGGAGGTTTCTCCCTCCCTTTGTTACTGAGCCCAGCCCGATGGCCCTTCCTGGTTTTAAATTAGCAAAACCTTTTCTAAGCTTCAGATTAAGTTCCTGGGTCACCAGCAGAGATTGCCTGTAGCAAAGCCCTGGACTTTATCTTTAATTATTGGTAGGAATATTACATTCTTGCAGAAACTGAGCTGAGAAAAAGCCAGCATCTGTGATCCCTGCTGTGGAGCTGAGCATCTGCTGAAGGGAAGACTGGTAATCAGGAGGAGAGGGGTCAACAGAAGATGATCTTCTAAGTCTTTCTCTATAGACTGAATCTCTAATATGTTTACTCAGCCAGATGCAAATCCATTTTGCAAACTCATGGCACTGCTGAGTACAAGTACATGCAGAAAATTAACAAAGCTGGAGCATCAATTCCTCCTCTATCACCAGTACAAGACTCCCGATGACTACATGGGAGGAAGGAAAATATTCTCTCTCCAGTGTCCAGGAAGACGAAGCTGAGTTTCCAGCAGTGTTCTCTAATTCTTAACCAATAGATCCTGTCCAGCACCTCACTGCTTTACTCTCTGTCCTGGCTGACCTCCTTCCCTGGCCTCCATCTGGGTTGCTCCTTCCCTGGGTCCTCAGGGCTTGAGTCTTGCCCTTGTCCATACCCAGCAGAAGAGTGTTCCCGTGGTCGGTCAACTTCCTAAGGCAGGAAACCTTCAGAAAACCAGTAATGGCATCAAGTGCAAAACCGTCTCCAAGCATGGTCATGAGCAGAGGGAACAGTATAACAGAAGCCCAGTGTATACACCCCCTCACCTGGGTATCCTGGACTCACTGAAGGCAATCCTACCTCCTCCTGCATGCTGGCTGGAGGTTTTTCCCTTGATGTGGACTAGAGAAGCCTCCTAGTAACTACTCTGCTGGAAGAGAAACCTCTCATAGCCACTTTATTCCGTGCTGGCACACGGGCAAAGTGTCACTTGGAAAGTGGGGAAACTGTCTGCATTTGGCTGTTTGCGTATGTTTGAGCTATGATGGAGGAGCAGGAGGAACTGGAGGCTAAGCCAAGCCTTATTATGTGGTTGGGGAGCCACCAGAAACTCCCCATAAAGCTTCCTATATTGGTCTGGAAATGGTGCGCTGGCTGGAAGAGGGGGCATGGGCAGAAGAAGACAGGAAGGCAGCACAGCATGGGCTGAGCTGCTCACAGCATGGACAGCCATGGGTTGGGACAGGTCACTGTATTTGGAGCTTATCTTTTCACAGTTCTTTTCTCTCTGCTCTTGACAAAACATGCGCAGGTGTATGTGCGGTGTGCCCTAGGTTGAAGGTCACCTTGCATTCAGCCCAGCACAATAAAACCTTAAAGCAATGGGGTATAACAAAAGAGGTGGGTGGCTTTGAGCCTCTTAAAGAGTGCTGGGTCTTGAAATAGATCACAGCTACCTGGAGGTTAGAAAGCCCTATGTCCATTGTCTTTGTGGCTTCCTAAGACGTCCTGCTCCTCTAGCTCAGAGGTCTGGGGATCCCCTCTGAGCTGATGGTGACAGCTAAGGAGGAATGAGAATGGCTTAAGCAGGGCCTGTTTAATGCCATTCCAACCCCAGCCAGCCAGGTCAATTAAAAAATAAAGACAAAGGCACTGGGTCCGGGTCTGCTATCCCTATCAAACTCATTATCTCCCCCCGCCAACAGAAAGAGGGCAACTGTTCACGTAAGACACGGCTAATAATATCTGAGTACAGGACATTGCTGCTAAATTATAGGGAGGGCTTGGGAAGGGAAATTAGTGTCATTTGCAAGCCCGATAATAGGGGCTGTGCAGCATGAATGCCGATGCGGGAGCGGGCTGGAGGACAGCGTGTGGCTTATGCAACCGTCCCTGTCCCTGTCCCCGTCCTCCTCCGGTGGGCAGAGCCCGGCTGGCAGGATGCACGCTGGCAGAGGAGAAGTGGGCTTGAAAGCCAAAGGCAGTTAAAGGGAAAAGCAGATGCCTCTGTCTGAGGGTGAAGGCATCAGAAGCTGCTCCCGGGGGAAAAGGCTCAGCCCTTCCCTCCCAACTGAGCTTTGGCAGAGCACAGTTTAGGGTCCCATCACCCCCCGGGCAGCAGCTACCAGGGGTGGGAGGTCTGGTGGTTTCAACTGAAGGGCCAGTTCTGGGGCAGCTTCTAGGAGCAATCAAACCCACTGGAGAAACTGAGGCATGGGGAGACTGCACAGCTTGTGCCGTGGCTGGAATCTTAAGACAGTTCTTGAGTGCTTCTCGGTGACGTGAAGTGTGGTGCTGCTCCCCGGGGACAGCTGCACTCCTGCAGCAGGCAAAGTATTTCCCATTTCAGATTATAGCCGTATCTTGAGCAAAAACACATTGCAGAGATGCAGAAGTTCTTTATGAACAAATGCTCCCATGCTGCTAACAAACCTAAAGTACCAACACCATGCTCTTGGTCATCTGTGGAGTGTCTCTGGCTCCAAGCTCAAATCTCACACCCCATCAACAACCCAGCAAACATCATGAATCTGCCAAAGAGCCCCCACTCCTCTTGCAGCTCCACCTTGCTCTCTGCTGGCTCTCAGAGACACTCGGTTCCTGGGTCAGGGAAAAATTTTACAGCAATAATGTCGGGGGACTTAAACTAAAATAAGGAAGTGGAGCAACTCTTCATTTTCCAACATGTGCAAAGACCAGTGTCCCCTTCCTGCCTGCTAAGATATTTCTCAAATTTCTCAGCCTTGGACCACTCACCAGGGCCCCTCCTATAGCTGATTAGGAAACGCCCCATTCCCCTGATGAACAGGTGAAGCTCTGATTATACTAATCAACTGCTCATTAGCATTACTTGGCTTCAGCTGATCATACATCAGCCCCATGGCATACAGCCACCTCTGTCACCGGGGTGTTGAAGCTCCTCAGCTCTGTTGCTGTCCCCACCTGGGGGGACAGCCCACAGATGGAGAAGGGCTCTCCACGGCACCATGGAAGTCTGGCAAGCATATCTCCTCCCAGGCGATCTAAGCCCTCTTTCAGATTGTGGATTGATCACCACAGTGCTGTGTCCCTGGGTCTCAGCCAGGGGCTTTCAGACCCTGAGAGGCTTCCAGGGGACAGCCAACTGTCATGGCTGAGAGCCATACAAGAGGTGCTACAGATCTCAACGTGCTGAGATGGAGAGTGGTGTATGAGAGCCACTTCCTTTACCTACCAGCACAGTGTCCACAGGACTCTCAGACCAACCTCTAATGAACTATAGATGGCCATAGAACCAACAGCTCTAACCCTAAAACCAGCCAACTAATTATAGAAGAGCAGCATGAGCACCAGCACCTCATGGTAGCTTTGGGTCCAGCTCCAATGCAGCTGCTGCAAACTGATATTGTTAAAAAGGGAGAGTTTTGCCAGCTGGAAAAAATCAAATGCCATGAAATACTTCATAACCTGTCCAAAACTCCCTTCAGGTCTCTGTGTAGCCCCCGTTTCCCACCCCATTTCCTGGTTCGCATTTCTAGAGTGTGTTTCTTTCTCGTCTCCTCTGCCATTTCCATCCTCACATCACTCACAGACACTTTGAATCCAACCCCACCTCCCTCCATGGCAGCTTGGCTTAAGCAGCCCTTGGGCAGCTGGTCCACGGTGGCCACCACCTTGCCTCTCCCACCACCAGACTTCCCAGGTCTGTGACGGAGTTAAAGCTGCTCCAGAGTGTTTCATCCCCAGCCTAACAGTCTGCAAGGAGGGGAGCCAGGAGAGGGTATTTATGGCAATGAAATTGTATCCCCTCAGGAGGCTGAGCCAGAGCCGTGCAGGTGCCATCCTCTCCCTTATCCTCACACCCCCACATCCTGCCAACCCCTGCTAATTCACATGAGATAATTAACCAGTGCTCCATCAGCTGCTTTCATATGTCAAAGGAAAGCAGAGGGATATTTCTGCACATGCACGCACAGAGCACCTGTGTATTACCAGCTCAAAATCAAACAGCAGGACAGAGCCTGGGGGGAGCAGAGACCCCAGCAGGTTGGTGGGGGACTAAGGGGACAGTATCACCAGGTGACTTGCCTGGTGCACTGCAAAGCCTGGTTCCAATGTGGGCACCTAGACATCTGCTCCTTCCAGCAAAGGGGTGGACTACCTCTGCATGGAAGATCTGTGAGATGTCTGGGGATGGAGAGACCTGATCCCTCAGCTGAAGGGAGCAGGAACCCTCAGTGCTGGAGCCAGAGGAGGCTTCGATTCCTGTCTGTGTCCCTATGGATGTGGTAGCACACCCTGGGCAGGCAGAAGAGACACCACTGGTCTCATCCCTCCTTCACAGATGTCACATGGGACAGAAATCCCCATGGGCTGCCTGCAGTCCCTGGGGACTTCCTGCAGAAGCTGCTGCGCTTCTCTTCAGGTCCATCATCCTGACAGCTCTCCCCAGGGAGGTATTGAAACCAAGACCCCAGCACAGCAGAGTGCCAGGGACACACGCACCGCCGCATCCTGGCAAGTCCCAGCCTCCACCAACCTTCCTCGCTGAAGGCTGGGGATTCGGCCATGGTCTCCCCCTTCCCTTTCCTCCTCTGCTCCATCCTGTCAATCAGGCTCTGGCTCAGAAAGGTTTCCTCGCACGACAGCTACACTGGCTTTAGAGAGATGCAATTAAGATGAAACCCACTTATTTAAAGCGGCTCCTCTCCCAACACTGCTCTAATGTCACCTTTGATCACTGAAACCAACCCAGCTCACAGATTGGCAGGGATGCATCCTTTCATTTTCTCCCTCTCCCCCTCGCTCCATTCAGACAAAACTGGTTTCTTTCTTCCTGCTGGTGCTCCCATTGATCAGTTGGGAAAACAGAGGCAAACTCCCTGGCTGGGGCCCATGAAGGTTGGAGAGGTGACATAGATGCTGCCGCCGTGTTGGGCTCAGACAGGCTTGGCCCAGGCACAGTTGCTGTAAGTGCGGATGGACCACAGCAGGGCAGGGACCCCTGCACTAGTGCATCTGAAAAGGAAATACCCTGAATTTCTGGGGTGAGAGCAACCACTGATGGGGGAGGCTGGACCATTCCCACCACTTAAAACAGTGAGCTCTGCTCAAACCATCGCCTGGGCATGGGCTCAGCTGTAAGCCCCCAGGCAGACCTCGCTCCCAGATGCATACAGGAGCTGCTGAATCAGGACTCTCTTCTTCTCAGCAGTCCCCATCCATCCACAGACAGGCATTTGATTGTCAGGCACTGAAACCTGACATCTCTTCGCCGGTAAATGCATCCATCAGGTTGCATTTTCTATTAGACCGGAGGTTTCCTGGTTGTCAGCACTTCCACCCACGCAGGCAGCTCTCTCCTGAACTCCGTCTCGCTGCCTCCAACCCTCCCCGCACCATGTTTTCTTAGGAAACGGAGAGCAAATACGTGTGTGTGTCCCTGCTCTCCCAGGGAGACAGCAGTGCAATTTACAGGGTTCCCCGGGTGGACAGGCTTCTGTGTCTGAACTCTTACTTCAGTCTATTTTGTTTTGGTCTTCGGGAGAGAGGTCTCTTCCCACAGGTGGAGAGAAGAGCGAGGAGCTGCCTGGCTGCAAAACACCAGTGATTTGCTCTTCGTCACCAGCCCAGGGCCAGCTGCACTCTCTGCTGCCATTGCAGGGTGACACTTTCTGCTAATGCTTAGAAGAAGTTGTCAGGCCAAAAGTCTCAGCACCGACATTACAGGCTCCTTCTGATCTCTCCAAAGGTCTTGGATTTGGCAGCTTCTGAGGATTTCTGGGCACAGAACAAGTTGGCTGCCCTACCTAGGTGACAACCCCTGGGCCAGGGTCTGGGTCCTGACCAGAGCTGCTGTGACCCCCACTCCTGGATCAGCAAAATTATTTGGTCACAAGTCACAGGGAGGAATTTGTCAACTCTCAGCAGAAGATACAGTTTTAGAGGCACCCCCGTCCAACAGGCTGCTGGGGTAGCTGCACCCCCTGTTCCTGCATTGGTTAGGAGCTGGGGGCAGCAAGGAAAGATTAAATACCCTCTTTTCCCCTCCTGGTCCATGATGCTGGTTGAGCTGAAGCTGGCTACCAAGATCTTGGTGCTTCAGGAGAGAAGTATCAATTATGGTTCTGGGGAGGACAGCAAAGAAACCAGCCCAGGTGCTGCTTCTGCCTGTAAATCAGTCCAGATGGACCATCACTAATCTGCTGAGAGCTGGGTCCTCTTCAGGGCAGCTTGTACAAGGATGAGCTGATCAAGCATGGCAGGGCTTCCTCAGCACACCCTGCTGTGAGCAGCCAGAGAGGGTTAAACACAAAGCAAACGGTTTCTCGGGAACACTGAGATCTCAACAACACAACCCACTCTGCCCGCAGCCGTGGAGCTTAAACAGCGGCTGCCTGAGAGGTTGTCCCTGCCATCTGCCTCCTCCGGGTCTCTCCTCCTTCTCTCCTCCTGCCCTCTCACCGTACAGAGACTGGCTTTTGTCACTTAAAGGTGTGATCGGGAAATGGAAGGCTTTTAAAAACACTGCTATTAAGAACAATAAAAATAATAGAGCAGGAACATATGTCTCTCCACAGGCCCATCACCTTCTGCTTGCTTGGATTGAAGTGTTTTGCCATCAGAGCGTGACAGCATGCTGATACATCACCAGAGCCGCAAAGCTGCTGGATTTATTACTGTTATTAAGCAGGTTTTGTAAAGAAAGGCAACAGCACGCCATGTATAGCTGCCTGTGTGTCAGCCCACCCTCGTAACATTTTCATCGGCCAGCTAATTTCAGCCCATGTAGCTCAAAAGGTGGAGGTTGTTAGAAGAGGTTGCAGAAGGTCTATGCGCTGCTGGAACGGCCAGTGGGACAGACCCAGTGACCACCCTGCTGAGACAGGCTGCGAGGACAGCCCAGCCCCTTACTAGACACCAGAGACCACCCCGAGAGAGCATCCAATGCCCCACCGTATACCTTTTTAGACACCAGGGAAACATAAGAAAATAGGGTGTGGGTACTTTTTAAGTTCTGCTGCTCAGAGAACATCTTGTTGGTTTTCTGGTCCAGCATGAAACCATCACCAAGCTAGGGGGAGGATGGGGCTGAGCCCTCTGTCCCCCTTTGTCCTACCATAGCAGTGGGTCTTGGTTTGAGGTAAGTACTGACACATCCCATGTCCCAGAGAGACTCCCGAGGTTTTTTTCAGGACTTCCAGACCAGGCTGGCTAAGCAGGGATAACTGGTCACCCTAGCCCACACTCAGCAGCTGTGCAGTGCTCCTCTCCAGGGTCCCAGTCCTGGTTTGAACAATCAAGCAGTCACCTTCAGAGCCATTCCTTCAACCCCATAAAACTCAGCCCCACTGATAACACCAGAGTTCTCAGTCAGACATCTTTGGGCACTGGTGCTCAAAGGCTTTCCATCTCATGATTCTATATCCTTCAGTTCATTTTCCCCAAGGTCTGTTGGTTTTCTCATGGGCTGCTCAGGGAAGCAGGTTAGCTTTTCTCTGGGGAGGTCAGAGCTGCCCATCTCCTTCAGCAGCCCAGCAGAAGAGCAAGAGTGGGGAATATGAGCCGTCACACTCGACCGCAGGCGGTGCTGCATGCCCAGGAGCACAAGACCAAGGTTTCATTGCCTGGGTGACATCCAAACCACCATCCATCACCCCAGCACTAACCCTGGCAAGCAGCCAGACTGGCAAGCTCAGGGAGGGTTTCCCATGGAAAGCTGAAGTCAGTCCAAGCCACGGGCACAATTCAGCCAAGGATCCTTGCTCCTCACGCTGCAGAACCCTGAGGAGCCGGGAGAGCTCTCCATTGACTACCTGGAGCTGACATGTGCTTTAATCTGTCGCTTCATCCCGCTCCCACGCAGCTGTGGCCAAGCTTCTCACTACAGGATCCCTCTGTTTAGCAATACCTGTACACAAGCTCTTAAATAAACAGCAGGTCTGGAGCAGTTTGTTCTTGCTCATATTTTCTTCCTTCATTGCTAAGGCAAATAATCTGTTTAAGTAGGCAATGGGGCATTGCTCTTGCTACTTTATGTGCTTCTTGTTGAAAGCAAGATCACCCCAATACGAGTCTGTGTGAGGCTGTCGTGGTTTTGGCCTGAACCAGACTGACAGATGGCCCTTCCCCCCCACCCCCACAAAGAGAGGAGAAGAAGGGATAAAGAGATTTATAAGTTTAGAATGACCTAAACTACTTTAATGAAGTATTGATATTAAAATCAAAAAGAGGGTAATGAAATAGATACAAAACCATATCAAGCTTCCAGGATGCCATCACCAGCAGGCACTGGGGAAGTCCCAGACTGAACTCAGACACTGATGGGGACTAGATTCTGGCTCTGGAGTCAGGAACACACGGATCGGGACCACAGGCAGATGATCAGACAGGGTCCTCTTCGGACATCGGCCATTGAAGAAAGAGAGCTGACCCTTTGATCCCTCAGCTTTTATTTTGAGCATGGGGCAGATGGCATGGAATACCCAAGTTGGCCAGGTTTGGGTCACCTGTCCTGTCCATTCCTCCCCACAGGTGGGACCCCTCTATGCTTTTTCTGTTTCCAACCCTCCAACGGGGCACATAGCGAAATTAGCTGACCTTGGTCGTTATAGCAATAAGTATAAGCAAGAGCATCTCCACATACGGTTCCTTGGCACAAAGCACAAACGTTGGTTTTATCACTCTGAGAACAAGCAGTTTTCTCCACAATATGCTGTTAATTTCAGAGAGTTAGAAGAAGCTTAGCTAAGATGTAAAATTACTGAACAGAAAGTTGGTTTTGTTTTACGTCAAACCGGGACATAGTTAAATCTCAGCCATCGTTTAGGCTCTCCCATTCCCTCAGTGGGGGCAGGAAGAGGTGATTTCACCCTGTCCAGCAACTTAATCCCTGACCCACACAGCATTTGTGCTGTGTGTTGTGCACAAACAATAACGTTCAAGGATTGACCAACTTCCTTATGGTAAGAACCCCCAAATCGCCTCTGGGATGGAGTATGTCCCAGCACCAGGCCGTTTGGACTGGCAATAAGCAATTATAAAGAAAATGGGGTTGAACCTAAAGATCAATCCACTCCAAAGGCTTAAAACCCAAACTGAACTTCCGGCCAGGGTTTAAACTACACAGCAGCACACCCTTGAAGTAAAGCAGCAAAATAAATGAAGTCACCAAAACAGTCACACTCCCAGCATCTCCAAGGTCAGGATTTTCACACCTCCTTCTCCTGTGTATTGGCTTTCAGAGTCCATTTTTCACAGGTACAGACAGTCACAAGCTTGTGAGAAAGAAAAAAGAAGGAAAAAAAAAACAGAAAAAAAAACCCCAACAAAACAAACACCAAAATGCAGGGAAGTGACTTCAACTGTTGTCATTCCCTGTCTCCCAGCAACGACTGTGTCTTCTCCTCCTTGCTCCCCGTCTAGCCTCTCACAGCTGGCAGAAAACAAACAAGGCTCCCTGCAGCGAGGGTTGCCTGGGAAGGTCTGGTGCTTCAGTCTAGCATGAGGATGATCTCTTCACCTGCAGAGGTGATGGTTCTCGGTTTACTTCTAACCATCAGCTCTCAGACCCCCATCTGTGAAGATCCCCAGCCCCCTTCAGGGCTGAGCAGCTGGTGACAGTGTCTGGGCTGATGCCCAAGTGTTGACAAGGCAGATCTGTGTTTCCACCCAGACCTAACCCTGGGAAAGGGGGTGGAACATAAGCATGTGAGAAGAAACTGTCACCTCACCCTGTCTAACCAGTCACATTAAACCCAGGACAAGTTCCCTAGGTTTGTGTTATTAATGTTGCCTCAGCCAGGCTGAGGTAGGGTTTCCCAGAGGGTTGATTTTGCTCTAAGAGACCTTTCTGTGCCTGTCTCAGGAGGGAAATTAGCAGCCTCCTCCAGAGCTTTTCTTTTTTCCAATTAATACATGAATAATCAGCACAATTTCATGCCAATTGTTTTGTGTTTCTATACCACAGAGGTCCTCTGCTCCTCTGCTACCCAACCCCTCTGCTCCTTTCAATGAAATTAATTATGTGCTAAACCACAACTTCCACATCCTCAAAGTCATTCACACAACTGGTGTTGGAACAGAGCTGGGCAGAGGCAGAAGCACATCCTCAGAAGGCCACTGGCACATTAGAGTCGAGCATAATCATGTTTGAAGACTTCCAGGAAAGACTTGTTGAGAAGACGTTGTGGCTGGGAACTCTTCTGAGATAGCTCTGAAAGGACTCCATCAGCTTACCTACATGTGGTCAACCATGCCTGCCTGGGGATAGCAGCATTTGACACCTCTATAGATGTGTTTTCCTGACATTTTCAGCTGTTCTCACTTCAGCTATCAGGAAATGCCAGAGGAAGGACAAATAATAATTCTGGCCTGTGCTGGAAACATTGCTATCACATACTGGTTTCAGCATCCAAATGGTTTGGACTGACTGCATGCTGGGGAAAATCACTTGCTCTCTACTGCCGCACTAAAACCATCCTGGAAACATATTGTGGGTGTCCATCCATTGCTTACTGGTCTCAGTGATGACAGGGGACCACAAAGTTTTTCCTCAGAGCATTCATGTGGGCTTTACACCACCCCTTTGTCTATCTTAGGCAGAATGTAGGAAAACATGCTCTCTATGCCATGAGATTTCCTCTAGAAAATTTCAGGCCAAAGACCCACAGACAAGGGGAGGAAAATGTCCCTAAGTAGTTAAGTCCCACACAGCCATTGAGGACCTCAGTAGGTACTAGGTACACATGGTCAAAGGCAAGACGAATGTCTGTATCCCTGAAGGCAGACCTGCCTCATCAGCTGCTCATATTGCCACCAACCTTGGTGCCTCTGTGTGCCATCATCGGGCAACTAAAGAATAAGAACTATAGGCAAGTGCATTCAGCATGCACCAGTGATGCAGTGTCTCAGCCAGAGGAAGGACTTCGGGATCCCTGGGGAACAGAGGAGAAGCAGCAAAGCTGTGTTCAGAGGAATTGTGATCCACGTTGGATTTAACCAGGGGAGCTACAAGGATTTATGGTCCATCACAAATGTGGGACTGTACTTGAATTCACTAACTCTGTTTATGTGCTGATGGTATGTTGCGTTTGGCTTCACAATCTTGCAGAGAAAGCAGGTTTGGCCCTGCTCATGCCACGTGAGCCATCCTGAATCAAGGCTTCCTTAGATGTAAGGCTGCCAGGAGGAGGCCAAGGGCTGAGAGCCAGGGAGGTACTGTGTCCAGGCCATGAAAGGTTCTGCAGTGGCCCAAAGCCACTTACAGGCACAACAGGTCTTCTGACCCTTTTCTTCTGAGTGCAGAACAGCAGCAGAGTTATTAAAGCACCAGCTGGGCTGGCAAACAATAAAACTCTCAAATCTGCTTGCAAAGCCAGAGTGGTACAAGATGACTCTTGACTTCCTCTTGGGTGCCCCTCTGGACTCTGGGGCACCTGCCATCCTCCCTCCCACATGTGTTTGTGGGCATATCCTCAAGCTGTGTTTACAAAGGGATTTCAGGCTCTTTTAGGATAAGAGGTTGCTATAGAAACAGCAGATAGGAGATTGAGCTCACTGGGAGAAGGCCTGGACTCTATTGGCTTAAACGATAGGAAAGCCCATCAGGGGAATACATCTGGCTGGAGACTGAGTATGGAGTACAGTCTGTTTTAATGAACACATCCTTCTTTTGGGGAAAGCAGGAGACTAAATTTCTGCAGCCCTCTAGAAGACCAAAAAGTTTCCAGTGCAAGAAGATCCACTATACAGGGAACACTAAGTGGCACTTCCAGCCTTGAGGTGTGATCTGGCCACCTAACAGGGTCTTCAGCTCAACCACCCTAGAAGAAACCTTCTACCCACCTGGAGCTTGGGCAGTTGTCATCATTTAATGCCTTTGGGTAATCTGTGGGCAGTCACACAAAATGCGGAGGAGCAGAGTCAGGATAAATGAAACCTATTACAACAGACCAGCAAGGACAGAGCCATGGAGAAACCTGCACCAGAATCATTAAAAAGGTGACCAACGTTGATCTGGGTGAGAGCCATTTAAAAAAGCAAGCTGCAAACCAAGAAAATAACAAGTCAGCCCCAGGGGCACATCTTCCCAAAGGAGGGAAGAAGTTAAGTCGAGATATTTGGCTGCAGACTGATGCTTGCCCCTTTTCTTGTTTCTTCCTCCAGCCAGCCTAAAGCGGGAGGGGGAAAAATACAAAAAACACACACACCAAAAAACAACTCCAAAAACAAAAAAAACCAACACCACTTGGAATAAAAACCTTCCAAAGAAAATCTGTGCAAAGCTCAGCCAGGGCTCATCAGCAAAAGGCCATGATTAACTGCTGAAATAGCAGGGCATTTCCATTTCCAAAAGCAGAGATACCACACAGCCCTGAGAAAACCTCTTCACAATCAGCCTGTGTTGAAACAAACCCAATCAGTTAGACATCCAGAATGAGTGTCCTTCCATGGATCCCTGTGGGGAGCTGATCTGATTATAGAGTGAGCCAGGGAGGCACCGGGAAGAACCCAGTGGGGGATTGCAGAGAAGAAAATCAGAGAGGAGTCTCAGCCTAGAGAAACTATAAGCAATAAGCTCAACTGGGTGCAAATAAGAGACAGTCGGGTTAGAGTCTGCCTTGAAAACAGAGGTAGATCCTCATATAACCTGCCTGCTGAAGTGGTAGGCTGGGAAAAAGAGAGCACATGAGTTTGATCTTCACAGTGGTCTTTGCAGCCTGAAGAGCTGAGAACCCAAGGAAGGAAAGCTCCAGCCCTGTTAAAATCTGGTGACTGCAACCCTAGGAAGAGAATCTTTCTGCACCTACAAGCCACATCCCAAATTCTTCAGAGCCAAGAAACACTTCCTACACCCCTGATGGCTGAAGCCTTGGCATGATCACAGGGTGCAAGTGACATTTCCTTACTTTCATGAATATGCAGGGTAAGGCCCTGGGGACTCTCTCAAAGCAGGCACCAAACAGGCAACAGGGCTCATATGTAGCAGCCAGTGGTCCATGTCTCATAAGCATCTCTTAAGCCAGCTCCAGGAAGATGCCTTTAGATCATTATGGGGACTGAAATGATATCTGCTCCTTCTGAGCCTTTTGGGGAACAGCACTTGAATCAGGGCTTGAATGAATTCATAGAATCATAGCAAGGTTAGAGTTGGAAGGGGCAATTTAAGATCATCTAGTCCCAAACCCCCTGCCATGGACAGAGACACCTCCTACTACACCAGGTTCCTCAAAGCCCCATTCAACCTTGCCTTGAACCCATCTGAGGATGGGACATCCACAACTTCTGTGGGCAACCTCTTCCAGTGTCTCATCACCCTCACAAGTAAAGAATTTCTTCCTAAAATCTAATCTAAATCTCCCCTCTGTCAGTTTAAAGCCATTACGCCTCATCCTATCACTGCACTCTCTGATAAAGAGTTCCTCCCCATCTTTCCTGTAGACACCTTCAGGTACTGGAAGAGCCTTCTCTTCTCCAGGCTTAGCAACCCCAACTATTTCTACCAAACCACCAGCTGACCCTCAGCTGAGCTCTTCAGCACCTTTTGTATATTGTCATTTGCCCCTGTCCCCAGGGCTATTTCCCAGGCAAGACAGAATTTGCTCCCCCAGCAGGTGAGTCAGATAAACCCTGTCAAAAGTCATAGCCCCCCCCCCCAAACAAAAGCAGAACTTTTGTCCCCAAGTCACCCACTTCTGCTGTCAGTAAGCGGGGTCTGAACTCAAACTCATCTTCTAGAAGAACCCGAGGTCTCCTCAAAAGGATTTGGATCCACTGCACACATGTGTAGAGCTGAGCTCATGTGTAGGACTGATGCTTTTGATGGAGTCCTCCATTTCCTAACATTGGACACACTCAACAGCAGAAGGGGTTAGAGTTGGTGACTCAGAGCGCACCGACTGTCATGTTGCAGAGCACAGTGCACACTCCTTACTGTCACACTGCAGCTGGGAGCTACGCAGGACCTTATGAGACAGGCACCAGAGGGAAGCCATGCAGAATAATCTGCAAACCAGCATCTAATAATATTGTCAGATCCCCAAAGGAAATGAGGAAGAGAAGCAACCTGAAACCAGCTGTCAAAACAATGCACTCCCCAGTGTGGATAGGGAATAGGTTTCTCTCTAGGTGTCACAGTCACTGGTTTAACCTTTCTGCTTACCCCTGTCTTCTCACTTTAAAGTAAAATGCTTATTTAACAGCAAGAAAAAAGAAGAGCAGAAAACAGTCACAGCATCCACTGGAAGTGGGGATCAAAGAACACCAGAGGACAGAAATAAACCTGAGAGAAAGGCAGGTGCTTTGGGGAGGAATGTGTGTTCTGCTTGGGGTCAGGACACCCTCCCCCTTGGCCAGATCCTGTTACAGCAGCAGGATTCAGGGATACACAGAGAAATAAGGAGATACACTGATGGAAACTGAACAAATCCTGCTGGGGTCAGACTGTTACATGAAGAGTCTTAGACAAAGACCCACCCAACAGCCCCTTAAGTGGAACAAGAGATCCTGTAACTGATTGAAAGGCCTTGGTCTCACTGGCACTCTGTGGCACTCTGTCTCTGAGTGCCACACTCATCTTTTTACTCACTCATCTTTCTTCATTCCTACCCTCCATCTCTCCACTCCCTTATTCCTGCCCTCATCTATCTGACTGTCCTACGCATCCATCCCTCCAATGCGGTGCTGCAGCTGTTTGGTACTTACAGCACAGTAACACCAAAACTTAAGAAAACTTCCTTTCTGAGCCAGGACCCATCCAGTCCCCAAACTGTCAAGGAAAAAGGGATTCCAGTTTCTCAAGTCCTGCCTTTGGAAAAACACACAACTTGCCTAAGAGGAGAAACAGATGCCAGGGGCCTTGGAGAGGATGATGTACCTGTAGCCTTCCCCAGGACCACCCATCTGCAGGCAGGACCACCTGGGTGGTAGCATGATCCTGTTGCAATTAAGAATATTTTTCAACTCTGCTGAAGGACAGGTAGGCGTATCCTCACCCTCCTCCATTTGTCATTTCAATAGCAAAATGAGTTCACAGTGCAGCAGAGGAGACAAGGGCTGTTGCACTCATTGCCTGAAGAGAGAAGAAACCTCCAGAAATGGCATCAGCAGGACACAGATGGAAGAAGCTCTATTATACTGACACCAGTGCAGCAGAGGAGAACCTTATGTCTGGTACCAGCTTGGTTTGCGTTTCCTGTAGCAGACAGTTTGGGAAATTTTAGTTAAGCCACAGCTACACCCAAGAGCACCTAGGGGTAGGAATGCAGAAAGTGATTTCCCCCAGGTAAAAAAGGAGGATTTGTGTTTCAGTGATCTCCCTCCTAAAAACATGGCACCAACTCCTCTAAGCATACTGACCCTTGGGACAGAGGAAGCAGCAATCAGGCTGCCAGCAGGTACTATTCATACAAAAGCTGTACAAGTCAGCCCATAACCTCTTTCCCCTGCCTTTGGGGGCACACAGCACTTTGGGCCAGCTCCATAGTCCCGGGGAGGGCATGTGGGAATGAACAAGCCCCAGGCTGCAGTCCTTGGTCCCAGCTTAGGGCTCAGTAGGACAAACAGGAGGGTTGGGAGTGATGACCACCTTTGGGTTAATTCCACGTACTGCAAGCCCAGGAAAGCACCCATTCCCATCAGACCAGGGACACAATGATCCATCAGGCTGTCCCACACTTGACTCGGGAGGAAGATAAAAATCCGCTTGTTTTTTCAGTTCCCCAAGGAGAATAACCAGGTTTGGAGGTCAAAGTCCAGCTCCTGCTCCCAGAGGAGGGGCAGGACAGCACCCATTTAACTAGCAAAAGGGGCTTAGCTAGAGCCATATCAGGTGATGGGATAGGAGGTGGAAGGATGCTTAATCTCCTCAGTAAATACTCAAGCTAACATTAATATTTGTGCACTTGCCAATCCAAATTCAGTTGGAAACAAAAGCAGGCTGGTGTTGGAGAGCAGCAGAGCTGCTCTCCTGTTGGAGAACAAGTTGGGACCAGAGGTCCTCATGGAGCAGGGCAGGATGCCCCAGCACCCAAACAGGGGGAGCAGAGCAGGCTGCAATGACAGGTCCATTGACAGCCCCAGGTGAAGCAAAGCGATAAATCAGAGAGACAAGGAAAAATAAATCTAAAGTGGGCAAGGGGTGTTTCCAGATCTTTTTCTGTTAATAGCTTACTGCCAACCAGTAATAAAAGGGAAGGAAGAATTCACTTCTTATCATACCTTCTCAGAGGTGTTGAATAGGGTAATGAAATAGAAAATTTGTTTCCAAGATACATTCAGCTCTGAAATCTGAGCATCTTTCCCTGGATGGCTTGGAAGGAAAAAAGAAATAAATTATAACCTCCGTCTCCCAAGGTCATGGCAGAAGTTGAGGTGATCATTAAAAAAAAAAAAAAAAAAAAAAAGAAAAAGAAAAAGAAGGGGATGTTTCTGGAAGAATTAATCAATAGAAGTGGTCATTCTAATATTTGCTAGGCAAATTCATCCCACCAGAGGCCATGGCAATGAGTAACTGTAGATTCTTTGTAGTTTACCCACTGTTTGAAATAAAACACTGAGTTTGGAGATTCAGGGCAATACCGTCTCTCAGCTGCATTAAAAAGCAATGTTCAGATGCTCCCAGTGGGCCACATTTTGCACAGCCTGTACAGACAAGATGCACTGCATACCTGCTGAGTTGGAGCATGGTACAAGCAGAAAATGAAGTGTCTATCTAGAGAACATCTAGGGAAGTTTGCCTTCACAGTCCTCTTGCGTTACACCTCACTGCTGTGGCTGCAGGTAAGAGAAGCAGGTTTAGTCCCCAGGAGCAGTAGCTTGCACCACACTGCACTGACTGTTCAGAATTGGAGCCTGAGGAGCAAGATCCTCAAAGCCATCCAGACCTACAGGCTGGAGCAAAGCTCCCAAAGGATCATATGAAACGTCCTACTGAGTCCACATGTCACAAAGTTAACCCCAGTCCTTTTGCTGGCCATGAAGAAAGGCTCCCATAACAAGAAACTTGAACATACATGAGCAGATCTCCATAATCTGTGAAAATCCCCTCTTGCTAATCCCTGTCACCAGAGATGTCCCCAAACAGGGAGGCTATGCAACCCAGCCCATGTGTCCCTCCTCATCCTCCTTGGACAAACTTGGCTAAAATTTGTGATAATATGGGCCCCATCAAGCCCAACTCCTTCCAATCCCTTCTTCTCCCAGATAAAACATACTCTTTGAGCCCCGGTTGACTGCAGGGACACTGCCCTCCCTTGTCCCTCTTGGACAGGACTTCACCCTTTGGTGCTTCTCTCCCCTTTCATGCTCTATTGCAGGTTATTCTGCTAATGAAACATATGCTGAAAAGCCCATCTGTCTGCCTGCAGGACAGGCAGCTCCTGGCAGATGTGTTTCCAGAGTCCACACATTCCCATCACTCTCCCGTCTGCCACTACATCTTGGATATTAAAAATCACCTGGAGCGATGATTCCTCATTACTCTGTGCTCCCTCCTCTGGTCTGTCACCGTGTAAGCCACTTGACAGGTGATTACTTGGTCACTGAAGCCAGGGAAGCTGGGCTGAAGGAAATGAGCATCTCCTTAAATAAACATGCAGGCTGAATTAGAGAGGCTTTCTCGCTGGACAAGCAGACTATTTTGGGATCGTGTCACTAAGCTGCATTATGGCTTTGTGGATAGACCCTGGCTCTGTGCAGCTGGCCTGTTGGCCTATTTCACCACGGATGGTGACCTCTTGTTCCTCTCTTGAAGCAACAAAGCCTTGCTTAGCCTGAGCCATGGCTGGGCTCCTGCTGGTCTGTGGCCACAGTTTCTCCACGCCTCTTGGTACTACAAAGCGATGGAGGAGGCTCGGTGCTCATGGTGTGTTGAAGCACCCATTCAGAACTCCGCTGGGTTTCTCTGACAACAGGCTGCATTTCTTTGGCCTCGCTCATTGATGCAGAGGTCCAGACTTCAGGAGACCACAAGACCCAGTCCCTGGATCAGGGCCTCAGCTGGGACACCAGCAGAGCAGATCTGTCCTGCTATCAGACTCCTCCTGGTCTCTTCTCCCTGTATTGTCACTAACTCACTGTTTGTCTTCCAGGAAACACCATTTTTTCCTCTGTTATGTAAGATTGATAATAAGCAGCTAAAAAAAAAGTAACTTCAGATGCTGGAGTCCAAGACAGTTCTCTGGATATGCACTTTGCTGTCCTGATTAAAGCATTGCCATTTTTTGTCTTAAAGAATTAATTTTGGGAGCTGTAATCTTTGGTGGTCTGCCATCCGAGCTAGAGACTTCTCTACCGCAGGGATCTTCACAGACACAAGCTGGTATGGGTGGACCTGGGTCGTTTCCAGCAGTGAGGCATGCATGTTTGCCAGTGTCCTAGTGACACAGGGCTGCAGCATTGTGACATGTGATAACGAGACCTCATTCCAGTTCTATTGCCCACCAAACCAAAGGCTTTGGCTTACAGCACCCAGAGCACGACAGCAGCCTGTGGTGATGGCACATCCAGCTGCATGGTTGTTACTGGATCAGTGATGGTCTTTGGTTTGGCTGCTTAAAGGCACCCAAGATGGGTCTATAGCACTTCGGGATTTATTGGCTTTCCCAGAGCCAGATCAAAGCTCTCAGGACTGTGATGGGGTGGCCTGTAAGACCAGATCTTCAAAAGCTTAGATTGACCTTATACTCAGACACCTCAGCAGAAGGTCCCCACAACTAGATCAAAAGCAGCGTGGAACCACCCTTGTGGTTGCTGAGCACCTCACTGTCTTCAAAATGGCCATGAGGAGTTGTGCAAAAGTCACATCACCCTCCAGTTCTTTGCTTAATGATGCCTCTAAACTGGATTTCACTCAGAAACAAATGCTGGTATGCTTCATCCAAGCCTCTCTACGTTCCTGGCTGTCCTTGCTCTGGTAAGTTAGCCTCTTCATTGCTGTCCCTCAGAAACCCCATATAATAGAGAAGAGTTGAGAAAAATCAAGTTCTGTGTGGTCTTTTCAGGCAGCTTGGCATTTAATAAGTGTGCTCTACAACTTGAAAGGTCAACTAGATCCATAGTACTGCTGTGGCACTTTGTTATGTATTTAGATAACTAATTAGGAACATGGGTACTACAGGGCAATACTATTCTGCCCCAATGCACCTTAATTGCTTGTCCTTCTGCCTGTCCCAGTGATCAGCATTAATGAGATGCTGCAAATTTCAGCCTCTA
This sequence comes from Gallinago jamesoni, assembly GCA_025769975.1. Lineage (NCBI taxonomy): Eukaryota > Metazoa > Chordata > Aves > Charadriiformes > Scolopacidae > Gallinago > Gallinago jamesoni. The sequence continues at coordinate 23,955,086 of JAOQGH010000004.1, read as the reverse complement.
TTAGCCCGCAGCTTGCAGCAGCGCCGGCAGGGCTGCCGAGCCGTGCTCACAGCAGGTCTGACATCTCAGCCCCGCATCACTGCGGGAAGCGGGGACAGACCAGCCTCCTCCGCAGAAGGGACCTCTTCTGCTTTGGTTTCATGGTGCAGGGAACAACTGCGTGTTTGGAAACGCTCCAAGATGGTATTCCCAAAAGGCACTTTTCTGGAGAATTTTTGAATGACAGGGGAAACAGGGAAGGAAAAAAAATCCTTTTAAAAATAAAAAACATAACGAAAAATAACCAAAATATACTGCAGATAAAAGTCCCTGGTTGTACAGAGACACACAGAGACATTTTCCCTGTCTCCAACTACCTCTCAGCCTCCAGTTTGTTTCTCTGACCTTCTACCACCTCTCAGCCTTCCACTGCGTTACAGCCCCCGCTTTTGTCTGCATCTCTCTACCTTTCAGCCTCCGACTACCTTTTGAACTACAACTACATTTCAGTGTCATCCCTTTTTCCAGCCTCCTATTACCTTTCTGCCACCAACTCCCTCTCAGTCTCTCCCTCTCAGCCTCTCACTCCCCATCAACTTCTATTTCTTTTCTGGCCTCCATCCTTCTCTCAGCTCTCCACCTTTTTTCCAACCTGGCTTTTTTCCAGCCTCTTGACCTCCCACTGCCTTTTGATTTCCATTTTATTTCTGGTCTTCAACTGCAATTTAGCCTCCCACTGCTTCTCGGCCTTCCACTACCCATTGGCCTCAACATTTTTCTGGTCTCCCACTAGTTTTGGCCTCCCACTGCCTTTTAGCTTCAACTTCATTTCTGGGCTCCAACTACATTTCAGTCTCCAGCTACTGCTCAGCTTCCCATTTGCTTTTAGCTTCCACTTCATTTCCAGCCTTCTGCTTCTTTTCAGTTTCCACCTTTTTTCCAGCCTCCTGCCAGCTTTTGGTCTCCACTTTTTTCAAGACTCCCACTATATTTCAGTCTCCTACTGCCTCTTGACCTTGCACTACCTTTCAAACTCCTGTAAGCCCTTTGGCCACCCTCTATCTTCCACTACTTTTCTTAAGTACCTTTCCACTGCTTCTCTGCCTTCCACTACCAAGGCCTTCCACTACCTTTATTAATCCACTGTCTTTCCAGCCTCCCACTATATCTCATCATCTTTTTTTTTTTTGGCCTCTCACTACCTCTGGCCTCCACTTTTTTTTAGTCTCCCATTCTCTCTCAGCTTCCCACCACCTTGGCCGCCCAGATTCTAAGTCTCCCAGTCCCTTGGACTCCATTTGCCATAACCTCCCACTCACTGGGCCTCAACTCTCTTGGTCTCCCACTCCCTTTTTCTCACTCCCACTATCTGACCCTCCAACTGTCCGAGTCTCCAAATCACTTGGTCTTAACTTGATGTAGCCTCTCTGGGCCTCCTACACACCAGGCCTCCCACTTTCCTGAGCCTCTACTCTGTGTGCCTCCATTCATTGGGCCTTAAAAAAAAATATATAAAATCATTGCCTAACATTATCCCTGATACAAAGATCTTCTCGTTGTCAGAGCTAATGCACTGGACAGCACGCAAGCTGCGGGAGTGATGCTATTAGCAGGCAGCAGCGTGAGGTTTTGAAGCTGGATGTGAGCTGGGCATCCAGGCATGAAGCACAGCAGCAAGTCCTCTGAACTGGCTCCCCATTACTCTCATCCTGCTTGAACCCACCGAGTTGGTTTCACTGTTTTCTGCACTGTTGGTGGTTCTCTCCTCTCAGAAGAATTTCCCTGTCTGATGGAAATGTTTTGTTCCTTGCCAATACTTGGAAATAATCACCTGTGTTGGGCAGAAGAACTAATAGCCAGGATTAAGTAATAGGGAGGAAAAAAAAATATCCAGGGTCATTCACAGCTTGAAAGTCTGACCTGCTTCTGCTCAGCTGTCTGCCTCTCATCCTCCTCCTGGCCTCCTTAGTCAGATAAACTTTGCCCTGGAACTGTCAAACAGCCAAAAAAAGGTTTTTATTTCCTCTGCCAAAGAGGTCTTCATGAAAACTAGTAGAAACCAGCCAGGAAAGTAGGGGGAAGTGGAATAATCAGCACTATTTTTCACAGCAGGGAAATTGAGACACGGAAAAGGGAAAGTGAGTTTCCAGAGGTCACAGGGGCTGTCAGTGGCAGAGATGAAAAGGGACCACCACAGGACTTCTGTCTTTCCAAGACCATGACCATATCTTGCAGCCTGTAGGACACCAGCTTAGAGAATCCACTGCTTCTCTGGCCCTGTTGCAAAGCATTTCCCTGCCAGCAGCTCACTCCACAGATGGGGAATCAGAGAAGGACCCACAGCAGCACTGGCAAGAGCAGGACTGGTATCCTGTCTTGAGGTGTAGCCCATCCCTGTGGGTTTTCCCCTTGGACAGCACACATCTCATCTTCTCCCTCTTCATTCCTGCCCCGACGTTTCACCTCTCCTATCCATCTGCCCTCTCCATCCCCAGATAATCCCATTACTTAAATTGATGTCAAACTTCTGCTAAGTACCGTCAACTCTGTCTGTTGGCTAGGCTACAATCCCATGGAGATACTCAAGAGCATGGCCATATAGGCACGAGCATTGCTGGAATCCTTGTCATTTGGTTTGGAAACTTCCTTCTGGGAACTGAGAACTTGAAGACAACTGAAGAAGTATAAATCTCTGATTCTAGGAGAAAACCCTTTGGGTCAGAGCAGGGTTCAGGTCTCCCAGGGCTGGGGCAGTTTGGTCTCAGGTGGTGAACTGGACTCATGAGGGCCTCTAGTTTCTACTGTGGCAGGGGTCCTACTCCCAGGTCTCTGACTAGGATCTCCTAGATCACAAGCTGCAGGCTTGGATGCCCACCACAGCCCCTCACAGCTGGCTGCACATCTCTTGGCAAGTGCCAGCTTTCTCAGCAGGCCTAGAAGAAAAGAGGCACTGCATAAAAGCCAAAAAGTGCTACAGGGGGAGAACATTAAAATGAAACATTTAGAACTGCTTCTTTCTGTTGTGTCTTCCCCCACACCATCAGCCCAGTCTTTTCTTGCTCTGCACTGCGGGTGTGACTGGCTCTGATTGATTGCCCTTTATTTCCATATTAAGTGAGGCAGTTGGGAAATGAATGCCTCCCTTTGCCATGAAGCCCCATGTATAATTTTTGTTAAAAGGTTATTAAATTGCCTTTTCTTATTTCCTCTTTCCAAAGTCTGTGGTTTTGCATGCCATTAAGAGAACCATAGGAGAGAATTTTAAGAGTTATGAAATGCCAAATTATGTTAAATAGATTCTGGATGGTCTTAGCAGAAATCTTGCACGTTCACAAACATGCTACACCACCCATTGTGCTAGATATTAAATCAAAGTCCTGTTTGAATCTCCTCCCTGAATACCAGATAGAATTCCAGCAGATCAAGGAACAGTCCCACCTGGTCTTCCCCAGTGACTATCCCAGTGCACTGCTGAGACCAACTGCTCAATGAACAAGAAAAGACACCCACTGCAGTTACCCAGCTCACCTGACACTCCAGCACAGTCCATATTCTGTACCCCGCCCTGGTCTACAGACTAGACTTTAATTAGTCAAGTGTCTGTGAAGAGGCTGATGGGCTTTCTCTAGGCAGTTTCCCTCGCTGGAAAGAGCTGCTTCTCATACCACCCCATACCAGATGGGTGCAGGACAGCACAGAGCTTGCATGATTGCTTCAACAGGAGGTCCTTCCATCACATGCTCTCTGGCTAATTGGAAAGCTCAATGGGGGCTGAGGAAAACAAATAGCTGCCCCTTAACACACCTGAGTGCTTTCCTTCATGGAGGAGGGCTCAGCATTCAAATGAGCTGTGTGTTTACATCTGTCGTAATGGAGAGCTGCACCGCACACACTTGAATGAATACAATGAAAGGTCATCTGGTCCTGCTTCCCAGGAAGCATTGCTGAAGGGCTCAGAGACTCAGTGCTCTCTCCTATGTGAGCACCACAGAGAGGCTCAACATGCACCTTCAAGGAGGAGGGGTTAACAGAGTCTTTTATCTCTCTTTCCCACAGAGGAAACATCAACAACAGCATTAGGAATCCAGGTTAGAAACCATACAGGGAAAAACATTGCTGCCCCCACCTACCTGCCTTCTATACTAGAAGTCACCTACCACCAAGAGCAGCTGAGAGACATGTACCCACACCTCAGCCTCCCCAGCTCACAGCTGAATGCGTTTGCTTGCAAGACAACACCCAGCTGAGAGCTGCAATTCTTATTTATCTGGAGGAGCAGGAGGTTTAGTAAGCTCACCAACAGGCAAAGGCACAAAGACATGAGCCTTTCTTCCAAGTACTCGTGCTAAGAGCAGTGTGGGTAAAGAGTTTACTTCATAAAGCTTTTGGAGATTTCTTTTTTCTCTCCTGTTCCAGCTAAGATGAAAGATCAAATTCTCAAGCTTCTGCAAATTAAAAATGAAACAAAACTAAAATAAAGCCACCTAGTTTGGGCCAATTAAAATGTTTTGTTTCAGTAGTTTCAGAACATGCTGTTAATAATCAGCTTAAATTGCAGAACAAGGGTGTTGCAAATTAGGAAACTAAGAATCTTGGTTGTCAAAGAGAGACTTTTCAAGAACTTGAGGGCTCTTTTTAAACTGAGACATTTGTCAAAGCTGTTCTTTTTTTACCCACAAAAAGTTTCAGCTTCAATAAATCTGCTACACTTCTGACACAAACAGAGACAAGGAGAGAGAAAGGCACGGCTGCCCTCACCATTTCATTCACAGTCCAAAGCTGGTGGGAAACCAAAGTCACACCCAAGGTCACTCATTAAATCACCATCACATTAAAGGTCTGAAACTAAAGGAGCAATGCTGGGTCCCTCACTGGATTTTGCTGTTGCCTTTCATAACACCAGGATTTCACTAATGCCTTAAAATCTTCAGCCCACCTTTCATCTCTAGGCTTTACATGCAAACCACATTTACCACCTTAGCATATTGATGGGACTGTATTGCACAGGAACTGGTGGTTTCCACATCATTTGCACTGCTGATCCAGGAGCCTTCTTCAGCATGCTTTGTGATCACTCTACCTGGGCAGCTTGGACACAACTGGAGTGATAACCAACCACCTCTGCTTTGTGTGGCAGAAGAGAAACGTCCTCAGCACTGTTTTTATTGCTAAAAGGCAGAGCAGAAGACATCACTGCTCTTCACGACGTTTGTTTTGAGGCCCAAGCACCATTTCAACAAATGATGCTTTGACACCTAAGTGTCTCCAGGCATAGTCAAATCACTCAGCAAGAAGCAGACCAGTGTTTGCTAAGGGAGTTGGAGAGACACTCAAAGGCAGCATTGGCAGAAAGAAACCTGCACCTCTGAGGTTTCCACAAAGACAGTGATGACAAGGAAGTATTCTCCAGGGCTACCATAACAAGCCTGCTCCCACACAAAAGTCCGTGGAGGTTAAAAAAGGAAAGATACCTCCATGGATCCACCTCAAAAACTTCCCCATGCCAACATTGGGAAAACAGCTTCAATAGACTTGCATGAAGGCAGAAGGGGTCTAGTAAAACAACAAAAATGGGTTTCTAGGATTCCTGAAAAGCATCCTGGCAAAATCATGGGAAGTGGCAAAGAATTCATTGAAAGCAAAGAATTTCTTAGAAAGCAAAGGATTTTTCCTACAAAGAATCCTAGAAAATTCTGAGAAAACATTTGCAAGGTTCCTGGTAAGCACTCTTGGAAATTCCTAGAAAGCAACATGAGAAATTACTTGAAAGCAACACGGGACATTTCTGGAAAGAAAATCGGAAATTTCTAGCAAGCAATGTGGAAATTCCTAAGAAGAAACTTAAAACATCCTGGAAAGTAATATGAGAATTCCTAGAAATCATACCAAGATAGTCCTTGGAAGAAACTTGAGAAATTCCTGGGAAGCATCTGGAAAAATTCAAAAAAAAGGAGAAATTCCAGAAAAGGGAAGATTCCTAGAAAACATCCTGGGGCATTTCTAGAAAGCAGAGGGTTCCTGGAAAGCAACCACAGCAGGGAAAATGCCCAGAAAACATTGTGGGATTTTCTAGAAAGCAACATGTGAAATTCCTGGAAAACACCTGGGAACAATCTAGAAGGTTAGATTTCCAAATTTGTGGAAAGCAACCTTAGAAATTGCCAGAAAACAACAGAGAGTTTCCTAGAAAAAAACTCTAGAAAATTCTGAGAAAAGGTGTGATGGGTTGCTGGAAAGCACTGTGGGACATTCAGAGAAAGCAAAGCGGAAACTCTTAGAAAACATCCTCCAAAAATTCCTCGAAAACAACACAGGGCATTACTGGAAAATATCCTGGGGTATTCATAGAAAGCAACGGGGAAATTCCTGGAAAGAAATGGAGGAAATTCCTACAAAGGACCCAGGGTTATTTCCAGAAAGGGGTGTAGAGATTCCTACAAAGCGCTAGGGATGTTGCTAGAAAGTACCACTGATGCTGATTTTGAGGGGAAGAACATGTGAAGGTGGCAGCAGACTTAAAGAGAGGACCAGAGGATGCTGAGAAATGCATGATACCCCCAAGATCCTGAGGGTGATGGATGTGAGAGGCAGAGGAGCAGCCCTCATCCTCGGGAAGGTCCAGCTCAGTACTGGAATGGCTGGGGAGCAGGATTGTCACTTCAAAGCCCCAGGTTCACACATGAAGGCACACAAGGTCTCATTAAGTCTGCCCACACCGGTCCTGATCCACATGCATCCAGTCTGCTCCTAGAAACATCCAACGATGGATAAACTCTCTTTTCCTCACTGAGGTGTCTGTGCACTTACCACTCCCTATTTTTGGGAGGATTTCCTTGGTGCTCAGCCTCAATGTCTCTCCCTCCTCTTTCCCTTTGTTCCCTCAAGGCACTGAGAATACTGTATTTCTAGGGTCATAGGATAATTCAAGTTGGAAGGGATCTGAGGAGCTCTCGAAGTCCAACCTCCTGCCCAAAGCAGGGTCAGCTCTGAGGTCAGACCAGGTTGTTTGGGGCTTTGTCCACTCAAGTCTTAAAATCCTCCAAGGACAGAGACTGCACAGACCTTCTGGACACCTGTCCCACTGCTTGACTGTCCTCACAGGGAAAAACTTGTGCCATATAAGAAGGATATATATAACCAGTCTGAACCTCTCTTGTTCCAGATAACGTCCATTGCTGCTCATTCTCCCACTATGCTCCACAGTAAAGAGTCTGAATTTGACTTCTCTGTTACTTCCTAGCAAAAGCCTCCTTCATAGCTGTCCATGCTGCCCACGCAGCCCTCCCTTCCTCTGGCAGGTGATGGACCCATCTGCCCAACTCCCTCAAGACCAGCTGTTTTTTTCCATAACTTCTTCAGATGCTGTTTCTCAGCCCATTTCTGCTCAGGAGGAAGAAAAGATCACAGAGAAGTTGGTGGCATCATTTTTATGATGTTCCCCTCCCCAGCTGACTCAGTGGAGCACCGGAAACTGGGAGACAGCCTGGCAATTATCTCCAATAGGCTTTCGCTCATCTGATTGACTTCCCTTTGCTTTCATGCCTGACACTTCAAACATCGGGGATGGCAAGGCAGGGGGAGGATTTGGCTGATGGAATGAATCAAGGATTCCAAAAACTATATAGCTGCCTCGTCTGGAAAGCAGAGCGTGTCTCAGCCTCCCTGTAGTGCTCAGCCTCCAGGTTAGCACCCACATGCCCAGGCTTTACAGCACAGACAGTAATCAGTTGTAAATAATTAACTGTGAGAGTGGCAGAGGCAGCACTCATGTTGCTCGCTGAACACAAGCATGTGATGTGACCTAAGAAGGCAAGACCCACTCTTGGAGGCTCCTGTTAGGTGTGGAAAGGGACCCTAGGAAAACAGAGCTCATACCTCTGAAACCTCATACCCCTGCAGGTCCTTCTGGCACAACTGGTTTGTGCCTCAGTTTCCCCACTTGTCTCTCTTATTCCACCCATGTTTCATCTGGGAATGGCTCCCACTACGTAGAAGGACAGTACCCAGCACAACAGTGCATTGATCTCACCCAGCTACACAAATAAAACAGCCCTGGGTCTGATCGCTGGCAGGTGGCCATGGCACAGCCCCACATCTGAGGGTCTAGCCAAAACCTCTTCTCCTCAGGGCCAAGTGGCTTCATCCATACTGCCATAAGGGAACAGGTCCTAGCCCAGTCACTGGACAGGAGGGTGTTAACTGGCATGGACCAAAGCAGTGCTGGGGAGCACCCTACTGATGGAGAGGATGGACCAATGTGGGACAGCGCCCTGGTCTTCTAAGTACTAGTGCAGACATGGCCACCTTGGCCCCTCTAGGGCAATCTCCACACTGTGGGGGTAAAAGCAGACCCACATGACCCATAGCTTTTTATCCACACAGCTGCAGCTTTAGCTGGACTGTAGCTCAGGTTGCAGGTGTCCAGCCTGAGGGCTTGGGAAGAGCTGAGTTGAAAGCACCTCCCAGGGAACTGGCTTCAGCATCCCTATGTTCAGCTTCCCCCAAACCACCTGCAGAGCTCGCCAGGCACCTCTGTGGGGTGGTGGCTGCTCTCCAAGGGAATTCCTGCTCTCGCAGGATGCCGTTTTCTGCCTGGAAGATGACAGCTGCTGCTAGGGCAGAGCCACGCACACCCACACACCAGCTGAATAATGAAAACAAAACTGCCTCGCTGCCGCCTGGATGCTGTTTTGTTGCCTGGCTTGTGGTCGCTGCCATGCGACTGGCTTCCAGGGGAGGCCACCCAGCACTTCTCGTGCAAAAAGGAGAAAGGATTGCAGAGCCCGAGCTGCTGTGCAGTTGGGAAAGCAGATCAATACATGTTCTGCAGATCAATCACTGTCAGGGGCAAGGGAATTCTAGCTGGAAAAACTCTCCTGCTTCTGCTGGGTCATTAGTAGAGCCCCCTATTCTAAATCAGGGCCTCCGTCTAACAACAGTGCTCTACTTGATTAATGCTGATTAGCCCTGCTTTGCTTGGTACGTTGATTAAAACGCAAGGTTCATTTCCCAGGTTTCCTTCCCAATCATATTCCCTAATTTCTTTTGGCACCTCCACAGCCTCTTAATTCTTCAGTCCTCCAAGAAGCTCATCAGACAAGGACAATGCTGTGGCACTAACAAACAAAGGGCAGATGTGAATTATACCCGAAGGGAAGCTCTCTCCTATACTGTTACTCTGTAGGGTAGACTAGCTGGTGGCGTCTTCACTTTAAAATGTTGCCCACTACAGCTTCAAAGGCAGATAAAAACCCATCATCACTCAAGATTTCCCTATATACCTGCCCTTTCAGACACACGTGCTTGATTCCCACCAACTGTAGAAGAGAAGGGACCTGTATTGCCTCTTCTCTAAATTATCAGCTGAATTGCCAGAGGAATGGCTTTATGGGATGAGACCAATCGCCCACCCGGCTTCTTCGGTGGCTGTAGCAGATGCATAAAAATCAACAGAAATAGGGGACATACAGAGTGGCCTTGGCACAGTCTTCTCAGCTTTGGTGACCTGTGGTTCAAGGGTCTTCGTCAGCTAGAAGCCATACCCATCTCCCGGGGTTTAACATCAACCAACACCTTGTCAAACCCCTCCCTGAACTCACGCCAGCCTCCACAACATCCTGTGGCAACAGGATGGGCAGCTCAATTGCACTTCATGTGAAAAAGTACTTGGTTGTGTCTGTATCAAATCTACTGCTTGCTTGATTTCAAAAACACCTAGTTATGAGAAAAAGGCAACAATTCCTTCCCTCCCAGCTCTGTACTGTCCATGAAATGGTAGGTCTCTTTTTTTGCCCCTCCAGGCACCTCTTGTCCTATCTTCATACAGAAACAATTTTGCAGCTTATTGGAAGTTGTTTCAATAAAACAAACAGGGCTCAAGAAAACGAAGATCCTGTTACTGCCTCTGTTCCACAGTAAGAAAGTGGAAATGCAGACTATCTTTAAAACACCACCAAGTAAATAACAATTTGGCACCAAGAGCAATGAGTTAATCTGACATCTGAATATTCCCTGCTATTAAATAAGATGAAGACTTGCCTCCTTCAGCTCTTATGTAAATAGAACTCATCTGCGATGCAGATTTTATTAATTAACTGGCAAATCGAGAAAACCCCAATAGGCTGTAATTGAACTTCACGTTGATGATAGATGAGGAGACACTTACAGGCCATCCGCTGTGTCTGCACAGTCACTCCTGGAGCTGCTGCCATCCCCACCCATCCTCACAGCAGAGAGGCTCCCCCGTACTGAGCAAAATCCAGAAAACCTGAGGAGCAGATGCACAGATGCTGGGATACCTTTGCCTCCTGAAGGACCCTCTGGCTGGTCATGCTGCTCTCATGGACATCACCTGTCTGCAGCTCCTAGCCTCTCACGGGAGGCAGGCATGAGCTACTGAACCTTTAACAGAACTCCCCAAGTCCCCTCATAGTTTTGACGGGACTTTGTACCTGATCACCTCTAACATGAAGAGGGGACACTCAATAGCACTGTGGAGAGCTGGGCAGCTCAGATGTGCCTGAGGGTCCTGGGTAACCTGAGATTTCCAGATACTTGGGGAAGGCATACCCTAGGGATGCTGTAACCTATAGAAACACATCCAAAAGCTAAGGCAAAGCACAGACCAGTCAGATGTATCTGACTCCCTCCTGGGCAACACGGGTGGTGATAAGACAGCCCGTCTGTGGCAGCCCTAAAGCCCTGCAGGAGCACCATGCTGCTCTTCTCTGGCGAGGTGGCACACAGCTGAGCCCAGCAGGAAGGAGATTAAGGTGTTATTGATGTAGGGGGAGAAGCAATGAACGAAACAACCCCCTGCATGGGTGCTTTGCAGTTCTTGGTGGGAAACTAATTTTGCATTTATTTTGCTAGAGAAACAATGAGGCGGCAGCAAGGCGCCCACCCTCAGAGCTGCTGAAGCCTGGGTTCATCTTGGAACGGGAAGGGGAAGTGGCATTAGAAACACTGAGATGTGAGAAGAGTTTCATTATTGCTCTGGGTGGCCCCTTCATTAGAGGAAAACACGGTGTTTAATGAAGGGGGAAGGAAACAGGAGCTTCCTGCTGTGTCCAGAATGGGTCTCTGTTCAGCTTTGCTTCATTCCCCTTATTTATGGGAGGGAGGGAGGCTGGACCTCTCCATCCTTGTAGCACCGTGTCTCTGGGTCTCATGAGGGGTGCTCCAAGGACACCCCAAACCAAGATCTCTCTACAGACGGCAACCCACGAGCACAGCCCCTGCTGGACCCCCCAGCTTTGGGGTACCTCCCTGTGCCCACACTCCAGTGGTCAGAGGCTGGCCTTGTGTGTAGGCATGGGGTATCAAGGTCTACCCCCTCTCCAAGCACACACACCCCAGGTGCTGCACACCCAGTAATGCAGTGCCATTCCCTTGTTATCCAGGAGAAGCTGAGGCATGGGAGATGGGTTATCCACACTTGGCACCAAGTCTGAAGACCATGTTTGATGAAAGGGGACAGGGAACACTCTCCCCATAGCTTCCTTGCAAAGTGCCCTCAGATTACCAGGGAAGGACCTGCTTTCTCCCAACTGGCTTAACAAACCCAACACGGGATTCACACATCTAGCTAATTCTTCCCAGCTGGCACCAATTATTTCCCAAGGTAGATTTGCTCTCTCAATTACACTCCACAAAGTTTTCAGCATGGAAAGGCAGAATTTCTTTTTTTTCTTTCCCTTCCTCCTCTCCTAGTAATTGGGGTTTTTTTTTAGCAATATGTCAACAGATTTCAGGAGTAGAACTGGCTCACATTCCCTTTGCTGGGACGACTCTAGCTCTGTTAGGAATTGAGATGAAAGGGAACTTGCTTTCATCCCAGCATAAGCAGGCAAGAAGTGGAGCATGAACAGAGAGAAGATGAGCAGAGAAGCAAGCACTATGATTTTATTCTGGGTTCCTGCACCTTAAAGCTGTCCTTAATCACCACTCGTGAGTCAGAGCCAGTTCTTTCACTGGGAGCTCCAGACAAGGTAATTTCTTTTCAGAGACTCTCAGGCACATTGGCTGGAAGAGACCTCTGGATGTCCCCAGTCCAGCCACTCATAATTTGCTCCTAGAATTTGATTGGGACCTGTCCTGTTCCCAAAGTAAGGGTCTTTGAAAATGTTCTGAGGTGAGAGACCATCCTGCAGTGGAGAACATTTTGGAGGAAGACGAATTGTTTCAGCGGTTGTCCCTTTGCTCCTCTGAAAAACTCCCAGGCCACCTTCAATAAGATGAACTCTGGGACCTGTGGGGTCCAGGGTTTGTGGCCAGCAGGAGGAGGGATTCCATAGGATCTCGGGAGACTGAATAGATGTGAAGGACAGGGCTTGCAGAAAGCAGTGAGGTTCAAGATAAGGTCAGGAGCTGGAAAGGGGCTGTGTGTGTGAAGGGTGAATAACCACAGAGTCAGACCATCAAAGCCTTTGCCTGTTCTGGCTGCTTCACCCCAAGAGCCAAGTGCCTTCATCCTGGGCCTTCATGCATTATTTACAAGACTGCTGGGACCACAGCCGCTTCTCAACCCCATCGCTGGGACCTTCCAGTGACTTCCAAGTGAAGGAACAAGTTTCCTGTACATTACATTTCCAGCAAGCATCTCTGCTAATTAAAGATTATGAAATGAATTTACCGTTGCTTCAATTAAAATCCATTCACAGCTAATACCTTCCTCTTTTCCAGCGTTATTTATTTATTGAGGGTGGGGAAGGAAGGAACCGCATTCAAGTCTCCAGAAGTTCTCTGGATTTGGAACAGACTCGGCTTTGCCTCGTTACATGGAATAGGTCCCTGGAGAATGCAGGCTGATTGCAATCTAATTTATGGCATTCATCAACATATGAATTAATGCTGGGGTCTCAGATATGAGATCTCTCTATTTCCCCCTCCCTCCTCGCACAGCCTCAGCAGCTTGGCTCCGCTGCCACCCTTCCCTCCCAGTACTGCTTATTTCCTTCATTAAAGAAACAGCTTTGGTTTGGGTTGAGAAAACTTGTTTATGGTGAACTAACTGGGCATCTCACCTGGCTTTCTGTGAATTGAAGTCAACTGAAACCAAGGAGGATCTAGTCCCCGTTTTGAGTAAGTTTTGGATCTGATGCTCTGCTGCTGTGTGCCTCAGCTTCCCTGCCTGTGACACAGGGATGCTGTTCCCGGCTTCCCTCTGAAAGCCACAGGGAGAATAAAAATACATTTGCGCTTTGGAGCCCTGCAGGGAAGTTTGCAGAGGGCTTTTGTGTGTTTTACTATTGCTCCGCTCTATTGTTCTTGGCTTTGACCTTGGACAGAGCTGGACAAAAGAATAAGCAAACAAGGCCACTTATATTTCAGGCACATGTTGAAAACTTGTTAAAGAAAGCCTAAAACTGCAAAGTCTTCTGGTAGCAGCCATTAACCCGTACGGTGACTGGAAGCCCCAGAGCTATTGACAAGGTTGTAAATCATCAGCGGTGGTGGGTGAAGGGCTGCTGCTCTGCTCTCTCACTGCCCAGAGGCTGGCGCAGGCAAAACGCGACAGCAAAACAAATCTAAGGGCAGAAAGTGGGTGTGCAGCGTGCCTCGGGCAGGGAAGGCAGGTCTGGGAGTGCGTTAAGATGCACAGAAGAGGGTTCAGCTATTTAAAGGGGAGACTTTTGCTACATCAACATGAGGAGGCAACCGTTGGATTGGGTAAGAGCGAAGACAGGTATAGTCCAGGAGGCCTGTGATCTCTGACTGCTAGGGTCAGGCTTCCTTTCCTTGGGGCATGACTCCACAGCCAGAAGTGGTTTTGAGACAGAAATCTCAGTGTCTGTGCTCTCTCACCGGTCAGATCCCAAGGTCACCTTCAGCAGGGTCTCCCATTCTGGAGACAAGGCGTGGATGCAATTTCACTGAGGCTCAGCACCACAATGAACTGCTGCTCCATCTCTCACCCATTCTTCCTGAACTGTCTAAATGTGCATGAACTCAGTGAATGTGGCTTAGTTTTTTTCTCTGCTCTCTGATAAAATAAATAAAACACTAATGCACAGATCGTTCTGTCCATCAAAAACATCAAAGGGTGCTCCAGGGAAGAAAGGAATAGACAGGTCTCTGTGCTTGATGGGACAGAGCAAGACGTGGGCTCCGATTGCAGTGAAGAAGGCTCGAGTTGGATTCATTAGGAAAACCAATAACCCGACACTGGAGGCCAAGGACCTAGTGACTGCATAGCTCCTCACCGATGAGAGACATCCTTCATCTGTGGAACAGCAGGTTCAGCCAGGAGAACATGCAATTCAATCAACATTTTGAAAGCCAAGAGCTTTGGTGAGCTCTGGACTATTTGATGTAACATCAGTGGACTTTTAACACCTTCACAGTAGTAAAGTGCAGGAGTCCAAGGACTACGTCTCTATGTGGTTAACAATCTACACAACAAAACCACGCCTTGCTCATTATAAATGTCACCTTTAGTCTTAATTCAGACTTCTCCTGGGGTTTCAACTCCCAGAAGGGAACGTTTCCCTGGCTAAATTACTCCTTGGTAGCATCAGGCAGGCAGATTGGAAAATACAACCTGCAGCACTTTCATCACAAAATAAAAAGATGGAAGGGGCGCAGTCACACCTCTGGCTGCAGGCGGGTTAAAAGTTGTTTCTATATTTGTTAAATATGTATTTTCCACTTTTCACTGGTTCTGCTCCTGAGTTTTTCCTGTCCCGAAGTAATCAAGCGTTTTGCTGCCACTGCCAATCACAACTATCTGCCACTGACAAGAGAAGCGGCGCCGCTAGAGGTGGAGCACCACAGGGTGCTCCAGGCAATGTCCCTGCTGAGACCCAGCAGAGCTCAGGCCAGGCTGGAGCTTCTTCACACTCCTGTCACTCAGTCCGGGGCTGCTGCAGGTCGCGAGGAGTTGGCTGGGCTTGCCTGGCCTGGATGGGGAAATGGGGTGCTATCACCCAATTTCAGCCTTCAGTCCAGAAGGACCGTGCCCACATCTTTCCTCCGTTCCAGCACCCACATACCTGTAGCAGCTGGATGTTCTCACCCGTGATCCACCACATTGCTCTGGAGCACGGGAAAAGGACCGTTATCCACTTTTATTCAGGATGCTGTGTCTTCTGGTGCCCACTAGAAGACAAACACAGGCTAACGTTACAGTGCCCCCCCTCTACCACCAACTCCTTTAATGTGGGGATGCCTGGTGCGGCAGAGATGGCCACGGGGCCGGTGGCCTCCCACCCGTGAGCACGGGAGCCGTCTGCAGACACTGTTCCAACCCGAGCAGGTGACAACGCATGGGCCAGGCCGGCGACGCACGGCGTGACGCCAAGCTGAATCGGCGTCAACCTGGGAAAGAGCAGGTAGGGGTTGTGAAAGGTGGCAGGGAAAGGGCACGGCTGGAGCACAATCTGCAATGCAGAAGAGAGCACTGCATCACCTCTCGGATGCGGTGGCGGATTAATCAGGAGTCACAGAGTGTGTTTGTAACCTGCCTGGCAACCCAGCTGCATTTCACACGCTCAGCCCTGCTCAGCTCTTCCTCCACACCTGAAACACCAGCATGACTTTACAATGAGAAGTAGGTCCCGCTCTGGGAGGAGAAAGCGCTGGAGCAACGTCTCCGTGAGAGACAGACAGCATAGCTACACACTCCTTCGTGTGTCTCTGCTAGGGTTAGGGAATGAGAACTAGTGTTTGGGGAGGTCTCTATTTCTGTTCCTCTGCCTGCAATGGGGAAGTATTTCATGGAAGCAGGTACGTTCTCCTATTTGCCTTGCTCAGTTCCTTCATCTCTACCTTACCTCCACCACTGTTGACGTTGAAAGTTCCCTCCTGGAGCCCAGGAGTTAGCAGGTGGACTGACCCCTCGGTCCTGCCCTTTTCATCTCTTTTTACCTGTTCTGTGTCCATGCAGCACTTTCTAGGGATGCAAACAGAACATGTATTTTGCTCTTCCCATCTCACCTCCACACTCACCTCTGTTAGTCTGGTTGGCCTGGGCTTATTTACTTGGGAAATGCTCCCTTTTCTTTCACGAAGGAAGTTTTTCCTGCTGGTTATTTTTGTTCATTCCTCTCAAATCCATTGAAAAGCCAAGCTGTCCATGAGATGGTGCCACACGCAGAGTTAAAACCCCACTTTGTTCACCAGAGACAGCGGATAAATAGGGAAATGTCTTCCTTGGCATTGCATTTAATATGGCATGTTCATGATGTCACTTATTATTACAATCTGGACTTCTTCAGCCTTGTGAATGTGAATAATACAGCATCAAAAAAAACCCATTTTTTTAAAAAGGTGTTTTTATATATAGATAGATAAAGATAGTTCGCTCTGATTCATCTGCTCAAAGTTCCTTGTTTGGTTGGTTTTTCTCAAGCAGAAATCACTGGGCAAGAAGGATGCCAGTAATGGAAATCCAGGATAAGCCTATTTTTCACAACTTCTTGTCATGCAGGAAGGTTGCTGACAAAACTTTGGAAGAGGTCTGGAATTTGCTTGGAAATAAAGTCGCTGCTCCGGGATGTAGTGCAGCAGCCGTGCAGAGCCAGGCAGGGGAGAGCATCCAACCCATCCTGGGAGTGGGTGAAGGTCAGCATGCCTCATCCCTGGGGAGGCTGCAGAGGCTGGAACACGAGCTGGCATCTGGATGTGAATGTGGATGTCACCCTGCATGGCTGAAATCTGAATGGTTTGAAAAACTCCTGTGAAGACCATTTTACCTTGTGCCAAATGAGGGTGTAAATCTTTGTTCGTTGTTATTCTGATGAAGAGGCAGAAGTTATTCTGCTGAAGAGGTGGCATCGTTGGTGGGGATCAGAGCCTGGTGTTGGCAGCCAGCACAGAAGATAAAAGCAAAAAAAAGCCTTAAAACTAAAAAGTGACCCTTGGGCAGCTGAATGTCTCTCTCAAAAGGACAGATGGACATACTGCTGCTGGAGCTGCACCTCCTGATTATATTCCGGGCCAGCTTCTGGATAGCTCTCAGCCAGGGCAAGAGAGAAAGCCTCCTGTGCCATGACACACTTTGACAGGGATGAACTCCTAGGCTGCTCTCCACCCCTACAGCTCAGTTTGCACCTGACAGTTGGTGCCACATCCACAGCCCGTTGCTTCCATACCCCTTCCCCATCACAAAGGAGGCCACGCTGCCAGCAGCGGAGCCGGAGCAGGGTCAGATCTCTGGCCGTGGTGTAGCACCCAGGCTGTAGGACAACCTCAGGCTTCACCTTCTGTAGAAACCCTGGGATCTGCTCCTGGTCACAGACAAGGAACCAGACTGTCTGCTCAGGGCATCACTTGCGACGTGTCAGAAAGGTTTTTCAGCTCTGTGTGGACGCCAGCATTACCAAAGGCATGTCCCACCAGTGAGTTTGATCCTGGCTGTATGGACATAAAACACCAGTGCTTTGACTGTAGTTACGTAGAGATTAAGCCATAAAATAAAAATACTAAGGAAACAGCTGAAACAAATACTCAACATCCATCATGAGAGACAAGATCTTTCTCAATCCACTAAAACGTTATTTGTTCTTGTTCCCAGGGGCCACAACACTGCTCTTCTGCATGAGATATGTGTGTCATTGGATATGTGTGTATCCCTAAATTTAATTTGTCCAATTGTATTAGGACAAGCGGCTAATTCTGAAATACATTTTGCTCCCATAATCAACCCCTCTGTCAAATGGTGTTTGGGTGGAATTGTGGAGATTGTGATTTTTATTTAAAGTGATTTATCGATATCATTAGCAATGTTCCCTAAGTGGAATCCATGGCAATCCTTTTAATCTTCCCCCCTTCACAACAAATGCAAATATTTTTTTTAATAACAGAGAGTTTGAAATATAAGGTTATTAAAATCCACACTTTCATATTTCTCCATGCTCTCTCCCTCTGTAACGGGATGGGAACAGTAATCGTGGAAATAAAGCCTCCCTTTCAGACAAGAGATGCAGAGGGTGTATAACAAACAATTAAACATCTATTTAGTCACTTTGAATTGATATGGGTGCTAATGAAAATGAAAGAGGCCAGCTTTGCTTTTACTGCAGGGAAATGCAAAAGGTGGAGGGTTGGTTTTTTTTTTTGTGTCACCCCAAGCCCCTTTTATGAATTCAGCGCCTGCAGCAGACCTCAGAGGTCCCCCAAGCACTTTCCCAGCCTCTTCCCAAAAGTGCTCAGTGGAAAAGTGACGGGGACTGCCCTCCGTCCCGCTGGAGTGAGGTCCATGCTGCTGCCACCAGTTGTCCCCAGGCGAGCAGAGAGCCGCCAGCTGATGGTTTGCTTCATCCTCCTGACGTGCTGATTCACCGACACGTGTTTCCCAGAGAGCCGGGTGTGAGGTGTGGGAGATGGAGCTGTGCCAGCTGTGCCAGCTGTGCTACCAGTCCCTGGCTGTGGGCAACAAGACAGGGACCACCAGCATCCGTGCTGCCAAGCCACCTGGCAGTCCGGGTGAGCTCTGTGAGCAGGTCTCCATAGGTACCAGCCCTCAAGGGTACCCAAAGGCAAGGAACCCCTGACAGCCCCAGCTGGGCAGGCTGAAGGGGCTCAGAAACGGCCGAGCACCGGGGCTCCTTTGGCCAGCACTTGGGAAGCAGTGGGGAGGAGAAGGTGTCAGCCAGGTCGCAGCACATTCTCCCTTTGTCTTTAAATGAGTGAAAACCAGTTGGCTGATGGTACAGCTGGCAGGAAAGGGCTGCTGTCAGCCTGGTTTTATAGGTGGGGAGGGGGTCTCTCGCATGTAAGCCTGTTCAGACATTCATTCAGACAGTGCTCACCACCTACGAATTCCTCTGCAAGGCCTGTTTAGACCCATATCATGTGGGGCAGAGACCCTGACCCAGCTCCCTGGGAACTCTAACCCAGGTTTGATTAAAGCACTTGAAGGTGGTGAGGACCTTAAGACCTCCAGAGCCAGAGCATGCCCTTTTGCCCTCAGTTCCTCTGATTGATCTCCACACACTCACATACCTTTGCAAATACTTTGCCCCAAATCACTGAGCTCCATCCCCTCCTGGGATAAATAAAGTGCAGTGGGAGCTCATGTGGGACAGTGACACACAGATCCACACAGCCACAGGGATGGCTCAGCCCGCATCAGATGCTCTCCCATTCCCTCCAGTTGATGCACTGGTGCCATGGCAACTGCTAACACCAAACAGCTGTGATGAAAATACAGTTTCAGAGCAGCTTCAACCTCCAAGGACTGGTGGGCATGTCACAGAGGTTGTCCTCTCCTCCTGGGGACTCCAGACCTCCAGAGCCAGGCTGCACTATGGTATTCCTGCATAGAGTCCAAAACTCGCCTTTTATGGAAGAGTTTCTTTAAAAATATACAATCTTGCTACAATTTCCCTCTTGGAAGGATACAATCTGCTGTGGCAGGACTCTGAGAGAGGAGCTGTTTGTCCTCCTGACTCCCACCCTGGCCCTCAAAGCACCCCTACAGCTTCATGGTCTGGAGGCAGAGGAACAGCTCCAACCTCAGACACCATAATGCTGGGGCAGGGAGACATCAGGACATGTCCCATTGCAGGATAAATCTCCATGCAGCTGCCCAGATGCGTTTGTGTAACCTGTCACAGCTCTGTCACTTGTGAGAAGAAATTTTAGGAGGCTGTAAAATGGTCCTGGGGGACAGACATCGGTGTGACCTGCTCCATGTATGCTCCAAGGTGGGCAGAAAAGCTTTTTTTCCATTTTCTTTGCTCCTGGGCTGTACAATCTCCCCAAAATCTACCTAAGCTCTGATGATTTTATTTTAAGGGAGAGATTTTGCCATTTTATTCTACATTCTTCCAACCCCCGGGCAGCTGGCAGGATTGCTGTTGGCTGGTAATACTCACTAAAAAAAAAAAAAAAAAGTTAATCTTTTGCTATTATTTCTCAAAAGCTCCATTTGGCTGCATTCAGGCCTAATGTGATTTCCTTGCCTTTGTGAAAGCTATTTCTTATATGGGGAAGCTGCACCCAAAAAAAAAAAAAAAAAAGTAGATGTGAAAAATGGACCTGTGATTTATTTTCACCTCCAAATATAGAAAGACAATTTCCCCCTCTCGAAGATTTCCTTTTCCTTGTCTTTAAATAAGTCCCAGTGCCTTCAAACCAACCCAGCATCCCAGTGAAATCCCATCACCAAGGGGGATGCGGAGATGTGTTTGTAGGGAACCTGGACCAGTTTAAACTCAGCATCAAGGTGACCAGGGACAGTCTGGCTCTTACGAGTTCGCACAGACGTCTAACCAGGGAGGGGGCATGGCGAGGGAGCTCAGCCCCACATCCTCTGGGCTTTCTGCAAATCAAGTATCCCACTGATGCCAAAACTTTGCTGGGCGGCAGCTGAGGGAGGAGAGGGGCTGTGGGGAGCATCGTTCCCTTGGGATGCTGGCGGTGGGATTGATGATGTCCGCCCTCCCCCCGGCAGCGCCAGCAGTTTGATTTCTCTCTGCCGGCAGCGCAGCTCCCAGACAGAGGCTGTGCTCAGCGCTCGCGTTTGGGCTGGAGCTGGGGGCTCTTCCCCGGGGGGACACCCCAGCGCTGCCTGAGCCTGGGCTGCTGCTGGGACACACCGGCTGTGCCCCCGGTGCACACGCGTGTACCCACGCACACCCACACACACACGCGCGCTGGCTGCTCCCCACCTCTCTGGGAAGATCCAGCGGCCGGATCAAGGTACGTCTTTCGGCTGGATCAAGGCATGTCTTTTGGCATGGAAAGGATTAACTCCCCGGGGAGCAGCGTCGGGGGCTGAGCCTGTGCTCCCGCCACGCATCGCCGGCTTCACAGCAGGCACGGGAGTTGTGGAGCCAACCTCTCGGCGGCTAATCCCCCTCGCTGCTGGCAGCCGGGGCGGCTGGGAAGAGCCAGCGGGGCTGTGGGGTGAAGGGACAGGGACGGGGAGGAGTGTGCACACACACACACACGCACGCGTGTAGGCACGCACGCCCCGCAGACGGCAGGCAGCGGCACCGGGTCGGTGGCTGTTTGCGGGGAGGTCCGTAGGGAGCCGGGAGATGAATGAAACGAGCCGGGGCGCCAGGCGAGCAGATCTGTTCCTTTGCAAAAGTCCTTAAGGTAAAACCCGAGAGCGGCTGCTCCTCGGCTGAGCTGCCCTTCAGATACCGGGCACCGGGATCCCTGCTGTCCTGGTGGTTGGCAAATCTGACTGTGATTTTGTTTTTAAAGGAATCGATCGGGAAATGCTGGCAAAAGAAGTTGGTGACAGCCAGGCTGGCGTGGCCGGGAGCTGCGTGCCGACAGCACCGTCGCACACCGGGAGCCGCTGAACTTTGTGGGTTTTGAATATAGGTTTCTCCTCTGTGGAGGCTTTGGGCAGCGTTACGGGAAGAGTCACCGCACACCTTGAGCCTGCTGTTACCCAGACCGAGTCCGGGGGACGGCAAAGGGGGGACTTCTGTCTCTCCAAGGACCATCACCTGTGAAAAGAAGCTGGAGAAAGACAATTTATCTTTCTTTTCCAGATGACTGAAAATACCTACGGCATCCTGTCGCTCCAGTTTTCATCAGGACGTAGCGTCCGGGAGAAACGGCTGAGGAACAAAAATGATAGCAGTCAAAATCATTCCAGCACCTACTTTTTCCCAAGGAACTTCATGCCTCTAGGGGTTTGCTGCGGGCTTTTCCAGGAGTGAGGACCGACGTACCACAGACCCATCCCTATCGGATCATGTAAGAATTTGCAAATGAGAAACCTACCCCAGCAAAACCATCTCTGCCCAGTTTGCAGTACATGGTTTGGTGTAAGCACAGCAATTCTCTCCTCTTTCTCTCCCTTCTAAATCTCTTGGGCTTGGAGATCTCTTTCCTCATTGCAATTATGATTATTTGCAACATCAGTGCCATCAAAGATTGGAGCACATTCCTCTCCCAGATCCTCCCCAGCGTTAACAAGACTCTGAACTTGGTACAGCAAGTGGAAGCCACCACCAGCTCGGTGGTAAGTGTCCTCCAGGACCCTGAGCAGGACAACTACCTGTCCAACAGCCAGTCCATGAACTCCAGCAACTTCACGGCTGGCCTGGACCACTTGTTCCAGTACTCGTACTCGGACAATGACCAGCTTTACAAGGAATACAAACCCCCTCCTCGAGATGCCATTCCTCTGCCCAAGGCTGTCCTCTACCTTCTCATGGCAGCCCTGGTGGTGGTGGCAGTGGCGTATGCCATCGTCGGGCATCTCATCAAGGACCTCATTCACGACTTTATAGGTGAGTGCGGGCATCACGCGCTGTGTGCATGTGGTCAAAAAGCAGCCTGGTGCAAAGCCTGGGGGTGACAGCTGGTGTCCCTCCTTTGATTTGGGTGGCTTTTAGACCGAGCCTTGACCCTTTCACATTAACAAGACTGTTAGTTTATCTGATGTGCTGGGGTCTCCAAACTGAGCTGAATGTTGATCAGCTCCCCGGAGAAAATACTTGGGTTTAACCCCTTCCCTAAAGAAGTGATACTTGTGCCTGTGCATGTGTAAATGTGTGTGTAAATGTGTGTGTATAAATGCGTACGTGTGTACGTCTGTGCTGCCAAACAACTGTAAAAGCCATTGGTGGGTCTCAACTGAGCTTGGTTTAGAGGTCTCCAAAATGAAAAGTTTCATGGCAACAGATACCTGAGTGCAGGTTAACAGCCCACTAGGGCATTGTGAAAGAAAAGCTTAACCTCTTATCAGACACCAATGAATCCACAAACTCCTCGGAAACACAGGTCAGCAGTCTGCCTCCCTTGTACAGCACCTAGCACAACCACCACAGCCTCTGAGGCTGCTGCAATGGGTCTACAAGATGACAGCCCAAAGAGTGTGCATTTTCATGAGAACTGGCTTCCCAGCTCTTTCGTTTCACCCTGTTGCTGATGAACAAGGTCCCTCATGGAGTCTGACACTGGGGATGAGAGCACAAACTCTCTGTGGCCGCCGTGGGCAGGCAGAGGTGCTTGGCTGCTTATGGCAAGCCCTCAGTGATACTTTTGCCCCATAATTTGAAAGGCTGGTGATGCTGGGGAGTGCAAATGTACCTGTTTCTCCTCTGAATCCTCAGTAATTTTGGCCCCCAAGCCCTGACAGCCACCTTGCCATGTCCTCTGGGGGACAGGGCCCCACCGCAGGGAGCTGGTGGCAGTTTTCCAGCTCAGACAGACTCACAGGAGGGTTCCTCAGGGGGATTTAAGCTCCTGGCTCTTGCCAATGTACATATCCTCCCTGAAAGCTCTGGGGAGCAGTGTCCTCTGCAGGGGAGCAGTGCTGAAAGCCCGTTGCACATCCCTTGCTTTGAGCCTGCCCCCCAGGCAGGGATGGAGCCCTGCAGGCTCCATCTCTGCAGTGGGAGGGAGATCACACTCATCTGGAGCAAAATCCATGTGCTCATTCAAGATTCCCCTCTATTTCCCTGCTCCTGGGAGGCAGGAGATGATAGGCACTGGCCAAAACTCCGACAAGTGCCTGCCGGGGGGGCAGCACCCATGCCCTGCTGATGGGAGGGCAAGCCAGGTCCCTGGGGCAGGGGGCCACGACCGGGCAGGGGCCGGCAGATCTGGGACACAGGTATTTGGGGAGGAGGTATTTGGGACAGGAAGGCTTGAACCTCCTGGTGGGGAGAAGTGCTCGGAGTCACACACGAGGCTCAGCCAGGAAAACGGCAGGGAGCTGCTCCTGAGGAGTCTTTCTTCGCCCCAGCTGGAAGGGAACGGATACTGTCTTAAAGTGTTAAATATAACACTTAATCAGCAGCTTGCTGGGGCTGTAGCGTCTCCTGGCTCTGCCGTTCATCTGATTTAGCATTGCCTTCCCAACAAAGGTAGGCAGCAGGGACAGCACCTAAAAATATACACGCTTCTGCTCCGAGATGCTCAAAGGACCAGGACAGAGCAGGTTAGAAACACCACCCAAGGTGGGAGCCGGTCCAAGTGCCCCCACGGAGCAGACACCCCTGCCCCAGGTGCTGGGGTACCAGACACAGGAGTCCTTGGATGTGGGTGCTCAAAACCATCCCTGGGGTGGGTAATGCAAAGCAGGGTCAAAATCATCGTAAATGTCATGCCCCCCCAGGCAGGGAGAGAGGCTGAAGCCACAGCCAGAGGCACCCGTGCCCCCGCCATGCTATTTCCAGCTCAGCACCATCGCTCCCTGGTGACCTTGGGCATCTTTTGCTTTTGCGTGGGACATCTGTGTGGGACAGGATCAGTGGGGAGCCCCTTCCATCACAAAGCCCTTTGCAAAGGGACTTCCACAGCCTTTTGCAGCACCAGAGGGAGAGCTCTGGGGTCTGTCCACTTTCTGCCACTTTGGAAGAAGTCCGTTCCCAGCTGAACACCCTCACTGAGGGCAGAGCATCCTCCCTGCCTTGGCTGGAGGTGTCATCTCTCCGAGTTGGGATCAGAAATCCAGATGTGAGCTTCTGCCCCATCCAGACAGAGAGGAGATGGCATTTCCCAAACACCAGCAGCACCCAAAGGCTGCCTCCAGCTTCTATTTAGCACTCCGGGCCCGTATTCACACCATTTATACGCTTAAAAAGAGCCAGTCCTCAGAGGAGAGCGGACGAGACTGTGTTTGTTAACACTGCCAAGCAGCAGCCTTTAAAGAGAAGGTTTCATTTGAATGAGTTTGCATAAAATGACTTCAGGGACAGGACAGAGGGACTGAAGGATAGTAAATAAGAAGCCGGTCTATTAGCTGCTTTAACACAATGCCTGGATTTATATACTCAGTAGCAGCTCCAACCCTCACTATCAGCGTCTCTGTGCTAATCGTATTTAGAAGGATAGAGAGAGATGTGGAAATAAGATGCCAAAGGGCTGGAGTCTGTTTCGGGGAGATTAAAGTGCGAATAGTTAATCGCCACTTTAAACAGTCACTTGGAGACATCAAGAGTGATTTGAACGCCTTAATAACAGCTTGTAGGACACGGCTGGGGGAGTCAAAGCATCCCCCCATCCCCGTGCGCCCACAGGGGCTGCGAGAAGCAGGCACTGGGCTCAGTTTGGGATGGCGGAGGAGATCCTGGGATGCTGGTGCGCTCTCCCCCTGCGAAATCTGAACAGGTATTTGAGATACCGACACCTCTCTCACAGCCACTTTTTAAAAATTCAATTAGAGCTTGTCCAGGCATCCCCAAGGGAAGGCAAATGCTGCTGTGATGCCCAGCAGGGTGGGGAGGAGCAGAAAATGGGAGGCTGCATTGGAGGAGAGGGAAGGATGTATTGCTAGAGTGAGGGAAGGCAGAATTCCCCTTGGCCAGGGTGGGGATCCTCTCTGTCCTCATCCCCACGAGCACCTGGATATGGATAAAAGGGCTCAGAGAGAGCCTGTGTTCAGCTGTTCCTGGAGAGACCTGGCCAAGAGGAGCCAAAAAAAAACCTTAATTTCTCTCCAGTTCCTCCCTGCTTGCTCTGAGCTGGCAAAGTCTCCCATTTGCAAACTTTCCCAAAACTCATCAGGGCGTCTCCGCTTCGGGGAGGATTGCCAGCCCCCCGAGGCAGAAGGATGGTTTCTACGCGAGCGCAGCTCCGACAGGGCTACCAGTAAAGACAAATTGGGTCGAAGCATTTGGAAAGCGGCTTAACTGGGGAGCGCTGGAGAGCTGCCGGAGACGGCACTGCGGCGAAGTGCCGCCTTGGCAAATGACAACCCTGTCGCCAACCTACCAAGCGCCTAATTACTGCAATCCCTGGGAATCAGCCCGCCCTCCCTCCTCCGTCCCCAGCAGCTCACTGAATATCACCCTTATTTAAACACACAAACACACACAAAAGGAGGGGGAAAAAAAAATAATAAAGGGGGGGGAAGTTGGAAGTTTGACTGGAAACAAAGCTGTTGCCATGGAGAATGCGGTGCGTGTGGTCCCCAGGAAAGCATCTCGCTGCCTGCACGGGAACCACACAGGAAGGGTCTGTTGGTCTGCGTGGGTGCTGATGCTCTGTGGGAAGACCTTTGTCAGCCTCCCCCGGTTCAGCCGAGGTCTCCTCTGAGCTGCTAATCTCCAGAGGAGACTTTGAGGAAACTTCTCCTTCAGGGCCCATGGCAGATGCCCCGCTGGGGTAAGGCAGGGCAGGCTCACCAGCGCTGGTGGGACTCTGCTGGTCCACGGCTTCAGGACCGCTCAGAACCCTAAGCCAGTCTTGGAGCGGGATCTTTCTTTTCTTTGCCCTTTTGACCCACCAGCTGTATTTTTATTTTTCAGCCTTATCTCCACCCGCCACATTTCAGGCTTCTTTGGGAAATGGTCTCCTTGAACAAAGAAACAGTGCATGAATGTAGCGTTGCTGAAAATAGCTGCTGGGCGATCCTGCAAGGACTCGGGATCCGCTTTTAATTGCTCCCACGCAGAAACCGCAGGGCTCTTAGGATAATTCAGCCCACGGCAGGGACTGCAGATAGCGTCTCAGGCCCCTCAGAGAGGACTTATGTCTTCTTCTGGGGCTCTGTTTTGAGGATGATTCATGTCTGTCAAAGTTATGGGAAAAGAAGAGACTATGTGAGGTTCCCTTCTGTTTGCCCACCTTGGTGCTAACCCACCTCTGACACTAACCTCCCAGCCTCAGTTTCCCTTTTGGTGCATGAGGGTGCATGAGGGGTTCCTTAGCTGCTGGCCTAGGTTGTCTAGCAGCAGCTGTAGTAGGGTGGCTTTCACTAGGCTAATTCCCACTCCCAGATTCTGTAATAATAGGCAGATGCCCCATCCCCACATCCACGTTAGCATTGCCATGGCTGTGGCTATTGGCTGGGCAAGTGGCCGCAGTGCTCTGGCCCTGAGAAAAGCAGGCAGAGGTGGCCCCACTCTTGGATGATTTCATGGCCAAACCTTTGAAGCACAAAGCCTGAGCACTGAGATGGCTGCCAGCATGTGCTGCCAGGGATCAACCAAGGCTGGCCTCGAGGATGTACCATCCCACAACATCGTTTCCATTTTGACCGTTGCATGGTCCAACAACGGGCTGCGTCAGGTCCCTGAGGTGAGGCCCAAGCCTTTCTGGTCCCCCTGGAAGTGCTGTTTTTCCTTGAGCTGAGACCGAGCAGGGCTCCTCACCCTCTCACCATCTTCGCTCTGCCTCCATGGCAAATGCCTCAGGCTGGAAGACACGGAGAGGAACTAATCACCTCCAGGAGCATACCTGCCTCCCATGTACCACACCTGAGTCATCACCCCTCAGAGATCCAGTCTCTGGAGCAGCAATGCTGCCCAGTGGATGGGTCTGGGATCAAATGCAGGCTTGGTCCAGGCTTACACTGGTGCAGAGAAGCTACCTTTAAGAGAATATTGTGATTAATTGAATGTTTTTGCCGTGTCACCCCACCAGAACCCTTATGCTGGTGACAGCTCTGCGGAGGGACAGTGTCCTTACCTGTCCATTGGCAAGGCCGTGTGCCCATGTTGTCCTTGCTGCAGGACACTTTGGACTTGGCCAGCACAGCTGACCTAAGAAATCTCTGCAAAGGAGGGAAGGGAGGAGGGAAGAACGGACTCCAACAGAAACTTCATTTAGAAAGACATGAATCTGGGGGGGAAGAGGGAACTTCTTGCTAACAAATTACTACTGGCAGAGGCAGACAGAGATTTGCTGGCAGAACCAACCTGGGAGATGTCTGCTGATTTTGCTAATGAATAAGCAAAGTCTGTCTTGCAAATGAGACGGATACAGTGTCCAGCTGCGACTGCTGCACCGTGTCAAACACGTGAGGGATACCCTTGAACTTGTGTCCGATGGGAGTGCTTTGGCTGGAGCTGGTTCTGCCTCGCTGCAGTGTATGAGGCAATCGCTGGGTCAGGACCTGTTTCAAACAAAGAGGTCTTCTGCTCCTGCTGCTGGGAAAAAGGCTTTTTTAGCAGCTGTTTTCACACCCACACTCCATTTAAAGCAAGTAAAACTAGAGCACAAGTTTGATTGTTCATCTAACCTGTCTTGCCTTCCGTTGCTTGTTTCCATCTCTGCAGGGAGTGTGAACATATCACTTACCGGGTTGCATTTAAATTTCAGCCCTTTCTCCCACCTCCCTTTGCTCTTCTGTCAGGGACATCTCTTTTCCAGTGGCTGAAGTGCCTCATGGACATCCTGCCATGTCACTGATGAATGCAGGGGACCTGGCCAACCCACTGGGATGAGACTGGGCACAGAGCATCCCTGTGTCCCTGTTCAGACAGGCAGCAGGAGGCTGCTCCCCTCTGCCTGCCACTGTAAAGGGTTTCCAAGCAAGGACGGTCCCTCATGCCACTCTATGGTATGAGGAGGGGTAACATGCACTGCAAAACCTAGGCAGCCCAGAGCAGTGTTTTTCTGCCTCCTTGGATCAGCACATCCCAAAAGTCCTGCTTCCAGGGATGCTGTCAAAGACCCAGGCAGAGCCAGGGAGGTGCAGGGGCACTTTGTGCCACATCACTCTGCTATTTAGGGAGGGATGCTGTGCCACAGCTCCTGGTTTACCCAGTCTACCCTATCTCCTGTCCCCAGCTGCTTTGGATCAATAATTCTATATCAATCTCACCCCATCTCGGTACTTTCCACCTTGCCTTTCACCCTGCAAGACCTCAGCAGACACGCTGTACCTCAGCAGCACCAGACAAGCAGGGAGAAATGTCCCTGGGTTAGATGCTGCTCCCCT
The DNA here is from genome assembly GCA_025769975.1 of Gallinago jamesoni. Lineage (NCBI taxonomy): Eukaryota > Metazoa > Chordata > Aves > Charadriiformes > Scolopacidae > Gallinago > Gallinago jamesoni. Next base: position 23,926,522 of record JAOQGH010000004.1, on the reverse strand, counting down.
AGCCTGAAAGTCACTTTGTCCTTCTCTTTTATCTGAGGCATTCACATACCTGCCCATGTGCACGCCCTGATTTTGCAGAATGTTATAAGCTCTTTCCAGTGGCTGGGTAGGGGCAGGCAATGCATTTCCTCCCCTCCCAGGTGTGACCATCCTGAGTCCAGGGGTGCCACTGCCCCAGGAGCACACCATGGGACCCCTGCTCACCCCAGCTCTGCCTTTGGGTGCCCCAGGTCCATTGGGTGTCCCAGTTCAGCTTGACATTGCTTGCCTTCTAGCTAGAGCACATGTGAACCTGAATGTGGACTTTGCTCCAAAAGAGGATTTAATTTTCCTCTCGGTGCCAGTTGTGCCCATTTTCTGTTGGTCATGCAGACCCCCTGCCAGATATAAGGCATGAAGAAAGAAATACCTGTCGTTATGCTAAGGGCTTCAGCTACCTTTAGTCAGCCACCACCGTCCCTCAGCTCCTGGCACTTCACCACCCTCCATCACCTGATTACAACCCTCTGCAGGGCTCATTATCCAAGGTTTCTAACACTTGCTTGTGCATGATGTGAAGTTGTGCATCCCATCCCCCTGCAGAAATCCTTCCACGTCAGAGTAAGGTTTAATCCCACTTGGGCCAAAGATATGCAGGTCTCCTGTCTCCTTCCCTTCATCAGGGATCCCCCACGAGGGACCCCGGAGGACCCCAGTTTCTCACACACAGGCTGAGCAAACTGGGGAGGAGCTAGAGGGAGAAGCTGGGGAGGAGCATGCACGGCTGGGACAGAGCTGGCCAGCGGTGGCTGGCAAGGGAGATGAAGGCGCTGACATTTTTATGGCTGTTTCTCCAGGGTCCTGCCAGCAGGAGATCCTCTGCCAGCTCCATGGGGCCTCGCTCCCCTCTTCTGCACATGGCAACATGCTGAAGTTACAGACCATAAATGGCCACAAATAACATGTAATTGTGTAATTACTTCACTCCTTACTTACACAGTCAAATCATAAAGGCATCGCAGTAAATACCCTCTAATGACAGCCTAATTACATCTTCCTGCAGATTACTGGGTAATTAGATCCAGCAGGCTCCAGAAATAATTCCCAGGGAAGCAGCAGTTCGGATTAGCGCGTACAATCCAGCCCACATTTACCCAGGAATTAGACTGTGGCGGCCTCACACAAGCCACCTTCCCCGGGCACCCCGGCCAGCCATGTCCCCTTTGGTGACAATGCACCATGACCCTTTTCCCATGGAAATGGCTTTTGCTGAGCTCTCCCGGTGCTCTCCCGAAACACCCATCCTCTGTGTTTCATCCTTTACCACGGTGCCATGCCTAGCTTCTTCTGCCTGCAAACGTCCCCAAGAGTTCCTTGTTCGGTCACCAAATGCCACCTCTCCTTGCCCACAGGCATGCAAAGCCGTGGTCTTTGATGCCCTTTGCAACACTCACCCAAGGGCTCACGGAATATCTGGGGACCCGCCACCTCTTTTTCTATGGGTTATTCCTCTTCTTCCTCGCCAGACCAGCCCCTGCTCCCACTGGAGTTTTACCACTGACGTCAAGGAAAACAAGACGAGACCTTTAATAGTATTTGTAGGAGGAAATCTTGTTATTGCCTTCCGGACCCTCTCCATGCCAAGCAGCTGCACGGGGTTGGCATGAGCCTGGGAGGTCTTGGAAGCAGGAGACAGGGATCCGGGCTGCGGGGCCAGGCTGGGAAGCAGCTGATGGAGTGCTTGGCTTTGCTGTAAATCCAGTAAATCCAAGCAAAATGGAGGCTTTAAAGGAAAAAAAGAGCTAAATGAGCCTCCTGAGCTTGGCTGACTTCCTTGGGCAAGGGTTGTGTCAAGGAGCCCAGGTTCTGGTGGGGGCTGTGGACCATGCAAACGAAAGGTAAACGCCCTGGTTGGGACTCAGGGTAAACCTGAGGCTCCCCAAAAGCCTTTGGACCACACCTTTGCTGAGTTCCCCAGTCACTCTTGCCAGCGCTGTGGTAGTCATAAGGACTCTGGTGGTTCTTCTCCTGCCCTTCCCATTGCACAACTAGCAGGTTCTGCTGCTACGGTGGTGGAGGTGAACAAAAAAGGAAAAATGAGAAAAAGTGGTCACTCTCTGGACATGACACTGGCACCCAACATGGTGGGAGCCCTCTCCTCCTTGGAACCTGCACTTACATCCAGCCAGCCCACACCAGGCAGTGGGGCATAAGCCTTTCTGCTCCCTGCCTGGCCCCCGTGGAAGTATGGACACCCACCCCGACTCCACAACATGAGCATCACTCTAAAAGCCATACCCTGCACCCTTGGGAATGTCATGGCCAAATGGCTTTAGTCTGCAGAAGAAAGTCAAATACTGCATTGCAAAAATGACAAAACTTCTGAGGTTTCTTCAAAAAAGAGGGAAAAGCTTTGGGTTTTTGAAAAAGCCCCAAAATTCAACCTACGGTGCACACACTGAGCACAGGGAGGACCACAGGTGTTTCCCATCTCTCCTCACCACTTGGTGACCCAAGAAATGAGACCTTCATCTCCTTTCATCCCTGGGATCTCACCCTGGCATTTGCCATCACTTGCCTTGGCTTTGCTGCAAAACCTTTTTTCCACAGCCCATGAAAAAGGCAACCCCTTGCTGGGATTTTCCTTCTCTGCCCCTGCTCTGCCAGGCAGTCTGCCTCTCCACCAAAGAGCTGCAACTTAAATGCCCCGTAAAAACAGAAAAAACTCTGAAATACCCTATGTAATAGGTGAGAGAAGCATTATTTCTCGAGCGGCCATGATGTGCTCCCGCGGTGGATAAGCCGTGTCCCATTTTGATGTCACACAGTTATTTAATTACCCCCTCTGTTTCCTACAGCAAAAACCCACTGTAGGAAATCCATGCTTTCCCGTGCACGCTTTACTCCAGAGACACTGCCTTTTCATTTTTGGGATGATTTAATTTGCCTAAACTGGGAGGGATTCCAGAAACCAGCAGCCTGAAAACCAGTGCAGAGCTGGGAAGAGCAGAGACCCTGGTACTGGGGGGTGGAGGGAGATGGGGGGGAAGGGGTGGGCAAGAGACCCTCCTGAGGGGTGACCACTGGGAGTGAGGGGTAGGATGTAGTGGGGAGCAGTGATTTCCCAGCCGGCTTTGACTCTGGAGCCAGCCAGAAGTAACCAGGGGTTTGTTTTGTGCTTTTCCTTCCTCCAGACTGGATCTTCGGCCCCAGCCCGGATGACAACAGCAACAAAAGTGATGTCAACTGCATCAGCAACAGCGTCAACGAGATGAGCGAGATCCCCGAGGCGCCACGGCGCCGGGACTGCCAGCCCCAGGACGTGGTCATTGCCATCGGCGAGACCTGCCACCTCCCGCAGCAGACATGACCGGCGTGGTGGCCGGGCCAGGCGGGATGGAGCAGTGGGATGGAGCAGGAAGGACGGAACAGCAGGATGGAGTAGGAGGGACAGAGCAGCAGGATGGCACAGTGGGATGATTTAGCAGCCAGCTTGCAGGGCCGGGTGGAGAGAGGATGGGATGGGCAGAGCCAGCACCACGGAGCAAAGCCCTCCTCACCCCGGTTTTGCCAACCTCTAAGGACCCTGCCAGGGTGGGCAGCATCGCCCCTTCTCCCGGGCTCGTCAGTCCTGCCCTGACGTCTGCCCATGGGCTTGTGACCTCCCTTTCTTCCCTGTGAATAGGAAAAAAAAAGAAAAAAAAAGCAAATGCAAAATACACCCACCAAACAAATCTCTCAAGAAAAATGAGCCAGAGAGGAGCCGGACGGTCCTTTGGTGTGTGGCTGTCCTGGGGATGTGGTGGTGAGAAGGGGAAAGGAGAGGAGGAGGCTGCATGAGAAAGAGGGGTGTCTGTGTTTCGGGGGACAGACCCAGGAAGCAGCAGGGAGCTGGGGCTGGAGCGTGACCCAGGGGCTGCAGAAAGGCACTGAAAGGTCGGCAGGGGCCAAATCCAGCCCGGTACATTGGTGATCTGCCCAGGTCATCACTCCTCCCCCTTAGTTTTGCACCTTCAGCTCACAGCCCATTTCAGCAGGTGTATCCCGTGGCTCTGGGGCAGTGGGGTGACAGCCCCACCTCCTCAGGCACCCTTCCTGGCCCATGCCAGGTCAAGAACACCACCTTCTCTTCACCACCAGCTCTGGTTGAGTCCAGCATCCCTGCTGGGACATGGCACACCTCTGTTCTCTGAGGAAAGTTGCTGGAGGAGAGGGCAGTTACCACCTGAAGGAAAAACCCACCTCTTCGTAGGGGAAAATAGCCCCTGAGGGCTGCATCCCTCCCTCAGACTCATCCCAGCCTGGCCATCCCCCTCATCACCCCCAAACTAGCTGCCACCACAAAGGGATGCTGGCTCTGCACTAGGGTCAGCCACATGTGCATGCACTGATGGAGCAGGGAGACCTCCTCCATCTCCTTTCCTTTTACCTGACAAGGCGCTAATGCCCCAAACTGCCTTTCTCTCTTCCTGGCACTTCTATCTGCCCAAAGGCATCCTTTCCCATCACTAACTCTAGGCAGAATCCTGCTCCCTGCTTTTTAAGGGGCTCAGGGGAAGACAGCATCTGCCAAGGGACGGCGAGGTGAGCTCCCAAACCAAGTGGGAAAAGAAGGATCTTGAGGGTTTCACTGGTATTTTAAGGCCAGCCCTTGCTCTGTTTGGCGTTCCAAACCAGGATTTCTCCATGCAGCAGAGCGGAGGCATCAGGGTCAAGCTAATTTCTTGGTCCCAGTGCCTCTTCCTTATGAAGATCCCTTTGATCTCCATAGTTTTCCTGAACATTAAAAAAAAAAAAATGCTCTGCTGATGGCCCAGAGACTCAATCCTGATGGCTTTTAATGAGAGCCATTACCAGCAGCCCCACACTGGGGCTGGCAGCAACACCACAAACCTCCCCCCCCCAGTAATTAACCATTTCCAATCAGATGCGGCATCGCTGTGACCACCGTTTTTCTCCCATTTTTTTGGCCTATTTTTGTAACGTGGCTGCTCAGGTGGTTGCCAGTCGGCTCCCAGGCTGGGGCTGTTGAGGGAAGCTGGGCAGCAATGCCATGCCAGGGCCAGGAAATGCTGGGGGTGATCTCGGGTCTGCCAACCCCTGGGAGCGGGGCTGCAGTGCCAGAGCTGGATGTGGGCTGGGGAAACTCAGAAGGTCCAGATTCCTGGGGCCAGGAGATTCTACAGGTTGAAGGGGGGGCTGGTTTTCTTACTCCTCTGCCCTTTCAACATCTGGAAACTGGGCACTGTGGTCACCGAGGTCCCCCCAAGCCACTGCTGGGGGATAGGTGGGTCAGTAAGACCATGTGTCTGGCACAGATACCGCTCTCAAAAGGACCAGTCCCTGCCACGGGGACATGCCACTCACCAGCACGACTGGTCCCCCTGTGGCTGCAAGTAACAGCCCTGGCTGCTCTTCTGCACTGGGGACCCATCTCCCACCAGCTGCTGGAAATAAGATGGGGGCTTCCCTGAGGATGGAGGCAGCCACCTCCGCTCCTGCCAGGTTCTTGCTCCCTTCCCAAGACATCTCCGGTCCCACATGTTGTGGTTTGACCATGGGGAGCTGCTCCTGCATCAAGCAGCCAGGGTTGTCACCCACCCAAGGCCACTGTCCTCCAAGCAGGAGGAGAAGGAAGGAGCCAAGCTCCCTCCTGTGGCCGCCTGCTCCGGGTCCCACCGGGCTGCTCAAGGCTGGGAAGAAGCAGGCGAGGAAATGCCCTCAGCTCGCTTCCCTCCCTGGCCTCCTGGTGCCAGGACCTCTCCACACCTTTGAAGCCCCTCTCTTGCAGGCATGCAAGGAGGGATCCTGGTGCTGTGCCCAACACCTGGACCGACCTAGCCCTTGGGTAACAAGACAGTGTTGTGCATGTGGCGGGAACCACCAACCACCTCCCTGAGCCACCAGATCACACCTGCTCAATGCTAGGAACCAGGCTGGCACTAGAGCTGTGCAGGACCCCACGTCTGTAACTGCTTTCTTCACTGACCCCTCAGGAACCTGCCACATGCCAGAGCAGAGGACAGCAGCTTCCCATCCCACCTTTCTTCACATCCCCCTATCCCTGTGACACTGCCATCATCTGGCATCTGCCTTCCTTCTCTTCCACCTAATTTGGGGAGGGAGAGCGGTTTGGGGGCCAGTACAAACAGGGCAGTAGCCTCATCTGCTCTTTTCACCCACCCACCAGAATCCTCACTCCAGGCTGGGCTGTCCCCCCGTCCCTTTCCTTGTCCCTCATGTCCTCAGAGCAGAAGATGAGGGTCTGGCCGTCCAATACCATGGGCCTGGGGAGAAAGTCCATGGGAAGAGGCTCCCAGGGCTGCTATACCCAGGGGAGATTTTGGGGGATGCTGAGAGGGAAGGGGGCTAATGAGGGTGCTGGGCTCCAACTGCTGCAGTCCCTGCACCCCTTCAGTGCAGGAGGTTGCTCTTTAAGTCCCTCTTTCCTCCCCTAAGCGCCTTAGGGAGCAGGGGTGAGAGATGCTGGTGCTTTTTATAGCAGCCATAATCCCCGCTGCTCACATCGCCTGTGTCCTCCTGCCCCGAGGCCCAGAGCTGAGCCTCTGAAATGGGGGCAGCTGCCCAAAAACTGCCTCTGACCCCTTCGGTTCCCAGCGTTGCCTCTCTCCCAGGGCACAGATCCCAGCTGGGGCTAGTTCTGGGCTCCAAATCCCTTTGCAGAAGGCATTGAAAGACTACGAGTGTTGCATCCTTCTCCCAGTCGCAGCACTCTGCTGGGGACAGACAGACAGACAGACAGACGTACAGAGACACATGGATGAGTACTGGAGCAGCCGCCCGGGCTCATCACCAAGGCAAAGCCATGAGAAAGCCCCCAAGAGAGGGAGGAGCTGGGGGGAGGCTGGGGATTTCTTTCCTTTCCAATTCCCCCTGCCTTTAACAAGAGGGAAACTGAGGCAGGGAGGGAGCTAGCAAGGGGCAGAGAGCTCCTGGCCCCGCAGCGCAGGAACAGAGCCCTGGCTCTGCAGGTGAGCTTTAAAGGCTGACAAAACTCCACGCCTGGATGTAACCCCCAAGACATGAGCTTCAGTGTTTTATCGGGGTGGGTTTGGTGCCGGGGTGGCTGGTTTCCCTTGCCCAGGCTGCACCTGTGAAGCCAGGGATGGCATTTGGGACATCCAGGCTTTATCCATGGGGACAGAGCAGGCTGGAGAGAAGGGATGTGAAATGGGGCAGCAGGAGGTACAATGGGGTGGGATCAGGTGCCTGGGAGAGGCAATATTCCACCTCCTGTCTCTGTCCCAGTGACCAGCACTGTCCCCCCTCCCAGCCCCAGTCCCCCCATTGCAGCTGCTTCACTCCCTTTTGGGATCATCCCCCTCTGGTCCTGCTTCCCATTCTTCCCCATGGCTGTGGGGATGTATCCCAACATCCACCTGAGAGGTGGCAATGCAGCACAGGGCCACCAGCCCTAGCCTGGTGCCCTCCCCACTGCCACGCCATATCTCCCTTAAGCAGCTCGGCTTCTACTTCTCCCCAGCCAAAAGTCCCCCTGACTCTGCACCCTGCCAGGGGGGACCCGACACATCTTCTAACCTTTCACTATTTCTGTTTTTACTGCCCACGGCAGATTAAATTTTCTCCAGCCCCCAGGACCAGGGGGTCTTGCAGGAGAGGGCAGTGTGGGAAATCCCACCTAAACCCATTCAGACCCTGCCTGACAGACCATCCCTTCCCCCCACTGCAGGGCTGTCTTCCACAGCCTCTTTGCAACACAGTTGCTGTAATTTTCCCTTAAACACCCCATAGGGGAAAAGAAAAAAAACAAACCAACAAACAAACAACCAGACAACAACAGGGGGTTCTTCTAGGTCAGGCTGCGCTAAGACGGTGAAAGCAGATTAATTTCTCAGAAGAGCAATTCAGATTTTTCTTCCCCTCCGCGCCAGGACCCAAAGCAGGGCTGGCGGGCAGGAGGCAGCAGCAGGAGCACACAGGTCTCCTGGGCACAGGCAGCTTTTGGTGCCACCCCCGGGGGGTGGCATTGAGCTGGGCCATCCCCAGGTCCCATCCCAGTGATGGTCACACAGCTGGGAAGGAGAAGGCGGCACCTCTGGGACCCCAACAAACCCGTGTGGGTGCCCACCACCCAGGGAAGAGGAAGGGGAGAGCTGTGCCACCACTCCCTCACAGTGCCCAACATCCCCGAGCCCATCCTCATCACCCAGCCATGCCCACACCCCCAGGAGGCCCCCAGCAGTCAGGCTTGTTTTTCCCTCCCAAGGAGCGCCGGGAAGCTCTAAAGCCAGAGGATTAGTCTCCAAAGCGAAGGCCTGGCCCACCGCCAGCCCGGGCAGGGAACAACGCAGGGAGGACTTTCCCAAAGGCTCAGCTCACTCCTGGATAGTGCTCCAGCTTGGTCCCCCTGGACCCCTTGGTCCTACCACCCTCCCAGTCACTCAACCACTGATAGCAAGAGCAGACCTGGGGGCGTGGGAGGGTGGGGGAGTCCCATAGATGGGGAGGAGGCAGGAGGTGACCATGAGGCTCCCACCTGGTGCCTGAGCTGCCCTGAGCTCCAGCTGGGCAGTCAGAGCATCCCCTGCCCACTGTGGCTTCTCCAGTGTGTAATAGAGGTTGAGCACAGGCTGCAAGCCCTTTCCTTAGAAGATGGGCACTGGGGGACATCTCTCCCTTCTCTGCCACTGCCTCTTCGCACAAAACCTGCAGGACGTTCCTGCCTTTGGAGACCTGTAGCCCTTGGGGCAACTGGAAGGAAAAGCTGGAAACCAGCTGGAAACTCAGGACACAGGAACCCTCTCCTGGGCTGATTTAACCTGGTGCTGGGGGGCCCTGGGCAGAGTGCAGGGAGCAGGCTGGGTGAGAGGTGCTGGCTAGAGGAGAGCCGCACGATGGAGCCAGGCTGGGGACCAGGTTCCCTGGGACCAAGACTAAATGCCACCATGGAGGTAGTTTTGGCATCACGGGGCTCTCACTGGGGATCACCACCTTCCTCCAAGCAGCATCAACACTTCAGCCTTACCCAGGAGACCATCCCTTCTGCCAAAACACCTCGGGGCTGAGAGCAGGGCTTGGGAGGCATGACCAGCCCTTCCTGCCCTATTTGTTGGTCTCTCCTGCCCCACACTGCGACGTGTCAGGCAGTGCAAGCCCAGGGCTCTGCTCGCAGCACTGCTCCCCAGCAAGGCTTACAAAGAACCCTTGTTGCATGGAGCTGGGGTGGCCTGAGGGACACCCCTCCACTGTCACTGGTGTGACCGGGTCACTTCATCACGTCACTCTGGCTGAAAACTTTCTCTGGAGGGGTTTGATGCTCAGGCAGGTCACCCTGCAAAGCAGCGCGTGCTTACCTTGGGGGGAACCAGCGGGCAGGGACACCATCAGCCCCAGGTTTGACTTGCTTCATCTGGACCTTTTTCATCTTTTCATCTCCAAGCGGTGGGTGGCAGAGGCAGGGCCATGGCAGGGAGGTCCAAGGCAAGCCTTGCAATGAGTCCTGAGACAGGCCAGTGCTTGCACACCCAAAGGGTGTGTTTAGAGCAGCCCCAAGCAGCCCTAACACACAAGAGTTTTCCTCTCAGCACCCTGAGCGATACACAGGGAACAGTTCCAAGAGACAAGAGAGGGCATCCCTGCCCCAGCCCCCAAGGAGGGTGGGGGATGCCAGGATCCGGTCCCACAGGCTGCCCTTACACCCGCGCATCCCAGGACCTCATACCCAGCTCCCCGGGACACCCCACGCCAGTGAGCCCACAGGGCTGCGTGTGGCCACGGGGCTGCCAGACCCAGAGGCAGAGGCAGAGGGGCTGGATGCCACCTCCCCTCCCACCACAGGGACCAGGCTCTCCTCCCCCCAGGGAAAAGGTTATTTTCACGCTGCATCCCCGCAGGAACTAACATAAATTGCTTAAATGGCTGCAGCGCTCAGGGGACAGGTCCTTTCAGAGCCGAGCTGCACACAGGGAGGGGAAAGCCCAGGGGATTTTTTAATAACTAGCAAGGGGAACTATTAAAGTGTTTTACTGCCTCGTTAAGGCAGTCTAATCTCTGTGTATATCTTGAAAAAAAAAAAAAAAAAAGAAAATTGGCTTGCTGGTGTTTTTATTGTAACAGAGGTGGGTGTTTTCTGGCAGCAGCCAGGATCCTGCCTGCTTTACCTGCTTGTTTTCTTACCTGACACCAGCCATGAAACAGCCCGAGAAGAGCCCAAGGGCAGCAGCGGGCAGGGCTGGGCAGAGCGCTCCTCCCCAGCCGGCAGAGAAGCTGCAGATCCACACTGTTGGCTGTTTCCCACCCGTGGGTGCTCCTCACCCCACGGTTGCACCCACCTTCCAGCCAGGCAGAGGTCTCCCAGGGCAGGTTTGGGAGGTGTTGGCTCTGGATGTGCCTGGGAAAAGCCCAGATGTGCGTGATCCCTTGTCCGGGGCAGCCAAGAAATAGGGCAGGGGATGGCGTGGCCTCAAGTTGCGCCAGGGGAGGTTTAGATTGGATATTAGGAAACATTTCTTCATGGAGAGGGTTATCAGGCATTGGAATAGGCTGCCCAGGGAAGTGGTTGAGGCACCATCCCTGGAGGTGTTCAAAAGACTGGTTGACATAGTCCTTAGGAATATGGTTTAATGATTTTTGTCAGGGTTAGGTTGATGGTTGGACTAGATGATCTTTAAGGTCCCTTCTAACCTAGACAATTTTATGATTCTATGGCAGGGAAACTGTAATGTCACATCCACCCCTCCAGCTGCAAGGGCTGGGATCTGGGGGACACCCAGGGAAGCCCCAGCAAAGGCTCATCTGCAGTGATACAAAACCATCCAACCACCGGGGGTCAAGGTTTGGAGAAGGAATGGGCTGGGCATTTTGTTTCTTAAGATTTTGTTCCCTTTATTTTTTACTGCAGCCCAGCAGAAAATGGGGAAATCCTGCTGAGTCCTGCTGGCTCCAGCATCCACATCTGCAAAAGCTCAGGGTTTCAAAGCCAGGAGCCTGAACGGATGCTGAGGCTGGGATGGCAGAGCTGGATAAGCCGCTTGCGTTTGCTTTGGAAAGGCTGATGTTTGCATGAGCAAAACCGGCTCCAGTGCTTTTAAAAGGACCCACCCAGGAGCAAATCCCAACAGCCTGAAATCAGAGCTGTGGCTGCTCCCACCCTGAGCTGGGGTGGAGAAGTCCCTGCCCTACACCCAGAATCGTACCTGCACGTCCTGGGAGGAGGAGGCAGAACAGGAGAGGCAAATGGAGACCTCAGCACAGCTAACGGGGCCAGCAAACACATCCTAGCAAGATCTCCCCTGGAAATTTGGGGCAGGAAAGGTGAAGCTGCCACCTGTAGCTGGAGACCTCGTTCAGCCAAGGTCTTCAATATGGCCCATCTCCAGGAGATCCAGTCTCACCGGCATCCTCACTCCCCGCAGACATGTTCTGGTGGCCGGCTGCTTCAGGAAGAGTGATTTTAGGTGTCATCACCCTGGTGTGAGAAGGGACGTGGATCCCCAGACATATGGCCTGTGCCTGTTTCAGGACTGGGGATAAACCTGCCCTGCCTGCAGAGCTGCTGGAATGTTTCAACCCAGAGCATCTCCCCTTCCCCTAGAAAACCCCATAAGCTCGGCAAAGCACCAACAGCATGGCCTGGGAGAAATGCTACCATTTATTAATAAGCCAGCTATTTTTTTGCTGAGAATTATTTTAACAGCGCTGGAGGACTTACCCTGTCCCCCCCCAGGCCCCTCAGCTGGCTCATCACATGCAGGGCTAGAAGGAAAGCGGGGTACAGCCAGCCTTGGGGGACATGGTGGCTGAGCAGCAGCAATGGAGCTACGCAGGTTGCCATGAGCTGCTTGCAGGCAACAGCAAGCCAAGCATGGCTGCTCCAGGGCAGGGAGATGGGATGCTTGCGTAGGGCAATCCGGTCCCAGTTCACTGGGATTCCCCCAAGTCCTTGGAAGGTGCCATCTCCAGAAATTTTGGACCTTGTCCTGTTCTTCATGTCCATCCAGGGAAGCCCTAAGGATCTGCAGGGGAAGGGAGCGTGCTTGGGGTGCTCAGCACGGAGGGTGGTTTCCAATGAAGGTGCTGCTTCAGAGACACATAGCTGAACCTGTCATGCACCCAACCACCTTCCTAACCATGGCCAGCTCACATCTTGCACGTAGAAAGAGTCACCGCCAGGTCTTCCATCTCTCTTGGCTTCCCATGGACGTCAGGAGGTGTTGTCCCCATTCCCACCATGCCAGCAAGGAAACAGCCAGGCTGCAACCCATGCAGGCAGGGGAACAACCGCACCGTGCTGAGGACAAAGCTGTCACAGGCCAGGGACAGACATACACATGGTTGTGAAGCCAGGACCCTCCAGGTTTGTCCACAAGTGTGGAAGAGCCCCCCCTCCTCGAAGCAGGGAACTGTGGGATGCTGAGGTCCTTCCCTGGCAAGGCAAAGGCAGCAGGTCCTGCCCAAGCTCGCACATGGCTCCAATTGCAAGCCATGGCCTACAAGCCAGGGAGGGGTGTGCTGGGAGGCATGGTGGGTAGACAGGAGAAGGCACAGGCAGAAGCCAAGGCTGAAAGGACAGAGGAGATGTCTCCAGGGCAGGGTTGCTGCAAATCCACTCCAGCAGAGGAGCCTCATGTTTCTATTTGCTGGTCGTAGGCAGAGACCTTGCATCATTCATCACACAGATGGAGAATCCCAGCCATCACACTGCATCAAGGGAAAGCACGAGCCTTTCTGAGTCTGAGCCCCACAGGCTCTCCCAGGTTGCCAGCATGCTGCCACATCCTGGGGTTTCCATAGGACCTGGTCCCAAGGTGGAAGACAGTCCAGAAACAAGCTGGGAGAACTGGATCTTCATCTCCCGCCCCATGCTTTGCCCTTCTCATGTAATCACATTGGGAAGGAAAGTCTGCACCATCATCCTTCCTCCATGGGGCACAGACAAGGGCTCCACAGCCCAACAGGAGCAGTTACAGTGACCACCCTGATCGCGCTTCAGATCAGAGACATTTAAACCAGGCAGGGCTTCACCCTCAGGGTAGGGGGTTTTAGGGTCCACCATGTGCTGTGGTCAAACCCCAGGTGCCCCAGGTCAGCTGTACCTTGGATGGACACTGGCCTTGAAGATGATGATGGAAATGACCACATTCAACAGGGATGTCCTGCTGATGGTCCTGCCCCACACCTTGCAATCCACATGCTGGTGCCACCAAGCTGTGGATGCATGGGAGCACCTCCTGTCCTCTCTGGGTAGCTGGTCTGGGGGAAAGGTCCCCAGTTTTTGCAGATGGGAGGCTGAGGATTAGAGGGGAGAGGTCCCAGGAGCCCCACCGTCCCAGCTTTCCCCACCAACCCTTCCCCGCCACCAACATCAAGGACAACAAAGCAGTAACCAGCCACCTGCAAGCACCACCCCAGAGCAGAGGATTAAATTTACAGGGACCCACCTCATCCCGCCTCTCTCAGAAATCTGCCACAGGGTGGGCACCCCATCCCATAGGGCTGCATCACTGATGAGAGGGTTAGAGGAACAGTGCAACACCACCAAGACAGCCTGTCCCCCCCTCTCTCCAGCCACCTCAGCTCTCCCAACGGAGACAAGTGAAGCAGAGCGGGTGGTTGGGAGAGTTGGGCTGGGAAGGCGAAGCCACAGGCTACAAGAACGTCACATCATCCTGAGACTGGAGCCAGCGCCAGTGGGCATCGTACTCCAGGTGCAGTTTGCTGTTGAGTTTGCAGTTCTCGAAGTCAGCCTCAGCTTTCAGAGCCTTCCCACCTGGGTTCCCCTTTCCCGGCTTCTCCCCGGCCCCCGATGGCAACTTGGTGTCTCTGCCTGGTTCCGGAGAGGTGGGCTGCTGGCCCAAATACCCGTTGGCCACTTGGGGCTCCTTAGCAAACCGGTGATCCTGGGGCATCCCAGGTGGGGAGAGGTCCACGTGGGGCCACTCGTGCTCCACTTTGCCTTTCTCTTGCTTTGCAAGACCCCTCTCAGAGTCAATCCTGACCCAATCCTGCTCCACCCTGACTAGGGCTCTGCCCGGCACGGGTACGGCTGTGGTTTCGGTGGCGTTTTGGGAATACTCATCCATGTCATCAGCCAACGTGTCCAGGTAGCTACCAACAGAGATGCTGTCCAGCCTGTCGTTGGGGTCCTGCAGGCTGTCCCAGCTGCCCCGCCGCGAGGCCGCCTGGCTCTCCACCAGGCTGTACTGGCTGCTGGCCAGGCTGCTGCAGCGGCTGGTCAGCGTGCTCCTCTCCTCTAGCAGCCACTTCACCGCCTCGATGCCCTCGTTCACCACCACCAGCTGCTGCAGGATCTTCACATCAACCGCTCGCAGATAAGCCTGGCAGGGAGACAAGAGAGAGCACGGAGTTTTGGAGGGGAACCAAGGTGACCCTGGTGGCCGAGGGACCCAAGTCCCAGCACACCCCAGTAGAGGTGTCACAGCGGTGGCCATAGGTCTCCCAAGCTGCTTGATGAACAGCATGGCATGGGGGAACACCCTGCAGGGAGCCATCCAGGAGACACTGTCCAAGACCTAGGGACGTGACCATCAGGGACTTATGGCACTCACCATCAACCAACCCCCTCAGGGAAATAAATCCATGGCACTGAGGTCACTGCCTCCTATGGGGTAAGCAAGGGACTGGAGGCACTGGGTAAAGATCTGAGCCCAGAGCATCCTCCAAGCCTTGGGAGGCAGCTGGCAGGGCAGGAAGAACCAGGACAAGGGTTGGCTGGACCATCAGCATCTCCCCGTTTTGGCCAGGACCCTTCCTGCACTGACTTTCCCCCTTCTAGAGTCTGATCCAAGCCTGCTGACAATGTGACACAGCAGGATTTGGAGCCTGGGACCCAAATCGCTCCCAAAAAGGGGGAGGGCAGTGTGGGGGACAGGCACTGCTGATCACACTGCTCTCCTTGCCAACTCCTGCCCCCCCAAGCTGGGGGAAGCTCTTTGCAAAACTTCAGTTGCTGCAGAAACATCTGTTTTCCTAACGGAAAGCCCTGCGTGCCAAGACATTCCTGTCTGTGTGATACTGGCCGCCGAAAGCCACTGGATTTCCCCTGCTCAGGACACAAATATTTTGCCAGGAAAGGGAATAAGGCGGCGGCGGTGGGGGGAGAGAGGGAGAGAAATGGATTGCAGGACAGGTACAGGCAGCCTGGGAGCTGCGGATGCCCACGGACTCATTCACTAACACACCCTGTCCCCAGTACCATCAATCTGTGATGGAAATCCATGCCATCCCCTGGGATCTCTTCTAAGCCCGGTCCCCGGTCCCCAGCATCCGGTGCCCTCAGAGTCACCCGCCCGCCCACGGGTGACCCCACCGGTCTCTCGAGACCCCCGTCTCCAGTCCCACAGTGAAAGCAGCAACACGAGCATCCGAGGAAGGAGCCTGGGAAAACTCCAGCCAGGGTTTCAGCACGTGACGCCGCTCAGTCCAGAGGACACACACAAAAAAACAGGGGTAAGATTTGTAGAGACCCGACACCAACCCTCATCCCCTCCCCACGCTCCTCAAGCTGCATTTAAATAAAAAAATCACAGCGATGTGCCCAGACTGGGGCCAGAGCCAGCTCCCAAGTACAGAAACTTCCTTTCTAGGCAAGTTATTTCAAAAACTGCCTACAGTGGGCTTTTCTGCACGCACTGCTAAAGCATCTGGCCTTGGCAGGGAGAAGATGCAGGAGGAGGAAGGCTGGTTACCCATTTCTCTCTGCCTCGTGCAACCGTGGCTGTCAGAGACGCCAGGGGACCCACCCCGAGAGCAGAGGGTGGGAAAGCACTCCCGGATTTCCATATTGTTTGCTGGAAAGAGTTGGCCGTTGATTTGCTGCTATTTGAGGCCAGCCTGACCCTATCTCGTTGTGCCCCAAGAAACTCCCTCTCTAGCAAGGAGAGGGTAGCATGGAAGGAGACCAAGGTTCAGCCACTCTCTCTATTCTTCCAGATGCAGTAATGGTTACACCACACCAAACCTGTACCCATCCCAAAGCCCGCCCAGTGGTCCCCACACGGTGCCCACCAGCATCCGGACCTGGGGTGGCAGCAGCATCCAGAGTGGAGGAAGGAAACTGCAGTCCTGAGTGCGTGGGAGAGGATGGAGGAGACCCACCTGGATCCCTGCTCCAGGATGTGACACCCTGTGCTGCTCCGTGCCTCAGTCTCCCTGTGTGCATCCTGCAACGCCACCCTCTCCCCATCCCTTTCTTTCCAAGGGGAGTCCATGCACCAGCGGAGCTGGGGGGCCACCGTGCTCCTCCCCATGCTCTCTAGGGGCAGGCAGAGGTGGGGAGAGCATCTCCCCAGGGGGGACACGACCCCACTCCCCTCCCCAGCATGCAGCAATCCTGCAGGCACTTTCTCCCTTCGAGACATGTAGCCGCAGGGATAAAACATCCTCCTCAGAGCAGGAGACGGAATTGGGCATTTGCTGTCTTCTCATCCCACCACCCACTCCCAGGCCAGCTTCTCCTCTGAGCGCTGCGTTTTGCTGGTCTCTGCTGCTGGGAGAGGAAGTTCAGTTCCTGTTCGTAGGGATGGGGAGATGGGAGGGAGCCCTGTGCTGGGTTTTGGGGCACCCAGGTGCCATCCCCAGGTATAAGGCATCCCTGCTTCTTCACCGGCCGGTGAGGAGAGGTCAGGGCAGAGAAAGGGAAAAGCTTTTCTGAGCCAAGGTTAATAACACACAGCCAAAGCCAGGCCTTGCAGCCCCTGATCTGACCCTGCCTGCACCTGGGCAGGGCAAACACCATGGCTGCTTCCTCCTCCTTCTCCTCCTCCTCCTCTGAATAACCCAGGGCCCGCAGACCTTTCTCCTCGGTCAGAGTGCAGCCTGGAAGCCGGGGCGGAGGGTGGATGAAAGCTTCTACACCGATGGGGAATATTGAACCGGGCAAAGTGTGGGTGGGGAGGGCTCAGGCTGGCTGAGTCCCCCAGCCCCCCCCCGGGTGGCAGTCAGGGACGCGGGCGTATTTAGCCCGTTTCCCTATGGAAACGATGCTCGTTCCCTCCCGCTGGACTATGTGTGCGTGGGAGGGTCCCTTCCCCCAGCAGCACTTGAACCCATTGCCCAATCTCGCCACGTTTCCCGGGGGCGCAGGCATCGCTGGTATTTGCTCCCTCTCGGCAGAAAAGAGGGAGGTGAGGAAGCCGCCACCGGCACTCCCACGGCTCCCGGGAAAGGCTGCCAACGGAGCTCAACCCTTTACTAGCCACCGGAGAAGCCCCAGCAGGAAACAAACCCCAGGAAATTTTCCCAGAGATGCTTGTGCCTTGTCACTTGGGGATTGACACCCGTGGGGGGGCGGGGGGCTGCCTCCGTGCCCTTGGTGAAGGTCCCTGCCCTAAATCCTGGTAGCCAGGACATCCTGGTCCCCATCAGTGCCGAGGGGGTGCGTAGGGTGGGGGGGGGCAGGATGGAGGTGGCCAGAGGGGTCTATGGGACCCCCGGGGGGGGAATGCTGTGTAGGCCGAGGGGCAGAAAAAAGCCAGGTGGGAAGCTGTTAACCCATATAGGGAAGAGCAAAAGGGGAGGTGGGGGGTGTCCCCAAAATGCAGGCAGAGCGCGGGGCACTATTAGGGGGCTGTTACCAGGGGGTGGCAGGCAGTTACCCGGGGCGGGGGGGGATGCAGTTATCCTGGGGATGGGCATTTATCCCGGGGGGAGACAGGCAGCTCCCGGGGGGTGGAATGCAGTTATCCCGGGCAGGGACACGCAGTTACCGGGGGGTTGGTGGCAGGCAATTACGGGGCACGGGGGGGGGGAATGCAGTTATCCCGAGTTGGGGCAGTTATGCTGGGGTATCAGGCCGTTACCGGAGAGGGGTGGGGTGGCGGGCAGTGCCCCCGGTGCGGCGGGACTCACCAGCTCGAGGCGGAGCGCCCGGAGGCGATCGGCGAGGGGCGGTCGGGTGCCGCGGGCCGGTGGCGCCGGCGGCGCGGGCGGTGCGGGGGGGTTGTCGGCCCTCAGCCCCCGCAGCAGCCCGGCGGGCGGCCGCCGGCCCACCTTGCTGGCCAGCTCCCGCAGGTCGGCGGGCAGCGCCTCCCCGCCGCCCTCCATGCGGGTGGGGCGGTGGCGGCGGCCGCGCTGTCACCCCGGCCCGGAGCCCCGGCCACGCCCCCCTCCGCGGGACCACGCCCCCTTTGGCCTCGCCCACCCGCCTCCACCTGCCCGCACCAGCGGGGCCCGCCAGGGAGCGCAGAGCGGCGCGCGGAGGGAAGGGGGCGGGGTTAGGGTTGGACCCGCCCCCTCCGCGGCGTCTCTGCGGCGCCGGAAGCGGCGCGGCCCCGCTGGCGCTGAGGGTTGGCGGGGCGGCGGCAGCGCCCAAGCCGGGCCCCGGCCTGTCCTGCCCCGGCCTAGCCCCGGCCCCGCCTCCGCCTCCGCCTCCCCGCACGGACCGTGAGTAGAGCGGCCGGCACTCACCCACCGGGCCTCACCGCCCGGCTTCCTCCCCCCCCCCCCCCCGCCGGTTCCCAAGCGCCTAGGCCCCCACCCTCTTTCCCTGCTGCGGCTCCGGGGCCGCCGCCGTCCTTGGACGCCTGGCTCTCCCTTCCCTCCCACCTTTTGCCCCCTTTCCCCCGCTCCGAGTCCCTCTGCAATACCGCACCTCCTCCCTCCGGCGTCCCCTCACCCTTCCCCTGAGGGCTCTGGGTCCCCCCTAAGTCTTCCTCTCCTCCCCTGAGTGCCACCCACCCCATAACTAGTGCTCCCCACCTTGCCTGACCCTGCTGGGGGGGGACCTTGTGCTCCCGCTGGGCCCCTGGCATCCCGCCCCAGGCCCAGTGGGTTGTGTGGGGAGCCCCAGGATCTCCAGTAGGTCTGTGGCCCAGCTCTGGCCTCCATATCTCGGCTGGCTGCAACCCCCGCAGGCCTGGTATGGCCAGTGTCAGGCCCCAGATTGGCGGGTGTTATGGAGGTGCCATCACTGGCCTCTTGGCTGCTTTGCTTTTTCAGGGGGTGGGAGTGGGCCCAGTGCACCACAGCAGCCTTGCTGAGGGGTTGGACTGGAGCAGAGAGGTCCTCACTGGCTCGTGGGTTCAAAGGCTTCCAACAGTCCTCCAGGAAAGCCTGGTTTCGTGGGTCGCTCCCTGCGGGGCTGGGGGTGCTGGCACACAGGGAGGCTCCGTGGGGCTTCTTCTTGTAGTGCATGAGTGCCATGCACGGCCACTGCTTATGCCAAGCTCTGTCTTTGCTGGGGTCAGGGTTTGAAGGTGCTCTCCTCCCTCACCCTGCGCCTGTCCTGTCCTGGCAGGGAGCCCCAATGGACACGAGAATGGAGCAGAGGGCATCCTGACCCCTGCCCCATGCGGCTGCCCCTTTGCCAGTCCCTGTGACTATGGATGAGTGGAAACCCAACCCCGCCATCAAGCCCCACAAGAAGCGCAGCTGGTACCTCGCCTGGAAGTACAAGCTGATGAACCAGCGTGCGCTACGGAAGCTGTGCCAGGTGAGTCACCCGCAGGCCAGAGATGGGTTAGGGAGGATAATCTATAGGGTTTACAAGCTTATGGAGCAGCTGCATGGGTGGAGGTGGGTCTGCTGGCAGTTCTTGGTGACCTAACGTGCTGGGGGACATAACTTGTCCCCCAGAAAGCTACATCCACTGGCTTTGTACCCATGTGTGCCATGTCTAGCAGCTCCTTCCAGCTACAAATGGACCTGTTGGGTAGCTATGGCAGGAGATACAATGATCAAGGCTTCCTTGGGAGGCTTTCACCTAGAAACCTGACTAATTCCTTCCCTCCTGGTTCCGGACCTGTGCCAAGGGCTCAGCCTGCAGTGGGAAACCACCCCTGCCCCATTTGATTTGCAAACCAAACCTTGGCAGAACAGGTGGACAGAGAAAATAGGGTTGAGTAACAGGATCCCGTGCCCCGGAGGCAGCTGGCGTCTGGGAAAGCCATGGGCCTGGCTGCTTGTGCTGTAAAACGGCTAATCCTCAGTACCGCCAGTTCCTGGGGGGTGTCTGGGGGTGTAAGGACAGGGAGGGTTTGGCCTTATGGCAGCAAGCTGTAGAAAAGGGGCCTTTCCTCAGATGAGCAGAGCTTGTTGAAATCTGGCAGTTGGTTTCTCTGGGAGGGAGAGCAGGGGAGGGCTTTGTGTGTGACTGAGAGGATGAAGGCTCGTGAGGGCTCCTTGGAGAAGGAGGCTGCTGAGGCCTGCGTCCCCTGGGGTGCTGGGGGCTTGGGAATAGGCCTGGTTGTTCAGGCAGGCATTGCCCACCACGGTGGGGGCAATGGGCTAGAGCCTGTCTGCTGTTATCTCTCTCTTTTGTGGCGCTGCTGTGGCTTAAAACAGAAATGAAACTTGAGCTTAAAATATGTAAACTAGAGCTGTGACCATGGAGTAGCCAGGTCTACAGCAGCTGGGCCTCTGTCATCAGCTCTGACTGGGCCAGTCTTTCTAGTCACCATTGCTGGTCCTGCTTGATGCTGCCTTGTTAGCTCGGGTCACCTGGGCTGTGAGGTTGCTTCCTTGCCTGTCTGGGACTGGCCAGGGTGGAAGATGTGGGCAAGTTGGAAAGGTGGCCTTGCTGCTGGCCACCAGGCACAGCCTGCTCCTTGCTGTGAGCCCAAGGTTCTGTTCTTGCCTAATTAAAAGGTTTCTGTACACAGATCTCCAAATGTGTTTGTACTCCTAAGTCAACAGCAAAACAAGCCAAAATGTCATAGTGATGTTTAAATTATCACGTTTTCCACCTGTCCATCTGTTGTCTTATTGCTGGTTTTTCATCTTCCCCTTCCTCAGTTACTTCTTGAACCCATTTGGCTGCATGGCAGAGGTAGCAGCAACACATAGCTTTGAGGCAATAGCTGGCCAGGTAGAGGGGGGGATCCTTTTAGTGCTTCTCAATAAGAGCGGGCGTGGATGTGATCTCAACCCCATGCCAGACCTCAGAGAACTGAGGGTCCTAGAGCTGAAAAAGGCACAGATTTTTAGAAAGCAAAATTGTTGGGGTGTTGAGAAACAAGGGAAAAGTCTCAAAACCACTCCAGACCTGTCTCAGCATCTCCTTGTAGGGCTATGAGCAGCCTCCACCAGCCTGTCGCCTCCTCTCCCTTGGTTGCTGTGATGCCTCTGGAGGAGGTTAGCAGGACCCTGAGCTTGCATGGCTTGGGAAAACCACCTGATATATCCATAGTATGGCTGGGCTGTGGGATGAATCTGTCAGCAGCACTTAGCAATCAGGTTTTGGCCTCCCTGGTGACTCTGTAGTGAGCTGAATGGTCCCTCCTGACATGGAGGCTGGCAGGGAAGCCCTTCAGCAGTTTTAGCTTTGAGAGTAACAGCTGCTTGGGGCTTTGTGTCTTAAATCCAACAGCAAAGCCTTCCCTTGCTGCGTGACTGTCCAAGACAGCTTTTGGACTCTCTGCTAGAGCTATTCCTCAGCCCTTGTGCATTGTTCTGGCTACTGGGCAAGAACTTTGTCCTAATATAGCACCCCACAGCCACCACATGCTGCTGTCACCTTTCCACCATGAAGAAGCACCTGGGATCTGGGTTACAAAGTTCCCTGAGTCAAGTAAAGAGAAGTAGCTTCAGCTGAGGCCTTGTTTTTCAACCCAGGCCATCCAGCATCCATCGGCAGCACTGCAGCTCTAAGACCATCCTATTGGCTATGACCAGATCTGCTCTTGCAGCTTACACCTGCAGGCAGATCCTTTCCCACCATGGGATGTTGGCAGCCCCCGTTTTCCTGTGTGGCTTTGTCTCAGAACAGGTCCTTTTAACCTGGAGTAGTTTCTGCTTTATGCTGGGTTCAAATAACAGGAAAAAGACTGAAATCGGGGAAGGGAAAAACAAGATGCATTTTAATAAATGGGGGTGCTTGTAGAAACATTGTAATCTTTTCTCCCTCCCCTTGCTCTGGGAACAACAGGGCCATGGGTCATGGTGATGTTTGTGTTGGGGCTTCCCATGGGCTGCTCCATAGACCCTGGAGCCTCCCATAGCACTCCGTGTTGGCGTCCCTGTGGGTCACTGTGGTTTGCTGCAGACAGTGAGGCTGTGGGCTGTTCTCTGCAGCCTGTGGCACAGTGTGGCTTCCTGAAGTCAGACCTTAGCTTCTTGCTTTTGCCTTGCTTTAGTTGCATGGCATCTCCTCCCCCTCTGAATACCCTGGATATGGCCTGTGGTTGCGGAGGGAGAGACGAGAGTAGTGGTGCTGCAGGAAAGGCAGAAGTTAGTCTACCATGGGAGCTGTAACTCTGAATTACCAAACTTGCACACAGAGACCCTCAACTTTGATGCAACATTTTAACAGCAATCTGCTCACCAATCTGGAAGCAGCAACACATTGGAAGCTGGTTAATTCTCATGTTTCAAGAGTTCAGTGCTCTTTCACCTGAAAACTCAGTCACCTGTATTTCTTTGTCTTTGCCTTTTCCCAGAAGAAAATAGGGGAAATGGCAGATGCTTATGATCCCTTGCAAGATCTCCTTGGGGTGCCCTGCAGCCTCTGCCAAGGAGGTGGCCTGGTCTTGGGGTTGTTTCTTACAAGTTGGTAACACAAAGCATCCTGCATTGCAGACAGGTGCTGTCCTCTTCCTGCTTGTGACTGTAATTGTGAACATCAAGCTGATCTTGGACACCAGGAGAGCTGCTTATGAGGAGGAAGAGGAGTCTGCACAGGACTACGGTGAGGGGCAGCATCTTGCTTTTCTCTGAGAGCAAGGAAACCTGAGGGAGGGAAGTAATTTCTTTAAATCAGGGCAAAAGACAGGTCTCTGCTTCTGGGATTAGTAAAAGTGAAAAGAAAAGGCTCTTCCCATTCCTGGTCTGTCTACTCAAGGCTTCAACATGTTTGGCTGCAGAGGTCTCTGTGTGGATGCCTGGGACCAGACCTGTTGCCATTTTGGATTTTTTTTTACCTGCTATCTCCATGGATTCTGACCCATGGCTTGCTGGGCTGGGATATCTAGTGGGCATGACCTCCTGGAGGTTTGGCTGGGCTAGTCCTGAGCAAGGACAAGTCAGAGGTGCCTTGGATGGTTGAGACTGGACATTTCTCCCCTGTAGATGATGAGATGCTGAACGTGCAGGTCCCTAGGCGCCCTGTCAACAACAAGAAGGTCTTGGATGTCGAGGTGTACTCCAGCCGGTCAAAGGTCTACGTGGCTGTGGATGGGACAACAGTAAGTGACGGGTCCTGACTGTTCCTGTGAGCAGAGGATGGGTGGAGCTGAATGAGTGAAGACTCAAGCAGCAGGTGGTGAGAACATTTCTGTAGCTGGCAAGAAGGTCAGAAGTGGATCCCCTTCCTGTGTACCGGACTGTTGAGGTGTTTTCCGGTATTGTCTTCTACTCTGGAATCCATCACTGCCATTAGTAAAGCCAGAATGTCCCCTTTCTGAGGGCTCTGCTGCGTTGAATGGGTTGGGAGTAAGAGGTCTTGGTGTATGGTTCTCATTGCTTCTCCGCTTGCAGGTCCTGGAAGATGAAGCTCGGGAGCAAGGAAGAGGGATCCACGTCATCGTCTTAAATCAGGCTACGGTAAACCATCCCGACGTGTCTGCGTTTCTCTTTCTTACTGGGTAGTGTTTGTCCTTGCTCTTTAACTGTTGGGAGCATGAGGCTAAGGGCAGCCAGGAAAGAAGTCCCCAAATGCTTGTTTGCCTGTAGTTCCCAGAGCACGACATGGTCACCCAGAGGGTCACCACAGTGTTTGTCTTGTGCTCGCCTAGCTGTCCTTGGGGAGCAGGCAGGAGAGGACTTGTGAGGTTGGGTAACACTGTCCCATGGACCTCAGTGCACTTCATGTCGTGTGTGAAGGCCCAAGGGCTGAATTCACCTGGGGACTAGCTCCCTGACATACCAGAAAAGTAACTCATTGTGTTGCTCAAGGACTGAGGCTGCCAAGACAGATTTCCATAATTCTACATGTCCTGGCTGCCTAGCACTTAAGATGCATCTGGTGTTTGAATGCCAACAGGGTCACGTGATGGCCAAGAGGGTCTTTGACACCTATTCTCCCCATGAAGATGAAGCCATGGTACTTTTCCTCAACATGGTTGCCCGGGGCCGGATTTTGATCTTCACCATTAAGGTATGTGACATAAGTGTCAAAAGAAAAAGTCGCTTTGAGTCAGGATGCCCTGAAGCTCATCTGAGCAGTTGTCTTCTGGATGTCATCAGGCATTCCCAGGGCTAAATGTCACATCCCTACTGGGCTATACCACCCTGGCTGGATCACTTCCCTTGTCCTCATGTTCACCCTTGTTACTACAGATTACTGGTCTGTGCCCAGCAAGGCAGGAGAATTAAAGCAGATGTGTCAGAGCCTGCAGCAATAAACAAGAGGTTAGATGGAGAATGGACATGAGGAAATATAGGGAAGTGGTGGGACTCTTCTGGGTCCTGGTTCCAGGTTTTGTGGGGGACACTGTGGACTGTGCTGGCTTTGGGCTGCTGTGTGAGCAGCGCTGTACTGTTTCAAGGTTTCAAGCTTAGCTGTGTGAATGCATGGCCCTGCTTGAGAGCAATTTGTTCTGGAGAAAATGAGTCTGCAACTCCTCTGACCTCCCTGTGCATCATGATGAAGTTGCCAGCAGGTTTAGTGGCACAGAGACCTTAGGAACCTGCTCTTGAAAGTTTCTGGTTCAGCTGGTTCAAGGCTAGGAGCGGGCCCTGTACCTCTTTGATATTGATGGGAGACTTTCCTTGTCTGCATCAGGAGCCAGACCTCAGCTGCACGATTGTGTTTTGTTCCAGGATGAAGGCTCCTTTCACCTCAAGGACACAGCCAAGAATGTCCTGAAAAGCCTTGGGAGCCAAGTTGCACCATTCCTGAGCTGGAGAGACATGTGGACATTCGTGGGGAAAAAGGGAGGTGAGTCTAGCACAGGCCAGGAGAAGAGGGTTCATGGCTCCTTTTTTGGGGGAGAAGGCAGGTGAAGACAAATCCAGCCCATCCCTAACACACTATATGAGCAGGGAACAAGTCACAAGGAGTGGCAGGTCTGTTCCTGGGGTGAGGGAAGGGGTGGAGGCAATGCATGTCCCTTCAGCAGCTGGCCAGAGGCCAATGGGAGAAGGTGCCAAGCTGCCAGCCTGAGCTACAGCCCCTGGTCATACATTGACACAACAGGGATGGGCCCTTCCAGACAGTCCTGACCCTGTGTCCCTGTTTCAGGGGAAGTTTACGGGGAGAAGCATGCCAAGTCACCCGCCCTCTCGACATGGGGTGACCCCGTACTGCTGAAGACAGAAGTTCATCTGACATCCGTGGAAGGTAGGAAGTACAATCTGCTGCATGGTGCCAGGTGTCTATGGGAGATGTCTTCCAGCTGCTCTCAGTGGTTTTGAGTCAAAGCTGTGGGTCTGTTAGCAGTATGCCAGCATGGATTTATGGCTGTTTGACATGGGGATGGTAACTTTTAAAATGGGTCCAGCCTTATGTCTTCCTGATTTCATGGCAGTTCCAGGTATGGTTGTTGAGAAAGATGGGGATGGGGAAGTGGGGACATGGTCTAGCCATCTGCTACCTCCCCAAACCAGGCCTAGCCCATTTTTTTCTGACTGTTGGCCTTGAATATGGCCCATGGCTGCTCAGAGAGGCCATATGATGGAGATGGCTTCTGAATGGCTCCTGTGGTTATATCCTGCATCCAGAAGCGTTGCTTGTTTGTAGTAACAAGGACTGTCTTGCTGATGTCTGAGCCCAGGGAGAGCCATTTATGTTGCAGCGCAGCCTGGAGCATACAAGATAAGGCCATGGGGATGAGCAGTCTGATTTTCCTCTTTGGTGCCTCCAGATGCTGAGTGCCATTGGCCTGACACAGAGCTGAACCACCGCCGGAAGAGATTCTGCAGCAAAGTAGAAGGTTACGGTAGCGTCTGCAGCTGCAAAGACCCCACGCCCATTGAGTTCAACCCTGATCCTGTGAGTGCAGGGGAAGCGTGTTCAGGGAAGGCTCTGGGAGGGAGGGCTGGGTTGGACCAGGTGTGTTTGCAGCTCAGATGCAAAGCCCTGTTGTTAAGCACCACCTGGGTGGTGAAAAGTGCCCCTGGGCAAGCTCTTAACTCCAGCAAAGGTAAGGTGAATGTGTGTGGTCAGGTCATGCTGAGGAAGGGGTATCCTCTTGCCCTGAGCTGCCAGATGACCATGGTTCTGGGGACCTCAGCGTGAGCAGTGGACCTTGTACATTTGGAAACAGAGCAGTTAAAACGGCCTTTGGGTGATACCTGGCACAGTGCTGAAGGGTTTGGACAAAGATCTCCAGGTGGATGCAAGTTGGGATTTGGGAGCTGTGTGTGAGGTGGGATGAAGGAGGGAAGCTGGCAGGGTCTCCAGCAGTGCTGAGTGGAGTCCTGGTTGGTTGATGTGGTCCTGAGCCAAGGGGTGGGACAGTGCAGCTCCACTGTTTAACAGCGGGGTGGATCCCTATCCCTCGGATCCTGCTTTCAGCGCCAGGGTCTCCTCCAGCCCCACTCATACATGTTTTTCTCTTCCAGCTCAAAGACAATAAAGTCTTCGATGTGCCTGTAGCTGTTATTGCAGGGAACCGCCCCAACTACCTGTACAGGTAAGCGTCTCCAGGGAACACAGCTTCTCCGCTCTGTGCCCAAGCCCTCCCCTTCGTCCTGCTGGCAAGATACAGCCTTCTCCTGGGGTTGCATGGGCAAAGTGGGCAGACCTTGGCCATGGAAAAGGGAAGAGCCCAAGGGCATGAGGCCCTGGTTGGTTGCCGGGCACCCTTTCCACCACCCCAAGGGATCCCTGCCCCTCTGCTGAGCCCCTTGGGCCCATGGGGGCTGTGTGCTCAGGCCCTTCCATCTCTCACTAGGATGCTGCGCTCCTTGCTGTCAGCTCAGGGCGTCAATCCGCAGATGATCACAGTCTTCATCGACGGGTATTACGAGGTGAGAGCACTCCCAGAGGTCCCCGTAGCCATGTCCTTGGTCCCCCAGTAGAGAGTATGTGGTGCTGGCCCAGTCCTTGGTGGGTGGCAGCTCAGATGAGTATGAGCACCTTCACCCTTCCTCCTTCTGTGGGTCATACTACTCCTCACCCATTCCTATGCTAAGTCAGTCAGCTTAGCCAAGGCATGCATATGGATAAAGGTGCCTTGGCCTTTCCCAAAGCCCAAATTTTACATCTCCATGTCAGAAGGAGGCTGGTGTGCAGGAATGAGGTAGTCATGCTTGGCTCTCCCCATCCCCCTTTTCCTGTTTGAATGAGCATCATCAGCCTGGATCTAACACCGCCTGTCCAGCTCCCTCACACAAAGCAGAATGAACCAGTCCAGCTGTGCCTGTCCAACCCCACTGTCAGTAAAAGGTGAAGACAACCAAACCAAACCTTTTTCACAAGGCTCATGAAAGCTGCAGCCAGATAGAGGAGCAGGCCCTTTAGAGGGCAATGGCCTTCCAGTCAGCTCAACATTAGAAAGCCCTGGAGGATCTCTCTGCAAGCCATGGCTCTCTGGCAGTAGGATGTGCTCTGGGACAGACCTTTGGCATCCTAGTAGGTCTCAGCAGCTTTCCAGCCCTCATCTCTGCAGCAGCCCATGGGGTATTGTCTGGTTGCCTCGTGGAGGTGGAGAAGGGAATGGGCTTTGTTCCCTTGCAGGCCTCTCCCACCACTTCCAGGTTGTGGGGCTGGGGGCTGGTGTGTTTATGCAGGCTCTTACTGCAGCACAACAGAGTGGTTAAAGATAGCAGCATCCATTGCCATGGCAACTGGAGCAGCATCCCTCAGCGACGAGGGGGCAGCCTGAACGCTCCTGCTGCCATGGTGGATACCAGGGAAAGGGGGAATGATTGGTGCAATGGGAGCTCCTTCTTTCATTTGGGGCTAGTGGGTGGGGTGGACAGTAAGGGGATGGAGAAGACCTTAGCGGGGCCTTCTTCGGCAGAGGTATGTCAGCCCACACATGAATAACTTCTGCTCCCAGTGTGGATGTGATTGGTCAGACAGGTCCTTTTCTTGGCAACTGTGAGAGAAAATTAAGTTGATTGTGTTTTGACATTAAGCAGCTAGTAAGTGTTTCTGGCTATACCTGTTTTCTTTCTGCACTCTTTATGGAGGACTGGGGATTTGGGCTTCTCAGATATTTTTGGATGCAACTTTAGGTCTCCAAACAAGCAGGGCTAACAGGAATTTATGGTGATCCTTAAGGGCTGAAGGGCTAAGAGGATTTGGTGAGTTCTTTGCTGTGGGGTCTTCAGCACAGAGTCGTTTGGAGCCTAACTTGCCCCCAGGGAGAACAACCACACATAGGAGATGCCACAGACATATTCTTGGTGTCCCAGTGGGCTGGCACTTCTAGAGGATGGGGAGAATGTATCCAGACCCACACATTTGACAAGCTGTGTACCTTCCTCACGCAGGAACCGATGGATGTTGTGGAGCTGTTTGGTCTGTCAGGAATCCAGCACACTCCTATCAGCATTAAAAATGCCAGAGTTTCCCAGGTGAGAGACTTATCCCAAATCCTGGGATAGCATTCAAGGAGGGCAGGCATCTGTGTCCGACATCTGTGCCAGGCTACCCCTCCCTGTGGTTTGGGGTTTGATGTTCGCACAGGCAACCATTGTTTTTTTTCCTTGTAGCACTACAAAGCCAGTCTGACTGCAACCTTCAACCTGTTCCCGGTGAGTGAGACTTCTGCCTGGGACCTGTCAAGCTACTCTCCTGTGGGAGCAAGACAGTGCAGCATTTCCCTGGAAGAGTGGCATCTCTGAGCCCCATCTCACAGCAGCTGGGATCAGCCCTGGGAACAGCAGAGGCAGGGGACACTGCTAAGTGTCTCTGTTCTGTTCTTCACCTTTCTGATATGTCTCCTTGCCTTACAGGACGCTAAATTTGCTGTGGTTCTGGAGGAAGATCTTGACATTTCTGTTGACTTCTTCAGGTAATGCTGTGGGTCCCTGAGCTCCTGTTTGGGTGGGGTGTTTCCTTGGAGCTCTCTGGCTGCTCAGAAGAGGCCAAATCCCTGCCATGCTGTAGCTCACCTGTCTGAGGCTGAGCAGTGACCAGGGAACAGCCATAGCAGCTCTGCCTACAGAGAGGTCAGCTCTTGAATCTACTGTCCTGGCACTCAGTGCATCTTCAGTCTGGAATCTCTTCCTGGTTTGCTTTTTGGGGCCGCTGATCCATTCTGTACACACAAGGTTGGGGCTGCCCCATAGCAAAAGAACAGGGACAGCGTCTAACGGGGCTCCTGCTTCTTCTTAAGGAGGAAGAATTCTGGACCAGGAGACAATATTGTCCCCTCCCCATGGTGAGATGCAGCTTAGCTTGTTTGGGTGTTCCTTCTCTGATCTCACACAACCACCAACCATCTCAGCCCAAGAGACAGGTTGAACTCCCAGCAGTTGAGGGTGTCTTGTCTCTTGGTGGAGAATCTGTTTTGGTTTGCCTGGGGGAAGGATATTTGACCAGGCACTGGTCAACTCTTTCCTCAGCTTTCTGAGCCAGTCGATACACCTTCTGGAGGAGGACGAGAGCCTGTACTGCATCTCAGCGTGGAACGATCAGGTGAGTCAGGGAAGGTGGTGGAGCAGGGACACCTCTATCCTGTGGTGTTCCCAAGTCAGTATGGGGTCTGAGTTCTGTCTGTAAAGCAGGGTGTCATCCCCACCATCATCCTAGGTGGGGTCCATCTCCCCAGCCCTGGACTGTCCAGAATTGCCATTGCAACTTACCACCCTATCCCTGCTATCTGCTTCCCAGTGGCTGTCCCCTGCTCCCTGTGCTGGAGGTCTCCCTGAAGGAGCATACCTCCTATTTTGGCAAGGTAGGGGTGTATTCAGGGTGCTGAATGCTCCCCATAACATCACAGGGCTATGAGCACACGGCTGAGGACCCCTCACTCCTGTACCGTGTGGAGACCATGCCAGGCCTGGGCTGGGTGCTCCGGAAGAGCCTGTACAAGGACGAGCTGGAGCCAAAGTGGCCAACCCCTGAGAAGGTGAGTACCCTAGAGGGACCCATTCTTCTGCATCCCCATCTCTGCCTATCAGCAGTCTCCGATCATTACCCAAACCCTATGGGTACAGCTCTGGGAAGGGCCCTGGCTCTCCCTGACCTTCTGCTGGGAAGGATGTCCAAGCAGAATGGATTTGGGACAGACAGTATCTTGAGGACCATGTTACCAGCCACAGGGCTGGCTGGAACAGCCCAGGCAGGCTGGGGCCAAAAGGGGCTAGGGCTCGTGTGGGCAGCCAGAAAGGGTCCCTGGACAGCCACTCTACCAAATCATGTCCCCAAATGTGAGTGTGAGTGGCAGTATCCCCTCCACAGCTCTGGGACTGGGACATGTGGATGCGGATGCCCGAGCAGCGGAAGGGCCGGGAGTGCATCATCCCTGACATCTCACGCTCCTACCACTTCGGCATCGTGGGGCTAAACATGAATGGCTACTTTCATGTGAGTGACCTCCCTCAGCCCCCAAGCCCCGTCCTGGTGCTGAGCTCTGACTCGGTCACCTTTCCAGGGGTGGCAGGGATGCTTGAGGTTACCTCCAAGTACTGCTGATTCCTTACTAAACCCCATTTTCCTTCTTTCCTCTCTCTTCCTCCTAGGAAGCCTATTTCAAGAAGCACAAGTTCAACACAGTTCCAAATGTCCAGCTTAAAAATGTGGAGAGGTGAGTGCTGGTCAGAAGGAGACCTGGGTGAAACAGTTGCTTGACCTGACCTATGTCCCATTGTGCTGGGGATATCTCCCTTTCTTCTGGAAGAACAGCCATAACTTCCAGCCCCAGCACACAGCCTCCACTGGGGAATCCTTTCAGTTGTTTTGTGAGGTTGCGTTCAGCTGCCCTGTGCTCCTGATGGACATGTTGAAGGGTCATGTTTTTGTTGCCACATCCTCCAGGGTATGTGGCTGGCAGTCCCTGCTCTCCATTCATTGCTCCAACCTGCCTTTTTGTGTTATGCTGGGGCAGTGTTAAGTTTGGATCGTCTTGGGATGATCCGTGCTTCTCAAACTGTCTGACTCCAGTCCTCATCTCTGTGCTGTCTCCTCCAACAGCTTGAGGAAGGACGCCTACGAGACTGAAATTCATCGTCTCCTGGGGTAAGTGCCCGCAGGGAGGTTTGGAAACCACACACATGTGCTGAGTGAACCAGCTGGGACAGAAGAAAGGGTGGAGGTGACCCTGGCAGCCCCAGCCATGGCTTAACTCTCTGAATTACCCTACAGTGGGAAAAGGGAGGAGGTGGGGTCCCTTCTCAACCCCTGTTCTGTTTTCACAGTGAAGCTGAGGTCTTGGACCACAGCAAGAACCCATGCGAGGACTCCTTTGTGCCCGACACTGAAGGCAAGGTCTATGTCATGTTCATCAGGATGGAGCAGGAAGCAGATTTCACCACCTGGACGCAGCTTGCCAAGGTGGGGCTCCTGACATGGCCCATCCTTACCCCTGCACTGATCTTGACATCTCTGGGAAACATCTGGCTGTTGGTTTTGGGTTTGTCCGTGGCCTTGGATGCAGCTCAGCAAATGGATTCTTGCTGCCCTTGGGTGTTACTTAAGGTTCTGGTGTTCACAGAAGGCACTGGGTCATCCAGGGCAGATGTTTTGCTCAGTACATAAAAGTCTTATGACCTCCCTGTGTGGAGGCCCAGGACCTGAGCTTGTCTTGAGTGATCACCTCCAGAGAAGTGATGGTCAAACCCCCTGTCCTGAGGCAGGAATGGGAGCAGGTTCTCCCTCTTATCTCACTGATGGTGGCTGGAGCGGTGCTGCTCTGTGCTGCCCTGATCAAGATGCCGCCCTCTCTGCTGTGTCTTGATGAGGGCAGAAGTGGTGGTTCATCCCTTGCCAGGGGACGCCTGACCCTGGGCTCTGATGCCTCTTCCTGCCTCCCCACCTTCCTAGTGCCTCCACATCTGGGACCTGGACGTCCGTGGGAACCACAAGGGGCTGTGGCGGCTCTTCCGCAAGAAGAACCACTTCCTCGTGGTGGGGGTCCCTGCCTCCCCCTACTCGTGAGTATCGGGGGCACAGCAACCTGGGTAAATCCCCCCCATCACTATGGGCCTGTGTCCTGCCCAGGGCACTCCATCATCTGCCTCTGTGCCAGCCCAATCGTGGGACATATCACCCATTTTCTGAATCATTGTGGTGGGAGAGGGGATGGGATACATGCCCAGGGCTGGAGGTTGTCCCAGTGGGAAGGAGATCTCACCAGAGAGGAAGCCTGGGCTGCTGGGAGTTGGGGTCCTGAGGGAGACCACCATTCCTGCCTGCTCCCATCCAGCCTCCTCACCTGCAGGTCTAAGAAGCCCTCATCAGTGACACCTATCTACATGGAGCCCCCCGCCAAGGAGGAGGGGGCAGTGGCAGTGCCAGCGGTTCCTGCAGCAGAGCAGACATGAGACTGGCAGCTGGGAAACAAGGGGGGACCGGGAGAAGACAGAGACTTCCACGGTGCAGAGACAGAGTTGGCAGCAGCTCTTGGAGGCTGGTGACCAGACAGACTCCCGTTACAGGCTGCAAAATGAGACCTCGGGCTCCCTCCAGCAGCCCCCTGTTGTGGTCTCCCTCTCATGGGACAGGGTACTTCCCTGTAGATATCCCATCCCCTCATCCCAGGAACTTGTTTTTTAACACAGACTCTTTACTAACGCTGCTCCCATTGCCCCCTGGCTGGGCAAGACTGGAGGAAGGAGATGCTGAGCTGGGGGCTAGAGGTGGCCTTGAGAAACACCTCTGCTTCCCTTTTTGGCCCCTGGGTCCTGAGAAGGCAGCATGCTCATGTGCAAGTGCTGCAGCCTACCAGCTGGGTGTTATTTATTAATTCTTGCCTGGCTGGCTTCATGCCCGGTGGTGAAGATGGGCATCTTCCAGCATCTCTTCTGTCTCCTGCACAACGGATGCACCTTGAAGACTCTGTGCTGGGTTGGACATCTTCCCCCATGCCAGCTTTGCTGCTTGGGCTGCAGCAATGGGTGCAGCCCAGCTCGTAGGCAAAAGGGAATACTGAAGAGGAGCTGAACTTCCTGTGGACACAAAGGGGATACCCCATACCCAGCACATGGGCGGTCAGATGCCCCTTTCCTCTCTCTGCAATTCTGGGAGCTGGAGATGACTACAGATAGAATAGGACCAGTCTGTGCGTGCTGCGGCTCGGACCATCTTCACCCACCTTCTCTGTGGGGAGCAGCCCTGTCCCACGAGTTGTGGGAGAGGGGGTGAAAGTGCCTTGCAGAGTGAGATGGGAGCAGCCAGCAGGCATCCCCCCGCCTGCAGGGGCAGGATGAGCTGGGATCCTCTAGAGTGAGAGATGCTGTGCTCTGGCGTGGTCCTTGCCTGCAGTACTGTACCCTGTTCCTCCCTCCTCCCTGGCCAGGTACCCCCAGCTCTTGCTGAAGACAAAGAGGGTTTATTCTCCTGAATCCCCACCCTTACTGTGGTACATTACAAGCAGGGAAGTTGCAAGCTGAGGTAGGATGTGCAGCCTGGTTCTCCTGCTGTGGTACGCCCCTCATGGAGAGGGAGGGGGGTCGCTATCCCCCCTCCTGTGCCTTAGGAAAGACCCTAGCACCCCTTCCCACCTCCTCGGTACTAATGTTACCCTCCACTGGGGAAAGTCCTGGACCCCTTGCTCAGTGCACCTCCCTCTCTCATCCATGCAACAAGAGATCAGTCCTCTGCCCAGCTTCCCAGCCTTGGGCAGGGATGCTACCCTCTGGCTTGCTCTCGGCACGAGAATTTGCTGCTCAGCCCTTTTCCTGTGCTTGCAGGGGCTCTTACCCTTCCTTTTCTCACTGTGAGCTGAGCGTCAGGGTCTACACTACACTAATTTATTTATTTATTGCTTGTGGGAAGGGGAGGGTGGCAGGAAAGCAGCACTGAGAGCTGACAGCCCCCTAGCCTCCATGGGGGCAGGTGTGGGAGGTTTGTTTTTTGTCTCCCTGGCTCCATCCTCTGTTTCCCTCCTTCCTTCCCTGCCCGGTGTAGGAGTAGTTGTGAACCTGGGACATCTGCTCCTCTTTGGCCAAAATGAGCCCTGTGTGGGCACAGCACAGCTCAGATGTGACTGCAGGGACTCTGACCCTGGCCATCCCTTGCATGCCTGCCCCAGCAGCAGGGATGGGATGTATACAGGAGGGGGAACGAGGGTGCAGGGTGGCACCCTTGAGACTGCGGTACTGGGCTTTGGGTTCAGCCCTGCCCTCCTTGCCACCCCCAGAGCCACCCTTCACTGGGATTCAGCTCTGGCAGCCAGTGGACGGGTGGCCTGTGCAGTGGCCATTAGGGTAATGCAGGTCCTTTCAGCGCGATGGGAAAGGGACTTGGCTTCTTCCTGGGGAAAGCAGCTCTCTCCTCGTACCCTGCTTTGGAAAAACTTCCAAGGCTTTCCACCATGATGCCCTTTCCTTGGCATCTCTGTTCCCAAGGCCCCATTTCACTTCTCCCTGAAACTAAATGCACTCCCTTTCCCTGTCGGTCAGGGCTCAGGCTTGGCTTCCTCCTGGGACTGGGGGAGGTGGCCCTATGGCTAGGGAATGGCTAAAAGCGAGTTCCCCTCTCTGCTGCCTGCCCTGCAGCAGCCAGGGGACCATGGCTCCCTGCTCTTGGCAACAGCAGGACTTGGCTGGTGGGCTTCAAGCTCCCCTCTTTCCACCCACTGTGATGGGCCTGCTGGGTGCTGTTCTCCATCCACCCACCCATCCATCCCTCCCCGTTCCTCCAGCAAGGCTCCGGTGTGGTGGCCATGGTAGGGCTGGGTGCGTGGGGCATCCCCAGGGCTTGCCGCTTTCTGAATCGAATTATTTTTTCAAGAGTAAACGTTGCAAAGCTGTTGGGCCTCGTGTGTTTCATGGCGGGCTTCGTGTGTG
Source organism: Gallinago jamesoni (assembly GCA_025769975.1). Lineage (NCBI taxonomy): Eukaryota > Metazoa > Chordata > Aves > Charadriiformes > Scolopacidae > Gallinago > Gallinago jamesoni. The sequence continues at coordinate 23,891,764 of JAOQGH010000004.1, read as the reverse complement.
GCCCAGGGCCACCTGCCTGGAAAGGACAGATCCCTGTCCTGTCTCCACCCTGTGCAATGCCGGGCTAGCTGTGGGCTATCAGTGGCCGTGGGCCCCTGCCCTGTGGCTCCTGTGCCAGCAGAGGTCCTCCAAGCCATGCTGTGCCATATGGTGCCACAGTTGCTGGCACAAGTTTACGAGCTGTTTTCTTTCTCAAGCTTTATCGCTTTTATCTTCAGCAACCGTTGGAAACTGTCGAGCTCTGGGGACTCTTCCTGGGCCTAACCAGCCCCCTGTTCACCACCGGCACCTCCCGCTGCTGTTCCCAGAGAAATACAGACTGGTGGCTCTCAGCTCCTGGCTTGGTGTCCCCTTGGGGGTCAGCAGGGTGAAGGGTCAGCTCCTCCTGGAGTGGGGAGCACCAAACTGCTACCCCTAGTGCTTGCGCTCCACCATACAGCAGTCTGAGCCCTGTGGAATTGGGGTACCTTTCTGGTCTCTCCAGTGGATTTGAGTTTCTTTCCTTTGAGGGAAATGGGGTTTTGGAATAAGGACCCCCTGCCCAAGGTCACAGCAGAAGGAAGGGACATTGTAGCTGGAGGGGACTGGGCCCCTGCCATCAACTAGCCACAGCTGGAGCTGAGACCAGAGCCTCTAGGTCAGCCCTGCGTGGGTGACATTTTGCAGGGAGCCCAAGAGACCTCTCCAAACTTCTGCCCCTGTGGGGCAGGAAGCCCTGGGAGCACACCCGTTTCTGGGGCAGAGACCACAGGACCCAAACAAAACTGCGGTGGGAGAGTGTTGGCCACCGGCAGGGACCGGCCACAACCTGCCTCCCGTACTGGCTGCCTCCTGCTCCCCTGCCTGCTCCCTACAGCCAGGCTGGGCTTCTTCCTCAGTGCCTGCCACCGCCTTCCCGGGACCAGGCACAGCTTTTGGTGGGGGGTCATCCCCTCACCAGAAGCTTTTTGCCCATCCCCAGGGGCTTTGCCTGGCTCTGCCGGAGCGGGCTCTCACCTGGCAACCTCCCCGGCCACATCCGCCTCCCGCCGAGGCCAAGCCCTGCGGTGCTGAGCCCCTGCCAGGATGGTGTGGGCAAGGGGAGGATCCGGGACCGATGCCCATGGGCAGGGCCCTGCAGAGCGATATGGTCTCGGGTTTGAGACCCACCACACCGTGCCCACCTCGAGGAACTGGTATTTGCAAACCACCATGCTGCCACTTTTAAAAAATGGGTAGACGTGGTGCTTAGCAACATAGTTTAGTGATGATTTTGTCCGTGTTATGTTGATGGTTGGACTCGATGATCTGAAAGGTCCCTTCCAACCAAAACGATTCTATGATTCTAAAGGAACATCTCCTCCTGGAACAGCGGGATGATGCTAAAAGCAGGTGAACCCCTTGAAGGGGAGCGCCTATGCCAGGCTGATGGAGAGCTCAGGCTCATCACTCCTGGGTGATGGTGATGCCAGTCTTCATCACCTGAAGGGGCTTGGTCCTGGGAAGCTTGTTAGAGAAGCTGGATCATTCCCCACCCTGCCCTTTCTCAGGGTCTCATTCACCTCCCAGCTCAGCCCACAGGGGCTGGAGCGTCTCTGTCCAGGAGCTGGCTGGGCAACTGGTCCATCGCTTGGGAAGCCCAACCTGCTGGTTCCCACAGCTCAGCCCCACGTGGCACCAGCTTTAGCACATGCTCCCCAAGCGGCCACTTCCTGGGTTTCGCCCGGCCCCCAGCAGCTCCCCCCCCAGCAGCACACCCCCCCCAGCCCCCAGCAGCTCGGCCTCCCTGGCTTTGTGCAGCCGTACCAAGGAGAACCTGTCCAGGCTGCTCCTTGTCCCAGGAGCTAGCTGATAATTAAACAAAACCAAAATAGCCTTGGCGTGAAACTTGACCTTTCCGGAGCGTGGGGGTGGGGAATTTTGCATAATTCCTGGTGGTGTTTATTTTTATGCATTATGGCGGTTTGGTGGGGATCCTGGTACTGGGGAAGTGGGGAGTCCTCATCATGCTCCCATGATGGGGCTGGGATGTGGGAGAGAAGGTCCAGCCTGACCCTTCCCGTGGCACATCTGTCCCTTCTGTGTCCCCGCACAGCACCGTCCAGCCGGCGTCCTCCGGGATAAGAGATGCATTCCTCTGGGATGGAGGGATGTCAGTGCTGGAGGGATGCCAGCACAGAGGGTGCGCTGGTCCCATCCTCACCCCTCAGTGCGAGGGAGGCAGCGATGCTGCTCCCAAGCCCCCTGCATCCCGTCTCAGGGGGCTCATCCCCAGTTTTCAGCACCCTAAAGACCCCTGCAACGCCGGGGTCCCTAAACCACTCCCAGGAAGGGGCTTTTGACCGCCACCTCCCCTTGGTCCTGGCTGCGGGGGGGTCCCTCCCCTGCGCCCATCCTGTCCCTGTCCCCTGCTGCAGCTCCCCTCCTGTGCCCACACCCAGTGAATTAATCTTCAACTGGGTAGCCGGGATTGTTGCCGTGATGGCTATTACGCCTTGTCCTACCCGGCGCGGTGTTAATGATTAACACCCCGAGTGCCATGTCAGTTCCTTTGGAATAGCCCTTCCATTGCCGCTTCTGGTATCCTGACGGCATGGAACTGCCTGGAAAGCACACGTGGGACTTGGGTGGGCACCCAGGATGGTTTACCTCTGGAGCAGGGAAGAGGAGGAAGAGGAGGGTAGCCAGGGAGGAAGGCTGTGCCGAGGAAAGGGTGCATCGCCCCACTTCTTCCCTCGGGCCAGCCCATGCCCTTCTAGGATGTCCTCTCCTCCCTGATCCAGGAACCTCCCGGCCAGGCTGTTAGGGCAGGTGGTGGGGGGAAATCCCCCACACTGGGCACTCCTTCGGCAGCTGATGCCGCATGAGTTTGTTTGGTTTTGCTTCCCGTTCGCTCCCTTTATCAGCACAAACCCGAAGAGCTGTGATTTCTCCTCCCGCTCACGACACCCCTGTCCCCCACCACAGCTAATTCCCAGGAGGGAGGGGACAGCCCGTTCCCCAAAGCGCTGACGCTGCCCGCTCCCTGCCAGCAGGCAGCCCTCTGCCAGGCAGGATTTTGCCCGTTGTGCCCTGGGGCAGGTGATACCGGTGACAAACATGCCCTGCAAAGTAAGCCCTGGGACTTCATCCCATGCCCAGCACCCATCGTGGCAGGGCAATGGGTGGACAGGCACCCCATGGGGCTACTGGGGCGGGGGGGGGAGGGTGTGAAAGGCAGCTCTTCAGGTATCTGCCTCCCCAGTATGGCTCCAGCACCCCACTTTTCCCACCCTGTGCCCACCGGCATGCTGCCCCGTAGGGGGCTGGAGGTTAGCTGGATCCAGCCCACCCAGCCCAGTCTCCTCCAGCCCACATGCTGATCCTTTCCATATTCCTCAGCTGTGAGCCATCCTGCTCCCCAGGCAGGAGGAAATTCCCAGTGCAGGCTCCAAAAGTGGCAGTTTCCCATAGGGATAAGGTATAGGAGGGGGGAAAGACAGTGACATGAGGGCAGTTCCCATCACACTGGGACTTACGTGGCCTCATCAGACGGGATGAGGCTGGAGATGCCGCACCGTTCCCAGGTGCTCCAGGCAGGTGGGGGTTTGTGTGCATCCCGGTTTCCCTGTAAAGAGCAAACCCTGGAGCCCGGGGACCAAATGCCACCCATTTGCTGAGCCTGGCCCTGATGGTGACCCCCAACTTTGCTGCCCAGTGTCTCCCCACACGACCTGGTCTCTCTCCCCCTCCCATCCTCATGAGGCCCCCCAGCTGGGAGAGGGGCAAACCCAACCCAGGAGAAAAGCAAAGTCTGCCCTCCTGCCTGTCACTCCTGCCGGCTCTGCCCACCCCAGAGGGTTTCTTCCCACCCCAGAGGGTTTCTACCCATGTCAGTGTGGGCTGGTCAGCACCCACACAGGGTGATTGCCCAGGGCGCTGGCATAACCCATGGCCAGGGAGCGTGGCCGGAGACAGCGGTGACCTGGGCGCTGCCTGCGGTCCCTGCCAAGGAGACTTTGCCCTCCTGCTCTCCCCCACCCTGTGTCACGGGTGGAAAAAAGAAGAACCCTGGCACACACACACCATCAGTTGCTTGAGCCCAAAAACATCTTCCCGGGGGCAATAAGGAAGTTTCTGTTTGCTACCACGTGCCCCCAGGGACTTTCTGGCCTCATACCCTGATGGCACAACTGTCAGCTTTCGGGCTGCTGTCAGACACCCCGGGGTGCCAGTCTGGGGGGGGAATCAGGCATTTCTAAGGGTTACAAGGTACAGAGATGCCTGGTGGCACCCCTTTGGGTTGGTGGGGACAGGTGGTGCACTGAGGTGCATCACAGGGCTAGTAGGGGACGAGGTGGGATGGGGTCTCCTCCAGGGACCCCAAAAGCTCCAGCAGTGCCTGGGCAGTGGGGAGGGGAGGGCAGGGGCACGGTGGGAGCACCGAGTAGGCTGCATCAGCCTGGCTTAACTCCCCCCCCCACCCCTGCCCTGCTGCTGCCCTTGGGCTGCCAGGGGAGCCGAGAGCCAGGAAACCAAATCCGGGAGGAGGAACTGGTCCTTCGAGTTTGCCCAGCAGGCAGAAGGGAGGAACCCAGCCGGTGGTTGCAGAGCTACTGCCAAGACTCCGCACCACAGAAACTGCCTGCCCTGTCCCAGAGAAGCCCTGCAGCAGGGAAGAGGTGTGAAGCCGGGAGCATCCCCCCACCCCGGACCTGCTCCTCCCCACGGGGATGGTGGCAAAAGGAGCCGGCTTTGCAAAGCAGCCCCCCGAAAAAACCCAAAACCAGAGCAGAGGGGGGACACAGCCAGGCCAGGCGTGCCCAGCGGTGGCCAGCTGGGTGCCAACTGGCAGTGCTTGGTGCCACTTGGCACCGGTGCAGCTCCTGGGCACTACGACACCTCCAGGAAGGGCTCTGGGCAGCACCAAGGTTCAGGAGGTTCCCACGTGCTCCCAGATGTAAAAGAGGAATAAAAATCCCTGACGTCACCCATGAGGTCACTGGTTTATGGTGGAATTAGGACATTCACCCACCTCATGAGGGGGAGGAAGAAAGGGGCAATTTTTCTGGCAGCTTCCTCCACACCTCACTGTGGGGCAGGGCCAGAGCCCACATCCCTGGGGCTGAGTCACCCAGGGTGGGGAGTGGGTCCCCGCACCCGTCCC